>JARQOD010000006.1:157204119-157331619 GCA_033576555.1 Oophaga sylvatica | reverse complement strand
AAAAAACCCCCCGGGAAATTGGGGGGGGGGAATTCCCCAAAAAAAATTTTTAAACCAAAAAAAAAAGGGGAAAAAAACCCAAACCCCCTTTTTTTTTAAAAAGGGGGGAAAAAAAGAAAAAAAAAAATTTTTTTTTAAAAATTTTTCTTGGGTTTTTCCCAAAATTTTTTTGGGGTTTCAAAAAGGGGGGGCCCCCCTTTTTTTTTGGGGTTTAAAGGTAAAAAATTTTAAAAAAATTTTGCCCCAAAAAAAAAGGGGCCCCCTCCCCCCAAAGGGGGGGGGGAAAAAAACCCCAAAAAACCTGAAAAAAAAAGGTTTGGGCCCAATTTTTTTAAAACGGGGGGAAAAAACCAAAAAAGGAAAAACCCCCGGGGGGGAAACCATGGGGAAAAAAAGGGGGGCCCCTTTAGGGGCTCCCCCTTTCCCCGGCTTTAGGGGGGGAAAAAAAAAGGGGGGCCCAAATCCCCCCCCAAAAAAAAAACCGGGGGGAAAAAAAATTTTTTTTTAAAAAACCCCCCTTTTTTTGGGAAACCCCAAATTTTTTAAAAAAAAATTTTTTTTCCTTTTAAAAAATTTTAAACCCTTTAAAAGGGGCCCCCCCTTTTTAAAAAAAAAAGGGAAGTTTGGAAAAAAAATTTTTTTTTAAAAAGGAAAGGAAAACCCCAAAATGGCGGGCCCAAAACCCCGGGGGGCCCCGGGAAAAAAAAGGGAAAAGGGGCCCCCCCCAAAAAAAAAAAACCCAAAAAAAAAATTTTTTTTTTTTTTTTTTTTTGGGGGGGGAAAAAAAAAATTTTTAAAACCTTTTTTTTGGGGTTTCCCCAAAAAAAAAAAAATTGGTTTTCCCTTTTTTTTTGGGGGTTTTTTTTGGGTTTTTGGGGGGCCCCAAATTAAAAATTTGGGGTTTTCCCGGTTTTTAAGGAAACCCCCAAAAAAAAAATTTTTTTTTTTTTGGGGGGGGAAAAATTTCCTAAATTTTTTAAAATTTTTTTTAAAAAAAAAGGGTTTTGGGGCCAAAAATTTTTCCCCCCCGGGGGAAAAATTTTTAAAAAAAAAGGGCCCTTTTTAAAAAAAGGGGAAAAAAAAAAGGGGACCCCCCCCAAAAAATTTAAGGGGGCCCGGGGGAACCCAAAAGGGGCCCCCCTTTGGGAAAAAAATTTTGGGAAAAAACCCTCAAAAAAAACCCCCCAAAAACCCCAAAAAAAATTTTTCCCCTTTTTTTGGGGAAAGCCCGGTTCCCGGGGGGGGGAAAAAACCCCCCCCCTTTTTTTTAAAAAATTTTAAAAAAAAAGGGGGAAAAAATTTTTTCCCTTAAACCCCCTTTTTTTGGGTTGGGCCCCCAAAAGCCAAACTTGCTCCACAGCCAGCACAACATGGCTCTCAGGACCAAAACTATTGTACACTGAGGAATGTTTCGGAGACACCT
Organism: Oophaga sylvatica; assembly: GCA_033576555.1. Taxonomy (NCBI): domain Eukaryota; kingdom Metazoa; phylum Chordata; class Amphibia; order Anura; family Dendrobatidae; genus Oophaga; species Oophaga sylvatica. The sequence goes on along the minus strand of JARQOD010000006.1, from coordinate 157,330,196 downwards.
TTGAACTAGTAGGTGACGACTCAGATGCTGAAATCCGCCCTCAGGTGTCTACACTTCATACAACGACCTCTGCTATCCAGCTTGGATCTCACAGATTTGACAAATTTTCAAGTTGGAACTCACTTATTCGAGCTATTACTTGCCTGACTCATGTACTGTAGCTCGATCATTCAGTACCACCAGAGCTTGTGACACAGAAAAATGTAAAGGCTGGCATCTTTGTAAAAGTACCTATTTACCTCAGACTTGGAATTCTCCAGAAACCACATCATCCTCACTGTTCAAAGAAAAACCCTACCCTGTAGAAATCCAATGTCTGATTAACAAAGCTCCAATACCAGAGAGCAGTGTATTGAGGAAACTCAACCCATTCATAGACAACAATGGCCTGCTGAGAGTAGGAGGCCGACTCAAAGAAGCTAAAATGGAGTTCGAGGAGAAATTCCCTCTTCCCGGAAAATGTCATGTTGCCTACTTAATTGTACAACACTATCACAATCTGGTCAAGCACCAAGGAAGACTATTTACAGAAGGAGCCATCAGAACTGCTGGCCTGTGTATTGTCGGTGCAAAGAGACTCATCAGTAGTGTCATCTACAAATGCATTACCTGCCGTAAGCTTCGTGGTTTGACTCAAACCCAAAAGATGGCTGACCTACCTGCAGAAAGACTCAGCCCAGACCCTCCCTTTACCAGTGTTGGTCTCGATGTGTTTGGGCCTTGGTTAGTCGTCACACGCCATACTAGAGGTGGACAAGTCAATAGTAAATGTTGGGCTGTCATGTTTACCTGTATGTCAATCAGAGCTGTCCACATAGAACTCATCGAGTCCCTTGACACTTCAAGCTTCATCAATGCTTTTGTAACGCTGGTATTCTGTACTTTGTTTTCCAGCGTTACTCTGCATGTTTTTTGCATTAACCCTTTTGCTCCTTTCCCCCTAACCAGCTGGGATACTGTTGTCTGTTACCTATATGGATGCTGCTCAGTTCCCGGCTCTGCTGCGTACCCGTACTTGCGTGAGTGGCTCCGCTGCTTTGCATGACCGCCCGCATGTGCGGTTCCTGACTTGCTGTGAAGGCCATCCGTACCTTGCAAAGTCCTCTGCAGTGGTGCATGACTTACTACGTGTTTGGCAGCAGCATTGTTGGGTTCCCTCTGTGTTGTGCTGTCTGGCTCTGCATAGGGGGCGCGGCCCACACCTGTCCTGCTTTTATGTGGATTGGGTGTTTACTAGAATTACTGCTCCAGCCTATCGCTGTGAAGCAGCTCATATATAAAGTTCCCCAGCCCTAGTGGGCGTTGCCAGAGCTTCACATTGAATCCACACTGAATCCCTGAACCTAGCCGTATGTGGTTGTGTGTTCAGCTCCTGCTCTGAAGTTGATCAGCTCTGGAGAGCTGATTCCCTGTTCCTGCTGTGTCTTGTTCCCTGATCCTGGATCTAACCCGGTACCTGAATGTCTGAACTGTGTCTTGTGTTTCTGCCTATGCTGGGGGCTGATTACCCAGATCGCCGTTCCTGGAGGCTGTATATCCAGGCCTGTTCCTGTTGTGTCTAATTACCTGAACCCTGATCCCGATCTAACCCTGTACCTGAATGTCTGAACTGTGTCTTGAGTTTCGCCTATGCTGGGGGCTGATTACTCAGATCGCTGTTCCTGGAGGCTGTATATCCAGGCCTGTTCCTGCTGTGTCTAATTACCTGAATCCCTGATCCTGGATCGCATCCTGTACCTGAATGTTGTTCCTGTGCAGTCTAACTCTGTTTCAGCCATCAGCTCTGATTCCAGTTACCTGCCTGTTACCTCTCGGCTTGCCTGTCTGCCATCCGTCTGCAGTTCCATCCAGAAGTTCGGACATCATCTGCAGAGGTCCCCGGCTCTTGCCTGCTCACCTGGGAGCGATCATCTGCCATCCGACTGCAGCTCCATCCGGAAGTTCGGACATCATCTGCAGAGATCCCCGGCTCTTGCCTGCTCACCTGGGAGCGATCATCTGCCATCCGACTGCAGCCTACCTGGAGGCTCCACCATATCAGGTCGTATATACCTGCCTGTCTAGAGACTGCCTGATCACTTGCTGTGACAACCTGCCTGCCCAGAGACTGCCTGGTCACTTGCCGTGACAACCTGCCTGCCCAGAGACTGCCTGGTCACTTGCTGTGACAACCTGCCGGCCCAGAGACTGCCTGGTCACTTGCCGTGACAACCTGCCGGCCCAGAGACTGCCTGGTCACTTGCCGTGACAACCTGCCTGCCCAGAGACTGCCTGGTCACTTGCCGTGACAACCTGACAACCTGCCTGCCGTGACAACCTGCCTGCCCAGAGACTGCCTGGTCACTTGCCGTGACAACCTGCCTGCCAGAGACTGCCTGGTCACTTGCCGTGACAACCTGCCTGCCCAGAGACTGCCTGGTCACTTGCCGTGACAACCTGCCTGCCCAGAGACTGCCTGGTCACTTGCCGTGACAACCTGCCTGCCCAGGAGACTGCCTGGTCACTTGCCGTGACAACCTGCCTGCCCGGAGACTGCCTGGTCACTTGCCGTGACAACCTGCCTGTCCGGATACTGCCTGGTCACTTGCCGTGACAACCTGCCTGTCCCAGAGACTGCCTTGGTCACTTGCCGTGACAGCCTGCCTGTCCAGAGACTGCCTCGGTTACTTACCATTACAACCTGCCTGCCTAGAGACTTCCTTGGTCGCTTGCTGTGACAAACCTGCCTGTCCAGAACCCTGTGCCAGTGACTGTGAATCCTTGCTATATAACCTGAGTTCATCTTGGAAGGAGGAGTCCGGTGTGTGCTGAGTTTCTGTTACTCTGTACTCAGCCTCTGTGCAAATCCCGGCCAGCTCCCGTTGAGCCTGGCGGGGCTTGCACCAGACCGCTGGGGTTCCTTTTCAGGTCGCTGCCAGATGTCCGTGTCCTCCCTGATGACCACTGCCTGATATCCGATGTCCGATGACCACTTCCAGATGTCCGGATCCTATCCATCTCTACCTGATGTCCGGAGGCCTGCTGATCGGTACCAGATGTCCGGAGTCCGAGGCCTGTGTTCCAGTCCGTGTCCCTGAGACCCAATCCGTGTTCCTGATCTTCCAGTCCGTGTTCCTGTCTGTGTTCCTGACTCCCTGTGACCCAATCCGTGTTCCTGATGTTCCAGTCCGTGTTCCTGTCTGTGTTCCTGACTCCCTGAGATCCAGTCCGTGTTCCTGATGTTCCGATGTCCTGCCGGTTCCTCCTTGGTCTACCCTGTGATGACGTCTGTCCTGGGTCGGTGTCTGATGTTCTCCTGCTGAGACTGTGCTACGCCTGAGGCCTGAGAGAGAGGCCGTCCTAGTATGCCCGTGCCAGATGACCCTGGACTTCATCAACCCGTGATGACCCCGCCATCGTCTGACGTTCGTCCTGGGCCGGTGTCTGATGTTCTCCTGCTGAGCCTGTGCTACGCCCGAGGCCTGAGAGTGAGGCCATACTAGTATGCCCGTGCCAGATGATCCTGGACTTCATCAACCCGTGATGACCCCGCCATCGTCTGAAGTCTGTCTGAGGTCGGTGTCTGATGTTCTCCTGCTGAGCCTGTGCTACGCCTAAGGCCTGAGAGAGAGGCCGTCCAAGTATGCCCGTGCCAGATAACCCTGGACTGCATCTACCCGTGATGTCCTCCAACACTCGTCAGTGATTCTGAGTCGTGTACCCTTCTCTGATGTGCGGAATTGGGAGCCCGGTCTTATGTTCTGTTTATGTACTGTGTTTCTTTAAGTAAACTTTATGTTTCTTCTTACCTGAAGTTGTGCGGTGTTGTCTAGTCCTGCAGGTCGCCACCTTGCCCACATGCTCAGCTGCCACGGATCCCGGTCGCTGCCCTTCCCTAGTCCGGGCAGGCCCGGGTCTCCCTCCGTGGTCCAGTGGGTCCACATTCTCTTATCATCTGGGACCCATGCCTCACGTCGTCGTGGACTGGCGGCGTGGGAGCATTGGCTAGCTAGGCAAGCTATGCCATGTCCCGGCGCCCCACAGCCATGGGAAGCGCCACAGAAAGCTCTGGCCATGGACTCCGCTGAGCATGTGCGAACTAGACTACTTGGTCCCCACACGGTAAGTGGACTAGATGGCTCGATTCCCCGCTTGGTCAGCGGTTCGGACTTTTCGAGCTATTAACTATGCTGCCTTATTGTGAACTATGGGACTTACCGCCAAACCCAAGTGAATTTTTCTGGGGAATTTTTTTTTTTACTTGGGTCTTCAGAAGAGGGGTTCTGAGGAGGGGGATACTGTAACGCTGGTATTCTGTACTTTGTTTTCCAGCGTTACTCTGCATGTTTTTTGCATTAACCCTTTTGCTCCTTTCCCCTAACCAGCTGGGATACTGTTGTCTGTTACCTATATGGATGCTGCTCAGTTCCCGGCTCTGCTGCGTACCCGTACTTGCGTGAGTGGCTCCGCTGCTTTGCATGACCGCCCGCATGTGCGGTTCCTGACTTGCTGTGAAGGCCGTCCGTAGCTTGCAAAGTCCTCTGCAGTGGTGCATGACTTACTACGTGTTTGGCAGCAGCCATTGTTGGGTTCCCTCTGTGTTGTGCTGTCTGGCTCTGCATAGGGGCGCGGCCCACACCTGTCCTGCTTTTATGTGGATTGGGTGTTTACTAGAATTACTGCTCCAGCCTATCGCTGTGAAGCAGCTCATATAAAGTTCCCCAGCCCTAGTGGGCGTTGCCAGAGCTTCACATTGAATCCACACTGAATCCCTGAACCTAGCCGTATGTGGTTGTGTGTTCAGCTCCTGCTCTGAAGTTGATCAGCTCTGGAGAGCTGATTCCCTGTTCCTGCTGTGTCTTGTTCCCTGATCCTGGATCTAACCCGGTACCTGAATGTCTGAACTGTGTCTTGTGTTTCCGCCTATGCTGGGGGCTGATTACCCAGATCGCCGTTCCTGGAGGCTGTATATCCAGGCCTGTTCCTGTTGTGTCTAATTACCTGAACCCCTGATCCCGGATCTAACCCTGTACCTGAATGTCTGAACTGTGTCTTGTGTTTCCGCCTATGCTGGGGGCTGATTACTCAGATCGCTGTTCCTGGAGGCTGTATATCCAGGCCTGTTCCTGCTGTGTCTAATTACCTGAATCCCTGATCCTGGATCGCATCCTGTACCTGAATGTTGTTCCTGTGCAGTCTAACTCTGTTTCAGCCATCAGCTCCTGATTCCAGTTACCTGCCTGTTACCTCTCGGCTTGCCTGTCTGCCATCCGTCTGCAGTTCCATCCAGAAGTTCGGACATCATCTGCAGAGGTCCCGGCTCTTGCCTGCTCACCTGGAGCGATCATCTGCCATCCGACTGCAGCTCCATCCGGAAGTTCGGACATCATCTGCAGAGATCCCCGGCTCTTGCCTGCTCACCTGGAGCGATCATCTGCCATCCGACTGCAGCCTACCTGGAGGCTCCACCATATCAGTCGTATATACCTGCCTGTCTAGAGACTGCCTGGTCACTTGCCGTACAACCTGCCTGCCAGAGACTGCCTGGTCACTTGCCGTGACAACCTGCCTGCCCAGAGACTGCCTGGTCACTTGCCGTGACAACCTGCCGCCCAGAGACTGCCTGGTCACTTGCCGTGACAACCTGCCGGCCCAGAGACTGCCTGGTCACTTGCCGTGAAAAACCTGCCTGCCCAGAGACTGCCTGGTCACTTGCCGTGACAACCTGCCTGCCCAGAGACTGCCTGGTCACTTGCCGTGACAACCTGCCTGCCCAGAGACTGCCTGGTCACTTGCCGTGACAACCTGCCTGCCCAGAACTGCCTGGTCACTTGCCGTGACAACCTGCCTGCCCAGAGACTGCCTGGTCACTTGCCGTGACAACCTGCCTGCCCAGAGACTGCCTGGTCACTTGCCGTGACAACCTGCCTGCCCGGAGACTGCCTGGTCCTTGCCGTGACAACCTGCCTGTCCGGATACTGCCTGGTCACTTGCCGTGACAACCTGCCTGTCCCAGAGACTGCCTTGGTCACTTGCCGTGACAGCCTGCCTGTCCAGAGACTGCCTCGGTTACTTACCATTACAACCTGCCTGCCTAGAGACTTCCTTGGTCGCTTGCTGTGACAAACCTGCCTGTCCAGAACCCTGTGCCAGTGACTGTGAATCCTTGCTATATAACCTGAGTTCATCTTGGAAGGAGGAGTCCGGTGTGTGCTGAGTTTCTGTTACTCTGTACTCAGCCTCTGTGCAAATCCCCGGCCAGCTCCCGTTGAGCCTGGCGGGGCTTGCACCAGACCGCTGGGGTTCCTTTTCAGGTCGCTGCCAGATGTCCGTGTCCTCCCTGATGACCACTGCCTGATATCCGATGTCCGATGACCACTTCCAGATGTCCGGATCCTATCCATCTCTACCTGATGTCCGGAGCCTGCTGATCGGTACCAGATGTCCGGAGTCCGAGGCCTGTGTTCCAGTCCGTGTCCCTGAGACCCAATCCGTGTTCCTGATCTTCCAGTCCGTGTTCCTGTCTGTGTTCCTGACTCCCTGTGACTCAATCCGTGTTCCTGATGTTCCAGTCCGTGTTCCTGTCTATGTTCCTGACTCCCTGAGATCCAGTCCGTGTTCCTGATGTTCCGATGTCCTGCCGGTTCCTCCTTGGTCTACCCTGTGATGACATCTGTCCTGGGTCGGTGTCTGATGTTCTCCTGCTGAGCCTGTGCTACGCCTGAGGCCTGAGAGAGAGGCCGTCTTAGTATGCCCGTGCCAGATGACCCTGGACTTCATCAACCCGTGATGACCCCGCCATCGTCTGACGTTCGTCCTGGGCCGGTGTCTGATGTTCTCCTGCTGAGCCTGTGCTACGCCCGAGGCCTGAGAGTGAGGCCATACTAGTATGCCCGTGCCAGATGATCCTGGACTTCATCAACCCGTGATGACCCCGCCATCGTCTGAAGTCTGTCTGAGGTCGGTGTCTGATGTTCTCCTGCTGAGCCTGTGCTACGCCTAAGGCCTGAGAGAGAGGCCGTCCAAGTATGCCCGTGCCAGATAACCCTGGACTGCATCTACCCGTGATGTCCTCCAACACTCGTCAGTGATTCTGAGTCGTGTACCCTTCTCTGATGTGCGGAATTGGGAGCCCGGTCTTATGTTCTGTTTATGTACTGTGTTTCTTTAAGTAAACTTTATGTTTCTTCTTACCTGAAGTTGTGCGGTGTTGTCTAGTCCTGCAGGTCGCCACCTTGCCCACATGCTCAGCTGCCACGGATCCCGGTCGCTGCCCTTCCCTAGTCCGGGCAGGCCTGGGTCTCCCTCCGTGGTCCAGTGGGTCCACATTCTCTTATCATCTGGGACCCATGCCTCACGTCGTCGTGGACTGGCGGCGTGGGAGCATTGGCTAGCTAGGCAAGCTATGCCATGTCCCGGCGCCCCACAGCCGTGGGAAGCGCCACAGCTTTAAGACGCTTTATTGCCATCCATGGTCCTATCAAGCACATACGTTCAGACAGAGGTACTAATTTCATTGGTGCAGCAAAGGAATTAGGAATGCCTTCAAATCTAGACTATAAGACTCTTGAGAAGTTCCTCAGTGACCAAAGTTGCACATGGTCATTCAACCCACCTCCCTCTTCACACATGGGTGGATCATGGGAACGAATGATTGGTCTAGTACGGAGAATTCTTGACTCCACTCTCCTTCAGGAAGTAGCAGCGAGGCTTACCCACGAAAGCCTGACCACCTTCATGGCAGAAGCCGCAGCCATAATCAATGCAAGACCCTTGGTTCCAGTCCCTAACGACCCCGAGGAGCCCTTGTTATTGACTCCAGCTATTCTCCTTACCCAGAAAACAGGACTATCTGGTGCCCCTCCAGGAGGATTTGATACCAAGGACCTCTACAAGCGCCAGTGGAGACAGGTACAAAGCCTTGCAAATACTTTCTGGGACAGGTGGTGCAAACAGTATTTGTCCACCCTGCAGCCACAGGTGAAGTGGCAATCCACTAAGCCTAATCTAAGCATTGGTGACCTTGTTCTTGTGAAAGACTGCAAAGTTCACCGGAACCAGTGGCCACTTGGTCTAGTGACTGCAACATTCCCAAATAAGGATGGCAACATCCGCAAAGTTGAATTGAGGATGGCCAAAGGGAATGAACCTAAGACATTCTCCAGACCAGTATCCGAATTGGTCTTATTGTTGTCTTCGGAAGAAAGGGACAGTGACATCCATTGATGTCAGACGGGGAGTGTTCTGTCTCCGACATCTAATTGTTTTTTTTCTACTGTTTATGTAGGAGTTTAACAATCTAGTGTTTGGCTCCCTCTAGTGACCAGTGTCATATTCACAGTTATAATGTTTTCTTTCACTTTCAGCAAAATCCTTTTCCCTCCCTTTGCAATGCATGATGGTAGCTTAAGCAATGCATGATGGTAGCTTAGCAATGTATTCTGGGAGTTTTCCCTCCATTTTCTTCCATTTTCCTTCAGCATGCATCCAGGAAGCAGATCATCTTTTCCTCTCCTCTTGCGATAGCATCGCCGGTATGTACTTACGTTCTCTCTAGTTAATTCCTGTCCTATATTAGCCCTGTCTAATCAGTCCTGCCCCTGGTTAGGTATTAGTCTGAAAATGTTTATTCACAGTGTACTATGTATATGTATTTCCACTATGCCCATGTACTGATTGTATGTATATTATGTTTGTATTATAGTTTCACCGCGCCAATATATCAAGTTCAATAAAAGCACAGATTCAATCACAATCTCCTTATTGGACCCCGGTATTGCGGTTTAGCTGTCTGTATAACTGCAATGACGTCTGCCTCATTTAGTGAGGACAGAACAGTCCTGTTGAAAAATAAATGATGGTTCAACTAAATGCAAAACTGATGGAATAGCATTCCGCTGCAAGATGCTGTGGTAGCCATGCTGGTTCAGTATGCCTTCAATTTTGAATAAATCCCCAACAGTGTCAAAAGCAAAGCACCTCCACACCATCACAACCTCCTCCTCCATGCTGCACGGTGAGAACCAGGCATGTAGAGTCCATCCATTCACCTTTTCTGCGTTACACAAAGACATGGTGTTTGGAACCAAGGATCTCAAATTTGGACTCATCAGACCAAAGCACAGATTTTCACTTGTCTAATCTACATTCCTTGTGTTCTTTAGCCCAAACAAGTCTCTTCTGCTTGTTGCCTGTCCTTAGCAGTGGTTTCCTAGCAGCTATTTTACAATTAAGGCCTCCTGCACAAAGTCTCCTCTTAACAGTTGTTGTAAAGATGTGTCTGCTGCTAGAACTCTGTGTGGCATTGACCTGGTCTCTAATCTGAGCTGCTGTTAACCTGCGATTTCTGAGGCTGGTGACTCGGATATACTTATCCTCAGAAGCAGAGGTGACTCTTGGTCTTCCTTTCCTGGGGCGGTCCTCATGTGAGCCAGTTTCTTTGTAGCGCTTGATGGTTTTTGCAACTGCACTTGGGGACACTTTCAAAGTTTTCCCAATTTTTTGGACTGACTGACCTTCATTTCTTAAAATAATGATGGCCACTCATTTTTCTTTACTTAGCTGCTTTTTTCTTGCCATAATACACATTCTATCAGTCTATTTAGTAGGACTCATACACATTCAAGAATAAAATTAATTATAACAGGTTCATTACCCCTCCACAGAGATGTAGATTTTAGTCTGGAGAGAGGATTCATATGTTCCCATGCAGACAGACTTTTCTAAGTGAGGATTGGCATAGTTAGGACCTGGTATACGAGAAGAGCCTTAACGTGGCTATCAGGTACACATAAATTGGCCTTTTTATGCGCTAAGACTTCTCAATTTTTCATATTTCTAAGGCAGTGATGCAATTTATTTTTCATATTTTTTCATATTTTTCATATATTTGTGTCCGCAAGTTATAGCGCTACAGTGTGCTACCTTTTATTCTTGAATGTGTATGAGTTGGTGACTCTAGGTTTTAGCACCTGTTCACATTGGATCTATGTTTGGATGTGCCGGTCAGTTTTTGATATATATTTAGTAGGACTATCAGTTGTGTATCCACCAGACTTCTGCACAACACAACTGATGGTCCCGACCCCATTTATAAGACAAGAAATCACACTTATTAAACCTGACAGGGCACATCTGTGAAGTGGAAACTATTTCCGGTGACTACCTCTTGAAGCTCATCAAGAGAATGCCAAGAGTGTGCAAAGCAGTAATCAAAGCAAAAGGTGGCTACTTTGCAGAACCTAGAATATAAGACATATTTTCAGTTGTTTCACACTTTTTTGTTAAGTATATAATTCCACATGTGTTAATTCATAGTTTTGATGCCTTCAATGTGAATGTACAATTATAGTCATGAAAATACAGAAAAATCTTTAAATGAGACGGTGTGTCCAAACTTTTGGTCTGTACTGTAGATGTCAGTGTTATATATATATATATATATATATATATATATATATATATATATATATATATTATATATTTTACACAGCTCTGGGAAAAATTAAGAGACCACTGCACAGTTTTATAAAAATCATCTTCTCTACATGTCTGACAGCCATTCCATTCCAGTGTCAGTTGAATTCCAATCAGAGTACACCTCATTCTACTTAATGTGCTTCTGATTAGGTGATCACCTGAACCAAATCTTATTTAACGAAGGAAAGTATAAAAAACACTGCTGTAGTGTTTACAATCCTCTTGCAATAGGACTAGCTGTATGGCAAAACAAGTGCTAGTAATATCCCAAAAGTAATAGGAATGAAAAAATAACTTTTAACCATGCCAAAGGAGTTGAAAAGAAAAGTCTTGAGGGAGGAAAAGAAGGGCTTTACTAGCAAAGGGATACAGTGAGCGTCATGTTGCCTCCATCCTTGAAATTTCTAAAATGGCAGTCCATTACGACAAGGTTAAGCAGCAGACATTGTGAACAACAAAGCTACAGACCGGCAGAGTGCGAAAACGACTCTCCACTGACCAGGATGACTGTCATCTTATTCGAATGTCACTCAGCAACCACAGGTTGACATCAAGTGACCTACAAAAAGAATGGCAAATAGCAGCTGGGGTGAAGTGCACGGCAAAAACAGTTCGTAACAGGCTCCTGGAGGCAGGGCTCAAGTCATGTAAAGCTAGAAAAAAGCCTTTCATCAATGAAAAGCAAAGGAGAGCCAGGCTGGAGTTTGCGAAAGATCATAAGGATTGGACCATAGAGGACTGGAGTAAGGTAATCTTCTCTGATGAGTCTAACTTTCAGCTTTGCTCATACATCTTTACTGTAGCTTTGCTCAACAACACCTGGTCGTCTAATGGTTAGCTGGAGATCTGGAGAGGCGTACAAGCCACAGTGTCTTGCACCCACTGTGAAATTTGGTGGAGGATTGGTGATGATCTGGTGATGCTAACGCAAGGCTGGAATTGGGCAGGTTAATCTTTGTGAAGGACGTATGAATCAAGCCGCAAACAAGGTTATCCTGGAAAAACAGCTGATTCCTTCTGCTCAGGCAATGTTCCCCAACTCTGAGGACTGGTTATTCTAGCAGGATAATGAGCCATGCCACACAGCTAGGTCAATCAATGTATGGATAAAGGAGCACCACATAAAATCCCTGTCATGGCCAACCCAATCTCCAGACCTGAACCCCTTTGAAAACCTCTGGAATGTAATCAAGAGGAAGATGGATAGTCAAAAGCCATCAAACAAAGAAGAACTGCTTAAATTTTTCTACCAGGAGTGGCACAAGGTCAACCCAAAAGCAGTGTGAAAGACTGGTGGAAAGCATGCCAAGACGCATGAAGGCTGTGATTAAAAATCATGGTTATTCCACAAAATATTGATTTCTCAACTCTTCCTGAGTTAAAACATTAGTATTGTTGTTTCTAAATGATTATGAACTTGTTTTCTTAGCATTATTTGAGTTTTGCAAACACTGCATTTTTTTGTTATTTTGACCATTTCTCATTTTCTGAAAATACAAAATTTATTGCTTGGAAGTTCGGAGACATGTTGTAAGTAGTTTATAGAATAAAAGAGCAATTCACATTTTACTCAAATATACATATAAAATTTTGCAGTGGTCTCTTAATTTTTGCCAGTGCTGTGTATATATGTATATATACAGTATATATACTGTGTGTATTATATATTATTATATATATATATATATATATATATATGTATACAGTTGAAACTATAAGTTTACATACACATATATTAATCCCTTTACTCCCGAGGGTTGTTTGCACGTTAATGACCGGGCCAATTTTTACAATTCTGACCACTGTCCCTTTATGAGGTAATGACTCTGGAACGCTTCCATGGATAATGGTGATTCTGACACAGTTTTCTCGAGACATATTGTACTTCATCATAGTGGTAAAATTTCTTTGATATGACTTATGTCTATTTGTGAAAAAAATGGAAATTTGGCGAAAATTTAGAAAATTTCGCAATTTTCCAACTTTGAATTTTAATGCCCTTAACCCCTTTACCCCCAAGGGTGGTTTGCACGTTAATGACAGGGCCAATTTTTACAATTCTGACCACTGTCTCTTTATGAGGTTATGGAATGCTTCAATGGATAATCGCGATTCTGAGACTGTTTTCTCGTGACATATTGTACTTCACGTTAGTGGTAAAATTTCTTCGATATAACTTGCGTTTATTTTTGAAAAAAACGGAAATATGGCGGAAATTTAGAAAATTTTGCAATTTTCAAACTTTGAATTTTTAATTTCCCTTAAAACAGAGAAATATGTCACACAAAATAGTTAATCAATAACATTTCCTACATGTCTACTTTACATCAGCACAATTTTGGAACCAAAATTTTTTTTGTTAGGAAGATATAAGGGTTAAAAGTTGACCAGTGATTTCTCATTTTTACAACAAAATTTACAAAGCCATTTTTTTTAGGTACCACCTCACATTTGAAGTCACTTTGAGGGGTCTATATAGCAGAAAATACCCAAAAGTGACACCATTCTTAAAACTGCACCCCTCAAGGTACTCAAAACCACATTCAAGAAGTTTATTAACCCTTCAGGTGCTTCACATGAGATGAAGCAACGTGGAAGGAAAAAAATGAACATTTAACTTTTTAGTCACAAAAATGATCTTTTACAAACATTTTTTTTATTTTCACAAGGGTAAAAGGAGAAAATGGACAGATAAAGTTGTTGAGCAATTTCTCCTGAGTACGCCAATACCCCATATGTGAGGAAAAAACACTGTTTAGGCAAACGGCAGAGCTCATCAGGGAAGGAGCGCCGTTTGACTTTTTCAAATCAAAATTGGCAGGAATTGAGATTGGACGCCATGTCACGTTTAGAGAGCCCCTGATGCGCCTAAACAGTGGAAACCCCCACAAGTGACACCATTATGGAAACTAGACCCCCTATGGAACTTATCTAGATCTGTTGTGAGCACTTTGAACCCCCAAGTGTTTCACAAAAGTTTATAATGCCTGGGTGTGAAAAAAAAAAATTCCACAAAAATGATTTTTTAGTCCCCAATTTTTGATTTTCCCAAGGAAATTGGACCTCAAAAGTTGTTGCCCAATTTGTCCTCAGTACGCTAACACCCCATATGTAGGGGAGGGAAACTGTTTGGGCGCACGGCAGGGCTTGGAAAGGAAGTAATAACGTTTTGGAATACAAACATTGATGGCTGTCATGTTCCGTTTGCAGAGCCCGAGTTGTGCCTAAACAGTGGAAACCCCCCACAAGTGACCCCATTTTGGAAATTAGAACCCCTAAGGAACTTATCTATGTCTGTGGTGAGCACTTTGAACCCCCAAGTGATTCACACAAGTGTATAATGCCCGGGCATGAAAATAAAAAATCCTATTTTTTTTTCCCACAAAAATTATCTTTTAGTCACCAATTTTTTATTTTCCCAAGGGTAACAGGAGAAATTGGACCACAAAAGTTGTTGTCCAATTTGTCCAGAGTACACCGATAACCCATATGTGGGGGACCACTGTTTGGGTGCACGGCAGAGCTCGGAATGGAAGGAGCGCCATTTGACTTTTTCCAAACAAAATTGGCTGGAATTGAGATTGGATGCCATGTTGCATTTGGAGAGCCCCAGATGTGCCTAAACAGTGGAAACCCCCCACAAGTGACCCAATTTTGGAAACTAGACCCCCTAAGGAACTTATCTAGATCTGTGGTGAGCAATTTGAACCCCAAGCGCTTCACACAAGTTTAGAACGTAGAGCCGTAAAATTAAAAAAATCATATTTTTTCCACAAAAATGATCTTTTCACCCCAATTTTTATTTTCCCAAGGGTAACAAGACCCCAGAAGTTATTGTGAAATTTGTTCTGAGTACGCTGATACCCCATATGTGGGGGTAAACCACTGTTTGGATGCATGGCAGAGCTCAGAATTGAAGGAGGGCCGTTTGACATTTTCAACGCAGAATTGGCTGGACGCCATGTCGTGTTTGGAGAGACCCTGAGGTGCCTAAACTGTGGAAACCCCCCACAAATGACACCATTTTGGAAACTAGACCCTCAAGGAACTTATCTAGATGTCTGGTGAGAATTTTGAACCCCCAGGTGTTTCACTGAAGTTAATAATGCCCGAGCATGAAAATAAAAAAATAATATTTGTTCCACAAACATGATCTTTTAGTTCCCAATTTTTTATTTTCCCAAGGGTAACAGGAGAAATTGGACCCCAAAAGTTGTTGTGCAATTTGTCCTGAGTACGCTGATACCCCATATGTGGGAGAAAACTACTGTATGGGCACACGTCGGGGCTCGGAAGGGAAGTAGTGACGTTTTGGATGGCAGACTTTGATGGAATGGTCTGCGGGCATCATGTCGAATTTGGAGAGCCCCTGATGTGCCTAAACAGTGGAAACCCCCACAAGTGACCCCATTTTGGAAAATAGACCCCACAAGGAACTTATCTAGATCTGTGGTGAGCACTTTGAACCCCCAAGTGCTTCACATAAGTTTATAACACCTACCTATTGTTGCGCTTACACATCCTGATAAATATAATATTGTCCTTGAGGGTCCCCAACAGCCTCAGTGTAACGATGTGCAAGTAGAAGCTGTTGTTCTTCCACCATCCCATGGAACCATGTGTGTGTGTTTTCCAATATAAATATGAGGGAGATGAAATAGCTGAAGCCACAATTGTCCCTACTAAAAAAAAGTTGAAAAAACTGTTGGGGGACAAAAGCGCACACATCGAACAGTATCGCCTGGTATGGAAAGTAAAAGGTGGGAGTATGCGCTCATATGACGGTGTTGTGTGAAGGCACAGCATCTGTAGACATGTGTAACTGCTGCTGCGGTGCTGTGACTGGAGAAAAAAACTTCTACCAGATAATTACTAGTAGAGGAGGACAATATCACATTAAATAAGCTGAACTGCAGTAAATGAGGAGCATTTGGTTTTCCAAAATGGTTCTTTATTGTCTGAATGCATTTCGGCAAGGGGCTAGGTCCGTGCTCAAGGTAAAAAAAAACAAGTAACCATTTAATAATGATGGCTGGGTATTTCCCAGCAAGGGTGAGCGCACTTCCTCATTTCTTTACAGGTAGTAAAATCCACTAAGTGGTACAATAGTGACTACACCAACGGAAACCTGACTAGTTTGGGGATGGGTTGGCACAGGCAGAAGACTGGAACATATTGATATTTCTTAGCCACAAAATCAGGTGCAGATATTAGAAAGTACTGCAGAGAAAAATGAGAAGTAGTCGGAGTAGGACTTTCAGAAGATGATGATAACTACGATCAAGATGACTTAGACCAGGTGCTACTTGAAGATGGGGCCTGGGTACCAGAAAGGCAAGCATCAAGAAGACGAGTGGAGCAGAAGGACAGGTTGAAACTTTATCATATTGCTGGCCAGCTTGATTTTCCCACATGCGCAGGTAATGCCACTTCATGTGCAGATGTACAGCAGTAATTAAAAGTCAAATTATTTTCTTTATACAGGGCATGCACACTGCAAAAGATATATTGGTAAGCAACACTCAAACGATTTCCCACACCTGAGATGCATGTTTGTAAGACTATCCACAACCAAGAACAAGGATTTATAGTACTGTAGCATCTTGTCCACCAAAAACAATTGGGGTACCACCTGCTTTGGAGCAGACTAAAAAAGAAGCACATTTGTCCCAGGAAAATCTTTTGAGAGAAAGTCAGCTCTTGTATTTATTGCTGACACCATCACCTTCCACTTCAGATGACAATACCTCTTTGTCACCCTGATCTGGTCACTAGGTTTTCTCCACTGCACAACAATCATCATGATCATCATCATTGACTCAGCTAACAGTTGTCTCAGTGTGGGATATATCCTTAGCTCCTTGTCCCTTCCTCCTGATTACCAGCTCTATATTTACCGACTTAGAGTGCCACTACCACCTTAGCTGCCACTGCCAGTAACTCTACCACTGCAACTGACAAAGTCATCAACACAGGTAGGAAATTGAATCATAGTCTCCATCACCGAAACCACTATCTCATCTGAATACAAATTCTGACTGTTAATCCAATAATTGAACTGGAAACAATTGTTTTTGTAAAATATCCATTGCTCCTAGAGTGCTGTTGCTTAGGGAACTAAGAGGTTGAAAAGGTAGAGGTGTATTGATTGAAACAGAAGTCTGCGATTCGAAAGATTAACTGGTGTGTAAGTTCTAATACGTAAGATCTGACAATGTGTGTTTCATGTAGATTTGAGGTGCTGATTCAACATCATATATTCACAGCAGTTTATAACACAATATACTGTATGTGGTTGGAGTTGTGAACGTGTTGGAGACGACTTCGGAGCTGAGGCTCCCTCTGGTGGTTGCTGAGGTTATTGAACTTATGTTGAACAGCAAAAGTCCAACACCTGCAATGGATGAATGGTCATCAGGGGGGACGGACTGGCCTGATATAAGTGAGCTGACCTCCCATGATCCTCGCCGGTGATCAATTGTTCTTCCTGGTCTTGGTTGGAAATCAGCTGGATTTTCTGCTGTCTCCTGCTATCATTCAGATAAGCTACTTTCTGTTTTTTTCTCTGTGGTTTGATTTTCCTTGTTTTTTGCTGCCTTGCTTTTGAGTTCAGCCGGGTCCCCTTTGGGGGCTTGTGCTGGTCTCTGTTCTCTTTTTGTATTTGTTCATTAGCTCTGTTCCTGTGATTTTTTACTGCTGGGTAGCTGTGTGTTCATACCAGAGATCTGATATAGGTGGTCAAGACCGTGTGATCTCAGCTTTTTTGGAATCAGAAGTGTTGGAGTTTTTCCTAGGGTTTTGTTGGGTTGCAGACAGTATTCTCTCCTGCACTATCCTATCTAGACAGTTTGGGCCCCAGCGTTTGCTCAATCTATTTTTTGTCTGCGTTCGTGTTTTCATCTTGTCTAACCGCCATTATATGTTTGGGGGTTTCCTGTTTCTTTGGACTCTACTCCGGGGCAGTTAGCTTTCCTCTTTCCATCTTCAGGGGTAGCTAATCTCTCTGGCTGTGACGAGGCGTTTAGGGCACCGTAGGAACGTCCCGAGGCTGCTTCTAGTTGTGCGGTTAGTTTAGAGGTCTGCAACCGATTAGATCCAAACCTCTCTGGTGTTTGGCTGCCTTTGCTGTTTTTTGTTCCTGCTCTCCTCAGCTGCCAAAACATAACAGAATCACCCGCCCTACTGAAATTCTATGGTACTCAACAGAAGGGAAAAAAAAAGAAAAAAAAAAAGTTATCAGAATTTTTTTTTTTTTGTTACATTTTTTCCCTCTTTTTTTCTCTGGGGGCTGAGGAGGAATTTTTTCCCCAATGGAAGTCAAGCATTTATCCGATCGTGTAAAGCAGCTTGCTGCTGAAGTTCGGAGTATTGCTATCTATCTTGCTGGGTTGCCTGTTGTGGAACCTAGGATCCCTATGTCGGATTTATTTTTGGGGGATAGGTCTAAATTTTTGAATTTTAAAAATAACTGTAAGTTGTTTTTTGCCTTGAAGCCTAAATCCTCAGGGAATGCAGCACAGCAAGGTTCAAATTGTCATCTCCCTGTTGCGCGGCGACCCTCAGGATTGGGCCTTTTCCATGATACCTGAGGATCCTGTTTTGAATGATGTTGATGTGTTTTTTCAGGCTCTGGGGTTGTTGTAGGATGAACCTAATGTTACTGATCAAGCTGAGAAAACCTTGTTGGCATTGAATCAGGGTCAAGAAGCCGCAGAGCTGTATTGTCAGAAATTCAGAAAGTGGGCAGTCCTTACTAAATGGAATGATGATTCTCTGGCAACTCTTTTTCGGAAGGGTCTGGCAGAGACTGTAAAGGATGTTATGGTGGGATTCCCTGTCCCCTCTGGTCTCAATAACTCTATGTCATTAGCTATTCAAATTGACAGACGTTTGCGTGAGCGTAGAAATATGCGTGAGATTGTGATGCCTTGCGGGCCAGCCCCTGAGCCCATGCAGTGTGATGGAGTGACTTCTGGGTGGGGCACAGCGTCATGAGTTTCGAAAGCGTAATAAGTTGTGCTTCTACTGTGGTGATGCTTCTCATGCTATTTCCATCTGCCCCAAACGGGAAAGACGTTTTGCGCGCTCAGTTGTTTTGGGTAGTGTTCAGACTAAATTTCTGTTGACTGTTACCTTGATTTGCTCCATGTCCACATTTTCGGCTCAGGCTTTTGTTGATTCAGGAGAATCTATAAACCTGATGGATTTTGATTTTGCCAAACGTTGTGGTTTTCCTATGATACCCCTGCGGAAGTCTATTCCTTTGCTGGGCATTGATTCTACCCCTTTAGCGGAGAATAAACCCCAGTTTTCTACCCAGGTGATAATGCGGGTTGACGCGGACCACCAAGAGAATTGCAAATTTTTGGTATTACATAATTTACATGACATTATTGTACTGGGTTTTCCTTGGCTACAGACTCATAATCCTGTTTTGGATTGGATGTCTGTGACCAGTTGGGGTTGTCAATGTGTTCGTACTGACACTCCTGTCTTTTCTGCCTCTCCCCAGTCCCAATATGTCCCTGACTATTTGACTGATTTTTCTGATGTGTTTAGTAAGAGTAAGTCTGCATCCTTACCTCCTCATAGGAGTTATGATTGCGCTATTGACTTAGTACCTGGTTGTAAATTTCCCAATGGTCGGCTCTTTAATTTATCTGTACCTGAGCATGATGCTATGCGATCTTATGTCAAAGAGTCTTTAGAGAAGGGTCATATCAGACCATCCTCTTCACCCTTGGGCGCCGGCTTTTTCTTTGTGGCCAAGAAGGATGGTTCATTGAGGCCATGTATTGACTATCGTCTCCTAAATAAGATCACTGTTAAATATCAATATCCGTTACCCTTGATTTCTGACCTATTTTCCAGAGTGAAAGGTGCTAGTTTGTTTACCAAGCTTGACCTCAGTGGAGCGTATAATCTTATTCACATCAAGCACGGTGATGAATGGAAGACGGCGTTTAATACCCCCGAGGGGAATTTTGAGTATAGTGATGCCTTTTGGGCTCACTAATGCCCCTTCCGTCTTCCAATCCTGTATGAACGATATTTTCCGTATTTCGTGGATACATTTCTGATCGTTTATTTGGACGATATCTTGATTTTTTTCCAATGACTGGGATTCTCATGTGGAACATGTTCGGACTGTATTCCGGATTTTGAGAGAAAATGCATTGTATGTGAAGGGATCAAAATGTCTTTTTGGCGTACAGAAGGTTTCATTTCTGGGATTCATTATGTCTCCGGCTGTTATTGAAATGGACCCGGTCAAAGTTCAGGCCATTTGTGATTGGGTTCAACCCACTACATTGAAGGCTCTTCAGAGATTTTTGGGTTTTGCTAATTTTTATTGTAAATTTATAGGTAATTTCTCTACTATTGTGAAACCATTGACTGATTTGACCAAAAAGGGTTCTGATGTAGTGAATTGGTCTCCTGAGGCAGTTTCTGCGTTTCAGGAGCTTAAGCGGAGATTCACTTCTGCTCCTGTTCTACGGCAACCTGATTTTCTCTACCATTTCAGGTGGAGGTTGATGCTTCTGAGATTGGGGCAGGAGCCGTTTTGTCCCAAAGGGATCCGGAGACCTCTAAGAGTAACCCTTGTGCCTTCTTCTGTCGAAAATTTTCCCCAACTGAACGTAATTATGATGTGGGAAATCGGGAGTTATTGGCTATGAAGTGGGCTTTTGAAGAGTGGAGACATTGGCTGGAAGGAGCCAAACATCAGGTGGTGGTCCTCACGGACCATAAGAACCTGGTTTATCTTGAATCAGCCAAGCGACTTAATCCTAGACAGGCCAGGTGGGCCTTGTTTTTCACACATTTTAATTTTGTGGTCTCTTTTCTCCCGGGCACTAAGAATGTTAAGGCGGATGCCCTCTCGAGGAGTTTCTTTGCGGATTCTCTTGAGGTAACTGAGCCTGCTGTTATTCTGAAGGAGGGTGTGGTTCTTTCCGCTATCTCGCCCAATTTGAGACTGGCTTTGGAAGAATTTCAGGAGGATAAACCTGAACGCTGCCCAGTTGGGAAATTGTTTGTCCCAGACAAATGGAGGAAGAATGTGATGTCTGAGATTCATTGCTCCACGTTGGCTGGCCATCCTGGTATTTTTGGTACCAGAGATTTGGTGAGTGGTTCCTTTTGGTGGCCCTCTTTGTCTCGTGACGTCAGGGACTTTGTGCAGTCCTGTGGGACTTGTTCTCTGTCCAAACCTTGCTTTCGCTCTAGTGGTTTGTTAATGCCATTGCCTGTGCCCAAGAGGCCATGGACCCATATCTCTATGGATTTTATTTCTGACCTCATTGTCTCTCAGAGAATGACCGTTATTTGGGTGATCTGTGATAGGTTTTCCAAGATGATACATCTTGTGCCACTACCTAAGTTGCCATCCTCTTCCGAGTTGGTGCCCTTATTTTTTCAACAGGTGGTTCGGTTGCACGGCATTTAAGAGAACATTGTGTCGGACAGAGGAGTCCAGTTTGTTTCCAGATTTTGGAGGACATTTTGTTCCAAACTGGGAGTTCAGCTGTCTTTCTCCTCTGCGTTCCACCCTCAGACAAATTGACAAACTGAGAGAACAAACCAGACCTTGGAGACTTATTTGAGATGTTTTGTGTCTGCTGATCAAGATGACTGGGTCTCTTTTTTGCCTTTGGCTGAGTTTGCTTTGTATAATAGGGCTAGTTCTGCCACCTTGATGTCTCCTTTTTTCTACAATTTCGGGTTTCATCCTCAATTTTCTTCAGGACAGGTGGAGGCTTCTGTCTGCCCAGGTGTTGACTCTATTGTGAAGAGAATGCAGCAGATTTGGGATCAAGTAGTGGATAAATTGTCTCTCTCTCAGGAGAAGGCCCAGCGGTTTGCCAACTGGCATAGGACGGATGGTCCTCGGTTTAAAGTGGGTGACTTGGTTTGGTTGTCCTCAAAAAATATCCCTATGAAGGTTGCGTCTCCAAAATTTAAGCCAAGGTTCATTGGACCTTATAAGATCGTGGAAATTCTTAATCCCGTTTCCTTCCGTTTGCTTCTTCCAGGAACATTTAAGATTCACAACGTATTCCACAAATCTTTATTGAAGAGGTTTGTCGAGCCAGTGGTTCCTATGGCTGTGCCTCCTGATCCTGTTTTGGTCGAGGGCAATTTGGAGTATGATGTTGAGAAGATATTGGATTCTCGTTTGGCTAGATGGAGACTCCAGTACTTGGTTAAGTGGAAAGGCTATGGTCAGGAGAACAATTCTTGGGTGTTTGCTTCCGACATTCATGCTGAGAGACTGGTCCGTGCCTATCACCGAGCTCATCCTGATCGCCCTGGTGGCGTACGTGAGGGTTGGGTGACCCCTCCTCAAGGGGGGGTACTGTTGTGAACGTGTTGGAGATGACTTCGGAGCTGAGGCTCCCTCTGGTGGTTGCTGAGGGTATTGAACTTATGTTGAACAGCAAAAGTCCAACACCTGCAATGGATGAATGGTTGTCAGGGGGGATGGACTGGCCTGATATAAGTGAGCTGACCTCCCATGATCCTCGCCGGTGATCAATTCTCCTTCCTGGTCTTGGTTGGAAATCAGCTGGATTTTCTGCTGTCTCCTGCTATCATTCAGATAAGTTACTTTCTGTTTTTTTCTCTGTGGTTTGATTTTCCTTGTTTTTTGCTGCCTTGCTTTTGAGTTCAGCCGGGTCCCCTTTGGGGGCTTGTGCTGGTCTCTGTTCTCTATTTGTATTTGTTCATTTGCTCTGTTCCTGTGATTTTTTACTGCTGGGTAGCTGTGTGTTCACACCAGAGATCTGATATAGGTGGTCGAGACCGTGTGGTCTCAGCTTTTTTGGAATCAGAAGTGTTGGAGTTTTTCCTAGGGTTTTGTTGGGTTGCAGACAGTGTTCTCTCATGTACTATCCTATCTAGACAGTTTGGGCCCCAGCGTTTGCTCAATCTATTTTTTTGTCTGCGTTCGTGTTTTTATCTTGTCTAACCGCCATTATATGTTTGGGGGCTTCTTGTTCTTTGGGATTCTACTCCGGGGCAGTTAGCTTTCCTCTTTCCATCTTCAGGGGTAGCTAATCTCTCCGGGTGTGACGAGGCGTCTAGGGCACCGTAGGAACTTCCCACGGCTGCTTCTAGTTGTGCGGTTAGTTTAGAGGTCTGCAACCTATTGGATCCCAACCTCTCTGGTATTTGGCTGCCTTTGCTGTTTTTTGCTCCTGCCCTCCTCAGCTGCCAAAACATAACAGGTTGGATAATTTCATATCAGGGAAAAAAACTGCAATGAAAGCCTATATGAATTTTCCAGTGTAATAGATAGCCTACTGCTCTTGCATGTATTATTTGAAAAGTGAGTTAAAAAGCAATGGGGTGGGGACACCAAAAGGCAATTTTGCACAGGGTCCAATTCAGTCTAATGTCGCATTCATATATCCTTGTGTCATGGTCCAAGTACAGACTGGGATGCATGGACTGTCCGCAGGTCTTTGACCGGAACGTGACAGCTTCATAGACACATCTGAAGTTGTTTTGTTAGAGTCATGAGACCCAAGGAAAGTCAATGCATCATGGTCCATGCTCACACCATGACACTCAGATGTCTGATTGTGGCATAAGGCTAGCCCTTATTACTGTGATCCTGTATAGCGGTAAACATGGTTACCTAGGTTAGGGGCCATCTCACACACAAATTTAATTGTGTTACCATTTTCCAAGGCCAATAACTTTTTATTTTTCAGTAAATAAAACCTATTTGGGGGTTTGTTTTTGTGCATTGACAGCTGACATTTTTATTGATACTACTGTGGAGTATATAAAAACGTTTGATAATTTTTTATTGCATTTTTTAGTGAAATGCAGCAATTCCCACATTTCAATTTTTTTCCCTTTTTTTAGCGTTCACGATATGGGATAAATATATTTATATCCTATTAGTTTGGGCAATTATGCATGCAGCAATATCAAATATACATACAGTTAGGTCCATAAATATTTGGACAGAGACAACATTTATCTAATTTTGGTTCTAGACATTACCACAATGAATTTGAAACAAAATAAATCAGATGCAGTTGAAGTTCAGACTTTCAGCTTTCATTTGAGGGTATCCACATTAAAATTGGATGAAGGGTTTAGGAGTTTCAGCTAATTAACATGTGCCACCCTGTTTTTAAAGGGACCAAAAGTAATTGGACAATTGACTCCAAGGCTATTTCATGGACAGGTGTGGGCAATCCCTTCATTATATCATTCTCAATTAAGCAGATAAAAGGGCTGGTGTTGATTTGAGGTGTGGTGTTTGCATTTGGAAGGTTTAGCTGTGAAAAAACATGCGGTCAAAGGAGCTCTCCATGCAGGTGAAACAAGCTATCCTTAAGCTGCAAAAAACAGAAAAAACCCATCCGAGAAATTGCTACAACTTTAGGAGTGGCAAAATCTACAGTTTGGTACATTCTGAGAAAGAAAGAAAGCACTGGTGAACTCATCAATGCAAAAAGACCTGGGCGCCCACGGAAGACAACAGTGGTGGATGATCGCAGAATACTCTCCATGGTGAAGAGAAACCCCTTCACAACAGCCAACCAAGTGAACAACACTCTCCAGGAGGTAGGCGTATCAATATCCAAATCTACCATAAAGAGAAGACTGCATGAAATTAAATACAGAGGGTTCACTGCACGGTGCAAGCCACTCATAAGAATCAAGAATAAAAAGGCTAGGCTGGACTTTGCTAAAAAACATCTAAAAAAGTCAGCACAGTTCTGGAATAACATTCTTTGGACAGATGAAACCAAGATCAACCTCTACTAGAATGATGGAAAGAGAAAAGTATGGCGAAGGCGTGGTACAGCTCATGATCCAAAGCATACCACATCATCTGTAAAACATGGCGGAAGCAGTGTGATGGCTTGGGCATGCATGGCTGCCAGTGGCACTGGGTCACTAGTGTTTATTGATGATGTGACACAGGACAGAAACAGCCGAATGAATTCTGAGGTATTCAGAGCCATACTGTGTGCTCAGATCCAGCCAAATGCAGCCAAACTGATTGGTCGTCGTTTCATACTACAGATGGACAATGACCCAAAACATAAAGCCAAAGCAACCCAGGAGTTTATTAAAGCAAAGAAGTGGAATATTCTTGAATGGCCAAGTCAGTCACCTGATCTCAACCCAATTGAACATGCATTTCACTTGTTAAAGACTAAACTTCAGACAGAAAGGCCCACAAACAAACAACAACTGAAAACCACCGCGGTGAAGGCCTGGCAGAGCATCAAAAAGAAGGAAACACAGTGTCTGGTGATGTCCATGAGTTCAAGACTTCAGGCAGTCATTGCTAACAAAGGGTTTTCAACCAAGTACTAGAAATGAACATTTTATTTACAATTATTTAATCTGTCCAATTACTTTTGGTCCCTTTAAAAACAGGGTGGCACATGTTAAGGAGCTGAAACTCCTAAACCCTTCATCCAATTTTAATGTGGATACCCTCAAATGAAAGCTGAAAGTCTGAACTTCAACTGCATCTGATTTGTTTTGTTTCAAATTCATTGTGGTAATGTCTAGAACCAAAATTAGATAAATGTTGTCTCTGTCCAAATATTTATGGACCTAACTGTAATTCCTTACGTATCACTATTTATGTTTGGAGAAACTAAGAGGTGATATAAACTTAAATTTTTAAAAACATTTTTAAAGTTTTTTTTCCCTTTTTAATTATTCACTATAGTGGACTTGAACATTCAATCTTTTGATCACCATTGTAATACAGTCATGGCCAAAAGTTTTGAGAATGACACAAATATTAATTTT
This sequence comes from Oophaga sylvatica, assembly GCA_033576555.1. Classification (NCBI taxonomy): domain Eukaryota; kingdom Metazoa; phylum Chordata; class Amphibia; order Anura; family Dendrobatidae; genus Oophaga; species Oophaga sylvatica. The sequence continues at coordinate 157,304,942 of JARQOD010000006.1, read as the reverse complement.
TACAAAGTCTACTGCTTCACTTTTTCTAATGGCAATTTGCATATACTCCAGAATGTTATAAAGAGTGATCAGCTTAACAGCAATTACTTGCAAAGTCAATATTTGGCTAGAAAATGAACTTTATCCCCCAGAACACATTTCAACATCATTGCAGCCCTGCCTTAAAAGGACCAGCTAACCTCTTTTCAGTGATTGCTCCATTAACACAGGTGTGGGTGTTGATGAGGACATGGCTGGAGATCAATCTCTCATGATTAAGTAAGAATGACACCACTGGACACTTTAAAAGGAGGCTGGTGTTTGTCATCATTGTTTCTCTTCTGTTAACCATGGTTATCTTTAAAGAAACACGTGCAGTCATCATTGCAATGCACAAAAATGGCCTAACAGGGAAGAGTATCGCAGCTAGAAAGATTGCACCTCAGTCAACAATCTATCGCATCATCAAGAACTTCAAGGAGAGAGGTTCCATAGTTGCCAAAAAGGCTTCAGGGCGCCCAAGAAAGACCAGCAAGTGCCAGGACCGTCTCTTAAAAGTGTTTCAGCTGCGGGATCGGGCTACCAGCAGTGCAGAGCTTGCTCAGGAATGGCAGCAGGCAGGTGTGAGTGCATCTGCACACACTGTGAGGCGGAGACTCTTGGAGCAAGGCCTGGTCTCAAGGAGGGCAGCAAAGAAGCCACTTCTCTCCAGAAAAAACATCATGGACAGACTGATATTCTGCAAAAGGTACAGGCAGTGGACTGCTGAGGACTGGGGTAAAGTTATTTTCTCTGATGAATCCCCTTTTCGATTGTTTAGTACATCAGGAAAACGCCTCATTCGGAGAAGACAAGGTGAGCGCTACCACCAGTCTCATGCCAACTGTTAAGCATCCTGAAACCATTCATGTGTGGGGTTGCTTCTCAGCCAAGGGAATCGGCTCTCTCACAGTCTTGCCTAAAAACACAGCCATGAATAAAGAAAGGTACCAGAATGTCCTCCAAGAGCAACTTCTCCCAACCCTCCAAGAGCAGTTTGGCGATCAACAATGCCTTTTCCAGCATGATGGAGCACCTTGCCATAAAGCAAAGGTGATAACTAAATGGCTCAGGGAACAAAACATAGAGATTTTGAGTCCATGGCCTGGAAACTCCCCAGATCTTAATCCCATTGAGAACTTGTGGTCAATCATCAAGAGACGGGTGGACAAACAAAAACCTAAAAATTCTGACAAAATGAAAGCATTGATTGTGCAAGAATGGACTGCTATCAGTCAGGATTTGGTCCAGAAGTTGATTGAGAGCATGCCAGGGAGAATTGCACAGGTTCTGAAGAAGAAGGGTCAACACTGCAAATATTGACTCGCTGCATTAACTCATTCTAACTGTCAATATAAGCTTTTGTTACTCATATGTTTGCAATTATATTTCTGTCTGTGATAAAAACATCTGTCAAACACACATAAAAACCAGAGGGCAGCAGATCATGTGAAAATATAATATTTGTGTCATTCTCAAAACTTTTGGCCATGACTGTACACTGTAATATTATAATATTGTAGTATATTGTAAAATAGATGCTCTCCTATGAAGACCTCTTCCTATAAAAGCTGGTCAGACTTTCCTGCTGGCAAAAGATTTGTCTTCCTGTGCTGTGTGCTAAAGCTAAGTGGTTGGAGTGGAGTTGATATAGTAGTGATCTGTGGTTTGCTGTAGCACATGTGTGTTTATCTCCTGGTACTTGTTCCCATTTAGTTTATTCCTCCCTGTTCCTATCGTCTTCCCTATTGTTGGTTAGTGATTTCGGATGATAGAGGTTTTTCATTATCCCTGTTTTATCCTTGTGTCTTTTTTACCTTACATTTCTGTCCCATGCATCATGGGGTGGATGAGCGGACAGATCAGGGTTTAACAGGAGCATAGCTGAGTCGAAGACTCGGGCCTTTCTACCTTCCAGAGTACCCTCAGGACAGGGATAGTTAGGGTCCCAGTTTCAGGGACAGTTTCAGGCCCCCTTCCTTACAGAAGACTCTCACAGCAGCCTCACTACTGATTCATGTAAGCAGTTTCTGTAGTATTAATGGGGTGACGAAGGAGCAATTGTAAGTGTAATGAGATCGTTGAAACAGTGACTACGACCCAGCAACAGCTCTAGTCTATTGCCCTAATTCATAAGAGATATTTCACCAGAAGTTTTGCATAAATTGCTTTGAAAAGTGGCAACATTTTTGTGCAATTCACAGTTGCACAAATATGTTATGACTTTTGGTGATTTTACATCATCTTTTTCTAGCTCTGTTAAAATGGGTGGAGCTGTGGCTAGAAGGGGTAGTGGCAGGAATGATACATCACAGCTTGTCAAATTCATATCAAGCTGTTTTGTTCCTTACGCAGATAAGACTAAGATTTGTGGTGGGGCGCTCACAGAGGTGCATGTCACTTGTCAGATGCTCCTGATTCATTAATAGATGTGCACCGCTTAATGAAACATGAGTGTCTGACTCTAACACACGACCTAATAAAGACAGGCAAGAAAATCATCAATCTTGTTGTATATGGGTCTTTATGTAGCTTGGCAGACAAGTGTCAAAATCTAAAACTCTACAATACCACAAAAGTTCATAAGTAGACTGTAAGAGAAAAAACAACTAAAGCAAGTCATTAACTTTTTAGCCCAAAGCATAATGGTATATAATCTTCATGTAGATACAAATGAAAAGCTATTGTTTAATAAATGTACAGAACTATTCTCAGTTCTTGCTCTTCTTGAGCACTAATATGATTTTTTTACCTTTTGGCTTTGTGTATACACATTTGCATTCAAATACGCATAATTAACAAATATAATGTATCATTTTAAAAATAAACACAGAAAACATTTTAGAATTTAGAAATGGTAAAACAGGTCTACTTCAATTCACCCACCCTATTACTTTATTATTTTTAGAACAAAATTCCTAGCAGATAAATTACGCACTTTCTGGTGAAGAAAATAATTACTACTCTTAGGTGCAGAGTAAATAACTTTACTTCGTCAATCTTTTAGGAAGTTTTACAATGTGACCACTACATCAAAAAATCATCATATCTATATATTGTGAGATTAGAAAATAAAACAACTTTGGTATATGACTTTGCAAATACATTTCATAACTTTTACAGTACAAGAAAATGTGTGTGCTTAAGTTAAATAAGAAAGTGTGATGTAAAGAAAGGACACATTCATTCCAATATATACTTTGAAGCCCATAAATCTGAAAGAAAAGGACAGGAACAGTAGAGATCAGGTGAATAATGGGAAGTGTATGGATAGAGCCTTTTCAGCAGCACTCGGTTTGTGTAGGGAATGATGCACAGCAGTAAACTGTGGAGAAGAGAAACAAGATAGAATGCAAAATAAGTAAGTATAAGGATCACATCAGGCCATCATTTCTGCACTGCTTTCAGGAAACAAGGCAATCACAAGCAAAAATTTCTCTGCAAACCACTGATGGTTAGTTGGGCTTTGGTACTGAATTCAGAACATTCCAAAAACACAATGAGTTACAGGAAGTAAAACGCATGCAATAACCTTACAAAATCAAGCACAAAAGAACACACATACAGCAGCTGAGAGAAATCTTACAAGGTTGGAGAGCAGTGCCCAAGAAGAGCTCAAACATACAGAACCCAAATTCGGGACATGTGGCTCTCAGCAGAACTGGTGGCAATTTCTAATTCAGATCCTTCGAGCAAAAAGCCACTTCAACAGTACATTTTGTTCTGATTGTAAAATATAAGGCCCTGGTTCATTAAAGTAATTTTGCCAGAATTTTGTTGCAAATTATTTTGAAAAGTCAAAAGATGTTTGCAAAAATTGGAATTGAGCAAAAATGGTGCAACTTTTTAGCAATTTTACACAATTTTTACTCACCTTCACCAAAATGGGAGGAGCTGGGGTGGGGCAGGGGCACAATGGGTTTGTGACACCACAGCTCATCTAATTCATGAAGAGCTGTTGTGTACATTTCACTAGAAATCGTATTCCAGTCCCTGACTGGAATCAAATTAGTGGCAAGGCGCACGCCAATTGTCAGACACCCTAATTTATTAAGAGCTATATACCTTTTAATGTATCAGGAGCATCTGACTCCAACATGTCCCTTCATCAAAACTGGAGAGAACATCTCTGGTCTTGATGAATCGAGGCCAAAGTGTTTATACTAAAGTTGGACAGAAACATTACAGTAATAATCAAGCAAATAAATATCACAATGTGACATATGCAGGCAATGATATAGTGGCATGTAAAAGTTTTGGCACCCATAGCAAAATTACTGTTATTGTGAACAGTTAAGCAAGTATAAGATTCAATAATCTCTAAAAGGCCTAAAGTTAAAGATGACACATTTCCTTTGTATTTTATGTAAAAAAAATGTTTTATCTTTTACATTTTAAAAATTACAACTAGGAAAAGGGGCTGATACAAACATCTGGGCACCCTGCATGGTTAGTACCTAGTAGCACCTCCTTTTGAAAGTATCACAGCTTGGAGCCAACCAAGAGTCTTTAAATTTTTGTTTGAGTGATTTTCACCAATTCTTCCATGGAAAATTATTCCAGTTCTGTGAGATTCCTGGGTCATCTTGCATGCACAGCTGTTGTGAATGTGTTAGAAATGAATTCTGAGCAGAAGCTCCCTCTGGTGATTACAAACAGTACTGAACCATTCAATGAGGATTGGCAATCAGGAGTTACAGACTGGTCTTATATAAGGGAGGTTGCCTCCCATCATGGTTGCCGGTGATCAATTGTTCTTGTCTCAACTGTGGTTCCTGGTTCACTTGTAAGCTTGCTGAGTCTTGCTTCTTCTCCTGCTCTCAGATAAGATATTTTCTGTTTTTATTTTTGTGCTTGCTTTTTGCATTGTTCCCTGCACTTCTGTGGAGGTCAGCCGGGTCCCCTCCGGGGGCTTGTGCTCCTCTCAGTTTATCTGAGCCACTGTTATTTGTTCATTTGCCTTTTCCAGTTTTTTCAGTGGCTGCGGCTTAGTTTTGTTACACCAGAGAACTAATTTCGGTGGTAGAGGTCGTGTGATCTCAGGTGTTTTTGCAATTAGTAGAGTTGGTATTTGTTAGGGTTTTTTGGACTTCAGTAAGTGTCCTTCCTATCCTTTTTCTTTCTAGGCAGATTGGGCCCCAACGTTTGCTCTTACTATTTTCTGTCTGTGTCTGTATTTCCTCTTGTCTAACCGCCATTACATGTTTGGGGGCTTCCTATGTTCTTTGGGGATCTGCTCCGGGGCAGATAGCTTTCCTCTTTCTATCTTTAGGTGTAGTTAACCTCTCAGGCTGTGACGAGGCGTCTAGGACCAACGTAGGTACGCTCCACGGCTGCCTTTAGTTGTGGTGGTTAGTCAGGGTACTGCAATCCAGTAGATTCCAACCTCTCTGGTGTATTGCCGTTTTTGCCTGCTCTCCTCAGCTACCAAATCATAACAGCTATTCAGCAAATAAAAAGTAACAAAGGACCAAAGCAAAAGTGCAGACACAAACGGAGCACAACTGCAGCGCCAGACCCCAAAGGGACAGGCTGCAGTCCACTGCAAGCAGCAAACCAGCAGAGAAAATCAAACAGAGAAAAAAAAAACAGCAAACACTTAGCTGAAGGAGAGCAGGAAACAAGCAGAGCTTCAAGCAAGACCAGAAGGAACAATTGATAACCGGCAAGGCTGCTGGGAACTCAGGCCACTTATATCCTACCATTCAGCGCCAGCTGAAGGCCATTCAGTAATAAGTTCATTACCCTCTGCAACCACCGGAGGGAGCCCCAGCTCAGAAGCCGCCTCCAGCATATTCACAACAGCTGACAATTAATTAAGGCTTGCAAGAGATGTCAAAAGCAATAAAAAAGGATTTTGGGGATATGTCAAAAGTAAAAGAAAAGTCAAAGATGCTGTAGGATTTTTGCAGGATGAAAATGGTAAGAAATGATGTTGAGAAGGTCGAACTTTTAAATTCCTATTTTGCATCTATTTTCTCTCAGAAAAGAAATGTAACATCAACTGATCTTCACTGTCCTATTAAAGAAATAGGAGAATCCAGGATATCTATAAACAGAAAGATAGTGAGTAAACACTTAGCTAACATAATGAATTCAAGTCTCCAGGTCCAGATGAATTACACCCCAGAGTACGGAAGGAGATAGCAGAAGTAATGTTTGAACCACTCTCCATAATCTTTGAAAATTCTTGGAGAACAGGAGAAGTCCCAGAAGACTGAAGAAGAGGAAATGTTGTTCCTATCTTCAAAAAGGGGAAGCAGGTGGACTCAGCGAACTATAGACCGGTGAGTCTGATTTCTATACCAGGAAATATCTTTGAACAAATTATTAAACAACATGTATATAAGTACCTGGATAAGTGATTAACCAGAGTAAGCATGTGTTTGTAACTAATAAGTCATGTCAGACTAACTTAATTTCCTTCTATGACAGAATCACTGACTGGGTGGATCAGGGAAATGCTGTAGATATAGTATAGTACATCTTGACTTCAGCAAAGCATTTGACAAAGTATCTCACACAATCCTTACTGAAAAAATGACTAAGTATGAAATGGACAAGGCAGCTGTTAGGTGCATTCATAACTGGCTTAGTGATTGGACCCAAAGAGTGGTTGTAAATGGCTGCACATCCAGTTGGAAGAATGTCTCAAGTGGGGTACCACAGCGCTCTGTCCTGGGCCCTGTATTGTTCAACATCTTTATCAATGATTTAGATGAAGGAATTGAGGGTAAACTGATTAAATTTGCTGATGACACAAAACTAGGAGGTATAGTCAATAATAGAGAAGAGAGTTGATTCAAAAAGATATAAATAAACTGGAGCAGTGGGCAGCAATTAACAAAGTGGTTTTTAACAGGGAAAAATGCAAAGTACTACATCTGGGCAATAAAAATGAAAAAAGCATATACAGAATGTGAGGAATAGGGCTAAGCAACAGCATATGTGAAAAAGACTTGGGTATACTAACAGATCACAGACTGAACATGAGTCAACAGTATGATGCAGCAGCAAAAAAGGCAAATACAATTCTGGCATGTATTAACAGAAGCATACAGTCTAGATCACGTGAAGTCATTATTGCCCTCTACTCCTCTTTGGTCAGACCTCATCTGGAATACTGTGTCCAGTTTTGGGCACCACATTTTAAAAAAGACATCAACAAACTGGAACAAGTTCAGAGAAGAGTGACCAGAATGGTAACCGGTCTGCAAACTATGTCCTATGAGGAACAGTTACAGGATTTGGGAACGCTAAGCTTGCAAAAAAGAAGACTGAGAGGAGACTTAATTGCTGTTTACAAATATCTCAAGGGCTATCACATTGTAGAAGGATCATCTTTATTCTCATTTGCACAAGGAAAGACTTAAAGCAATGGGATGAAACTGAATGGGAGGAGACACAGATTAGATATTAGAAAAAACTTTTTGACAGTTAGGGTGATCAATGAGTGGAACAGGCTGCCACGAGACGTGGTGAATTCTTATTCAATGGAAGTCTTCAAACAGAGGCTGGACAGACATCTGTCTGGGATGATTTAGTGAATCCTGCTTTGAGCAGGGGGTTGGACCAGATGACCCAGGAGGTCCCTTTCAACTCTACCATTCTATGATTCTAACCTCATCGGTCCATAGGACTTGTTTGCAAAAAATGTATCAGGGTTATTTATATGTTCTTTTGCATACTTCTGAAATTGAATGTTATGCTAAGGACACAGGAGAGGTTTACTGCTGATGACTCGTCCATGAAGGTCATATTTGTACAGATGTCTCTGAACAGTAGAGCAAATCTTTCTGGATGTCTTTTCCAGTCAAGCACGGGTTCTGATTTGCCTCTCTAGCAATCCTACAAGCAGCTTTCACTGAAATTTTGCTTGGTCTACCAGACCTTATCTTGACCTCCACTGTTCCTGTTAACTACCATTTCTTAATTACATTTCAAACTGAGGAAATGGCAACTTGAAAATGCTTTGATATCTTCTTATAGCCTTCTCCTGCTTTGTGGGCCTTCACCATTTTCATTTTCTGAGTGTTAGACAGCAGCTTAGAAGAACCCATGCCTGCTGTTTTTTGGTACAAGGTTAGAGGAGGCTGAGTTTTTATAAAGCATTGAAATTTGCATCACCTGGCCTTTCCTAATGATAATAGTGAATAAGCCATAACCCTAACAGGCTAATTAAGGTCTAAATCCTTGGTCAAAGTTATATGAACACACAAAGCTCAAAGGTCCTGCACAAGAGGAAAGAGACACAGCTAATCAGAAAAACTACTACATTTCTATTTGGAGATATTTGCTAATATTACACCTGCTACAAATTGGGAGAGGATCTTGGAGATGGGAGACCCCTTTACATTTCTTTGGCTCTGATTCATCAAGACTGGAGCATTGCATGGCACTTTTGATGAATAGTATGCTGGAGTAAACATGTTTCTAGTTGGAGGCATTTGCTAATATTAGTATCATAGCTACTACTTATTGGGATAGGATCTTTGAGATGGGAATACCCCTTTAAATCATTTAATTATGCTTTAAATAATTTTCCTAACATTGTTTTCAAGACTAGATAGGAACTTTTTAATAACTTTCATGTAACATATGAGAGATATACATTAAGAATCAGGTCTTTTTTAGTCCAGCAATACGGTACGTGTTGTCTTCCCTGCAGGTCAACATCATGATGTATTCTACATCCAAACATTGTACTTGCAAACATTAGATTGTTCCATTGCAGGCAGCACAGTGTCCAGGTAATAGTGATTTAGGAACACAGACCACAGACCTTAGTAAACCAGTAACTAAATTCCTGTCTTTCTAGGTATGGCTTCCAGTTTCTTTTTATCCACTGTCTTGTCCTGGGTTACACTTAATTGCTACTTAACTGCTTCCAGACTCCACGGTTTTTAGACAACTATCTAAAATTACTGTGACCAGATGTCCTTACCTCGACACGCCAGAGCTGGTATGTCACTCTCCACAAGGAGTAACCTTACCCCCCAGACCCCAGTCCAGAGCCTCTCATCTAGCCAAATCAGATCTCTCCTACTTTGCACTGACGAGGACCAATAGTCCGAAACACCGTGTCTGCAAATGGAGATTCTGATTTGGCTTTTATCCTAAGTCATATTACAAGACTCGTTAAAGGGTTGATTGTGACTTGTAGGATCGCTACTTCCAATAGGTGGCACTATAGAGTACAAGTCCTCTTTGTTTGAAGAGGCAATTTGCATGTGACCAGATGTGTAAGAAAAAATGCTACAGACTGGTCAACTTTACATGAAAGGTATGCTTGAATTGCTCAATGATTCTTTTTGGAGGTTTTATGAAATTCAGCATATTCAGCAAGTGATCATTCAAGGTCAAAACCAGGATTACAAGTGAGAAATAACGTAAAAGAGTTACAGTGTTACTTAGCTAAATAATAAGCTTTCCTGGCTGCAATTATTTTTGATACTTTTAAACTTACATTTGTGTATAAGTAAAACTGATTTATGGAACTCAAGATTTTACTTTAAAAAACAAAAACTACAATAAAAATGTTTAAATATGGATTTTTTTCGAACAATAGTATTTTTCTTTAAGGCTATGGTTCCACGGTCCGGAACCATAGCACTTTGGACGGAGCGGAAATTCCGCTCCGTCTAAGCCCGCCCCCTTTCTGACGCGCGATCTTTCGGAGGTGTTCAGAAACCTCCGGAACACCTCCGGAAAGAGCGCAGGGCTACATAGCCTGTGTTAATTATGTTGCGGCGACGCACCGTCGCCGCAATACGCGAGGACATGCTGCGGTCTGAAAAGACGCGCCGCATGTCCGTTTACGCAGGTTTGCCACCTGCGTATTGTTACGCATAGTGGAGACGGGATTTCTTGAAATCCCCTCCACTATGCTGTAACATCTGGACGCTGCGTGTTTGGCGCTGCGCCAGCGCACAGCGCCAAACACGCAGCGTTTCCTGACCGTGGAAACTCACCCTAAGGCTATTTTTACACATCAGTTTTTTTCCGTCAGGCATGATCCGGCTATTTTTTGAAAAAACGGATCCGGAGTAAATTGTGAGAAAACTAATGAAACGGATCCGTTTTTCTGCGGGTTCCGGTTCAAGAGGTAGTCACCGGAAATGGTCTTCCAACAATCTTGAAGGAGCTCCCAGAGATGCTTGGCACTTGTTCGCCCTTTTGCCTTCACTCTGCGGTCCAGCTCACCCCAAACCATCTCGAATTGGGTTCAGGTCTGGTGACTGTGGAGGCCAGGTCATCTGGCATAGCACCCCATCACTCTCCTTCTTGGTCAAATAGCTCTTACACAGCCTGGAGGTGTATTTGGGGTCATTGCCCTGTTGAAAAATAAATGATGGTCCAACTAAACGCAAAGCGGATGGAATAGCATGCCGCTGCAAGATGCTGTGGTAGCCATGCTGGTTCAGTACGCCTTCAATTTTGAATAAATCCCCAACAGTGTCACCAGCAAAGCATCCCCACACCATCACACCACTTCCTCCATGCTTCACGGTGTGAACCAGGCAGGTAGAGTCCATCCGTTCACCTTTTCTGCATGCAAAGCAGTAATCAAAGCAAAAGGTGGCTACTTTGAAGAACCTAGAATATAAGACATATTTTCAGTTGTTTCACACTTTTTTGTAAAGTGTAATGTATAATTCCACATGTGTTAATTCATAGTTTTGATGCCTTCAGTGTGATTCTACAATTTTCACAGTCATGAAAATACAGAAAAATCATTGAATGAGAAGGTGTGTCCAAACTTTTGGTCTGCACTGTATATATATAGTGCATACACTTCTACATAGCATAATAGCCGCTAATTCAATTGCCGGCTTCTGTAAAATCATTACAGAACCCGACATACAGTTAACCATTTCATTTCATTTAGTTTGATATATGGTTTTGATTACTAATTAGATGATTGTATGTGTGCAAAATTTCGGACATGTAGGTGTTAATTTAATGTGTAAAATCATTGTAAAAAAATGCGTGGGCTCCCGCGGTATTTTCTTTGCCAGACAGGGAAAGCCAGTGACTAAGGACAGATATTAATAGCCTTGAGAGGGACCATTGTTTTTGGGCCCCCCTGGCTACTAACATCTGGCCCCAGCCACCCCAGGAAAGGAGGAAAAGCACATCTATTATTAGATGCGCTTTTTCTGGTGCTTAGCCTCTCTATTCCTATTGCCTTTAGTGGTGGCTCATGGGTTAATTAGGGGTTAATGTCACCTTGCTATTGAAAGGTGACATTAATCCGGGTTAACAATGGAGAGTTGACAATTAGACAACTATCCATTATTAATCCTATTGTAGTAAATGGTTAAAAAACACACACACACACACATTAATTAAAAATTATTTAAATGAAATAATGACATAGTTTTTGACCACATTTTATTATACTGCTATCCTTCTGAATCCACTGTTCTCCTGTAATAAAAATAAAATAAAAAAGCAACAATATCCATACCTCTCCGCCATTTAGTCATGTCCCACGCTGCAATCCATCTGAAGGGGTTAACTGGTTTACAGGAGGGACCTATGCTAATGCTACCGGCCCTGCTGTAAACCCCTGCAGAATGAATGAGTTCATCTCTGCACTGCCTGCCCGGTTGACCGGAGATTAACTGATTAGCGTGGGAAAGTTAATTAATTTTTCCCATGCTATCAAGTTCACCTCAGGTCAGGCAGGGACTCAGCGCAGCCTCACTGACGTCAGACATTGCAACAAGTTTAGAAGATAATGCAAAATCGAGGAACATGACTTCACACTAGACCCAATGTGGTGGTCATAGCTCGTAAGGAGGGATACTGCGGTGGTCATAGTTGATTAGCAAAGACAGTGTGTTGGTCATATTTCATAAGGGGAAGACAACAGTGTGGCTGCAAAGGATAGGAAATAATTTCCAAACCTCGCACAATTTGTTTAATACCTCCATTGACACCAGTTGTAAGTATGTCAGAAAGGTTGTTGTCCACATACGGTCATGGCCAGAAAATTATTGCAATTACACATTTTTTTATTATACACATGTTTACTTCCTTTGTGTGTATTGGAATAATACAAAAAACTGAGAAAAAAAGGCAAATTGGACATAATTTCACACAAAACCCCATATAAGGGCCAGACAAAATTGTTGGCACCTTACCAAAATTATGGGCAAACAACATTGTTTCAAGCATGTGATGTTCATTCAGTTCAAACTCACCTATGGCAAGTAAAAGGTGTAGGCAATATGAAAATCACACCTGAAGCAAGTTAAAAAGGTGAGAAATTGACTCAATCTTTGCATTATGTTTGTGTGTGCCACACTTTGCATGGAGAACAGAAAGAGGAGAAAAGAACTGTCTGAGGACTTGAGAATCAAAATTGTTGAAAAATATCAACATTCTCAAGGTTACAAGTCCATCTCCAGAGATCCTGATGTTCCTTTGTCCATGGTGAGCAATATAATCAAGAAGTTCACAACCCATGGCTCTGTAGCTAATCTCCCTGGATGAGGCCAGCAGAGAAACATGAAAGGTTGCAAATGTGTGCAAACTGTAAAGCACTGCGGAATATGTTAACGCTGTATAAAAATAAAGATTATTAAAAATAAAGATTATTATTATTGCAACGCAGGATAGTCCAAGTTGTGAATAAGCAGACCCAATCAAGTTCCAAAAAAATTCAAGCTGTCGTGCAGGCTCAGGGTGAATCAATGTCAGCGCGAACTATCCGTTGACATTTGAATGAAATGAAACGCTATTACAGGAGACCCAGGAGGACCCTACTGCTGACACAGAGACAAAAAATCTAGACTGCAGTTTGCCAAAATCTACGTGAGTAAGCTAAAATCCTTCTGGAAAGGCATCTTCGATACAGATGAGACCAAGATAGAGCTGTTTGGCAAAGCACAACATTCTACTGTTTACCAAAAACGGAATTAGGCCTACAAAAAAAACAACACAGTGCCTGCAAAAAACAACACAGTACCTACAGTCAAATTAGGTGGAGGTTCAAAGATGCATCATGAAATATGAAGTTTATTAAAGGATTTTTGGTAGCAATGTAGTGCCAGTGTCAGAAAGCTGGGTTTGTGTCCTAGATCATGGGTCTTCAGCAGGACAATGAACCCAAACATACTTGAAGGAGCACCCACAAATGGATAGAAACAAAGCACTGGAGAGTTCTGAAGTGGCCAGCAACAAGTCCAGATCTAAATCCCATTGTATACCTGTGGAGAGATCTAAAAATTGATGTTGGGAGAAGGTGCCCTTCAAATATGAGAGACCTGGAGCAGCTTGCAAAAGAACAAGGGTCCAAAATTTGGAACCAAAATATTAAGTTGAGGGTGCCAACAATTTTATCTAGCCAACTTTTTGGATTTTGTGTAAAATTATGTCCAATTTGCCTTTTTTTTCTCTGCTTCTTTTTTTGTGTTCCAATACACACAAAATATATAAACATGTGTATAACAAAACATGTGTAACTGCAATAGTTTTCTGGGAGAAATACTTCATTTTCTGAAACAAGGGTGCCAACATTTTCGGCCATGACTGTAAATGCATATATACTATATTGTTTGCATTTATGTTATGAAGTGTAGCATTCACAGCTTCTCCCATGGCGTACCTAGGGTGTTTACTATCACACATTATATGGTTCTTCCATACATCACATTTTCTAGTAGAGTATATAAATTAAGAAAAAATTCTATAGTTACATCTCTTAACTTAATAATATCTATCTATTGTCTCTATAATGTCCAATTTATCCACTATTAGAAATAGTAATAATAATGCACTTGCCATTTCATATTGATCATATATTTAACATTAATGTAATAACTAAAATGTATGATCAATATTACACAGCAGGTGCATTGCTATTACGATTCTAGAATTGGATAAATTAGAAATTATGGAGTCAATATGGATATTATGAAGTTATGACTCCTGACTATTTAACCTCTTCATGACCCAGCCTATTTTGACCTTAAAGACCTTGCCATTTTTTGCAATTCTGATCAGTGTCCCTTTATGAGATAATAACTCAGGAATGCTTCAATGGATCCTAGCGATTCTGAGATTGTTTATTCGTGACATATTGGGCTTCATGTTAGTGGTAAATTTAGGTCGATTTGCTTTTATTTGTGAAAAAAACTGAAATTTGGTGAAAATTTTGAAAATTTTGCAATTTTCAAATTTTGAATTTTTATTCTGTTAAACCAGAGAGTTATGTGACACAAAATAGTTAATAAATAACATTTCCCACATGTCTACTTTACATCAGTACAATTTTGTAAACCAAATTTTTTTTTGTTAGGAAGTTAAAAGGGTTAAAATTTGACCAGCAATTTCATATTTTTACAACAAAATTTACAAAACCATTTTTTTAAGGACCACCTCACATTTGAAGTCACTTTCAGGGGTCTATATGGCAGAAAATGTTGGCATATGCAACAGATTAGGACTTATTATAAGTAAAAGGAGGACTTTATGCTGACCTGATAATAGATGGTGATGTTGTGTAAAGTTTCCTTCTGTTTAATGTATTGTATAGGAAATGATCTCACTTGTGGTTTCGCTTTCGTTTTGTTCCTTTTTCCTGATGCAATGCTGAAATGACTGTGCATTTTCCTTTTACCTCATGTTGTAAGAAGTAAAAGCTTGTTATCCCATGAAGCCTGCTCTGTGAAGTTTTCTACTGCAAAGGTGTGGATTCAGAAGCTGTGTAACAGGTTATGGGCCCAGACACAGGCACCCAGACCCAGACACCCAGTCAGCCCAGATACAGCGTGCCCAGATACAGCGTACCCAGAGAATTCCAGACACCACAGATCCCAAGCACCAAGAATACCAGATACCCAGGACACTGGAACTCTCAGCAAGACTCTGGTGAATGCAGAAGAATTCTTTAGTGCAAGTCTCTCCAAACAAGTAAGATAAGTTAAAAATGACAAGTAGCACAGAGCTAAAACTCACAGTAGCTAAACTGAATGATGAGAACTATCAGCTATGGAAGTTCAAAGTAGAGATGTTATTGTCTAAAGATGATTTATGGGAAGTAATCACTACAGATAGACCTTATCAGGATAATCAGACATGGGATAAGAAAAATAGACAAGCGAGAGCCACCATTAGCTTATTAGTGGATGATGCTCAATTAATACATATAAGAAATGAAGAAACAGTGAAAGGAATGTGGGAAGCATTAAGAAAGCTATATGAGAGACCCAGCTTGAATCACAAATTATTTTTATTAAGAAAGCTTTACAGTATGAGACTAAGTGCAGACAGTGACATGCAGAAGCATATATTCTCAATGATGGAAGTGATATCACAGCTAAGATGTATTGGTGAAGATATTAAAGTCATATAGCAGCTATATTGTTGTGCAGTTTACCAGATTCGTATAAAGCCCTGATAAATGCTCTAGAGACAAGACCAGAAACTAACATTACATTAGATTTTGTGAAAACAAGACTCATAGATGAATATCAGAGAAGAAAAGAACAAAGCAATGATTCTTATACTGATAAGGACAGTGAAAATGCTCTTAAAGCTACAGAATTAAAAAAACCCTATAATAAAGAGACAAGAGAATGCTTCAGATGTAAGAAAAAAGGTCATTTAACCCCTTCACCCCCAAGGGTGGTTTGCACGTTAATGACCGGGCCAATTTTTACAATTCTGACCACTGTCTCTTTATGAGGTTATAACTCTGGAACGCTTCAACGGATCTTCGCGATTCTGAGACTGTTTTCTCGTGACATATTGTACTTCATGATAGTGGTAAAATTTCTTCCATATAACTTGCATTTATTTATGAAAAAAACGCAAATATGGCAAAAATTTTGAAAATTTTGCAATTTTCAAACTTTGAATTTTTATTCCCTTAAAACAGAGAAATATGTCACACAAATAGTTAAGAAATAACATTTCCCACATGTCTACTTTACATCAGCACAATTTTGGAAACAAAATTTTTTTTTGTTAGGAAATTATAAGGGTTAAAAGTTGACCAGCGATTTCTCATTTTTACAACAAAATTTACAAAGCCATTTTTTTTCGGGACCACCTCATATTTGAAGTCACTTTGAGGGGTCTATATAGCAGAAAATACCCAAAAGTGACACCATTCTAAAAACTACACCCCTCAAGGTACTCAAAACCACATTCAAGAAGTTTATTAACCCTTCAGGTGGTTCACAGGAGCTGAAGCAACATGGAAGGAAAAAATTAACATTTTACTTTTTAGTCACAAAAATGATCTTTTACAAACATTTTTTTTATTTTCACAAGGGAAAAAGGAGAAAAAGGACTGATAAAGTTGTTGTGCAATTTCTCCTGAGTACGCCGATACCCCATATGTGAGGGAAAACCACTGTTTGGGCACACGGCAGAGCTCGGAATGGAAGGAGCGCAGTTTGACTTTTCCAAACCAAAATTGGCTGGAATTGAGAACGGACGCCATGTCGCGTTTGGAGAGGCCCCGATGTGACTAAACAGTGGAAACCCCCCACACGTGACCCCATTTTGGAAACTAGACCCCTAAGGAACTTATCTAGATGTGTGGTGAGTAGTTTGAACCCTCAAGTGCTTCACGCAAGTTTGTAATGTAGAGCCGTGAAGAAAAAAAATCATATTTTTTCCACAAGCATGATGTTTTAGTCCCCAAATTTTTATTTTCCAAGGGTAAGAGGAGAAATTGAACCACAAAAGTTGTTGTCCAACTTATCCTAGTACGCTGATACCCCATATGTGGGGGGGAACCACTGTTTGGGCGCACGGCAGGGCTTGAAAGGGAAGGAGCGCCGTTTGACTTTTCCAAACCAAAATTGGCTGGAATTGCGAACGGACGCCATGTCGCGTTTGGAGGGCCCCTGATGTGCCTAAACAGTGGAAACCCCCCACATGTGACCCCATTTTGAAAACTAGACCCCCTAAGGAACTTATCTAGATGTGTGGTGAGCACTTTGAACCCTCAAGTGCTTCACGCAAGTTTGTAATGTAGAGCCGTGAAGAAAAAAAATCATATTTTTTCCACAAGCATGATGTTTTAGTCCCCAAATTTTTATTTTCCCAAGGGTAAGAGGAAAATTGAACCACAAAAGTTGTTGTCCAACTTATCCTGAGTACGCTGATACCCCATATGTGGGGGGGAACCACTGTTTGGGCGCACGGCAGGGCTTGAAAGGGAAGGAGCGCCGTTTGACTTTTCCAAACCAAAATTGGCTGGAATTGCGAACGGACGCCATGTCGCGTTTGGAGGGCCCCTGATGTGCCTAAACAGTGGAAACCCCCCATGTGACCCCATTTTGAAAACTAGACCCCCTAAGGAACTTATCTAGATGTGTGGTGAGCACTTTGAACCCTCAAGTGCTTCACGCAAGTTTGTAATGTAGAGCCGTGAAGAAAAAAAATCATATTTTTTCCACAAACATGATGTTTTAGTCCCCAAATTTTTATTTTCTCAAGGGTAAGAGGAGAAATTGGACCACAAAAGTTGTTGTCCAACATGTCCTGAGTACGCTGATACCCCATATGTGGGGGGGAACCACTGTTTGGGCGCACGGCAGGGATTGAAAGGGAAGGAGCGCCGTTTGACTTTTCCAAACCAAAATTGGCTGGAATTGCGAACGGACGCCATGTCGCGTTTGGAGGGCCCCTGATGTGCCTAAACAGTGAAACCCCCCACATGTGACCCCATTTTGGAAACTAGACCCCCTAAGGAACTTATCTAGATGTGTGGTGAGCACTTTGAACCCTCAAGTGCTTCACGCAAGTTTGTAATGTAGAGCCGTGAAGAAAAAAAAATCATATTTTTTCCACAACATGATGTTTTAGTCCCCAATTTTTTATTTTCCCAAGGGTAAGAGGAGAAATTGGACACCAAAAGTTGTTGTCCAACATGTCCTGAGTACGCTGATACCCCATATGTGGGGGGAACCACTGTTTGGGCGCACGGCAGGGCTTGAAAGGGAAGGAGCGCCGTTTGACTTTTCCAAACCAAAATTGGCTGGAATTGCGAACGGACGCCATGTTGCGTTGGAGGCCCCTGATGTGCCTAAACAGTGGAAACCCCCCACATGTGACCCCATTTTGGAAACTAGACCCCTAAGGAACTTATCTAGATGTGTGGTGAGCACTTTGAACCCTCAAGTGCTTCACGCAAGTTTGTAATGTAAGCCGTGAAAAAAAAAATATATTTTTTCCACAAACATGATGTTTTAGTCCCCAAATTTTTATTTTCTCAAGGGTAAGAGGAGAAATTGGACCACAAAAGTTGTTGTCCAACTGTCCTGAGTACGCTGATACCCCATATGTGGGGGGAACCACTGTTTGGGCGCATGGCAGGGCGCAGAAGGAAAGCAGTGACGTTTTGGAATGCAGACTTTGATGGAATGGTCTGCGGGCGTCATGTTCCGTTAGCAGAGCCCCTCATGTGCCTAAACAGTGGAAACCCCCACAAGTGACCCCATTTTGGAAACTAGACCCCCTAAGGAACTTACCTAGGTGTGTGGTGAGCATTTTGAACCCCCAAGTGTTTCACTAAAGTTTATAATGCCCAGGTGTAAAAATAAAAAATCCTACTTTTATCCTCACAAAAATGATGTTTTAGTCCCCAATTTTTTATTTTCCCAAGGGTAAGAGGAGAAATTGGACACCAAAAATTGTTGTCCAATTTGTCCTGAGTACACTGGTGCCCCATATGTGGGAAAAAACTGTTTGGGCACAAGTCTGGGCTCAGAAGGGAAGTCGTGACGTTTTGGAATGCAGACTGATGGAATGGTCTGCGGGCGTCATGTTCCGTTTGCAGAGCTCCTGATGTGCCTAAACAGTAAAAAAAAAACACAAGTGACATAATTTTGGAAAGTAGACTCCCAAGGAACTTTTCTAAATGTGCCCCCCTTCTGGAACTAATCTTTCCTGTAAAGTAAATTAGTAGTGCATTGAGGTGTGGTACAATTTGAAACAATCCTTCATACACAGGCCAGGTTTTTCGGGGCAGGTGTCGCATTGGTAAGTGGTGTCCTTGCGTATTCCCCTTTTGTAACACACTCGGCACCTTTTTTGCGGCTTACCTTTGCTTCCAGTTGGCGGGACCACCCCGGGAAATGCTGACCTGGTATGATACGAGCACCTTCAGTTCCAGAAGTACTGGGGCCCGCTGTTTCCTGAGCGCCAAACATCAGGGCCTTAACCACTACCTCCTGGAACTGAAGGTACGTCGTATCGCTGTTGCGTGCACATCGTGACAGCAGGAAAGCGTTGAGCATTGCCATTTGGACGATGTGCACGGACAGCTTCTTGTACCACACCTTGGCCTTTCTCAAAGCACTGTACGGTTGGAGGAGTTGATCAGAGAGATCAACACCCCCCATGTATTTATTGTACCCCAGTACACAGTCCGGTTTGCGGACCTGTGTAGAGGTACCCCGTACAGTGCTGAGGGCGCTGCCATCACCATGTATGGTGGTCAAGAGAAGGACATCCCTCTTGTCCTTGTACTTGACCACCAACAGGTGGTCGCTACATTGGGCTCTGCTCTCACCCTTTCTGAGCATCTGCCCAAGTAGCGTCTTCGGGAGGCCTCTCTGATTTTTGCGGACGGTACCGCAAGCTGCGGTACCTCGCGCAGAGAGGGATTTGTAGAGTGGGACGCTGGAATAAAAGTTATCGGTGTAAAGGTGATAACCTTTATCCAGCAGTGGGTGCACCAAATCCCACACAATTTTCCCACTCACTCCCAGGACGGGGGGACACTCAGGGGGTTCAATCCTGGTGTCCTTTCCTTCGTAAACTCTAAAGCTGTGCGTGTACCCTGAGGTACTCTCGCACAGCTTGTAGAGTTTAATTCCGTACCTTGCCCTCTTGCTGGGCAGGTACTGGCGGAATCTGAGCCGTCCTTAAAATGAACCAAGGACTCATCACGCAGATGTCCCTTTGGGGCACGTACACTTCAGCAAACTTTTTGCTGAAGTGTTCGATGACCGGCCGAACTTTGAACAGACGGTCAAAGTTGGGGTCATTTTGTGGGGGACACTGTGCATTATCATTATAATGCAGGAATTTGTGGATGGCCTCAAAACGCGTCCGAGCCATGACCATTCGGAACAGTGGAGTGTTGTATAAAATATCAACACTCCAATATTGCCGAAGTTCTGGCTTCTTCAGGATCCCCATATGGAGGACCAGGCCCCAAAACTGCATCATTTCACCTGCGTCTACAGGAGACCAGTTGGAAAATGATGACACTGGGTTTTGCGCCAAAAATTGCCGAGCGTACAAATTAGTTTGCTCCACCACGAGGTTAATAAAATCCTCAGAGAAAAAGACTTTGAAAAAGTCTATTTCTTGAGGCCGGTGGTGTCAAACTTGATTCCTGATTCTGCCACAAAATCAGGAATCAGTGGCTCGTAATTTTCGGGGGCGGGGTCCATATGGGGTCCGAAAGGGGTGCGCTGGTTCATTTTCAGGGGTGGGCGCTGCCTCATCTTCTGTCCTGGGGCGTCTGCGTGGCGGTTCCGCAGGACCCGAGGAGGAAGATGAGGAAGAGGAGGAAGAAGAAGAAGAGGATGAAGAATCTGAAAAGTAAAGAAATGTGGGATCCTCTCCCTCGCTATCAGTGTCGGAGGCAAGGTAAAGCGTATGCCTCTTCCACTGAATAGCGCTGTTGGGAAGAACGTGACGGCGGGACATTTTTTTTGTGAATGTGGTGCTTTGTGTGAACTTTATTTATAACTGTGTGTGTGTGTGGGGGGGGATAGTGGTTGGTGCAAACTATGCTGAAAGGAAAAAGCTAAAAGAAAAGAAAGGAATAGGGAAAAAAATGCCTGTGAAAAAAAGTCTAAACCAGCAGGCACGAGCTCTGATAAGTGACCGGTGTCACTTATCAAAGTTCCGCGGCTGCTGGATGTGCCACGGAGTGGCGGAAAGGGAGTGAAAAAAAAAAAAAACTGGCAGGAACGAGCTCTGATAAGTGACCGCTGTCACTTATCAAAGTTCCGCGGCGCCGGATGTGCGCACAGGAGTGTGCGGAAAGGGAAGTGAAAAAAAAAAACGGCAGGAACGAGCTCTGATAAGTGACCGGTGTCACTTATCAAAGTTCCGCGGCTGCGGATGTGCGCACAGGAGTGGCGGAAAGGGAAGTGAAAAAAAAAAAAAAAAAACGGCAGGACGAGCTCTGATAAGTGACCGTGTCACTTATCAAAGTTCCGCGGCTGCTAGATGTGCGCACGGGAGTGGCGGAAAGTGGAGTGAAAAAAAAAAAACTGCAGGAACGACTCTGATAAGTGACGGTGTCACTTATCAAAGTTCCGCGGCTGCTGGATGTGCGCACGGAGTGGCGGAAAGGGGGTGAAAAAAAAAATGCAGGAACGAGCTCTGATAAGTGACGGGTTCACTTATCAAAGTTCCGGGCTGCTGGATGTGCGCACGGAGTGGCGGAAAGGGGAGTGAAAAAAAAAAAGACGGCAGGAGCGAGCTCTGATAAGTGACCGTGTCACTTATCAAAGTTCCGCGGCTGCTAGATGTGCGCACGGGAGTGGCGGAAAGGGGTGAAAAAAAAAAACTGGCAGGAACGAGCTCTGATAAGTGACGGTGTCACTTATCAAAGTTCCGCGGCTGCTAGATGTGCGCACGGGAGTGGCGGAAAGTGGGGTGAAAAAAAAAAAACTGCAGGAACGAGCTCTGATAAGTGACTGGTGTCACTTATCAAAGTTCCGCGGCTGCTGGATGTGCGCACAGGAGTGGCGGAAAGGGGGGGTGAAAAAAAAAAAAACTGCAGGAACGAGCTCTGATAAGTGACGGTGTCACTTATCAAAGTTCCCGGCTGCTAGATGTGCGCACGGGAGTGGCGGAAAGGGGGTGAAAAAAAAAAAAACTGGCAGGAACGAGCTCTGATAAGTGACTCGGTGTCACTTATCAAAGTTCCGCGGCTGCTGGATGTGCGCACAGGGAGTGGCGGAAAGGGGAGTGAAAAAAAAAAACTGGCAGGACGAGCTCTGATAAGTGACCGGTGTCACTTATCAAAGTTCCGCGGCTGCTAGATGTGCGCACAGGAGTGGGGAAAGTGGGGTGGAAAAAAAAAAACTGCAGGAACGAGCTCTGATAAGTGACTGGTGTCACTTATCAAAGTTCCGCGGCTGCTGGATGTGCGCACAGGAGTGCGGAAAGGGAGTGGAAAAAAAAAAAAACTGGCAGGAACGAGCTCTGATAAGTGACCCGGTGTCACTTATCAAAGTTCCGCGGCTGCTAGATGTGCGCACAGGAGTGGCGGAAAGGGGGTGAAAAAAAAAAAAACTGCAGGAACGAGCTCTGATAAGTGACGGGTGTCACTTATCAAAGTTCCGCGGCTGCTGGATGTGCGCACAGAGTGGGGAAAGGGGAGTGAAAAAAAAAAAAACTGCAGGAACGAGCTCTGATAATGACTGGTCACTTATCAAAGTTCCGCGGCTGCTGGAGTGCGCACGGAGTGGCGGAAAGGGGGTGAAAAAAAAAAAAACGCAGGAACGAGCTCTGATAAGTGACCGCTGTCACTTATCAAAGTTCCGCGGCTGCTGGATGTGCGCACGGAGTGGCGGAAAGGGGGTGAAAAAAAAAAAAACTGCAGGAACGAGCTCTGATAAGTGACTGGTGTCACTTATCAAAGTTCCGCGGCTGCTAGATGTGCGCACGGGAGTGGCGGAAAGTGGGGTGAAAAAAAAAAAAAACCTGCAGGAACGAGCTCTGATAAGTGACTGGTGTCACTTATCAAAGTTCCGCGCTGCTGGAAGTGCGCACAGGAGTGGCGGAAAGGGGAGTGAAAAAAAAAAAACTGCAGGAACGAGCTCTGATAAGTGACTGGTGTCACTTATCAAAGTTCCGCGGCTGCTGGAAGTGCGCACGGAGGGGGGTGCAAAAGAAAAACGAGCACCGAGGTTGATCGGTGAACTGCGTCACCAATCAACGCTCGGCGGCTGCTAAATGTGTGCAAGGGGGGTAAAAAGAGGGGAAAGGAAGGGGGGGGGGAAAAGGGGATTGGGGGAACGGCAGGCATCGGGCTCAAAAACTCACGTTTGTAGTCTCTCTTCTTCTTCTTCTTTCTTATTTCTTCTTCTTTCTCTTCTTTCTTCAGCAGGAGTTGTGGTGTCACAGGCTACTGTGGCACACAAGGCCCAGCACAGAGGAGATCTGGCGTGTGACGCACGCAGGAATCTCAGCAAGTGGAGGACCCTGCAGTGCGTCAACAGGTCAGATCCAGTTTGCAGACAGGTCACAGAGCGGTCACATCGCTGCTGTGAGTCATGGTGGGATCGATGATCACATCGATCCACAATCAGAGGAGACCCTGTTGCACGGTTGCTAGGCACCGGCTAGTAATCGGAGCTCACTGCTCCGATTCCTAGGCAGGTCACGGCAGGTCAGGAACGGGGACGAGCGGTCCACGCTGCTGTGCCTGTGATTGCGCGATCGTCGAGACATCGATCGCGCCAATCACACTGCAGCCCTACTGGGCCTGTCTGCTCCGGCCTAGATCGGTGTATTACTGCACCATCCAGACAGGTACAGGCAGGGCACAGCGGGATACACCGCGGCTGTGCCTGCATTGGCGCGATCGATGTGATCGGCGATCGCGCCAACCAGGGGGTCTGCTCCTTTCTATCCCGCTAGATCGAGTACATCGGTATCTCGATTCTAGCTGGATCTCACTGTTCAGCCCATATTGCTGAAACAGTGAGAAAGGCTGTGATTGGCTGTTCAGAATTGAACACCAATCACAGCGACGGGAGTGAGGGTTCGTAAGACCGGATTGCCGGCGCATCTTCCTAGGTAAGATGGGTCGGAAATTTTAATGCGATCATTGCGACTTAAGTCGCAATGTCGATTAAAGGGCTGACGTGCTATACCCGTCCCGTCATACGGCCCAGGTACCATGGACGGACTATACGTCCGATGCAGTAAGGGGATCCTTTCTATGAAGACTGTACCATATGGAAAGCAGAACAACAAATTACACATAAAAGGATAACAGAAGTAAAAACAAATTTCTGATTGTGTGAGAATAATTGGAATGGCACATTCAATTATAACAACAAGAATCATCACTTGGTTGGTTTACTGACTCAGAGCAACGAACATATGCAATCAGAATTTTATGACTGATTAAAAGAAGAGATTTTCGTTGCAGATGGAAGAATACCGATAAGGTATCGGATAAGGTTGCAATTTCAAACAAGTTCGGCAAATCAATTCTGTCAGGATTGGATTTAAAGTAGAAGCTTTTTCTGCTGAACTTTATCAGCAAAAGGACAAACAGAAAATTCAAAGACTAATATGTGCATTTATTGCAAACAGATGATAGTAGGCAGATCAACATATCATTTGATACCAAAGAACAATAAGAGTGTCCATATCACAAAAACGTATCCATGTTAGCATAGATCTAGGTATCATGACACCTGAACAGTTAAGACACATATCCAAGAGAACGCCTATTGCCAGCATTGGCTGAAAGAGTCACGACTTGCTCAATACACGAGAAATGTGATGTTCTAAAGGAAATCCGGAAATCGGCCACAAGGAACTAGTCCAAAGAAAGTGCATAGATAAATTCGTAAACCTGCAACCAGCTTTATAGTAGGTGCACTGGTCTGGCTGAACCCATGAAATGACTACTCAGAGGCATTAGATACATTGACTTTTTAGAGACTACTCAAGATACAAGTACATACTAATTAAGAAAAAAGTGAGTTTTTGTAATTGTAGACTATGAACAAGATCAAGTAACAAATTCAAAGGAAGCCTTGCATCAGAAGTGTTTAATGGAGGTGAATTTACAGGTCACAGAATGAAGACTACTTAAGACAAAATGAAGAACATCAGAAAACTGTTCATGATACCTGAACAAAGGAGTTAGTCAGAAAGGAAAAACAGACTCTACAGAAATATGATTAAATGCTGACAGATTCTAACTACCATGAGAAATATGGGAGGCAGCAATGACAGCTACATATCTCAGAACCGACATTTTTCCAGAGGAAACTCCATATGACTGTGAGGTATGAAACCGAGTGTCAACATTTAAAGTTTTTGGATGTAAAGTTTTTATTTTTCAACAGAAAACTCCACTTCAACAGATCATGAAGGAATATTCTTGGATATATTTGAAACTGCAAGGATATAGAATCTTAGACTCCATAACAGGAGTTACTGATAACAGTGTGACATTCATTGAAGATTTAAATCAGACATTATGATTCAGTTGAAACAAAAATGAGAAAAACAATAGTGACATACGAAGAAATATCTAGAAAGAAGTGAAATTAATGAGAACAAATACTGAAAGTGACGATCCACCATTCAACAGAACTCGAGCAATAGGACAAAGAACACAGCTCTTAAGCACGTTTGCAAATTGGCTAACTGAGAAGAATATCTAACTGTGGAGAGTTATTGCTGAGCTAAGAAACGTCTCCTGCATGATTCAATGCACTAAGTATCGAGATGAAACCATGGATGTTATTTTTGAAAGTAATGACCAATACAAGACCTTATCGAAACTGTGCTCAAGTTTTTCATCAAAAGACAAGACTATGATGAAACTTGCTCCAGTTCAAACACACTACAATAAGAACTTTACTTACAGTTGCAGCAATGGAACAGATGGAACTAAGACATCTGGATGTAAAGACAGCTTTTTTCAATGGAGATTTAACAGAAGACATTTACATGGAACAACCTCCAGGATTCAAAGATGAAAGAAATCCAAACAAAGTTTGTAAACCACAGAAAAGCATATATGGTTTAAAACAAGCAGCTAAAGCGTGGAATAACAAAATCACGGAAGTACTAACAAATGAAAAATTTCAAAGAAGCAAAGCTGATCCATGTTTGTACACAAAAAGGCAGAGTAATAGATGGATTTATGTACTCATATATGTAGACTACATTTTGATTTGTTTTAAACAAGAAAGGGATAAAGAAAACATTCTAAAAATCCTGAAACAACATTTTGAAATCAAAGACTTAGGAAATGTAAAACAGTACCTAGGAATACAGATAGAAAGAGAAGATGGAAGTTTCCTACTGAATCAAAATCACATGATTCAAGACATAACAGAAAAATTTGGACTAAAGGATGCAAAAACAGTAAAGTCTCCAATGGAAACTAATTATCTCAAAGAAATGAACAGTGAAAAAAAATATGCTACCAAACAATGAAGAATACAGAACAGCAATAGGAAAACTACTGTATCTAGCGACCGTTACAAGACCAGACATCGCAGCAGCAGTAGGAATCCTGAGTAGAAAGGTATCAAAACCAAATAAAGCTGATTGGAATGCCGTGAAGAGAGTAATACGATTATTTGAAAGGAACTAGCAATGTTAAGCTGAAATTACCCACAGGTGATAATTGCATTTTAACAGGATATGTTGATGCAGATTGGGCTGGAGATCCAACTGACAGAAGATCTACCAGTGGGCATATTTTTTTTCTCTCAGGTGGACCAATAAGTTGGACAAGTAAGAAACAGTCAATTGTGACACTGTCTTCAACAGAAGCAGAATATGTTGCAGCAGCACATGCAAGTCAAGAAGTACTGTGGTTAAGACAATTGTTAACAGACCTAGGACAACCACAGTTGGAACCAACAAAACTAGAAGAGGACAATCAATGATGTCTTGTTCTTGCTCTGATGGAAAGAGTCAATCCAAGAACCAAGCATATTGATGTGAAATATCATTTCTTGAGAGATCATCAGGACAAAGGAGTCTTGAAGTTGGAGTATTGCCCTACTGAAGAAATGACAGCAGACATTTTCCCGAAGGCGTTGAATGCTGATAAACAGCAGAGACTAATGAAGAAATTGGGTTTGATTGAATAAGTCCTTATTGTTGAGAAAGGGTGTTGGCATATGCAACAGATTAGGACTTATTATAAGTAAAAGGAGGACTTTATGCTAACCTGACAATAGATGGCGATGTTGTGTAACGTTTCCTTCTGTTTAATGTATTGTATAGGAAATGGTCTCACTTGTGGTTTCGCTTTCGTTTTGTTCCTTTTTCCTGATGCAATGCTGAAATGACTGTGCATTTTCCTTTTACCTCATGTTGTAAGAAGTAAAAGCTTGTTATCCCATGAAGCCTGCTCTCTGAAGTTTTCTACTGCAAAGGTGTGGATTCAGAAGCTGTGCAACAGAAAATATCCAAAAGTGACACCATTCTAAAAACTGCACCCCTTAAGCTACTCAAAATTACATTCAAGAAGATTATTAACCCTTCAGGTGCTTCACAGGAACTAAAGCAATGTGGAAGGAAAAAATGGACATTTTAATTTTTCTAACAAAAATGTTATTTTAGCATCAATTTTTTCATTTTTACATGGGCAACAGGATAAAAGGGATTCTAAAATTTGTTGGGCAATTTCTCCTGAGTACACAGATACCTCATATGTGGTCATAAACCACTGTTTGGGCGCACGGCAGGGATCAGAAGGGAAGGAGCGCCATTTGACTTTTTGAATGGAAAATATGCTGGAATATTTAGCGGTTGCCATGTCGCATTTGGAGAGTCCATGTGTGCCTAAACATTGGAGCTCCCCCACAAGTGACCCCATTTTGGAAACTAGACCCCCCCAAGGAACTTATCTAGATGCATAGTGAGCACTTTGAACCCCATGTGCTTCACAAATTGATCCGTGAAAAAAGAAAGTCCTTTTTTTCACAAAAATTTGCAGCATTGGTCATGGCTGGATTGTAATATTTCACCAAATTTCATTGGTGAAATATTACAAATCGCTCTGATTGGCTGTTTCACTTTTAACAGCCAATCAGAGCGATCGTAGCCACGGGGGGTTAAGCCACCCCCCTTGTGGTGAAGTACAAATGGTCTTGTGCCTGCGGGTCGGGTGACCTTTCAGTGACCCCGGTCACCCGACCCGCAGGAACACGATCCTTCCATGACACAGCATATGCGTCACAGGTCGTATTGGCACCGACTTTCATGATGCATACGCTAAGTCAAAGGTTGGGAAGGGGTTAAAAAGTAACTAAAATGTTTGGAACAACAGTTTATATTCTTTTACATTATATTTTTCACTTTTTCTTTTCCAGGTCCTGGGACCTCCACCAATCGCTCAAAAGACTCATGAGAAGGACGGGGTCACACTTGCGAGAAACTCGCACGAGTCTCGCACCTCAATACCCGGCACTGCTGACGGCACTCAGGACTGAAGTGTATGGCTGCATGTATTTCTATGAAGCTGAACGCTCCGGCAAAAGTGCCGGCGGCAGTGCCGGGTATTGAGGTGCAAGACTTGTGCGACTTTCTCGCAAGTGTGACCCCTGCCGAAGTAAGCAGGTTAGAAGACATGATTATATACAGTGGGTTCGGAAAATATTCAGACCCCTTTAAATTTTTCACTCTGTTTCATTGCAGCCATTTGGTAAATGCAAAAAAGTTCATTTTTTTTCTCATTAACGTACTCTCTGCACCCTATCTTGACTGAAAAAAACAGAAATGTAGAAATTTTTGCAAATTTATTAAAAAAGAAAAACTGAAATATCAATGGTCATAAGTATTCAGACCATTTGGTCAGACACTCATATTTAAGTCACATGCCGTCCATTTCCTTGTGATCCTCCTTGAGATGGTTCTACTCCTTCATTGGAGTCCATCTGTGTTTAATTAAACTGATAGGACTTAATTTGTAAAGGCACACACCGGTCTATATAAGACCTCACAACTCACAGTGCATGTCAGTCCAAATGAGAATCATGAGGTCAAAGGAACTGGCCAAGGAGCTCAGAGACAGAATTGTGGAAAGGCACATATCTGACAAAGGTTACAAAAGAATTTCTGCAGTACTCAAGGTTGCTAAGAGCACAGTGGCCTCCATAATCCTTAAATGGAAGAAGTCTGGGACCCCAGAAGTCTTCCTAGACCTGGCCGTCCAGCTAAACTGAGCAATCATGGGAGAAGGGCCTTGGTGAGAGAGGAAAAGAAGAGCCCCAAGATCACTGTGGCTGAGCTCCACAGATGCATTAGAGAGATGGGAGAAAGTTCCACAAAGTCAACTATCACAGCAGCCCTCCACCAGTCGGGTCTTTATGGCAGAGTGGCACAAAAAAGCCTCTCCTCAGTGCCAGACATATGATAGCCCACATAGAGTTTGCTAAAAAAACACATGAAGGACTCCCAGACTATGAGAAATAAGATTCTCTGGTCTGATGAGATGAAGATAGAACTTTTTGGTGATAATTCTAAGCGGTATGTGTGGAGAAAACTAGGCACTGCTCATCACCTGCCCAATACAATCCCAACAGTGAAACATGGTGGTGGCAGAATCATGCTATGGAGATGTTTTTCAGCTGCGGGGACAGGACGACTGGTTGCAATTGAAGAAAACATGAATGCGGCCAAGTATAGAGAATTTTTATTCTGGATAAAAATTACTTTGTCTTTGATAGGAAGTTTTATAGACAATTGTCCGGGACCGCGATGGGGGCACGTTGTGCACCATCTTATGCAAACCTTTTTTTGGGTTGGTGGGAGGAGTCGGTGGTCTATAAACATCATCTTTTTGCGACAAATGTGTTGATTTGGCAACGCTATATTGACGATGTCCTGTTTGTTTGGACGGGCTCAGTCGGAGATTGTCATACATTTATTGAGGATCTGAATTGCAACAGCTTTAATATTAAACTTACTTTCAATCTCTCAGATTCCTCGATCGAGTTTTTGGACTTGAAGTTGTCAATTGTTGAGTCTGGGATATCTTGTTCATTGTATCGAAAAGTGACAGCCACCAACAGCCTTCTCAACTTTTCAAGCATTCACCCGCATCATCTTAAGACGGGCATCCCCAAAGGACAATTTCTCCGGCTGAGAAGGAATTGTAGTTCAGAGTCTGATTTTGGTATCCAAGCAAAAGATCTGTCCTCCCGCTTCACAAATAGAGGCTACCCTAAGAAAACAATTTCAGGAGCTTTCCAATTCGCATCTCTTCAAAATAGAAGAGATCTTCTGACCAAGAAGGTACGTGAATCATCCCGCCCTTTGGCATTGATCACCACGTTTAACAATCAATGGTCCGATATCCATGCTCTGTTATCTGCCAATTGGGATATATTGATGAGCGACAAGAGAATTGTCTCTTATGTGTCTGATTCTCCTTGTGTGGTAGCCAGGCAGGCTAGGAATTTGAAAGACAAGTTATGTCATAGCCATTACCAACGCCTTACTGTTAAATTGAATCGTGGAAGCAAGATTTTTGGATCCTTCCCCTGTGGTAACTGTAATGTATGCCAATTCATGATTGGACAAAATGGTTACACGGTGTCTACTCTTTCATTCCAGATCAAGCCCAAAGAGTTCTTCAATTGTAGGTCTCGCAATGTAGTCTACAGTCATGGCCAAAAATTTTGAGAATAACACAAATATTATATTTTCACGTGATCTGCTGCCCTCTGGTTTTTATGTGTGTTTGACTGATGTTTTTATCACAGACAGAAAAATAATAATTGCAAACATATGAGTAACAAAAGCTTATATTGACAGTTAGAATGAGTTAATGCAGCAAGTCAATATTTGCAGTGTTGACCCTTCTTCTTCAGGACCTCTGCAATTCTCCTTGGCATGCTCTCAATCAACTTCTGGACCAAATCCTGACTGATAGCAGTCCATTCTTGCACAATCAATGCTTTCATTTTGTCAGAATTTTTAGGTTTTTGTTTGTCCACCCGTCTCTTGATGATTGACCACAAGTTCTCAATGGGATTAAGATCTGGGGAGTTTCCAGGCCATGGACCCAAAATCTCTATGTTTTGTTCCCTGAGCCATTTAGTTATCTCTTTTGCTTTATGGCAAGGTGCTCCATCATGCTGGAAAAGGCATTGTTGATCGCCAAACTGCTCTTGGAGGGTTGGGAGAAGTTGCTCTTGGAGGACATTCTGGTACCATTCTTTATTCATGGCTGTGTTTTTAGGCAAGACTGTGAGAGAGCCGATTCCCTTAGCTGAGAAGCAACCCCACACATGAATGGTTTCAGGATGCTTAAAGTTGGCATGAGACAAGACTGGTGGTAGCGCTCACCTTGTCTTCTCCGAATGAGGCGTTTTCCTGATGTCCCAAACAATCGAAAAGGGGATTCATCAGAGAAAATAACTTTACCCCAGTCCTCAGCAGTCCACTGCCTGTACCTTTTGCAGAATATCAGTCTGTCCATGATGTTTTTTCTGGAGAGAAGTGGCTTCTTTGCTGCCCTCCTTGAGACCAGGCCTTGCTCCAAGAGTCTCCGCCTCACAGTGGTGGCAGATGCACTCACACCTGCCTGCTGCCATTCCTGAGCAAGCTCTGCACTGCTGGTAGCCTTATCCCGCAGCTGAAACACTTTTAAGAGACGGTCCTGGCGCTTGCTGGTCTTTCTTGGGCGCCCTGAAGCCTTTTTGGCAACAATGGAACCTCTCTCCTTGAAGTTCTTGATGATGCGATAGATTGTTGACTGATGTGCAATCTTTCTAGCTGCGATACTCTTCCCTGTTAGGCCATTTTTGTGCATTGCAATGATGACTGCACGTGTTTCTTTAGAGATAACCATGGTTAACAGAAGAGAAACAATGATGTCAAGCACCAGCCTCCTTTTAAAGTGTCCAGTGTTGTCATTCTTACTTAATCATGACAGATTGATCTCCAGCCATGTCCTCATCAACACCCACACCTGTGTTAATGGAGCAATCACTGAAAAGAGGTTAGCTGGTCCTTTTAAGGCAAGGCTTCAATGATGTTGAAATGTGTTTTGGGGGATAAAGTTCATTTTCTAGCCAAATATTGACTTTGCAAGTAATTGCTGTTAAGCTGATCACTCTTTATAACATTCTGGAGTATATGCAAATTGCCATTAGAAAAAGTGAAGCAGTAGACTTTGTAAAAATTAATATTTGTGTCATTCTCAAAACTTTTGGCCATGACTGTATGCCATTTTCTGTGATTGTCCTATGATTTATGTTGGCCAGACTACAGAAGAACTGAGGAGAAGGACACAACAACACCTATCAAATATCGCAACAGCCCAAAGGGACCGGGATAAGAACAAAACCCTATCCTCCATAGCAAGACATTTTCTTGAATATCATCGCGGCAAGACCACCAGTTTCAAAATCATGGGACTTGAAAGTGTTCATGTTAACATCAGAGGGGGGGATATTGTTAACCTATTGCTTTGTTGTGAAAGTAAATGGATATTTAATCTTCAAAGTCTATCCCCTAAAGGCCTAAACGAGGAAATGTTATTTACTGGTTATTATAAACAGCTTTAGACTTTTTTTTTTTTTTTTTTGTGATAATGGGGGTGTGATAATCTAGGCCTTTATTTCTGGTATGTCATGGTCTTCGTACTTCTGATCTGCTTCCATATCTAGTCCTAGTTGTGCTTATACCAACATAATCCCTGGTTAGACCGACGCTTCTACAATATGGGGCACTGGCTTGCTTAGCATTTGTCTGCATTGAATCTAATAAAATATGTGAGTTTCTACCTTGACCTTGTTGCCATATATTGTCCATCTTTAGGGTCAATGGGTTTGTGCAACACTAAATTACCTTTGTCTTTAATATTTTTTGAGCCATGACGGCTTTGAATTGTTGGAGGGAGGTTATGTGAAGCCGTCATAATAGTATTTGTATACTTCTAAAAGTTATTTGGAATATAACTGTAAGACTAAATGGGGCTAATGTGGTATCATTCTTTTACATATATGAGATAAATGGCAAACACTTAAGTTATCAATTGTTCATCCCTTTCTTTCTCGTTATGTGTTTAGCCGTATTACTTAGGCCATCCTACATTTGCCTATGTGGTTGGTTGCTGTCTTTGATTGCATGGATGACTGAAAGGGCATGCTCAACTATGTCAGGATTCTCGTACATTATGTTCTCTCATATAGTTATTTGTGTTAGTGCTGATTAAATACATGCGCAGCATACCGCTCCCCGACCTCATTGGCATATGATTTTTGGCATTTAATAATTGGGCTTCTACTATGCATGTTTATCATTGACCTCTGTTCTTGCGCTCATGGTATCAGGGTCTCACGACATTTAGATCCTATGCTTATGCTTATACTGTGTGAGGATGTGCAGTCTATAGCGTTTATGCTGCGTTTAGTTCATCTGCTATTGTATCGATCCAGCATGTGGATGACTAACAAACATTCTGGAGGGACCTATTATTATCATTTTTTATGCTATATTAATGGCAGATGTGAATGGCCGCAATAGTTAGGCCACCTCACATATGCATTTGTGGATGTGCAGTCTGTAGCGCTTATGCTGCGTTCAGTTTATCTGCTTTTGTATCGGTCCAATATTTGGATGACTAACAAATATCCTGGAGGAACCCACTATTATCATACTTTATGTTATACCAATGGCAGTTGTGAATGGCCGCAATAGTTTTGCCATCTCACATATGCATTTGGTTGCCGTCCTTGCAGGTATGGATGGCGGTTAGGGCATGCTTATATTATGTTAGGACACACAGTTTGTGCAATACCCAGGTTACCATATGCGAGTTTGCAGGCTGATGTGTTCATTGACATAGTTATTCTGGGCAGATTATTATATTTAAAACTTATTTGTTTTTGCGCCGGTTGTTTTGCTGCACTGGTACACCAGTCTCTGGTGTTATAGCATTTGGACTTTACTCATATTTGTGTCCTCTTTGCGCCAAGCCCTTTTACCAGCAGGGCTTTACTATATCGTTGCTGTACAGATTTCATTTTTTATGTCTATACCATATGTGGATCGGCAGCCTGCGGTGCCTACTCATGTAGTAACACCGGGCAGGTTACTGATTCTGAACGCATGCGCAGCTGGGCTGCCTCTCGGCCATATTGGTACACCAGGTCTGAAGTCCTACCATCAGGACTCTATTACGCATGCCCAGTAAAGATTCCTGTGCTTGCTTCCTGGTATCTGCTGATCTTGTGATACCATGTGACGGGGCTGGTCACCTATTACACATGCATGCGCAGTTGTTACTATACCGCCCACTTTGGTCACATGCTTCCTGTCCTCCACACCCCCGGCAGTAGGCGTTCTCTGTTATGGCGCCGTCCAAACAGCGCTCAGCTGCTGTGAGTATTTGACATTATATTTTGTCTATAAATAATGATTGTGCTGCGCTACTCACCATACTTGCCCCTGACGAAGCCACCGCTGGTGGCGACACGCGTTGGCCTCCGGCCCCCCCTCCTGTCTTGGTACTTTTCTCTCCCCCATTTGTGGCTTGGTAATTTTGGTCTCATGGGTGATCATCTTTCCTGAACATTTATTGTTCCTATATGGGTTGGGACATCTGCATAGCTCATGTGCCTTAAACTGCTTAAGCTGATTTGATGGACATGTTGTTTATACCTTATATTGTGTTCGGTATAGGCTTGTGCACACATATATACTAACTGCTTAAGTTTATTTTTGGTTACCCTGTTTACACCCTATATTTAGTTTGGTGTAAGTTCATGTGTATATTTATACTTTAGGTGTCATATTTTTATATATTTTCAGGCCTTTGGGGGAGACACATGATCAATATGTATTTTCGTGTATACTGTATTCTATATTAAATAAGGGACTTTTTGTGTGGGGGGGTCTTGTACCCCTATCTTTGTCAGGTACTTCTGTCCATTTTTAAGTGTTTTTTATCTTTGGATGTTTTGCAGTTCTTTAATAAATTTTTCATTATTGATGTTATTTGGGTGTTCCCTGGTGTCTAGTATGTGTTTTTTTCTTTCCTTTTTTCGTTATCCACTTTTCACATACTCCAGGTTGATACCCCTGTTTTGTAGTTATTTGTTAGGTAGTGCCCTCCTAACCCTGGTCTTGTTCCAAGTATAGAGATATTGTTATGATCTGCTACAAGCACTAAGGAAAGAAGGGAGGTCTGTCCCTACAATAGAACTAAGCTGGATCCCTACAATGTAACGGGGAACCTGATCCTGCGATCAGACCCGCTAAAGTCCTCAGCTAGTCTGAACGAAGACCTATAGATGTGAGGGAGGGATCCCTACAAGGACTAGGGACTGGGAGAAAAGATGGACACCTCCTAACAGAAGTTGTAGCAGCAAAAGGCAAAACAAAGAACATAGAACATAGAGGTCAAAAGACCAAGCAAAAACTGTCTGAGTTAGGTAACAAAGCACCTGGCTAGCTTAAGAGTATAAGTTACAATGAAGTCCAGCAAAGCCAGAAGGGTGGAGCCGGATTAAATAGGCCACAAAGGTCATGTGACCAGCAAGATAAAAAAAACCTAACAGGAGAGTTCTAACAGTACCCCCCCTTCCAAGAGGATCCTCTGGATCCACTAGGACCAGGCTTATCTGGAAACCTCTTGTGAAAAGCTCTGACAAGTCTGGACGCAGAAACATCATCCGCCCTCACCCATGAGTTATCCTCGGGTCCGAAACCCTTCCAAGCGACGAGATACTGCAAACTCCCTCTATACCATCTAGAATTTAGGATGCAAGAAATTTCATATTCCCCGCCCTCCACCACCGGGGGAACAGTGGCAGAGGCGTCTCCATCCGACACATCAGCTCTTTTCAACAGAGAAACATGAAACACCGGATTAATCTTCCAGGAGGTAGGAACCTCCAACCTAACAGCCGATTGGTTAACAACCTGAAGCACCTTAAAGGGCCCTACAAACTTGGGACCCTGTTGTGAATGGGTTTGAGATGAGTTCTGAGCAGAGGCTCCCTCTGGTGGTTACAAGCGGTGCTAGTGAAGATTGTGAGGACTGGGAATCAGGTGTGACTGACTGGTCTTATATAAGGGAGTCATTTTCCCATCAGGGTTGCCGGTGATCAATTGTTCTGGTCTGAATCCTTCTTTCCAGTTTCCCTTGTAGCCTGCTGTGTCGTGTCTGCATCTCTGCTATCAGATAAGTCATTTTCTTTTTTTGTGTTTGTGCAATATTTTTGCATTTTGTCCTGCACTTCTGTGGGGGCCTTCAGGGTCCCCTCCGGGGGCTTTTGCCCTCTCAGTTTGGTTCAGCAACTGAGTTTTGTACTTTTGCTTTTTCCAGTTTTTTCAGTGGCTGCTGTTTTGATTTTGTTACACCAGAGAACTAATTTAGGTGGTAGAGGTCGTGTGATCTCAGGTGATTTTGAAATTAGTAGAGTTGGTGCTTTTCAGGGTTTTCTGGGATTGCAGTAAGTACCCTTCCTATCCTTTTCTATTTAGATAGTTTGGGCCCCAGCGTTTGCTCATACTATTTTCTTTCTGTGTCAGTATTTCCTCTTGTCTAACCGCCATTACATGTTTGGGGGCTTTCTATTATCTTTGGGGTTCTGCTCCGGGGCAGATAGCTTTCCTATTTCTATCTTTAGGTGTAGTTAGTTTCTCAGGCTGTGACGAGGCGTCTAGGACCAATGTAGGAACGCTCCACGGCTGCCTCTAGTTGCGGTGGTTAGTCAGGGTACTGCAATCTCATAGATTCCAACTGCTCTGGTGTATTGCCTTTTTTACCTGCACTCCTCAGCTACCGAAACATAACAGTATCACCGGCCTAAAAATTGAAAATTGTATGGTACTCACAGAAGGGAAAAAATATTGTGAAAGAAAAAAGGTTGTCAGAGTTGTCAGAGATATTTTTCTGTTTGTTGCATTTTTTTTTTTTTTCCTCTGTATCTCTGGGTGCTGGGGAGGATCTTTTCTCCCAATGGAGTTTGCACAGTTGTCTGGCTGTGTGGATCAGCTTGCCACTGAGGTTCGGAGTATTGCTATCTATCTTGCTGGGTTGCCTGTTGTGGAACCTAGGATCCCCATGCCAGATTTGTTTTTAGGGGATCGAGCTAAGTTTCAGAATTTCAAAAATAATTGTAAATTGTTTTTTGCCTTAAAATCTAAGTCCTCAGGAAACGCAGCGCAGCAGGTTCAAATTATCATCTCTCTCCTGCGAGGCGATCCTCAGGATTGGGCTTTTTCCCTGATACCTGGGGATCCTGTTTTGAGTGATGTTGATGCATTTTTTCAGGCTTTGGGGTTATTGTACGATGAGCCTAATGTCACTGATCAAGCTGAAAAAGCCTTGTTGGCATTAAATCAGGGGCTTGATGACGCTGAGTTATACTGTCAGAGATTCCGTAGGTGGGCAGTCCTGACCAAATGGAATGACGACGCTTTGGCGGCCCTTTTCCGGAAGGGTCTGTCAGATAATGTAAAGGATGTTATGGTGGGATTCCCTGTCCCTCTGGTCTCAATGATTCTATGTCATTAGCGATTCAAATTGACAGACGTTTGCGTGAGCGGAGAAGTATGCGTGGAATGGTGTTGCCTTGTGAACGAGCTTCTGAACCCATGCAGTGTGATAGAGTGGTGTCTGGGGCACAGCGTCATGAGTTTCGAAAGCGCAATGGGTTATGTTTCTACTGTGGTGATGCCTCTCATGCTATTTCAGTCTGCCCTAAGCGGGGAAGACGTTTTGCACGCTCAGTTGTCTTGGGTAGTGTTCAGACTAAGTTTTTATTAACTGTCACTCTGATATGCTCTCTGTCCTCATTTTCTGCTCAGGCTTTCGTTGATTCTGGAGCAGCTATTAACCTGATGGATTATGATTTTGCTAAACGTTGTGGGTTTCCCTTGATACCCCTACAGAAGTCTATTCCCCTACTGGGGATCGATTCTACCCCTTTGGCTGAGAATAAACCTCAGTTTTCTACTCAGGTGATAATGAGGGTTGAACCTGATCACCAGGAGTGCTGCAAATTTTTGGTTCTATATAATCTGCATGACATTATCGTGCTGGGTTTCCCTTGGTTACAGTCTCATAATCCTGTTTTGGATTGGAAATCTGTGTCTGTAACCAGTTGGGGCTGCCAATGTGTTAATACCAACACTCCTGTTTTTTCTGCCTCCCCCAGGCTCAGGATGTTCCTGACTTTTTGATTGATTTTTATGATGTGTTTAGCGAAAGTAAATCTGCATCCTTGCCTCCCCATAGGAGCTATGACTGCGCTATTGAATTAGTGCCGGGTAGTAAATTCCCTAAAGGTCGCCTTTTTAACTTGTCTGTACCTGAACATGACGCTGTGTGGTCTTATATCAAGGAATCATTGGAGAAGGGTCATATCAGACCATCCTCTTCACCCTTAGGTGCCGGTTTTTTCTTTGTGGCCAAAAAAGATGGTTCATTAAGGCCGTGTATTGATTATCGTCTCTTGAACAATATTACTGTGAAATATCAATACCCGTTACCCTTGATTTCTGACCTGTTTTCCAGGGTGAAAAACGCTACTTGGTTTACCAAGCTTGACCTCAGGGGGGCGTATAACCTTATTCGCATTAAGCACGGGGATGAATGGAAGACGGCATTCAATACCCCTGAAGGGCATTTTGAGTACCTAGTGATGCCCTTTGGGCTCACTAATGCTCCTTCCGTCTTCCAGTCCTTCATGAATGACATTTTCAGGGATTTTGTGGACAAATTTCTGATTGTTTATTTGGATGATATCTTGATTTTTTCTAATGACTGGGACTCTCATGTGAAACATGTTCGAACTGTATTCCAGATTTTGAGAGAGAATGCTCTGTATGTGAAGGGATCAAAGTGTCTTTTTGGCGTACAGAGGATCTCATTTCTGGGATTCATTTTGTCCCCATCTGTTATTGAAATGGACCCGGTCAAGGTTCAGGCCATCTGTGATTGGGTCCAACCTACTTCATTAAAGGCTCTTCAGAGATTTTTGGGTTTTGCCAATTTTTATCGTAAATTTATTGGTAATTTCTCGGTTATTGTTAAACCATTAACTGATTTGACCAGAAAGGGTTCTGATGTGGTGAATTGGCCTCCTGAGGCAGTCTCTGCATTTCAGGAACTTAAGCAGAGATTCACTTCTGCTCCTGTTCTACGGCAGCCTGATGTTTCTCTGCCATTTCAGGTGGAGGTTGATGCCTCTGAAATTGGGGCAGGTGCCGTTTTGTCCCAAAAAGATCCAGAGACCTCTAAAAGTAACCCTTGTGCCTTTTTCTCTCGAAAATTTTCTCCTACTGAACGTAATTATGACGTGGGTAATCGGGAGTTATTGGCCATGAAGTGGGCTTTTGAAGAGCGGAGACATTGGCTGGAGGGAGCCAAACATCAGGTGGTGGTCCTTACGGACCATAAGAATCTGGTCTATCTGGAATCTGCCAAGCGACTCAATCCTAGACAGGCCAGGTGGGCCTTGTTTTTCACACGTTTTAATTTTGTGGTTTCCTTTCTTCCTGGCACTAAGAATGTTAAGGCGGATGCCCTCTCGAGGAGTTTCCTTGCGGACTCTCCTGAGTTATCTGATCCTTCTGTTATTTTGAAAGAGGGTGTAGTTCTTTCCGCCATCTCACCCAATTTGAGACTTGCTCTGGAGGGGTGTCAGGAGGATAGGCCCGAGCGCTGCCCTGTTGGAAAATTGTTTGTCCCGGACCAATGGAAAAAGAGTGTGATGTCTGAGATTCATTGTTCCGCATTGGCTGGGCATCCCGGAATTTTTGGTACCAGAGACTTGGTTAGTCGGTCCTTTTGGTGGCCTACCTTGTCTCGTGATGTCAGGAAATTTGTGCAGTCCTGCGGGACTTGCTCTCGCTCCAAGCCTTGCTCTCGCTCTAGTGGTTTGTTGATGCCATTGCCTGTGCCCAAGAGACCATGGACCCATATCTCTATGGATTTCATTTCCGATCTTCCTGTTTCTCAGAGAATGACCACCATCTGGGTAATTTGTGATAGGTTTTCCAAAATGATACATCTTGTGCCATTACCTAAGTTGCCTTCCTCCTCTGAATTGGTGCCGTTGTTCCTTCAGCACGTGGTTCGTTTACACGGCATTCCTGAGAACATTGTGTCTGACAGAGGAGTCCAGTTTGTTTCCAGATTTTGGAGGACTTTTTGTTCTAAACTGGGTGTTCAATTGTCTTTCTCCTCGGCATTTCATCCTCAGACCAATGGTCAAACTGAGAGAACAAACCAGACATTGGAGACTTATCTAAGATGCTTTGTGTCTGCTGATCAGGATGACTGGGTCTCTTTTTTGCCTTTGGCTGAGTTTGCTCTTAATAATAGGGCTAGCTCTGCCACTTTGATGTCTCCGTTTTTCTGTAATTCTGGGTTTCACCCCCGATTTTCTTCAGGACAGACGGAGGCTTCTGTCTGTCCAGGTGTTGACTCTGTTGTGGAGCGTATGCAACAGATTTGGGACCAGGTAGTGGAGAGGTTGTCCCTCTCTCAGGAGAAGGCCCAGCGGTTTGCTAACCGGCATAGGACTGATGGTCCTCGGTTTAAAGTGGGGGACTTGGTCTGGTTGTCCTCAAAGAATATTCCTATGAGAGTAGCATCTCCTAAATTTAAGCCTAGGTTCATTGGACCTTATAAGATCATGGAGATTATTAATACTGTTTCTTTTCGTTTGCTTCTTCCAGGGACATTTAAGATCCATAACGTGTTCCACAAGTCCTTGTTGAAGAGGTTTGTTGAGCCAGTGGTTCCTGCTGCTGTGCCTCCTGACCCTGTTTTGGTTGAGGGCAATCTGGAGTATGTGGTTGAGAAAATATTGGATTCTCGTTTTTCTAGACGGAAACTCCAGTATTTGGTTAAATGGAGAGGTTATGGTCAGGAAGACAATTCTTGGGTGTTTGCTTCGGACATCCATGCTAGGAGACTTATCCGTGCGTATCATAGAACTCATCCTGACCGACCTGGTTGCTCAAATGAGGGTTCGGTGACCCCTCCTCAAGGGGGGGGGGTACTGTTGTGAATGGGTTTGAGATGAGTTCTGAGCAGAGGCTCCCTCTGGTGGTTACAAGCGGTGCTAGTGAAGATTGTGAGGACTGGGAATCAGGTGTGACTGACTGGTCTTATATAAGGGAGTCATTTTCCCATCAGGGTTGCCAGTGATCAATTGTTCTGGTCTGAATCCTTCTTTCCAGTTTCCCTTGTAGCCTGCTGTGTCGTGTCTGCATCTCTGCTATCAGATAAGTCATTTTCTTTTTTTGTGTTTGTGCAATATTTTTGCATTTTGTCCTGCACTTCTGTGGGGGCCTTCAGGGTCCCTCCGGGGGCTTTTGCCCTCTCAGTTTGGTTCAGCAACTGAGTTTTGTACTTTTGCTTTTTCCAGTTTTTTCAGTGGCTGCTGTTTTGATTTTGTTACACCAGAGAACTAATTTAGGTGGTAGAGGTCGTGTGATCTCAGGTGATTTTGAAATTAGTAGAGTTGGTGCTTTTCAGGGTTTTCTGGGATTGCAGTAAGTACCCTTCCTATCCTTTTCTATTTAGATAGTTTGGGCCCCAGCGTTTGCTCATACTATTTTCTTTCTGTGTCAGTATTTCCTCTTGTCTAACCGCCATTACATGTTTGGGGGCTTTCTATTATCTTTGGGGTTCTGCTCCGGGGCAGATAGCTTTCCTATTTCTATCTTTAGGTGTAGTTAGTTTCTAAGGCTGTGACGAGGCGTCTAGGACCAACGTAGGAACGCTCCACGACTGCCTCTAGTTGCGGTGGTTAGTCAGGGTACTGCAATCTCATAGATTCCAACTGCTCTGGTGTATTGCCTTTTTTACCTGCACTCCTCAGCTACCGAAACATAACAGGACCCAATGTTTTAGAAGGAATCCTCAACCTCAGATTCTTAGAGGATAACCAAACCATGTCACCAATAGCAAACAAAACCTCTTGCCGTTTCCTATCAAAGTACCCTTTAGATTTTCTGTTAGCCTCCTGAAGATTACCACGCACATCCGTCCAAACTCTCTCCAAATCACCAGAAAAATTTTCCTCTTAAGGCACGGCCGATACCAATTTGGAGAATGACCCAAACGACGGATGTCTCCCAGTACAACAAAAAAAAGGCGAACAACCAGCAGAGGAGGATGTATGATTGTTAAAAGCAAATTCAGCAAGTGGCAGAAACTCAGACCACCCCTCTTGATTGTCTGCCACAAAAGAACGCAAGAACTGCTCAACATCCAGGTTTTTCCTTTCTGTCTGGCCATTAGACTCAGGATGATATCCGGATGAAAACGACAAATGAACTCCCAACCTGTCACAAAAGGCGCGCCAAAAACGAGCCACGAACTGAGGTCCCCTATCAGAAACAATGTCAGTAGGAACACCATGTAGTCTGACAATTTCCTTGACAAAGGCCTTAGCGAGAGTCTTAGCACAGGGCAGTTTGATGAAAGGAACCAAGTGACACATCTTGCTAAAACGGTCCACAACCACCCAGATTACAGTGAAACCCTCAGAGAGGGGAAGGTCAGTAATAAAGTCCATAGCCAAATGTGTCCAAGGTGCACTAGGAACCTCCAGAGGGCAAAGCAACCCCGCAGCAGAAGTATGTGAAGACTTAGATCTAGCACACACAGTACACTGACGCACCCACTTAATGACTTCCTTCTGCCATCCAGGCCACCAAAAACTGCGACCCACAAGTCTCTTGGTCGCAGAGATTCCAGGATGACCTGCCAACCGAGACTCATGACACTCCACAAACAAATCTCTCCTAAAGGTCCCAGGCACAAACAACCTCCCATGGGGAGTGTTAGATGGGGCATTCTCCTGTGCTTTAAGAATCTCATCTTCCAACACAGAGTCCAAAACAGCAATCACAACCCCTTCTTGTAAAATGTTCTCCTCCTCCTCAGTACCAATCATGGGAGAAAAACTGCGAGACAAAGCATCAGCTTTCACATTCTTAGTACCTGGGATGTAAGTGACAGAAAAATTAAACCGCGAGAAAAACAGTGCCCATCTAGCCTGACGGGCATTCAAGCGTTTGGCAGCATCCAGATAGATCAGATTTTTATGATCCGTGAAAACCTGAACGGGAAATTCAGCACCTTCCAAGAGATGCCGCCAGTGTTCAAATGCGAGTCTAATGGCCAATAATTCCCGATTACCAATATCATAATTCAGTTCAGTCTCAGAAAATTTTTTGAAAAAAAAGCACAAG
Organism: Oophaga sylvatica; assembly: GCA_033576555.1. NCBI lineage: Eukaryota > Metazoa > Chordata > Amphibia > Anura > Dendrobatidae > Oophaga > Oophaga sylvatica. Next base: position 157,261,979 of record JARQOD010000006.1, on the reverse strand, counting down.
GATGCAGTCCATCCGTGTTTTCCTGAGACAACACCGCGCCGACCCCCACAGAAGAAGCATCAACCTCAACCAAAAACGGTTTAGTCACATCAGGCTGCATAAGGATGGGAGCAGAGCTGAACCTCTCCTTTAAAAACACAAAAGCTTCAATGGCCTCAGCAGTCCACTGAACCGCATTAGCACCTTTCCTGGTGAGATCGGTCAGTGGTTTGACAATAATAGAAAATTTTTTTATGAATTTTCTATAATAATTGGCGAAACCCAAAAACCTCTGTAACGATTTCAAACCAATAGGCCTAGGCCATTCCTGCACAGCTTGAACTTTCACCAGGTCCATCTCAAAACCTTCGCTGGAGATAATGTAGCCCAAAAAACTAATTCTCTGTACAGCGAACTCACATTTCTCCAGCTTAGCAAAAAGCGAATTTTCCATTAACAACTGTAATACCTCACACACACTCCGCCAATGAGACTCCAGATCCGGTGAATAAATCAAAATGTCATCCAAATACACAACCACACTTTTGCCGATCAAAGGTCTAAGGATGTCATTAATAAGATTCTGAAAAAATGCAGGAGCGTTGGTAAGACCAAAAGGCATAACCAGATTCTCAAAATGCCCCACAGGAGTGTTAAACGCAGTCTTCCATTCGTCACTCTCCTTCATGCGCAACAAATTGTATGCCCCCCGAAGATCAATTTTGGAAAACCACTTGGCCCCAACTAACTGGTTAAACAAATCAGGAATCAATGGCAGTGGGTAAGGATTGCGCACAGTAATTTTATTAATCTCACGAAAGTCCAAACAAGGACGTAAACCGCCGTCCTTTTTTTTAACAAAAAAAAATCCAACAGCCACAGGAGACTTAGAAGGTCTAATGTGACCAGCGGCCAAGCTTGTCTGTATGTAATCCTCCAAAGCCTTTCTCTCAGGAATAGTCAAATTAAATAAACGACTTTTAGGAAGAGTCACTCCAGGGACAAATTCAATAGTACAATCCTAGTCTCTATGAGGGGGCAAAATCTGCGATTCCTTCTCAGAAAAAACTTTCCAAAAATCCTGAATAGGTACAGGTAATTCCCCTTTATCCACAGCAGCAATACACCCGTTACAACATTTGTCATAACACTTGGGGCTCCAGGACTTAATTTCATTGGTAAACCAGTCCAGTACAGGATTGTGTAATTTTAACCAGGGTAACCCCAAAATCACTGGAGAAGGCAAATTATTCAAAACTACCAAATCCAAATTCTCTTGGTGAACACCATTAATAGTGAGAGGAAATTCACAGATCTTGTGAGTAACATTCTTCAAGGGAGAACCATCAACAGAAACCACAGCAATAGGGGATGACAAAGGTTTAGGTTTTAATTTAAGTTTTTCCAAGAATTCCCCATCAATCACATTCAGAGTGGAACCACAATCAACAAATACCCGAAAATCCATTAATTCTTCCTGAGCAGCAGTAGTAGTGGCAGAAAGAAAAACGCCCTTAGTATTTAAACAGGCTATACGGGCAAAACTGACCTTTTTTTTTTCTTTGTTCATACGAAGAACACAGTTCTTAATGAAATGGTCAGATTTGCCGCAATAAAAGCACAAACCTTCAGAAAACCGGAGGTCTTTTTCCTGAGAGCGAGATGCCATCGCTCCGATCTCCATCGGCTCTCCAATGTCAGAACAGAAACTCTCAAGACTTGGAGCTGACATGGCAGAGGATTTACTCTCATTAGCCTTGCACGCAGTCTCCTATCCACCCGTATGGCTAATTGCATAGCCTCTTGCAAGTTACCAGGTATGGGATAAGCAATCAGTAAATCTTTAACCCTTTCACTTAGCCCTGCAAGAAATAAACTTTTCAAAGCTGAATCGTTCCACCCCACCTGAGTGGACCACCGACGGAAGTGAGTACAGTATTTTTCCACATTACCTGATCCCTGTCTCAAACGTCTCAATTCTGTCTCAGCTGATGAAACACGATCAGGATCGTCATATAATAACCCCAAAGCAGAAAAAAAACTATCCACTGATCTAAAGCATGGATCACTAGGTTGCAAAGAAAAGGCCCAGTCCTGAGGTTCTTTGCGCAAAAGTGACATTATGAACCCTATGCGCTGAGATTCATCACCAGAGGATCTGGGTCTCAAACGGAAATACAACAAGCAAGCATTTTTAAAAGAAAAAAAAATCTTGTTGTTCACCAAAAAATAGGCAAACGTACCTTTGGCTCCACGAAATGTGCTCCAGAACAACTACTCACGTGTTGCTGGATCTCAGCCACCTCCAGAGAGAGTCCCTGCAGGCGTTGAGCCAAATCCTGAACCGACACCATGATGAAAACTGGAAATCTTTCCTTAGAGATATTTTTGGGCTGGACTTACTGTTATAATCTGCTACAAGCACTAAGGAAAGAAGGGAGGCCTGTCCCTACAATAGAACTAAGCTGGATCCCTACAATGTAACGGGGAACCTGATCCTGCGATCAGACCCGCTAAAGTCCTCAGCTAGTCTGAACGAAGACCTATAGATGTGAGGGAGGGATCCCTACAAGGACTAGGGACTGGGAGAAAAGATGGACACCTCCTAACAGAAGTTGTAGCAGCAAAAGGCAAAACAAAGAACATAGAACATAAAAGTCAAAAGACCAAGCAAAAACTGTCTGAGTTAGGTAACAAAGCACCTGGCTAGCTTAAGAGTATAAGTTACAATGAAGTCCAGCAAAGCCAGAAGGGTGGAGCCGGATTAAATAGGCCACAAAGGTCATGTGACCAGCAAGATAAAAAAAACTAACAGGAGAGTTCTAACAGATATCCTGGATGAAAACCTCAGGCCTTTATGGCAGAGTAGACGTACGGAAGCCTCTCCTCAGTGCCAGACATATGAAAGCCAGCATAGAGTTTGCTAAAAAACACACATGAAGGACTCCCAGACTATGAGAAATAAGATTATCTGGTCTGATTAGCTGAAGGTAGAACTTTTTGGTGATCATTCTAAGCGGTATGTGTGGAGAAAACCAGGCACTGCTCATCACCTGTCCAATACAATCCCAACAGTGAAACATGGTGGTGGCAGCATCATGCTATGGGGGTGTTTTTCAGCTGCAGGGACAGGACACTGGTTGCAATTAAAGGAAACAGAATAAGCAATACAGAGATATATTGGATGAAAACCTCTTCCAGAATGCTCTGGACCTCAGACTTGGCCGAAGTTTGACCTTCCAACAAGACAATGACCCTAAGCACATCGCTAAAATAACAAAGGAGTGGCTTCAGAACAACTCTGTGACCATTCTTGACTGGCCCAGCCAAAGCCCTGACCAAAACCCAATTGAGCATCTCTGGAGAGACCTGAAAATGGCTGTTCACCAACATTCACCATCCAACCTGACGGAACTGGAGAGGATCTGTAAGGAAGAATGGCAGAGGATCTCCAAATCCAGGTGTGAAAAACTTGTTGCATCATTCCCAAGAAGACTCATGGCTGTACTAGCTCAAAAGGGTGATTCTACTCAATATTGAGCAAAGGGTCGGAATACTTATGACCATGTGATATTTCAGTTTTTCTTTTTTAATAAATTTGCAAAAATTCTACATTTCTGTTTTTTTCAGTAAAGATGGGGTGCAGAGTGTACATTAATGAGAAAAAAAAACTTTTTTGCATTTACCAAATGGCTGCAATGAAACAAAGAGTGAGAAATTTAAAGGGGTCTGTATACTTTACAAACCCACTGTATGTACTATTGCTTTTACTTATTTACTTATAGTAGGGTATTTGCTCATTTTGTTTTTGTCTTAGATTTTGTCGGTTTGATGACCAGTGTGAACATGCTACTATTTTGCATGCAAACCAACTTGTACTCAAGTTCATTTTTTTGGTTTAGTTCTAGTTTTCTGCATTTAGTGTAGGTAAGGGTGTGGCCTCTCTTCCTTTGAGCTTGAGATCACATTTAAAAAACTCCCCACTAGCTGTGTGTCCATGTTTGGGACCCAGTCCTGCTCAGTCCTTATTCACACAGCTCGTCACTATGATGCATGGTAAAGTTTTAATACTAGAGGTTAGGACCATCCCAAATTTGGGTACACCTTGACATCAGTGGGATGGCTTTTAAGCTTTTTTTAATAAAAAGTGTTTACTAAATACCGTATATACTCATGTATAAGCCGACCCGTGTATAAGCGGACCCCCCTAATTTTGCCACAAAAAACTGGGAAAACTTATTGACTCGCGTATAAGCCTAGGGTGAAAAATGATTATGCCCCCATATGATGCTCCACAGATTATGCCCCATATGCTGCACAGCTTATGCCCCCATATGCTCCATATTATGCCCCCATATGCTCCAGATTATGCCCCCATATGTTCCACAGCTTATGCCCCCATATGCTCCAGATTATGCCCCCATATGTTCCACAGCTTATGCTCCCGTATGCTCCAGATTATGCCCCCATATGTTCCACAGATTATGCCCTATATGTTCCACAGCTTATGCCCCCATATGCTCCAGATTATGCCCCCATATGTTCCACAGCTTATGCCCCATATGCTCCAGATTATGCCCCATATGTTCCACAGCTTATGCCCCCATATGCTCCATATTATGCCCCCATATGCTCCACATTATGCCCCATAGTATAGGCCTCATATGTTGCTGCTGCTGCAAAAAAAAAAAAAAAGACATACTCACCTCTCGTCGCTGGGGGCCAGGTGCCGGTGTCCTGAGCAGGCGGTGACAGCGGCGCGCTTTGGGGGACAGATGCCGGTGTCACCGCTCGCTCAGGACCCCGGTACCTGAGATATTTACCTGTCACTGGGTTCACCGCTGCGCTGCTCCCTCGGTCTGACTCCTCTGGCTGTGAATGATCTGGCAGGGGGCGGGGCGCGCACTAACGACGTCATCGCACCCTCTGCCTGATCATTCACAGCCAGAGGAGTCAGACCGAGGGAGCAGCACAGCGGTGAACCCGGTGACAGGTAAATATAGCTATACTCACCCCTCCGCCGCGCGTCCCTGCAGCTCTCCTCTTCTCCCGACGCTCTCCGCAACGCTTCAGTCCTGCAGCGGTCACGTGCTACCGCTCATTAAAGTCATGAATATGTGCATATTCATGACTTTAATGAGCGGTACCATGTGACCGCTGCAGGAAGGAGCCGGAGATCGTGGGAGAAGCAGGGGGGCTGCAGAGACCGCGCCGGCGGAGGGGTGAGCATGATAAGACACCCCCGCTCCCCCTCCCCCGCCGACCCCCATATATGACCCGCGTATAAGCCGAGAGGGGGACTTTCAGCCCTAAAAAATGGGCTGAAAATCTCGGCTTATACATGGGTATATACGGTACCCAGTGTTATTTATATGCACTATTGCTTTACGTATTTACTTACAGCAGGGTATTTGTTCATTTTCTGTATGTCTCTGTTTGATGGCCAGTATGAACATGCTCCTATTTTGTATGCATACAAACTTGTACACCAGTTATTTTTTTTTCTGGTTTAGTGCTGCATTCTGGTGATGTATTCATGTACTGATGATGGTTTTGGTGATGTATTCATAAATTAATGGTGATTCTGATACAGCATTCATGTACTGATGGTGGTTCTGTTAATGGATTTATGTACTGACAGTGATCCTAATCTTCTACACATGTAGTAATTCATAACTGGCAGATGACGTGCTACATAGCTATGTTAAAGCTCAAAAATCCTCAAAACTTGGAATCTTGAGATTTATAAGGAGGATTTGAAGAGGTTTTGAACAAAAATCTCAATGCAAGCTAGGGTGTTTTTTCAGCAGGAACTCAAAATCTTACTCAAATAGTCAAAACTTTATTCTGGTGATGTATTCATGTACTGAAAGTGGTTTTGGTGATTTATTCATGTAAGTACCACTTTAAAATTGTTTGTGGGCCTTGGGATTGGTTCAATATGACAATGTGCTCCTTGAAACAAAAAATGTGTGCACTCCTGCTTTAAACCAATAAAGTGCTTCTTAATGAATCAAGTGAGGTGCACAGTACAGTCATGGCCAAAAATTTTGAGAATGACACAAATATTAATTTTTACAAAGTCTACTGCTTCACTTTTTCTAATGGCAATTTGCATATACTCCAGAATGTTATAAAGAGTGATCAGCTTAACAGCAATTACTTGCAAAGTCAATATTTGGCTAGAAAATGAACTTTATCCCCCAAAACACATTTCAACATCATTGCAGCCCTGCCTTAAAAGGACCAGCTAACCTCTTTTCAGTGATTGCTCCATTAACACAGGTGTGGGTGTTGATGAGGACATGGCTGGAGATCAATCTGTCATGATTAAGTAAGAATGACACCACTGGACACTTTAAAAGGAGGCTGGTGCTTGGCATCATTGTTTCTCTTCTGTTAACCATGGTAATCTCTAAAGAAACACGTGCAGTCATCATTGCAATGCACAAAAATGGCCTAACAGGGAAGAGTATCGCAGCTAGAAAGATTGCACCTCAGTCAACAATCTATCGCATCATCAAGAACTTCAAGGAGAGAGGTTCCATAGTTGCCAAAAAGGCTTCAGGGCGCCCAAGAAAGACCAGCAAGTGCCAGGACCGTCTCTTAAAAGTGTTTCAGCTGCGGGATCGGGCTACCAGCAGTGCAGAGCTTGCTCAGGAATGGAAGCAGGCAGGTGTGAGTGCATCTGCACGCACTGTGAGGCGGAGACTCTTGGAGCAAGGCCTGGTCTCAAGGAGGGCAGCAAAGAAGCCACTTCTCTCCAGAAAAAACATCATGGACAGACTGATATTCTGCAAAAGGCATGGGCGTACCCACCATGGGGCAGGGGGCAGCTGCCCCCCCTAGAAGCAGGGGCGCACAGTGAAAGAACCGGCCCGTCTGACAGTTCAGTGCCGGCGGGCCCTTTAATCGCAGGCGGAATGTGGTGAGGAAGACCTTGCGGCCTTCCATATGCAGCACGGACGACGTGATCGTCATCACACCGCCTGCGCGCCCTGATGACGTCACGCCGCCTGTGCCAAGAGAAGACGGAGTCCAGCGCGCGCTTCTTCAGAGCAGCGGGGGAGATAGGTGAGTACTGGCATTTTTTTTTTTTTACGCCAGGCCCAGCCTATGGGGGATTATGCTGGCTATTGTGGGATTATGCTGGCTATTGTGGGATTATGCTGGCTAATGGGGGATTATGCTGGCTATTGGGGGATTATGCTGGCTATGGGGGATTATGCTGGCTATTGGGGGATTATGCTGGCTATTAGGGACTATGCTGCCTATGGGGGATTATGCTGCCTATTGAGGACATATGCTGCCTATTGGGGACTATGCTGCCTATTGGGACCTATGCTGCCTATTGAGGACATATGCTGTCTATTGAGGACATGTGCTGCCTATTGGGGACTATGCTGCCTATTGGGACCTATGCTGCCTATTGGGGACCTATGCTGCCTATTGAGGACATATGCTGCCTATTGGGGACCAATGCTGCCTATTGGGACATTTACCTGCCTATTGGGGACCAATGCTGCCTATTGGGGACATTTACCTGCCTATTAGGGACTCTCGCACCACACCAGTCTGAGCCTGAGCTAAAAGCGGAGTTGCGCCAATATGTGCACTGATGAGGATGAAATGATATGGATTGGCAAGGCTGCAGTGATGGGCAGTGCAGGCTGTATGTCTCTGTGTGGGCAGTTTTATTGCTGGTATATTGTTTTTGTAGCGCTGTATATATATTGGTATTTTACTAATAGCAATTTGGAATCCCTAGGAAATAAAGATATCAAGAAAGAGAAAAATTGCTTCACTTGTGACAAATATGGATCCGAACATTGACCATCTCATTAGCCAAAAGCAGGCCCGTAGTTCCCATTGAAATACCAGTAAGTTTGTTGATTTTTAACTTTACTTGTTCTTTATTTTAAGTATTGTATTTGTTCCTGTTTTTTTTTTTTTTACTTCAAAATAAGAGTGTAGTATATGGTGTATACAGGTCATACACATCGTGTGCGGTATATAGAGTGTATATACACTGCTGTATTATACTTTTCATATACAGGTTATAATGCCTCTTATTCTTTGTATAGAGGTGAGTGTGCCATGTATAATATATGGTATATACAGCGTAGTGTCGCATACACTGCTGTATTATACAATATACAACAGTTCTAATGCTCCATACCTAATATGCAGTATAATGTACAGTGTACTGTATATGATGTAACCTGTATAAGATGTGACATTGGCTTGCCCCCCCCCCTAGTTTTGATCCTGGGTACACCCATGGCAAAAGGTACAGGCAGTGGACTGCTGAGGACTGGGGTAAAGTTATTTTCTCTGATGAATCCCCTTTTCGATTGTTTGGGACATCAGGAAAACGCCTCATTCGGAGAAGACAAGGTGAGCGCTACCACCAGTCTTGTCTCATGCCAACTGTTAAGCATCCTGAAACCATTCATGTGTGGGGTTGCTTCTCAGCCAAGGGAATCGGCCCTCTCACAGTCTTGCCTAAAAACACAGCCATGAATAAAGAATGGTACCAGAATGTCCAAGAGCAACTTCTCCCAACCCTCCAAGAGCAGTTTGGCGATCAACAATGCCTTTTCCAGCATGATGGAGAACCTTGCCATAAAGCAAAGGTGATAACTAAATGGCTCAGGGAACAAAACATAGAGATTTTGGGTCCATGGCCTGGAAACTCCCCAGATCTTAATCCCATTGAGAACTTGTGGTCAATCATCAAGAGACGGGTGGACAAACAAAAACCTAAAAATTCTGACAAAATGAAAGCATTGATTGTGCAAGAATGGACTGCTATCAGTCAGGATTTGGTCCAGACGTTGATTGAGAGCATGCCAGGGAGAATTGCAGAGGTCCTGAAGAAGAAGGGTCAATACTGCAAATATTGACTTGCTGCATTAACTCATTCTAACTGTCAATATAAGCTTTTGTTACTCATATGTTTGCAATTATATTTCTGTCTGTGATAAAAACATCTGTCAAACACACATAAAAACCAGAGGGCAGCAGATCATGTGAAAATATAATATTTGTGTCATTCTCAAAACTTTTGGCCATGACTGTAGTGCCTTGCACAAATTTTACTACAGCACTGTCACGCTCCTGTCAAGTCCGCGCTGTCAAAACCAAGCAAAAAAGTCACGAAAATCCAAAAGTTGCGATCTTTTTGCGCAGCCTTGCTTTGCGTTTTCAAAGCCTATTTTGCCAGAAATCTGGAGATAAAGCTTGGATGTACCACCCCCAATATGTTTTCTTTGTTTCTTAAAGGGAATCTGTCACCCCAAAATTGCCATATCAGATAAAGATATGGCTGAATAGTGCATCCCATAACAAAGCTAACGGTGGGAGTCATATATCATGATACCCCCGTTTTCAGATCAAAATACCTTTGTAAACTTCGTTTTTTTCCTGTCAATCATGGCAGTCAGGTCAGGAGGGCGGCGGTTTCCATGTCCTCACCCCCTCCCGCTCCTCAGCATCCGTTGCGTATCGCCGTCTGTGAATCCCACAGACGGCGTTCAGCTTCCCACAATTGCGCAATTGAAAATCGGGCGGCGCATGCGCAGTGGGCTTTGCCCGACAGTGGGTAAAGCATAAAATCAGTACAGCGCATGCGCTGCTCTTTCCTTGCCCCGGAATTCGTCCAAGGCAAGCAGACATTTCCGGGGCAAGGAAAGAGTAATAAGTCATTAAAGGGAAGGTATCATCTATATTATTTTTTAAAGGGAATCTGTCACCCCAAAATTGTCATATCAGATAAAGATATGGCTGAATAGTGCGTCCCATAACAAAGCTAATGGTGGGTATTCTATATCATGATACCCCCGTTTTCAGATCAAAATACCTTTGTAAACTTCGTTTTTTTCCCTGTCAATCACGGTGATCAGGTCAGGAGGGCAGCGTTTTCTCTGTCCTCACACCCCCCGCTCCTCGGCATCCGTTGCGTATCGCCGTCTGTGAATCCCACAGACGGCGTTCAGCTTCCCACAATTGCGCAATTCAAATTCGGGCGGCGCATGCGCAGTGTGCTTTGTCCGACAGTGGGCAAAGCATAAAATCAGTACAGAGCATGCGCTGCTCTTTCCTTGCCCCGGAAATGTCTGCTTGCCTTGGACGACTTCCGGGGCAAGGAAAGAGCAGCGCATGCACTATACTGATTTTATGCTTTGCCCACTGTCGGGCAAAGCACACTGAGCATGCGCCGTCCGAATTTGAATTGCGCAATTGCGGGAAGCTGAACGCCGACTGTGTGATTCACAGACGGCGATATGCAACGGATGCCGAGGAGCGGGGGGTGTGAGGACAGAGAAAACGCCACCCTCCTGACCTGATCACCGTGATTGACAGGGAAAAAAACGAAGTTTACAAAGGTATTTTGATCTGAAAACGGGGGTATCATGATATATGATACCCACCATTAGCTTTGTTATGGGACGCACTATTCAGCCATATCTTTAGCTGATATGGCAATTTTGGGGTGACAGATTACCTTTAAAAAATAATATAGATGATACCTTCCCTTTAATGGCTTATTACCACTGCATACCAGGAATATCCCACAAGTCCTGTTTTATGGAGATGTTCTGACCCAGTCCAAAAGCCAACTCAATTTGGCCCTTGTTAAAGTTGCTCATGTCCTTACACTTGTAAATTTTGACAAGACAACACTAAAATAATAACTGTTCACTTGCTGCTTAAAGGGAATCTGTCACCCTAAATTGGCGGGATATTTAAATGATGGCAGTCAGGTCAGATGGGCGGTGTTTTGGGTACTTGCCTTAACATGTTGTTCGCCGCTGTCTCCATTATTTCTGGGAATTGTAGTCGTTGCCCTCCATATAACGCACCTGCACATTGCAATCTTGAATTGAGCACACGCAGTATGCTTTGCCCGCAGATTGCAATGCGCAGGCGCGTTATATGGAGGGCAACGACTACAATTCCCAGAAATAATGGAGACAGCGGCGAACAACATGTTAAGGCAAGTACCCAAAACACCGCCCATATGACCTGACTGCCATCATTTAAATATCCCGCCAATTTAGGGTGACAGATTCCCTTTAATATAACTAACCACATCATAGGTGCCATGGTAATGAGATAATCATATTATCCACTGCACCTATCAGTGATTTATTGTGCACATAATAGTTTCAGTCTAGTAGGTTTTTTCTGGGAATATACAGTAATCAATGTATGATCAATACAGATCTTCAGAAAACACAAGGATGAGCTGCACCATCAAGCACTGACACATGTACATGTTGTTGTGTTTGGTTAAACAAGGGGATCTTCTGTACAAATACACATACTGTATATGTACAATGAGTAAGGAACAATAACTCACACAAGTGACAATCTTCAAGCTGCAAACACAAAACTCATGATATATGCAATCAAACAAAGAAATTATACCATAACCTGCACCCCTCAGAGAAATTCTCATGAATGCTGGTGTTGCATTTATTTTTCCTTTCATCCTGATATTTATAAGTGAATATATTGTGTATGTACGTGTGTATGTTGTAGGGCTGCATGGCAGTAATATAGGCAGACACAGTCCACATTAAGAAAATGTGGGGCTTTATTTTCAGTCGAATTTAACAAACAATAAAGCATCCGAAAAACAACAAAGACTTGCCAGGTTAGGCGCTAATACACTGTACTGCTGACTTACGCAACCAGGGATTTGTGCGGGGCTTGGTTCTCCAGCAACTCAGCGTTTAGTACATTTAACTGCTGTGCATATCCTTCTCAGAAACACACCATATCATTCTGGAGGCTCTCTCTCACTCTGAAGCTTTTCCCCAGCCTTTTCTGTGTCTGTAAAGAGGTGACCTCTCTCAGTTCAGCTAGCTAAGCCTCCAGTACTACCGGTACTGGAGCGAGAGGGGAGTGGCTAGTCCAACCACTAAATTCTCCTCATCACTGCAATAAAACCCGAACTGGAGCTATCATAAATTAAACAGCTCAGCACCTAAGCTGCTGCACCAATCAATACGACCTGACTTTTAATACCTCGCCCAGCTTAATTTTCTGGGAGAGATTTACACTCCATCCAGTATCCTCCCTGTCAGCCACCTACAATATACTGTATATATATGTTTTATTGTAGAATATCTATTTTCTGATATTGATCATTGAAAATGTTTCCAGAGATACATAATATGGTTAATATTTGCTGCAAAATATATTAAAATTGCAGTTGATGCTTATAATCATTTTTTGTGCCTTGATACAAGACACAATTATTGTACCTTCTTGTGCTCAACAATTTCTTTCTTAAGTTTTTTGTAGAATATCAGACATTTCATTTCTGAACTTGTTCAAAATGTAAATCATAAACTAAATATACAATACCATAAAAAGTAGCATATATTACAATTATTTAAAGGGTTAGTACTGCTAGTGACTTGGGGCAGATGACATCATGCCTATTGATATTTGTCAGGATGCGTGTGCTGTCAGCAGGTATCATGCATCTGTTCCATTCATGAGAAAGGGACAGGTGCAAGACATCTAAAGATGTGCAAGTGTAGATGTGACATCACCTGCCCTGTTCACATTTTGATGTGGAGATGAGTGATGCAGGACTAAACCTTTAAAAGTAAGTATTAGGCTGGAGTCACACTAGCGACAAAATCGGACGACTGCAATGCGATGAAATATCGCATTGCAGTCGGACCAATGTTAATCTATGGAGCAGCTCCCACCATCAGATTTTTTGTGGTCCGTTTTAAACGTCCGAGTGCAATCGCAGCATGCTGCGATTGTCTCCGATTGTGGGTCGACTATCGCCAATGCAAGTCTATGGGAGCGATGAAAAATCTGATTACAAACGGACCGCACGTGTGACTTGCGATTAAATCGCATCGGTGTCCTTTAGAAAAACCAGCAATTCATCCCCAGCTATACTGTAAAATCACACTGACAGCTTTATTAAAGAATAGAATCAATACATATACACACATAGAATACAAATATATATATATATATATATATATATGTCATTGTGACATATATATACATATATTTATAGTTCCTAGACTTCTACATACTGTAATAGCAGCTAATTCAATTGCCAGCTTTTGTGAAATCACAGAAGCCGACATGAAATGATACATTGTTTACACACAGTTAACCATGTCATTTCCTGTATTTTGATATATGGTTTGAACTTACAATTACATAAGTGTATGTGTACAAAATTTCAGACATGTAGGGGTTAATTAAAGGTGTAAATTCGTTTTAAAAAAAAATGCGTGGGCTCCCGCTGTATTTTTCTCCGCCAGACAGACAAAGCAAGCTAGTGGGGGCAGATAATAATAGCCTAGGGAGGGTACATTTTTTTGGTGCCCCCCCTGGCTACTGACATCTGCCCCCAGACACCCCAGAAAGGGCAAATCTAATTAGAGATTTGACACATTTTTTTTACAACGAATTTACACCTTTAATTAACCCCTACATGTCTGAAATTTTGTACACATACACTTATGTAATTGTAAGTTCAAACCATATATCAAAATACAGGAAATGACATGGTTAACTGTGTCTAAACAATGTATCATTTCATGTCGGCTTCTGTGATTTCACAAAAGCCGGCAATTGAATTAGCGGCTATTACAGTATGTAGAAGTCTAGGAACTATAAACATATATATATATATATACATGTCACAATGACATGTTATATATATATATATATATGTGTTCTATGTGTATATATCTATTCTTTCTATTGTGATTTAAATAATATTCTTTTGGATCCATTATATGTCAGTTTTGCAAGCCTGCGATAAATTCTCGCAAGTCGGATGTAAATCGGATGTTACAACTATGGTCAGATGCGACTAAATCGCATCTTTCCAGGAAAATCGGATGCCAGACGGATGACTGTTCATGACATTTTGCTGCGATAATCGACCGACTAAAACGGTCAGCTTTTTTACTCGGTGTGTGTGACTCCAGCCTCAAGGTAAAAGCATATACAAAAAAAGTGATACCATGTAATAGAATGTTGACCTAGGCAGTCTTCCAAGATCACTTTGGCTTTTGGCATGTACCATGAAAGGTAGCAGGACAATCGCATATCTATTTCTTATTTTCTATAAGAAATTTTAGTGATCTGTTAAGACCCCAGAAAGGAAGAATGTGAAGGGAAAGAGAAAGGGCAAAGACAATTATAGGAGAAGCAGGACATATCAAAGTAAAAGTGGAGCTGACAGGAGCATATCAAAATTTAGATTTGTTCAGAACCTACGTTTAGCAGGTATGGGTCTAGTTGGTCCTGTTAGAGGAGCTCCATTTTCAAACACTGGTGGGTCCACAATGTCATGATCAGGAGGAGGGTAGGGAGGGGGTGGGGGTATCATTAACTGGGGTGGGCTTCGCGAGTTTCCTCTTGGGGGCTTTTGTGGTACCTGCCGTCCATTACCTATATGAAGATACACAAGTTATTTTACGCAGAATGTATTAATTGTAACTTACTTCTACTGTACTGTAATGAGGCAAACACATTTAGATTAGAAAATGGGTGCCATTATTTCAATAAGAAATCTGGATCAAATAATTTATTAAAGTGACGTGAGGAGTAATTGGGGCAATTGTAGTAGGCTATGATCATCCGAGCATATTTAAAATCTTCCAGAAAAAAAAAACACAATTTTTCATCTGTAATATATTATTCTTATGCCATCCATAAGTCAGTGTTTTCTTACAAACGTACAACATCTATAAGGGTTCTGTTTTTATACATCAAAAATTAAATTTTATTACTAAATACAGATTCCTAAGTTATTAATTGCAATGGATCAGTTAAAAGTGGATGTCTTAGGAATGGTGTCTATATGGCATCTGATTTTTAATATACCCATTGAGTTTAATGGGTGACTCTGACCCAAAAAATCAGAGTAGAGAATGCTGAGATTTTTACACATGGATCATCAGTCTGCGTGTTAAAGCGCTCATGTGAATTACCCCAATGACTTGCTTTGGTAGGTGAGGTCAACTTACATTCCGCTTTCCATATGGACAGCTTCAGGATGTAAAATATGCTTATCAGAGCTCTTAAATGTACAAATGTTTTGATGAAACTTTTAGAATTAATATGCTCAAATAATAAAAAATCTCAGAAAATTGAGGTACTTTTGAACATACAGGATCTTTATAGGGGATCTATCAGTAGGATCAACTTTCCTGAGCTGTTTATATGGCCATGCAGGTCATAGAAAGTTGAATAAAATGATAGCTTGATGTCTGTAATTCCAGAGAAAACCACCTTTTTCTTAGGGATCGCTCACACTAGCTTATAAAAAATTGGTCCCATTCTCATCCAGAAAAGCGGGACGATTTTTTTCTCACTTGTCATTCGTGTGCTGTCCATATACAATCAGTTTTTTTACTCAGCAGCTATTAATGATTTACAGGACTATTTACAGTTTCTTATCTTACAGAATTGTAATGTATCCCTAAAAATCAGATGCCATACTGATGGATGTATGGCATCCAATTTTTTTCTTGAACTGTCCAATTTCAGAGTCAAATCACAAAATGCTGCAAATTTTTTTTCTCAAGCTGAATACAACTGCGAAAAAATACACAGATCTGCACTGCCTCACTGAAAAACATTGGTCCGTGTGCAATCCAATTTTATCAGATTGCACTAGTCTGATTTGTACGCTAGTGTGAGCGAGCCCTAAATATGTACATGAACTGTTCAGATCTATGGGCCAGGGCTCAGCTCTGTTGTACTGTGTTATACTCACATAGCGCTCCTCTGTGTGATCAGGAGTGCACGCTGTCCTTCACTACATGTCTCACACTGGTAATGCCCCCTTACATTTAATAAGCTCTGGAGGCAGATTCTCTCTTTAAACATTTCAATAGGTAGCATTCTTTACCTTATTTTACTAGTATATTAAACAAGTTTTCTTATTAATGTTTCTGCCATGTCTGTGATGCCAGCAATTTCAACAAAGAATGTGTACATAGGAAGCAGGCTGTGAAACATCAGCTAAAACATGACGCCATAATAAGGGCAGAATCGAGATTTCAGTTATTGAGTCAAGATAGCATTATTGTTTTGAAAATTATGAAAAATCTAATGAATGGAAAATGAGTATAATAAAGTTGTGAGAATGTCTGTAAAACAATCTATCAATCCATAAACGAAGACTACCAATTTTTGAGATCTCACATAGACTTTTTCTTGTCTATTAATAGTACATTTTCCATATCTTACATATGTATGTTCTCCGATGGCAATATGAATTATGGCCACATCATGGATCAGTGGCTACAGTGCTGAATAAAAGTTTTTGTTTCATAATTTCTCTTCTCCCTTACGGAGATATTAGCTGGTAAATGTTATATGCTAATTTTCACTATAAGCCAGAGGGCGTTAGCATAGAATCCTTTCTGGGGGCATTTACTTTTTCCTCTGCATGAAGTTGACCCATTATAAGTCAGTATTGACTTTTTCAGTGTGATATGGAAAGACATTTAATGACTCACAGCTCAGCTGTATTCACTTATCTTACTGCTGGAAGCCTATTGATTCCAAGTGGTGGAGAGTAGCAAAGCAGCTGTGTGTCATTACCAACACCCCTGCATCTGTAGCTTCCATCCCACAGCACCATCATCTCTGCTCTACTATCCTACCACCACATTGACAGTGCCATGAAATGAAAGCGGTAGAAGTGTTTGTAGTGACACAGCTTTGCTGGAGGGTTTCCCACTCTTGTAATTACAGTAGGTGCTGGAAGATCATTGAGAAGAGCAAAGCTGTGAGTCATTACATTTCCATATCACACAGAGAAAGCAGATTCTGGCATTCTCTGGGGCGTTTTCTTTCTTGTTTTCTGGTATGATACTGTGGAGTCCAGCTGCGCTCGGTTTCACATATCCTGGAAGGGTGCATGAAGGATTCATCTACTAGAGGTCTCACTACATATACACACCTTCACCCGTCCTCAGTCCACCAGAGGGAGCCCTGAATGGGATATAAAAGGGGGTGAAGGCAGGAAGTCAGGGAGTTAGTCTGAAGTCTGCGGTCTGGAGTCTGCAGAGCAGAGTGAGTCTAGCAGATCAGGCTGGAGAGCTAAGAGCGTTCCGACGCTCTGGAGAGTGGCAGAAGAGGCAGCCCACCAACTGCCAGTGTGTATAACCTTCTGAGGGCCTGAGTAGGCCGGAGGCAAGAGGAGAGTAGAAAACGGGCAGAGGAGCCTTCCCAGCTCACCCCAGCAAGTACAAACCGGACACCGGGTCCGAGCCTACAGGGATCTCCACGACCCAGTAGGAGACAACCGGAATTCCTGGAGGATTACAGGTCCCAGGAGCACCACAGAGCTGATACGTAACAGGGCCAGGGGACACGGAGATACGATAAGCAAGGAAAGTGTATTCCAGGAGAAGGTCATACCACAAGGTCAGCCGGTGCAGGACAGAGACAAAGTTAGGCCCAGCTACAGGCAGGCCAGAAACTCATTACAGAAAGGCAAGGAACAGGAGGCCTTATACCTGCTCAGTGGGAGAATCTGGATGTGCACCCTTCACCCTACAGTGCTCCGGGATGTACCTGCACCATCTCCAGTAAAGGTACCAAAGTGACTCGTGTGTGTGTCCACCTTCTTGTTCCTACCCTGCCGGATTCCCTCCGTCCTGCATCCCTACACTTATGCTGCCCTGACGGCCCGCTCCATCTGTGGGGAGCGATACCACCCTAGCTGCCTTAACACCGGCCTCAGTGGACTGCTGCAGCGCTGGTGATCCTCACCAGACACTACAGGTGGCGTCACAATCTACTGACATTCTCCCCTGTAAATATTCCCCTTTTTGAAGGTGAGCGCCCAGGGCCACGGACAGAGCCGTGGCCGCCGTGATATTCCCCATTGAGATCAACGGGCTCGGGTCCGAGTTCCCCAACAGTCCTCGGGGCGGCTCATCTGACTGGCGTCACGAACAGGATTGCGTGCCCCGCAGCAACGGAATAAGTTGTGCCCGTTGCCACAGAGTACTGTGCGCTTTACCAAAAGACTGTTTAACGTATAGTGGTGAAGATTTCCCGCCATTATCGTGTCACCGCGGGAAAACTAGGAGGCGTACCTGTAAAAAGCATGCTGAGTTCTGGACACGCCCCCACGCGCTGATGTGGCGGCAGGTCCTGACAAGGAGCTCCAGTGAATGATCTGACGTCAGAGCGCCGGCGACGCAGGTCCTTCAAGCAACTGTGCCCTGCGGAGCTGCAGCCTACAGAGGAAGGTAGGCCACGGTTCACTAGGGGGCGCTAGGATGTCACAGCCCTTGTCGAGCGGCACGGCCCAAGCCGACAACCCTGCTGACCAGCCCTCAACCGCTACAATGCTGGCCGCAGCAGCCGCCCCCTCACCTGGGCCTGTGGCCCCGATAGTACCGCTGACGCTGCCGTATATGCCTGGAGCAAAGTGGCTTCCCCAGTACAGCGGCAAGCCAGACACCCTGTCGGGATTCAAGTGCAAAATATGCAGCATACTGGACATGTACTCTATGTCAGATAAGCAAAGGGCTGCAGTAGTAGTGGGACAATTAACTGGCGCTGCGGAGAGAGAAGCGGAAACGTGGTTGGCACAGACCAGGAGTCAGTGCCTGCAATTTTCCTGAAGTTACAGACCGCCTTTGAGGACCGCACCGAAACAGACCTCCGAATGAGGTTCTACCAATGCTCCCAGAAATCAGAGGACAGTGTGCGGGATTATGCCTGCCGTTTACAAGGGGTCCTGCGAGCTCTCAAACAAGCTAATCCCATGAGCGTCACCAATGAGAATAAAATGCTAAAGGAACAATTTGTACGGGGACTGAGGTCCCAAGCGGAAAGCAGGACTGTGCGTTGGCGGTCCTTGGATCATCCAGATGCTACCTTTGATGCCCTTAAGGACATGGCTATAAAGGGACTGCAACCCCTGGAAACAGAAAATACGGCAACCCAACATACCCGGGTGAGGCTACTCCAACGCCAGCAGCCCCCACCTTTTCCCCGCTGGTTGCTGAAGCCAAAGCGCAGGCAGCACCCCCTACTAAGCTGGACTGTCTGCGCTCAGAAGTGCGCCAGCTGACCAAAAACCTGGCCACTGTAATGAGTGCCCTGCAACTGCGAACGGAACCGGAGACAGAAGGAAAGATCCTGCTAGCCGACTGCCCTGAGGATGTCCCCTGGATGAACCGGAGGAGAAGGAGGACGTCACCACCCTGGAGGAGGACAACGCCACTCCCAGGAAGGACCAACAACCAGCGCCATCCTCATCAAGGGATCGTCTGCTACCGCTGCCAGAAGGAAGGTCACACCGCACGCCAGTGTCCTTTAAACGGGCAAACCCTGGGTCCAAGGGCCAGCACCCAGGAATAGACTCATCAGGCCCCTCAGACTGGCACCGCAGGTTTGTGGGAGGAAGACCTTTCCTGTCCATCATACTGGACGGGATCGCAATACCTGCCCTGCTGGACACCGGATCCCAAATAACCATCATACCTGATATCCTTTATAACCGTTACTGGTCTATGGACAACCTCCAACCCCCAAACCCTGACTTTGCAGTATACGCCTCTAACGGCCTCCCTCTTGACTTACTGAGGGCTAAAAATGTAGATGTAAAAGTGGGAGGGGTGGAGTTAAAGGACCAGGGATTTATTGTAGTAAAAACTGTTAATGAGGGAAAATGGACTGAATGTGGTTCTAGGTACTAACATTATTGGTAACTGTTTGGAGGAGGTTGTGTTCTTACTCCAACAGCTCGCCGATGTTGCCAGACCAGGGCGAAAGAAACCGATCCAGAAGGAGATCCGGGCCTTGATGTGCCAGCAGCAAGTGAAACTAACCGGTGGTGAGATTGGTAATGTACGGGTAACAGACCCGAACCCCATTGTGATACCCCCAATGAGTGAAATGCTTATTTGGTGTAGAGCAGCAATAGGTCTGAGAGGACAGAGCTACCAAGCAGTAGTAGAACCCCTTTGTTCAGAACACAGACCTACACTCCTAACTGTCAGAGGGGTAGTGAATGTACGCAATGGGAGGGTGCCCGTCCGTCTTCTCAACTGGGGGAAGATGAAGTCAAATTACCATTTATGCCACTGTTGCCAAGTTACATGCTGTAGATAATAATACCATTCACACAAGGGAGTCCTTAGCCTCCTCAAAACCAGGGAGGATAATGGCCCGGCAACCAAGGTGGCAGAATGGTGGCAGCAGATCCATGTTGGGACAGACACCACTCCAGCTCACCAGAAACAGGGGGTACATCGGGTGGTCCAGGAATATGCACAGGTATTCAGCAAACATCCACTTGACTTTGGGAAGATTAAGGGAGTGCAACATCATATCCCCACAGGCAACCATCCTCCCATCAAGGAACGGTACAGGCCCATACCTCCAGCACACTACCAGAAGCCAAAGAGATGTTGCGTGACATAAAGGAAGCAGGGTGATAAGGGATAGTTGTAGTCCCTGGGCAGCTCCACTAGTTTTAGTCAGGAAAAAGGATGGAAGCATGAGAATTTGTGTAGATTACATACAAGTAAATCGCATTTCACACAAAGATGAATACCCTTACCACGTATTGAGGAATCTTTGGCTGCGCTAAAGTATGCTAATTACTTTTCCACCCTTGACCTCACTAGTGGGTACTGGCAAGTAGCTGTGGCTGAGAAGGATCAGGAGAAGACGGCCTTCACCACCCCGATGGGACTCTGTGAGTTCAACAGAATGCCGTTTGGACTCAGCAGTGCCCCTGGCACGTTTCAGAGAGTGATGGAGTGCTGCTTGGGACACCTCAACTTCAAGACTGTGTTACTATACCTGGACGACGTAATTGTGTACTCCAAAACGTATGAAGATCACTTGAAGCACCTGGCGGAGGTATTCGAGTCACTGTCCCAGTATGGGATGAAACTGAAGGCTTCAAAGTGCCACCTGCTCAAACAAAGGTTACAGTACCTGGGACATATTGTCAGCTCAGAGGGAGTAGCGCCCGACCCCGAGAAGGTCACCGCCATACAGAAGTGGCCGGAGCCGAAGAACCTCAAAGATGTGCGTCAGTTCCTGGGACTGACAGGATACTAACGGAGGTTTGTAAAGGACTACACTAAGAAAGCAGCGCCTCTGCAAGACCTTCTGGTGGGACAGTCCCTCAAGAGCAGAAATTCTCCATTCCACTGGGGTAAAGAACAGGCTGAAGCATTCAAAGAAATGAAGGAGATCCTGACAGGAGATGAGATCCTAGCCTACTCTGACTACAGCCAACCGTTCCTGCTGTATATGGATGCCAGCAACGAAGGATTGGGAGCTGTCCTAAGTCAGAAGCAAAATGGCCTAGAGAAAGTCATCGCATATGCAAGCAGGAAGCTTCAAGTTGGAGTTTCTGGCGCTGGTCTGGGCCATTACTGAAAGGTTCAAGCACTACCTAGCCTCCAGCAAATTCACGGCCTACACTGACAATAACCCCTTAACGCATCTGGAAACAGCCAGACTGGGAGCCATGGAGCAACGATGGATGGCTCGGCTGTCAAACTATCGGTTCACCATCAAGTACCGGGCGGGCCGCAAAAACGCCAACGCTGATGCCCTGTCCAGGATGCCTCACTAGTCGGACACAAAAGAGGAAGTGGATACCTGGAGGAGATTGAACTACCTGTGTTGTGTTTCGGTAGCTGAGGAGGACAGGAACAACAGCAGGGCAGCAGAACACCTGAGATGTTGGTAACTGATGGGTTGCAGATTCTTAAACTAACGACACAACTAGAGGTAGCCGTGGAGCGTTCCTACGTTGATCCTAGACGCCTCGTCACAGCCTGAGAGATAACTACACCTAAAGGCAGAAAGATGAAAGCTATCTGCCCCGGAGCAGATCCCCAAAGAAAATAGGAAGCCCCCAAACATATAATGGCGGTGAGACAAGATGAAAACACAAACATAGGCAGAAAATAGATTGAGCAAACGCTGGGGCCACAAGCTGACTAAATAGGATAGGAAAGGAGAGATTACTTTCTGCAACCCAGAAAACCCTACAAAAATCCAACAATTCTGATTACAAAAATACTGAGATCACACGATCTCGCCACCCGCTAAATCAGATCTCAGAGTGAACAAAACCAAGCTGCAGCCGCTGAAAAAAACAGGAAAAAGCAAATGATCAAATAACAGTGGCTGCAGATAAACTGTGAGGAGCTCAGGCCCCAGGAGGGGACCTGGCTGACCTCCACAAAAATGCAGAAAACAATGCAAAAAGCAAGCACGAAAAGAAAAGCAAAAAATATCTTATCTGAAAGCAGGAGATGCAGGCAAGACTCCAGCAAACTTCCAAATGAACCAGGAACCACAATTGAGACAAGAACAATTGAACACCGGCAGCCATCATGGGAGGGAACCTCCCTTATATCAGACCAGTCAGTGAACCGAGATTGCCATTCCTCACTGAAAGGTTCAGTAC
This sequence comes from Oophaga sylvatica, assembly GCA_033576555.1. Lineage (NCBI taxonomy): Eukaryota > Metazoa > Chordata > Amphibia > Anura > Dendrobatidae > Oophaga > Oophaga sylvatica. The sequence continues at coordinate 157,239,526 of JARQOD010000006.1, read as the reverse complement.
TGTCTGTAACCACCAGAGGGAGCCTCTGCTCAGAAACCATCTCTAGCACATTCATAACATACCTGCCTTTCACAGGAATGGGATGAGCCTCAAGCAACGAGCCTTCAGGAGGCAGCGTGGTAAGACGTTAAACCCTTTACCTCACCACAGCTGGAAGGAGACCCAGGACAGTGATCCGGTTGTCAGTCGTATCAAGGAGCTGATAACTCAAGAAGGTTCCTCCTTGGAGAAGGATGCGTCTCCACAAGCAAGGCAGCTGTGGAATGAGAGAAGCCGGCTGTTTATCTACCGTGAGAAGCTGTGCCGGAAGTACGTCAATCCAAAAACCCATGAGATTGTATGGCAGATAGTAGTCCCCAGGACAGACATCCAGATGGTGTTGGAAGCCTACCACGATCAGGCGGGGCACTTTGGCTGGAAGAAGCTAGAGACCCTGTTGAAGTGTCGTTTCTACTGGGTGGGAATGCGCAGCTCCATTGAGAGATGGTGCAGAGACTGTGGACCCTGTGGCCTCAGAAGAAAAGACTACAGCAGCCAGAAGGCACCCCTGCAACCCATCAAGACGACTTGACCCTTGGAGATCGTGGCCCTGGACCATATCAAGTTGTTACCCAGCCGGTCAGGATACTCCTATGCCCTGATCATGGTGGATCACTACTCCAGGTTCCTGGTGGTCGCCCCTGTCAAAGATCTGACGGCAGAGACAGCAGCAAAGAGTTCCAAGCATATTTCTGCAGACCCCATGGATACCCTGAGCAGGTGCTAACTGACCGAGGCCCAGCCTTCGAGGCCGAATTGTTCAAAGAGTTCTGCCATCTGTATGGATGTAAAAAGATAAGAACCACACCGTACCACCCACAAACCAATGGTCTCTGTGAAAAGATGAACAACATCGTCATCGACCTGTTAAAGACCTTACCACTTGAGGAGAGAAATCTGTGGCCAGACCTACTACCTGACCTGGTAGATCTGTACAATCACATACCTGTGAGTTCCACCAATTTCACCCCAGCTTATTTCATGCGGGCAAGACCAGGAAAGCTGCCCATGGATCTGGAGCTTGGTGTTGTAGAGCCCGAAGCAGATGTGACCACTGAGGACTGGGATACGACCAGACAGGAACAGTACAGAAAAGTACAGGCCTGCGTCGAAGACAGTCTCACTCGGGTGAGAGACAAGGAAGAGACTCGCTACAACAAGTGTGCGCCAGCAGAACCCTTCACACCTGGAGAGGTCATACTGAGAAGAAAGAGGAGGATGCACAAACTCGACGATCAGTGGGAAAGAGAGCCCTACACTGTGTTGAATTCCAGGTTTGATAACAGGAAAACGTGTTTAATCAGTAAAGATGGAGGGAGAACGACTACAACTGTATCCAGGGACCACCTAAAGTTGTGTCCGGATCTGTTAAAGCTCCAGGAAGAAGAGCCTTTCGTCACTCCGGAGGAACCTGATGGAGCAGTCATACATACTGAGTTGGGAGACTTTCCGGCAGATTGACCTCGAATTGGAGAAACAGTTATAATCCCAGTACTCCAATTCTTTCAACAGCAAGAAGAACCTGTAAGTGCTGCAGAAGAGCCGGTTGCCGCCGTGGAGCCTGTTTCAGAAGAATCCCAAGAAGAAGAATCCCAAGAAGAAGCAGAGCCAGATGGTCCAGCTAATGGTATGCTTGCCAGTCCCCTAGAAAGGTTGAGGCAACTTATAATTTACTCCCACGTAGGGCAGCCAGGGTAACTGAAAATACGAACATCGATACCTCACCGACCCCAGCACCACGTAGATCAGTACGTAGTACCAGAGGATAAACCCCTGCTAGGTATAGAGAATAGTTACCATTGGGGTACTGTATATTATTGTATCATATTGTTACTTCTATTATGTCTTGACCTAGTTGCTTATTAATTTTGTCTTTTTCTCCTAATGACAATTCAAGTGAAATGGACACTGCTCAATTGTTTTCTATTACCCTTTGAGTAACCTTTCCAAAAGAGACTCGGACTTTTTGGTTACTCATTTTTCTAACTGCTTTTGCCATGTACATATATAATATATATATATATATATATATATATATATATATAGTTACTTACCTTTGGCGCAACAATTCAAGTGCCCTCACCTCCTGTAAAGGGAAGATTGTTAACAGTTAATTGTTAATTGTTCATTGTTATTGTTATTTTTGGAACAAAAATGTACTTCAGCCCGGGAGTGCTGAGCTTTAGTAGGGGGGAATGTGGAGCTCAGCTGCGCTCGGTTTCACATATCCTGGAAGGGTGCATGAAGGATTCATCCACTAGAGGTCTCATTACATACACACACCTTCACCCGTCCTCAGTCCACCAGAGGGAGCCCTGATTGGGATATAAAAGAGGGTGAAGGCAGGAAGTCAGGGAGTTAGTCTGAAGTCTGCGGTCTGGAGTCTGCAGAGCAAAGTGAGTCTAACAGATCAGGCTAGAGAGCTAAGAGCATGCCGACGCTCTGGAGAGCGGCAGAAGAGGCAGCACACCAACTGCCAGTGTGTAGAACCTTCTGAGGGCCCGAGTAGGCCGGAGGCAAGAGGAGAGTAGAAAAGGGGCAGAGGAGCCTTACCAGCTCACCCCAGCAAGTACAAACCGGACACCGGGTCCGAGCCTACAGGGATCTCCACGACCAAGTAGGAGACAACAGGAATTCCTGGAGGACTACAGGTCCTAGGAGCACCACAGAGCTGATACGTTACAGGGCCAGGGGACACGGAGATACGATAAGCAAGGAAAGTGTACTCCAGGAGAAGGTCATACTACAAGGTCAGCCGGTGCAGGACAGAGACTAAGTTAGGCCCAGCTACAGGCAGGCCAGAGACTCATTACAGAAAGGCAAGGAACAGGAGGCCTTATACCTGCTCAGTGGGAGAATCTGGATGTGCACCCTTCACCCTACAGTGCTCCGGGATGTACTTGCACCATCTCCAGTAAAGGTACCAAAGTGACTCGTGTGTGTCCACCTTCTTGTTCCTACCCTGCCGGATTCCTTCCGTCCTGCATCCCTACACTTACGCTGCCTTGGCGCCCGCTCCACCTGTGGGGAGCGATACCACCCTAGCTGCCATAACACCGGTCTCAGTGGACTGCTGCAGCGCTGGTGATCCTCACCAGACACCACAGGTGGCATCACGATCTACTGACATTCTCCCCTGTAAATATTCCCCTTTTTGAAGGTGAGCGCCCAGGGCCATGGACAGAGCCGTGGCCGCCGTAATATTCCCCATTGAGATCAACGGGCCAGGGTCCGAGTTCCCCAACAGTCCCCGGGGCCGCTCAATGCTTCCTTGCTTATGATTAGTCAACGTCAAGGATGAGAAATATTACATACCCCCCATCCATCAATCCTAATGCCCATAACCTATAACATATATTATGGTAGAAATTAGCGTATAAACTTTACTAGCTAATGTATCTCCACAACGGAGATGGGAAATTAAAAAATAAAAATTACATTTTATTGAGCACTGTAGTCACTATTCCATGATTTGTCCAGATTAGCATGCTAAAACTGGTGATATGTTATCTTTAAAGTAAAACTAAACTTATAGTACATAACTATAACATATTGCAAAGCAGAAAACACAACACAACCTCACCTCAAAAAAGTCTTACAACACTTCCTTGTTCTACCATTGCAAAACACTGTGAGAGACCCAGCAGTAGTGTGATCAGAGCCCTATGAACAAAGCTGTTGTATAAAAGTGGAACCATAGTCTGTATGGAACTCTGGCTTAACATGCCTCTGATTTACCCCACAGCTCACAATAACTGCAGTTGTGCTTTGATCTTCATGATCCAAATGTAATTAAAAATGTAAAAAGAAAAATGTAAAACAAGTAGGTGACAAAATAGTTGTCATCATCTTTAACATGTAGCTGTTACATATGGGGGGCTCTTATAATGTGCTCTAATGAATGTATTTAGATTGTGTTTGAGAAAAAGCAGTTCAACTAAGGATAGCATGGATAATTTAACTTAATATCCAGATAATTATCTAAATCTTTAGTGCAAAACTATGCTTCTAATCGTAGCCACTCCATTTACCTAACTAGGTCAAGATGGTTAAGGGCCATGCATATTCTTTCCTTAGGCCGGCGTCACACTTGCGAGTGTGATGCGAGTAAGTCGCACGACTTTCTCGCATCAACACCCGGCACGGCCGCCCGCTCTCGGACCCGAGTGTGCGGCTGCATGTATTTCTATGCAGCCGCACACTCGGGTCTGAGAGCGTGCGGCCGTGCCGGGTGTTGATGCGAGAAAGTCGTGCGACTTACTCGCATCACACTCGCAAGTGTGACGCCGGCCTTACACAAAAAAAAGCAATACATTCTACACGGCATCGGACTGGAGCACCTTGGGCCCACCAGAGAAAATCATTCTTGTGACCCACTATGTAGCTACATAGAAATAAATACAAGACCACCAACTGTGCGATATAACACGCTAATATCAGGCAATGACATAAAGTAGTACACGTCTTAATGATATAGCAGGGGTTGGTGCCCATATCTTGGTACAATGATAAATGTTCCCTGGTGTATTAACCACTTGGCCAATGTGTTATAGCACCAGTGTAGTGGAGGGGATTTTATGACATCTCATCTATACTATGAGAAAATCAATGGCGGGAATTGACCGATGCAGGTTTAACATATTCACCACCGATTTCATCCTTTGCAATACAAAAGGGGGCGAGGGGCTCAGTCAGGGTGATACAGAGGGAGGTGATGCAGTCAGTCAGGGCTGATACAGGGGGAGGTGGTGCAGTCAGGGTGATACAGGGGGATGTGGTGCAGTGAGGGTGATACAGGGGGAGGTGGTGCAGTAAGGTTGATACAGGGGGAGTTGGCGCAGTCAGGGTGATACAGGGGGAGGTGGCGCAGTCACTGTGATACAGGGGGAGGTGGTGCAGTCAAGTTGATACAGGGGGAGGTGGCTCAGTCATGGTGATACAGGGGGAGGTGGCGCAGTCAGGGTGATACAGGGGGAGGTGGCGCAGTCAGGGTGATACAGGGGGAGGTGGCGCAGTCAAGGTGATACAGGGGAGGTGGCGCAGTCAGGGTGATACAGAAGGAGGTGGCGCAGCCAGGGGTGATATAGCGGAAGGGGATACAGTCAGAGGTAATACAGGGGGAAAGAGGCTCAATCAGGATGATACATGGGGAGGTGGCGCAGTCAGGGGTGATGCAGGGGTAGAGGGGCTCAGTCAGGGTGATTCCGAGGCGAGGGGGTTCAGCAGGGTTGATATGGCGAGGTAGTGCAGTCAGGGGTGATACCAGAGGAGGAGGTGCAGTTAGGGGTAATACAGGGGTAGAGGGGCTCAGTCAGGGTGATTCTGGGACGAGGGGATTCAGCAGGGTTGACACAAGGGAGGGGGTGCAGTCAGGGGTGATACAAGGGAGGGGGCTCAGTCGTGGTCATATAGTGGGAGAGGGCTCAATCAGGGGTGATACAGGGGGAGGTTGTGCAGTCGGATGTAATACAAGGTGAAAGAGGCTCAATCAGGATGATACAGGTGGAAGTGGCGCAGTCAGGGGTGCTACAGGGGTAGAGGGGCTCATTCAGGGTGATTCCAGGGCCAGGGGGTTCAGCAGGGTTGATACAGGGGAGGGGTGCAGTCAAGGGTGATACTGGAGGAGGGGGTGCAGTCAGGGGTACTACAGGGGTAGAGGGGCTCAGTCAGGGTGAGGGGATTCAGCAGGGGTGATATGGGGGGAGGGGATTCAACATGGGTGATACAAGGGAGGGGGCTCAGTCAGGGGTCATATAATGGGAGTAGGCTCAGTCAGGGGTGATAAGGGGGAGGCAGTAGCATAGCTACCGGGGGGGCAGAGAAGGCCGTCACCCCGGGCCCAGTCAAATGGGGTGGCCCACTTGGAGCCGAGGCTCTCTGGTATTTCAGAGACAGGGCAGCACGCTGCGGCGTCGCCCCGAGCCTGTCACATGATGGAGGGGCCCACCCGAAGCCGCTTCAGTCATTAAGTAATAAGCGGCATATGTCATTGACAGGGCAGGCGTCACACTGCGGTGCCTCTGCCTGGTCTCCATCTGCACAGAGACTCTGCACGCTCCACAGCAGCAGCCAATAGCAGAGTCTCACTGCAGAGCAGGTGCGCGCTGGAGCGCTGCTAATCTGACAGTCTGACAGGCTGGCAGTGCTGCGGTTAGCTCCACCCCAGGTGGCAGGAAGTGCTCTGATTGGTCCATGCTGGCCCTGGGTCCTAGTGAGCAGCTGCAGCTTAGGTTGTGCCAGGAGGACCCAGGAGCCCAAGATAGTGCCTGGCCTGGTCTAACTATTACGGACGGAGACGGACATTTTCAGAAATGTAAGGGCTGATGTGGAACAAAATGTTTGTTTTTTAAATAAATTAAAAGGCTTGGATTGGATGATGTTGATATGTTTAGGCTTATATCGGTGCGAGTGCGCCGAGACTCGGCCGAGTGTCGGTGACAATCGCAGCATGCTGCGATTTCACTGCACGTATAATACGGCAGAGAAAAAAAAACACTGATGTGAGCTGCCCCATACATTAATACTGGTCCGAGTGCTATGCGATGTTTTATCACATAGTACTCGTTTGTATTCATCGCTAGTGTGATGCCTCCGGCCTAATAGTTGTTGTCTGGGGAGGGTCGAGGTAGCGGGCTTATTATATTTACAGCTTAGGTCTTATAATAAAGCCCCAGCCTGATAGTGATCATGCTCACATGCGAGAAACTCGCAAGATTCTCATGCGAGTCTCTCACATGAACACCCGGCACTGCCACCGGCACTCAGACCGGAGAAAGCAGCTGCATAGAATTACATGCAGCCGCACGCTCCGGTCTGAGTGCCGGCGGCAGTGCCGGATGTTCATGCGAGTTTCTTGCATGTGTGACCCCGGCCATAGTGACATATATGACAGCAGTGCCTCAGTATTGGGCTATGAGCAGGATGAGGAGGTTGTGCAAGTTGGGAATAGATGATGACGGTGCTGGAAATATGAGAAGTCAAATGTGTCTGTGTTGTAATCTCTGCAGCTGCGTCGTGGCGATCTGTGCCTGTTTTAAAGACTGGAAAACTGAACGACTTCATTAGAAAGAGCTTCACCTGTAAGTCTCTATAACTGCACTGTAATCGCCGATATGTTCTTTAAGCCATGGTCACACTTGCGAGAAACTTGCACGATTCTCGTGCGAGTCTCTCACACCAACACCCATCACTGCCGCTGGCACTCGGACCGGAGCGTGCGGCTGCATAGAAATACATGCAGCCGCACGCTCCGGTCTGAGTGCCAGCAGCAGTGAAGGGTGTTTGATGTGAGAGACTCGCACGGGAATCATGCGAGTTTCTCGCAAGTGTGACCCCGGCCTAACAGTGACCTTCTGGCAGGGTCTAATAGGATGCCAGTTATTCCCTCAAGTCCATGAAAGGCAGCGATAGGAAGGATTAACTCTTTAAACATTAGAAAAAAGCAAGGAGAGGAGAATATAGATAGTAGGGACACAGGTAAAAATAGGTAGCTACTGTCCTATAACAAAATTCCTGACCTTTTTTTTCATAGAAAACACCTGACCTGAGAGAAGTGTTTGATAATGGATAAAAAATACAAATCAGGTGCTCTCAAACACAAAGAAAAGGAGCAAAAGAAAAGCTAGTTTCATCTTGTACACCTCTGACCATTTATTTTTTGGTTAGTCAACCTGCTGCATCTTCAGAAAAAATTGATGATGTTGTGGATCAAAATCAACCTAGCAGCAGCTTGGCGCTGACTAACCGAGAAGACACTGCTAGCGTTGCACTTAGCAATTACCCAACCAACACCCAGTTTTCCACAACAGACCCATGGAAAGCACATCAAGATCTGAAACTTGTGATCCTATTAGAAGCTTAGGCTCTCCTACCAGTCCCACCAGCCATACTGAGGAGCTTGACACCAATCCAGGTTCTACTGTGACCACTACTGCCTCTGACAGCATACTTAAATTAAATATCGAAGAGCCTTACCCTACTGATTCATTTTTATTCCAAAATCAAACTCTTACTACTGATATAATTAGAGTTCTTCTGGAACATGGCCCATGTCAGCCAGGCTTAAATGACCACTACAACAATTTTCCCTATGACTCAGAGAAAAGATTCAGTCCTTGTGGGACAGTCGCAAAGTGGGAAAATTATGCACAGTTGAACGACAATGGTTAATTTACTCTCCTAAAACAAACCATCTATATTGTTTCTGCTGCTGGCTATTTGGCAAGAGAGATTAAAAGAATAGAGTCTGGGCAGAGCCATGCAAAGGTGTCTCTAACTTCAAAAAAGGCCTTGAAAAAATAGAACAACATGAGAGATCTAATACTCACAGAGATGCAGAGAAAACTTTGCTTATAACTAAATAAATACCGCATCAGTCAGGACAGCACAATAATAGCAGGGCTCAACAAAGGTGAAAAGGAGCAGATAGAAAAATAGAAAACTAATTCATAGGCTAATAAATACAGTAAAGATGTGTCATGTGTGCATTGCCACGAAGATCGTCGCGGTTGCACATTTTGACTTCTCACAGCTGAGCTGCTGTTTCTTTGTGTTTGGCAGCTAGGGAGTTAATTCTGTCTGTGCTCGGTGCTGGGACTGGGTGCAGTTTCTCCCGGCTGCAATTGATTATTTGTTGATTGGTTTCCTTTAAATTCCTGGTTGTCTGCTTGGGGAGTTGCCAGTGAAACCTTCATGCAGACCACAGATAGGAATGAATCTGTATAGACTTTAGTTGTGAGCTCCTTAGTTGTTCTGGGCTCAACTTGGTTAGAGTTTATTTCCCAGACCATTTATGTTCCTTTGGTGTTTGAGTGTGTATGCAAGCGAGTGTTATCCTGTCTGTCTTATATGTCTAATCTGTGTATTTAGCTAAGATCAGCCCATATCCCTTTGGTGGTAGTCAGGATCCTTCTTAGGACTGATTACAGGGTTCAGGGTCTGATAGGAGACAGGGTTAGGTTGGTGACTTGGACCTCTGAACCATTATCAGTACCTCCAAGGTGAGGGATTAGTTAGGACCCTAGTTTAGGGTCAGGTTAGATCCCGGTCCACCTCTTTCCTGTTTCAGCTCATCAAGTCCTCAAGATTAACCCTGAGTTCAGCAGATATCGTGTCAGGTAAATCTATTCTATACTTACATGCTGATGTTGCTATACTAGTTGTTGTATAGAGTGTTGTTCCTGTATTAATAGTTTACTGACATTGTATACATATCATTAGACAGCGTGACATTTTCACTGGCCATAAAAATTATCTCCAGTTACCATGGATCCAGTAGCCCAGCTGGCTCTGCAGTTGCAGGGATTATCCATAGAGCTGACGGACATTAAGTCCAAAGTTTTGTCTCCCCTGGAGCAAACCAGAGTTGAACCTAAGGTTGCTCTCCCGGACAGGTTCACTGGTGGGCGAGACAAATTTTTCACCTTCCGGGAGGCATGTAAATTGTATTTTCGGCTTCGGCCTCGATCATCAGGGAGTGAGGAGCAGAGAGTGGGAATTGTTATCTCACTTCTGCAAGGGGACCCTCAATCCTGGGCATTTTCCCTTTCTCCGGGATCCCGGCTCTACTGTCTGTAGATCAATTTTTTACTGCCCTGGGATTGGTATATGATGACCCAGATCGGGTCTCTCTTGCTGAGACAAAATTACGTAAGATACAGCAGGGAGATCGTCCGGCAGAGGAATTTGCTTCTGAGTTTCGTAGATGGGCCACAGATACTCAGTGGAATGACCCAGCTCTTAGGAGCCAGTTTTGTCATGGGCTTTCTGATAAATTAAAAGACGTTTTGGCTCAGTATGAGTCTCCTCCTTCTCTGGAGGCTGCTATGGCCTTAGCTATCCGTACTGATAGACGGCTTCGGGAGAGGGGTGAGGTAACCCCACTCCTGTTGTTTCTCCACCTACCACTAAAGTCCCTTATGTTGAGGTTCCCTTGTCTGTTCGGATGAGCCTATGCAGTTGGGAGGGACATCATTTCGTAGGAGGGGATTGGCGGTACGCCGCAGGACTAGAAGATGTTTTTTCTGCGGGAAAGAGGGACATTTTGTTGGAGAATGTCCATCCCGTGCCTTGTTGAGCCAAAAGTCGCCGGAAAACTGTTAATCCCAGGTTGTGTGGTGGACGACAACCTGGGAGTATGTATTTCATCCGCCAGTTCTTCTCAGTTCCTTGTACCAGTGGAGGTGGTAGTTGGTACGAGAGTGGAGAGATTGTCTGTTCTTCTTGATAGTGGTTCCAGGGCTAATCTGGTTGATGCTCAGTTTGCTCAGGCTCAAGGTATGCATCTGAGTGTATTGGTCAAACCGATCCCTATATTCTCCATTGACGCCAGGCCTCTCGGCCAAGGTAGCTTTGTTCATGAGGTTCATAACATTGACCTTCGGGTAGGGGCAATACATAGGGAACAATTATCTTGTTATGTGTTGGAGGGTCTACCTACTCCCATTGTGTTGGGACTTCCTTGGTTGGTTAAACATAACCCTGTGATTAATTGGCAGTCCAGAGAAATAAGCCAATGGGGTGAGTTTTGCAAAAGCAACTGCATGAACACAGTCATCAGTGCGGTCGTGCCTAGTACATTGCCTTCTTTTTTGGAGGATTTTGGGGATGTTTTCTCTGAGGAGGGGTGTCAGGAGTTGCCTCCTCATCGCGTGTATGACTGCTCTATTAATCTCCTTCCTGATGCTAAGTTGCCTAAAGCTAGGTTGTATAATCTTTCTGGTCCTGAGAGGCAGGCTATGAAAGATTATATTTCTGAAAGTCTGGCCAAAGGGCATATTAGACCTTCATCTTCCCCAGTAGCCGCGGGGTTCTTCTTTGTGAAGAAGAAAGATGGAGGCCTACGCCCTTGCTTGGATTTCCGCGAACTTAATCGGATTACTGTTCGAGATCCGTATCCACTCCCTCTTATTCCTGATCTCTTCAATCAAATTGTTGGCGCCAAATGGTTTTCTAAATTGGATCTCAGGGGGGCGTATAATCTGATTAGGATAAAAGAGGGGGATGAGTGGAAAACGGCGTTTAACACGCCGGAGGGACATTATGAGAACCTAGTCATGCCTTTTGGTCTGACTACTGCACCAGCAGTATTCCAACATTTTGTTAATTACATTTTTCGTCACCTTGTGGGGCTGTTTGTGGTTGTATATTTGGACGACATTTTAATTTACTCGCCAGATCTTGTGTCTCATCAGGAGCATGTGAGACAGGTGTTGCAGATCTTGCGAGACAATAAATTATACGCCAAACTGGAGAAGTGTGTATTTGCCGTACAGGAACTTCAGTTTTTGGGTTTTTTGGTGTCAGCCTCCGGTTTCCGTATGGACCCTGAAAAGGTGAGAGCAGTGCTTGAATGGGATCAGCCAGGGGATCTTAAGGCTCTGCAGCGTTTTTTGGGGTTTGCTAACTACTACCGGAAATTTATTTGTAATTTCTCATCTGTCGTCAAACCTCTCACTGACATGACAAGAAAAGGGACGGATTTTTCTAAATGGTCGGACAAAGCTTGCCAAGCCTTTTCCTCTTTGAAGAAATGTTTTGCTTCGCACCCGTTCTCATCCAACCAGATGCATCTCAGCCGTTCATTGTGGAGGTGGATGCGTCTGACGTAGGGGTGGGTGCTATATTGTCCCAGGGTCCGTCCCCTGGTAAATGGCATCTGTGCGCTTTCTTTTCTAAGAAATTGTCGTCCGCCGAAAGGAATTATGATATCGGCAATAGGGAACTTTTGGCCATTAAGTTAGCTTTTGAAGAATGGGTCACTTTTTGGAGGGGGCAGTCCACCCGTTACCGTTATTACTGATCACAAGAACCTGTTGTATTTGGAATCCGCTAAGCGTCTGAATTCCAGACAAGCTCGATGGTCGTTGTTTTTTACCAGGTTTAATTTTGTCGTCACTTATCGCCCGGGGTCTAAGAATGTAAAGGCTGATGCCTTGTCTCGCAGTTTCCCAGGGGCCGGGAAAACGGATGACCCGAGTCCTATCCTTCAGGAGGGGGTGGTAGTGTCGGCTGTATTTTCTGAGCTTGAGGGGGAGGTGTTAGAGGCTCAGGGGGACGCCCCTGCAGGACCTCCAGGGAGACTGTTTGTCCCAAATCTGTTGAGACAAAAGGTTATTGAGGCACATCATAATTCTGCTCTAGCAGGACATCCAGGGAGTAAGGCTACTTTAGATCTCCTTTCTCACCGGTTTTGGTGGCCTAATGCTAATAAAGATGTTATAACTTTTGTCGCGTCATGTGGGGTGTGTGCTCGCTCTAAAACCCCTCATACCCGTCCGTCTGGGACCCTTTTACCCTTGAAACTTCCGGAGCGTCCATGGACTCATTTATCTATGGACTTCATTACGGACCTTCCTCCGTCGTCAGGGAATACTGTCATACTGGTGGTTGTTGACAGGTTCAGTAAGATGGCACATTTCGTTGCTCTTCCTGCACTCCCTAATGCTAAAACTCTGGCGCATGTGTTCATTAGGGAGATCGTTAGACTTCATGGGTTGCCTTCTGATGTGGTGTCAGATAGGGGGTCTCAGTTTGTGTCCAAATTTTGGAGGGCATTTTGTTTACGTCGGGGGATGCAATTGTCATTTTCCTCGGCTTTTCATCCGCAGACCAATGGTCAGACAGAGCGTCTGAATCAGAGCTTAGAGACATATCTCCGGTGTTTTGTCTCAGAGAACCAAGAGGACTGGTCTTCTTTCTTGCCTCTGGCAGAGTTCGCTCTTAACAACAGGCGGAGCGAGTCCACTGGTAAGTCCCCGTTTTTTGGGGCATATGGTTTTCATCCCCAGTTTTGTACTTTCAATGGGGGGGGCCCTTCTGGGGTTCCTGAGGAGGAGCGTTTCTCGTCGTCACTTGCTTCTGTGTGGAGAGGTGTATTGAATAATCTGAGTGCGATGGGGAACCGTTACAAACGTATGGCTGATAGGAGGAGAGTTTCTGGTCCAGATCTGAATGTGAACGATCTGGTATGGTTGTCTACCAGGAATATAAAACTTAAAGTGCCCTCCTGGAAACTGGGTCCCAGATTCATCGGGCCGTACAGGATCAGTTCCATAATTAATCCTGTGGCATTTCGTCTGGACCTCCCTCCTACGTTTAAAATTCATAATGTGTTCCACAAGTCATTACTTAAAAGGTATGTGGCACCAGTCATACCGTCACCTCTACCTCCTCCTCCTGTGTTGGTCAATGGTAACTTGGAATTTCAAGTATCAAAGATCATTGACTCACGTCTGAATCGCCGGTCCCTTCAGTACTTGGTGCATTGGAAGGGGTATGGTCCGGAGGAGAGGACGTGGGTCCCTGCGTCTGATGTTAACGCAGATCGTTTGGTTCGGACCTTCCACAGAACTCACCCGGGCAGGCCTGGCCCTGAGGGTCCGGAGGCCCCTCGTAGAAGGGGGGGTACTGTCATGTGTGCATTGCCACGAAGATCGTCGCGGTTGCACATTTTGACTTCTCACAGCTGAGCTGCTGTTTCTTTGTGTTTGGCAGCTAGGGAGTTAATTCTGTCTGTGCTCGGTGCTGGGACTGGGTGCAGTTTCTCCCGGCTGCAATTGATTATTTGTTGATTGGTTTCCTTTAAATTCCTGGTTGTCTGCTTGGGGAGTTGCCAGTGAAACCTTCATGCAGACCACAGATAGGAATGAATCTGTATAGACTTTAGTTGTGAGCTCCTTAGTTGTTCTGGGCTCAACTTGGTTAGTTTATTTCCCAGACCATTTATGTTCCTTTGGTGTTTGAGTGTGTATGCAAGCGAGTGTTATCCTGTCTGTCTTATATGTCTAATCTGTGTATTTAGCTAAGATCAGCCCATATCCCTTTGGTGGTAGTCAGGATCCTTCTTAGGACTGATTACAGGGTTCAGGGTCTGATAGGAGACAGGGTCAGGTTGGTGACTTGGACCTCTGAACCATTATCAGTACCTCCAAGGTGAGGGATTAGTTAGGACCCCAGTTTAGGGTCAGGTTAGATCCCGGTCCACCTCTTTCCTGTTTCAGCTCATCAAGTCCTCAAGATTAACCCTGAGTTCAGCAGATATCTGTCAGGTAAATCTATTCTATACTTACATGCTGATGTTGCTATACTAGTTGTTGTATAGAGTGTTGTTCCTGTATTAATAGTTTACTGACATTGTATACATATCATTAGACAGCGTGACATTATGTATATCTTTGTACCGTGTTAGCCAGTAGATAGAAAAATATTTAGAGTTGAGAGTCCTCAGTGGTTGATACCTTTTAATGGCTAACTGAAAAGATGGTAACAAATTGCAAGCTTTCGAGACTACTCAGGTCTCTTCATCAGGCAAAGACTAATACAAAATCTGAAGATTCACATATTTATACACAACACAGCACAGAAAAAATACAATAGTTGAGACAAGTGACGTGAAGCAGAACTGTCATTATGGGAGAGGGATGAACAGTTGTGGCAATAAATATTGGACTACTTCATAGATAAGGAGTGTGAAAGTTTTATTGCCCTCTGATTGGGGTCTGGTAATGTTTTGTGATGTTCTCACAGAGTCTTTGAAGCAAATTCCTTAATTGATGTAATAGGCCATAAATCCATGTGATAGGTTCATTCCAGCATTGAGAGTGTCAAAGGTCACCATCAATTTGTATTCGCAAACTTTCCTCTGTCTCTGAGATGTGAAATCACCTTTCAGTACAAGTAATTTCATGTCCAACATGCTATGACCGGGGATGCAGAAGTGTTTGGCCACAGGTAGATCCATTCTCATCTACCTGTGGCCAAACACTTCTGCATCCCCGGTCATAGCATGTTGGACATGAAATTACTTGTACTGAAAGGTGATTTCACATCTCAGAGACAGAGGAGAGTTTGCGAATACAAATTGATGGTGACCTTTGACACTCTCAATGCTGGAATGAACCTATCACAAGGATTTATGGCCTATTACATCAATTAAGGAATTTGCTTCAAAGACCCTGTGAGAACATCACAAAACATTACCAGACCCCAATCAGAGGGCAATAAAACTTTCACACTCCTTATCTATGAACAAGTACAATATTTATTGCCACAACTGTTCATCCCTCTCCCATAATGACAGTTCTGCTTCTGCTTCACGTCACTTGTCTCAACTATTGCATTTTTTCTGTGCTGTGTTGTGTATAAATATGTGATTCTTCAGATTTTGTATTAGTCTTTGCCTGATGAAGAGACCTGAGTAGTTTCAAAAGCTTGCAATTTGTTACCATCTTTTCAGTTAGCCATTAAAAGGTATCAACCACTGAGGACTCTCAACTCTAAATATTTTTCTAGGCTAATAGATGTCACTCTTTTTTTTAGCAAGGCAGGGTGTTGCATTTCGGTTTCACAGACAGTATGCCGGCCTGGGTGACCAAGATGTCAATGAAGGCAATTTCTTGGAGCTGCTTAAATTGCTAGCACAGTATGACACTGTGCTTGAACATCATCTGAAGAATCCGGTTGGTCGTGTTACGTATCTGAGTTCGGAATCACAAAATGAGCTGATTTCTGCACTGGCCAGTGAAACTATGTTCACTATCGTACAGGATGTAAAAGAAGCACAGTTCTTTTCAGTAATTGTGAATTCAACTAGTGATATCAAAAGAACTGACCAATTCTCCTTATCATTGAGATATGTTACAAAAACGGGAAACATCATTGAGCGTTTTATAAAATTTGAAGAGCTTCCAGATGGCCATGCAGAGTCATTCTATGATGTATTAATAAATACACTCACAAGAGAACTTGGTCTTAATGTAATCTAATGAGAGGGCTAGTTTATGATGGGGCAAGGACAATGTCAGGTCATTTAATGGGGCTGCAAGCCAGGGTAAACAAAACTGCTCTGAAAAAGCATTTTATGTACATTGTTGTGCACACAATCTCAATTTGATTCTGCTAGACGCTGCATGTGCATTGTGCAGTGCTAAAATTTTCTTTGGTACACTTGAAACGCTGTATACATTTTTAACATCAAGTTTACCCAGATATAAAATTCTTGAGGAAGACCAGGATATAATCCTTGAAGGAACAGTGTTAACACTGAAGAGGCTGTGGATATGCGATGGGCTTCCAGGAAACAGGCGACTGATGCAGTAATCCAAAGCCTGTCCGCAATTCTCGAGGCTCTGAGACGCATCAAGATGCATAATGGCACCAGCCCAAAAACTGCTGCTGAAGCAGATGATCTGCTAACAAAAATTAGCACTTATGAATTCAAACTAATGCTAGCTTTTTGGAATATTCTCTTAAAGAAAACTTACCGTATATACTCGTGTATAAGCCGACCCGTGTATAAGCCGACCCCCCTAATTTTGCCACAAAAAACTGGGAAAAATTATTGACTCATGTATAAGCCGGGTGTATAAACTGCCTCCTGCTCTGTGCTGCCCCCGTCCTGCTCCTTGCTCCCCCATCCAGCTCTGTGCTCCCCCATTCTCCTCTGTACTCCCCCCTCCTGCTCCGTCCTCCGCTGTGCCCTCCATCCTCCCCTGTCCTGCTCCATGCTTCCCCCGTCCTCCTCCACGCTTCCCCGTCCACCGATCTCCCCCCAGTCCTGCTCCATGCTTCCCCGTCCTCCGTTCTCCCCCGTCCTCCTCTATGCTTCCCCCGTCCTCCTCTATGCTTCCCCCGTCCACCGATCTCCTCCGTCCTGTTCCATGCTTCCCCGTCCTCCGTTCTCCCCTGCCCTCCTCCATGCTTCCCCCGTCCTGCTCCAGCTTCCCCTGTCCTCCTCTATGCTTCCTCCGTCCACCGTTCTCCCCCCCGTCCTGTTCCGTGCTCCTTGTCCTCTCCTCCATCATACTCACCCCTCTCCGTGCCATCGCTGAGCGTCCCTGCAATCCTGCGTTCTCCCCATCTTCCTGCAGCTCTCTCCAGCACTGAGCGGTGATGTAATACCGCTCATTAAGGCCATGAATATGGAGGCGACGCCCATGGGAGTGGCGTCGCATCCATATTACATGACCTTAATGAGGGGTATTACGTCACCGCTCAGTGCTGAAGAGCTGCAGGAAGACGGGGAGAGCTGCAGGATTGCAGGGACCCTCAGCGATGGCACGGGGAGGGGTGAGTATGATCCCAGCCACCGGCTCCTGCCCGCGGCATCCCCTCCCCCGCTGGTTTCTGCCCTATGACTCGTGTATAAGCCGAGGGGGCATTTTCAGCACGAAAAAAGGTGCTGAAAATCTCGGCTTATACACGAGTATATACGGTATGTCCTCTCAAACTACCTGCAAAAAGAGTCATGAATGTCACAAATCAGAGAGCTGCGATCAGATGAGGCTTTTGAAACCCTAGAAAACACAGCCAATGACTTGGCTACTAAGTGCAATCACACTACCATATATCAAGAAAGAAAAGTTCGTAAGAGGAAACGATTTTTTGATGAAACAGCTGAAGATGAGCCAATTGAGGATAGCCGAGCTTGCTTCAAAAGTGAAGTATTTTATTTTATACTAGATGTATTTTGGAGCCAGTTTGAGCACCATTTTTCGGATTTTAGAGAAATTGAAAAATTATTCAGTCCACTCAATAACAAACACTTTAAAACCCTGATGTTGCTGACAGAGTGATTGAACTTGCACGTTTCTACTCAGATGATGTGTCTACAGAACTCATGGAAGTCTTAGACGAGTTCCTCACTTTCCGGAATATGTACAATGAGCTGTCAATAAAGAAGAAGATTGACACCACTGACAAAATTTTACCATTTCTAATTGCAAATGACATGCATCATGCTTTTCCAAATTTAAGTACACTTTATAGAATTTATCTGACTATTCCTGTCAGTAGTGTAAAATCGGAAAGAAGCTTCAGCCGTCTGAAACTTATTAAAACACACTTGCGAGCATGCATGAATGAGGCCCGACTGCCCAAGTTGACCTTGCTTAGTATTGAGAGAGACATTGAAATTGACAAAGACAAGGTGGTTGGCAGATTTGCTCAACTAAAGGAGAGAAGAATGGCACTGTAAGAAGTGACTTTTCCTTGTCCATAGTTCATCAAAGGTTTGGATTTGTTCAGTTCATCTGCTCTTTGGAAAAAATCATATTTTTTAGCTATTTTGGAACATCATGGACATTGATTTGGTGAGCTCCATAATTTATTTCTATTTAACTGTAAAATGTTTTACAAATTTTTGCCAGAGAATAAAGATTTACATTCCTTAGGTACAGTTAGGTCTATATATATTTGGACAGAGACATTTATTTAATTTTGGTTCTAGACATTACCACAATGAATTTTAAACAAAACAATTCAGATGCAGTTGAAGTTCAGACTTTCAGCTTTCATTTGAGGGTATGCACATTAAAATTTAATGAAGGGTTTAGGAGTTTCTGTTCCTTAACATGTGCCACCCTGTTTTAAAGGGACCAAAAGTAATTGGACAATTGACTCAAAGGCCATTTCATGGACAGGTGTGGGCAATCCCTTCGTTATGTCATTCTCAATTAAGCAGATAAAAGGGCTGGAGTTGATTTGAGGTGTGGTGTTTGCATTTGGAAGGTTTTGCTGTGAAGGAAACATGCGGTCAAAGGAGCTCTCCATGCAGGTGAAACAAGCCATCCTTATACTGCAAAAAAATAAAAACCCATCCGAGAAATTGCTACAACATTAGGATGGCAAAATCTACAGTTTGGTACATCCTGAGAAAGAAAGAAAGCACTGGTGAACTCATCAATGCAAAAAGACCTGGGCGCCCACGGAAGACAACAGTGGTGGATGATCGCAGAATACTCTCCATGGTGAAGAGAAACCCCTTCACAACAGCCAACCAAGTGAACAACACTCTCCAGGAGGTAGGCGTATCAATATCCAAATCTACCATAAAGAGAAGACTGCATGAAAGTAAATACAGAGGGTTCACTGCATGGTCCAAGCCACTCATAAGTATCAAGAATAAAAAGGCTAGGCTGTACTTTGCTAAAAAACATCTAAAAAAGCCAGCACAGTTTTGGAAGAACATTCTTTGGACAGATGGAACCAAGATCAACCTCTACCAGAATGATGGAAAGAGAAAAGTATGGCAAAGGCGTGGTACAGCTCATGATCTAAAGCATACCACATCATCTGTAAAACACGGCGGAGGCAGTGTGATGGCTTGGGCATGCATGGCTGCCAGTGACACTGGGTCACTAGTGTTTATTGATGATGTGACACAGGACAGAAGCAGCGGAATGAATTCTGAGATATTCAGAGCCATACTGTGTACTCAGATCCAGCCAAATGCAGCTAAACTGATTGGTCGTCGTTTCATACTACAGATGGACAATGACCCAAAACATAAAGCCAAAGCAACCCAGGAGTTTAGTAAAGCAAAGAAGCGGAATATTCTTAAATGGCCAAGTCAGTCACCTGATCTCAACCCAATTGAGCATGCATTTCACTTGTTAAAGACTAAACTTCAGACAGAAAGGCCCACAAACAAACAACAACTGAAAACCACCGCAGTGAAGGCCTGGCAGAGCATCAAAAAGGAGGAAGCAAAGCGTCTGGTGATGTCCGTGAGTTCAAGACTTCAGGCAGTCATTGCCAACAAAGGGTTTTCAGCCAAGTACTAGAAATGAACATTTTATTTACAATTATTTAATCTGTCCATTTACTTTTGGCCCCTTTAAAAACAGGGTGGCACATGTTAAGGAGCTGAAATTCCTTAACCCTTCATCCAATTTTAATGTGGATACCCTCAAACGAAAGCTGAAAGTCTGAACTTCAACTGCATACTGAATTGTTTTGTTTAAAATTCATTGTGGTAATGTCTAGAACTAAAATTAAATAAATGTTGTCTCTGTCCAAATATATATGGACCTAACTGTATATCTGTGGTTGTGATTGTAGCTGCTCTGCATTTAGGGGTTTAGAACCATCTATTCATGTGTAGCGATGTAGCAGAATAAAATTTTGCTCATTTGGAATGCACAGTAGTCCACTGAGATGCCCACAAGAGTGTTTGAAACCACCATAATTGTGTAAACAAATGTTACTCAGGTTAGGGGGCCCACTCAGAGGTGTTTCGCCCCCAGGCTGAACCCCTAGCTACGCCTCTGGGGGGAGGGGGTGCAGTCAGGGTGATTCAGGGGTGAGGGGGTGCAGTCAAGGGTGATATAGAGGGAGGGGGCTCAGTCAGGGGTGATACAGAGGGAGGGGGTCCAGTCAGTCAGGAGTGAAAGGAGAGATGAGGTAATGGGGCCCTCATTTATCCCTAAGTAACTTAGCCCTCTCCCTCTATCACCCCAGACTAAAGGCCATCCATTTACACTTACTTTTAGGCTGGCAGGAGGGCCCTTGTTCAACCTTTGCAGCTGTAGCAGGGAGTCCTCTATCTCCCTCTGCTGTTTCCACTGTGGAGGGGAGCGCGTGTTATGGATGACAGCAGCTCATTACCTTAGCTGTGCTGTATGGCCGGGGAAAAGAGGACACAAAAAAGCTAACACTGATTGGCTGCGTTGTGGCCAATCAGTGTTAGCCTTATCAAGAGCTGCTCCACTCTCCCTGCTTGTTCATCGCAGGGAAGAGCGGTGACATAAAAAGTCATCAGGCCACAAGAGCGCTCTTTTACTTACAAATAGTGCGCTGCAGTCTGCAACATGTCAGCTGTTATCAATGATGCCCGCACTGCTCTCTGAGTAGCTCTGTGCACCGGAGCCGAGTAGTGGTGATGTCACACTCGGAGGATGTCCTGCTCGCGGCTCCTCCCACAGTTAGTCAGAGAGCAGTGCGGGCGTCACTGATGCCAGAGCTGACACGCTGCCAGCTGCAGACTGTTTGTAAGTAACAGAGTGCTCTGGCGTTCTGATGACTTTTTCTGTCAATGCTTTGCCCAGTAAGCTAAAGTGAAATTAATATTCATTTCTCTTTAGCAGCGGGGACAGACTTTAGCCACAGTAGCTGGCTTCTGCTTCCTGTCACCAACTGCTGGTCCGCTGGCAACGGGGGCCCCTATAGCAGCTGCCCACTGGCTGGGGGCCCCTGGAGCAGTGGGGGTCCTAGGCAGCTTTTGGCCAGTATGCCAGCAGATGTCAGTGCCTGGGCCCAACGGAGCATCCTCTGGTTCTCCGGTGGGCCAGTCCGACCCTGATCCTAGTTCCCTTTTATATCTACAGTTATTACATGCTAGAAGAGAGGCCTCCCTAGAGTAAGCTATTTTCTCCTGGAAACTCTACCTAGCAAAATCCTTAAAGGGATTCTGCTGGTTTGAACTCCAAGTCTGCAGTCACTCTATGTGACCTAAGTCTTCTGAATCCTGACAGTGTGAGGTCCGGTACGCTGTTAAGATTTACTGGTATTATGATGAGAGTGGGTGGTCACATGATGCAATTTGCATACTTGCAGTCACATTCCAACTAGACGTGCTGATTGAGAGAAGCTGAGCACATCTGGTAGGAATGTGACCAGAAGTATGCAAACTGCATACATGCGGTCATGTAACCACCCCCTCTCATCAGTAACACTAATGAATTTTGATAGAATGCACACTGCAAGCTGTCAGGATTTAGAAGTATGAAGTCACACAGAGTTGTAAAAGGGAATCTTTAAACCATGTTACACCCCATCTAGCAGCTGTTGTGGCTAAATAGTTGAAGCAAAGCGAATTCCAAATGTAATTTTTATCTGCACTTTCTGTCTATCCAATACAATTAGGTCACTAACGATCAATATGTTGCATAATAATGCATACTAAAAAATGAAGAACACGCCAGTCTTCTTCAAGGCTGTGTTTATCTCACTTAATTTTGCCAAGTACCCCATAAAGTTCCTTCTCACTATCCTCGACAGAATTGAAAAAAAATTGTGACAAATTAGAGAAAAATCTTGTATGCAAATTGCCTCTTCAAAAAAAGGAGGACTTGTACTCTATAGCGCCACCTATTGGAAGTAGCGATCCTACAATCTTGGACAGACAAATATTTCAGAGACAAATCATTGAAAGGAAAATGAGTGATTAAGTATATGAATAAAACATGTCTGTGCACTCAGAATGCTAGGGTCTTACAGTTGAGAATAATCAGTAGGTTCCCACATAAATAATGACGGTCTGATTTCTAATATTAGAAGATTGATGGTAAAAAAAGAAAACAATGTTCTATGCTAAATTTAATCCTGACGAAAAAGTTTGTTGCTCGACTACATGAGTGCTATTAAACTTAAATTTTTAGCAAAAACACACACCCCTCATAAACAGCTCATACAATAATTGTCTAACTATTCATCCAAAAGTAAAAAGACCAGGCCTACTTTGCACTGACGAGGACCAACAGTCCGAAACACCGTGTCTGCAAATGGAGATTCTGATTTGGCTTTTATCCTAAGTCATATTACAAGACTCGTTAAAGGGTTGATTGTGACTTGTAGGATCGCTACTTCCAATAGGTGGCGCTATAGAGTACAAGTCCTCTTTGTTTGAAGAGGCAATTTGCATATTAAAATTTCCCAGAGGAGCATTGCACGGCGAATAAGCCTCCTTACCTTGACACGCCAGAGCTGGTATGTCACTCTCCACAAGGAGTAACCTTACCCCCAGACCCCAGTCCAGAGCCTCTCATCTAGCCAAATCAGATCTCTCCTACTTTGCACTGACGAGGACCAACAGTCCGAAACACCGTGTCTGCAAATGGAGATTCTGATTTGGCTTTTATCCTAAGTCATATTACAAGACTCGTTAAAGGGTTGATTGTGACTTGTAGGATCGCTACTTCCAATAGGTGGCGCTATAGAGTACAAGTCCTCTTTGTTTGAAGAGGCAATTTGCAGGTGAAAATGCACACTTTGGACACTGATTCCTGATTGAGCTCGTATAAACAGGACAGCAATCATCAGACAAATGAGCAAAACATTTGTTAGTCTGGTGTGATGATTTTTAAGCAGATTTAAAATTAGCAATATTGGCCACACATCTTCCTGTGTAAAATGGTAATTTGCTTAGGACAGGTGTGGGGAACCTTTTTTCTGCCAAGGTCCATTTGGATATTTATACAATCATTTGAGGGCCGTACAAAATTAACAACTTGAAAATTACCCTGCTATATTAGGTAAAACATTTAATTAACTCATCCCTAATGTGATGGCTGGAACTGCTTCTCTTTGGTGTGGCTGTGATCTTAGGTGGTATTGATGATGTTGCTACTTGTAACTACTTTTCCAGATTTGCGTCGGTCTGGAGCACAGGTGAAATTTTGCAATCATAAATTTTGTAAAGAACTCTTAGCAGAAAGTCGTACTGAACACAAATGTATATCACACTGCAGGTCTCTTTATAGTGGGAAATTCATAACTGCTCCTATACCATTTATAGAACTCAAATAGTGGGAGATCTGCAGTATACAGCAATAGGGCACACTGAGACTGCTGTATAAACATTACACAGGGGACACTGCGACTGCTTTATAACCATCACATATGAGACACTGCGACTGCTTTATAACCATCACATATGAGACACTGAGCCTGGAGTGTATAAATCACATAGGAGATAACGGAGCTGGACTATGTACATCACATAGGAGACACTGAGACTTTTGTACATACATCATATAGGAAACATCGAGGCTGGAGTATATACATCACATAGGAGATACCGGGGCTGGAGTATATACATCACATAGAAGACACTGGGGCTGGAGTATATACATCGCAGGAGACATGGGAGCTGCGGAATATACATCACAGGAGACATGGGGCTGCAGTATAGACATCACTGGAGACATGAGTCTGTAGTATAGACATCAGCGGAGACATAGTGATGGTATAATCACCACAGGAGACATGAGGCTGTGGTATAATCATCACAGGAGACACTGGGGCTGCAATATAATCATCACATGAGACACTGTGGCTACAGCACAATCCAGGGGTCTCAAACTGCATTCCTCGAGGGCCGCAAACCATGCGTGTTTTCAAGATTTCCTTAGCATTGCACTGGGTGCTGAAGAATTATCTGTGCAGGTGATTAAATTATCACCTGTGCAATACAGGGAGATCCTGAAAACATGACCTGTTTGCGGCCCTTGTGGAATGCAGTTTGAGACCTCTGGTATAATCAACACACGAGACGCTGGGGCTGCAATGTAGACATCACAGGAGATGCTGGGGCTGTGGTGTAGATGAGCCGCCCGCCAGGGCCATGGGGATACTCGGCACCGAGCCCGTCAACTTCTATGGGGGATGTCACAGGCAGCCACGGCTCGGTCCGTGACCCTGGGCGCTCACTATAAATGGGGGAGTATTTACAGGGGAATAAATGTTCGTATGTTGATTCGTGACGCCACCTGTAGTACCTGGTCAGGGTGACCAGCGCTGCTGTGCAGGTCCTCTGGGAGGGATTGTGTTGTGCAGCTTGATGATAAGTCTCCTACAGGTAAGACTGTATCCTCCCAGGGCAGATGGATGATAGGTGTAGCAATGGTGCAGAGGGATGTAGCAGAGGGGAGTGTGCATCGCTGGAATAATCAGGGAAACAGTTCTGTTGCAGTTTCAAGGGTTTACTCACAGTCTGTTGTACATACAGATGCCAGACGGGCGCTGTGTCCTCCAAGAGAGTGGTCCAGCAACCCTCAGGTAAGTTAGTCGCACCTCCAAAGACTCCCTTTTAGTATGTTCCTTTCCAACGTCTTCTCTAGGTGCTACACTCCTGACTTCCATGCACCCCGCCACCACAGAGCCCTCGGACGAGGGAGTATTGGGCCCTTTCAGTTACCAGACTGGACTGGTGGCTTACATGCGACCCAGTACGGAAGTCCTGGACGTACTTGACCCCTAAGCTTCCTCCCGGTGAGATTATGGTGGCTAGTGGCCCCTTGAAGAGACACACTGTTCTCGGTGTTACTAGTGGAGCTGAACTTTCCCACTAGTCTAGGGACCGTTCCCCGATGTTTCCCTGGTCCTCCTTTCTTCAGGATGGGGCACAGCCTTAATTGCTGTCTCGCCCTGGACCCTTTCTCTCTCTTCAGCAAGGCTCCCTGAGGTGGACTCAGAGCAGCAGCAGGACAGTCCAGTACCCACACACTGACTGCCTGTCTCAAAACTGGATTCTCTCTCTCACACGCAGCCTAATGCTGCCTAAACTCCACCCACCCAACTAGCTACACCCTGTTCTAACTAGCCTGAGTCAGATCATCCTCCCGTGGGGTCCGCCTGAGCTCAGCTAGCATGATGAGTGATGGATGCAGTGGTTGGAGTAAATGGGGTGCTTCCTCCTTATCTGAGAGTCAGGTGCCACACCGCTGGGTGCGATGCAACATCTCTGTGGCGACTGGACCCTCAGGGTGCCACATTCCCCTTGTTAAACACAGCACTCCCGGGCTGTAAAAGAGTAAAGATGTTACAGAGAAACATACAAAATTTTATAAATGCATTTCAACAGGTAGAAAACAGTTTCAAAACTCATCATCCCTTTATGGGAGGCACTTCAGGTTAAACATTGCATAAATAACATTTTTAATAATAACATTCAAATAAAGTGCAAATAGCAATAACATTAGATTCAGGTAAAACTTGTGCTTGTGGAGGACCCGCTCCAAACTCCAACGGTGGTCTTGGGTGGGCTGCAAGACTTTACTGACTTTTCCAGAAAACCTCACCTTCGGCCACACCAAACGGGTTTTAGTTTCTGAGGTATATGTAAAACCAAGATGGAGCACCGAGGTGCTAACTATTTACAAAGTCAGTCCTTGGACTAGCAAAGTTCATAGCCTCACAGTTCAGAATTCAGACAATTTAAAGGCAACATTTTAAATCAAACAAAACTATTCACAAATGAAGAACCTGTCTGGGTGTTTCATTTACTTTGAGCTGGATAGCTGACCTCCGGGGTCACCTGGTGCTCCTCTGGAAGCTCCCAGACATCTGTGACACCGGGTGCCACCAAAACATGGTGCCATTTCCCTCTTGTGACCACCAGGTCATGTCCAGTAATCACAGTTTGGACTTCTGCATCACTGGTTGTAGGGCAAGGCCTGACGGGTGCCTCACTGAGGCCAGCATCCTGCGCCCTCTCACGGCGGGGGGCAGCTGAGGGAGTTGTAGACTGGGTTTTTGGCGGGGTGGGGGTGCTGGCGGAGACCCGGGGGTAGGAGACCGGTGGCGAGGTCGGCACGGACGCATCCCCATGCTCTAGGGAAGAGGGGTCATACCTGGATACATTAAGGGCATACCACCCTTTATATCCCCAGTGCCGGGTGTAGGTCAGTAGGTCCCC
This sequence comes from Oophaga sylvatica, assembly GCA_033576555.1. Classification (NCBI taxonomy): domain Eukaryota; kingdom Metazoa; phylum Chordata; class Amphibia; order Anura; family Dendrobatidae; genus Oophaga; species Oophaga sylvatica. The sequence continues at coordinate 157,213,293 of JARQOD010000006.1, read as the reverse complement.
GACATATAGGTCCCTCTCCGGGTGTCTGTCAGGTAGATGGGCCTCTACATCCCGGCGATTTACAAATATCTCCAGGTACAGCCCGGGCTCCAGGATAAAGCCCCATCCACCCTGAAGTTTAAAGTCTCGCACCGCCCCCTTGCGCCGCGGCTCCCTCAGCGTACCTTTGTCCTTCCGCATCTTGTCCTTATCGGCCAGGTCCCGCTCATGCTGCCGCTGCCGGAGCTGCTGTACCTCCCTGCGTTCACGCTGTCGATGAGCTTCCTGCTCCCGTCGCCTCCACTCCTCCTCCTGGCGCCGGTCGTAATCCGCCGCGGCTAACCATTCCATCTCCTGCCAGTCGATCGGAGTGGCACGGGATTCCGGATCCTCCTGGGTCCCCGCGGGTTGATGGAACTCTGCAGCAATGGGCACTGCAACTGGTTCCGACACTGGCTGGGGTACCGGCGCGGGCAGCATACCCGAAACCGGGGAAGGTGTTTCAGCATCTCCTCCTTCCTCGGATTCTTCAGCCGGGATGAGTAGAGCGGCACTGGGTTCGGCCACTACACAGGCCTCCGTTTCAGCCTCAGGTAGTGGCATCTCAGGTGGGTGGAGCGATTGGCTCTGCTGCAGCCACAGCTTCAGAGCCCGCCAGGTCTTCCAGAGCGGCATCCGCCTCTGCTTCCCGGGCAAGGGCTCCATCGGGTTCGAGCCCTGGAGATGGCTCAGGCTCCGGTTGCACTTCTTCATGGGGGAAGAGTGTCAGCTCCTCCATTCCCCCACACAGTGATTCCTTTCCTGCCGCCATCTCTTCCCAGTGGTAGCTGATTATTCCATCAGGAGGGGCCTGGTCTTTTGTATGGAGGCAGGACCTTTGCGTTTTTTTTTCTCCCACTGAGTAGAATGAGGAGGCGGATCTCCTTCGCTGTGGGGCATGATCGGATATTGTAATAGCACTTGGACTGGGCGGCCATTATTTTCACGCCACTCACTGAGCGCACGCCCACGAATTCACACCCTCCTTCTTCACCAGCGTCTCATGGCGCGAATATGGCAGCAAATGGCGGCAAAGTCACAAAAGATGGCAAATAAAGTCTTTAGCACAAAACAGTCAATTTAGGCACACAGGACTCACTTATAGCGAGCTTCAGAATCCTGTTCGTGATGCCAAAAATGAGCCGCCCGCCAGGGCCGTGGGGATACTCGGCACCGAGCCCGTCGACTTCTGTGGTGGTTGTCACGGGCAGCCACGGCTCGGTCCGTGACCCTGGGCGCTCACTATAAATGGGGGAGTATTTACAGGGGAATAAATGTTCGTATGTTGATTCGTGACGCCACCTGTAGTACCTGGTCAGGGTGACCAGCGCTGCTGTGCAGGTCCTCTGGGAGGGATTGTGTTGTGCAGCTTGATGATAAGTCTCCTACAGGTAAGACTGTATCCTCCCAGGGCAGATGGATGATAGGTGAGGCACAGCCTTAATTGCTGTCTCGCCCTGGACCCTTTCTCTCTCTTCAGCAAGGCTCCCTGAGGTGGACTCAGAGCAGCAGCAGGACAGTCCAGTACCCACACACTGACTGCCTGTCTCAAAACTGGATTCTCTCTCTCACACGCAGCCTAATGCTGCCTAAACTCCACCCACCCAACTAGCTACACCCTGTTCTAACTAGCCTGAGTCAGACCATCCTCCCGTGGGTTCCACCTGAGCTTAGCTAGCATGGTGAGTGATGGATGCAGTGGTTGGAGTCAATGGGGTGCTTCCTTCTTACCTGAGAGTCAGGTGCCACACCGCTGGGTGCGATGCAACATCTTTGTGGCGACTGGACACTCAGGGCGCCACATAGACATTACAGCAGATGCTGAGGTTACGGTATAGATATCATAGGAAATACTGGGCTGCTGCAACTGTCTTCTTCTGTGGGATTGTAGTACATCATCTGCTAACTGCACCCACAAAGTATGCCCTGTCACTGGCCAGCGAGAGGATGTAATCTTTCATTTCATATATTCATTGCAACACTGCGTACATTTTCTCACAGAGCAAGAAGAAATGCATTCAAAATGCAGCTGCTGGCCTGAGCAGTACTGTTCTAGCGAGGGATGAAGAAAAGGTCACCTTTCACCAAATTTTTCATGTTGTACTGGACACATGATGTAATAGTGGCTGCAGTGCGGAATAAAAAGTTGTTTTTTATTTTGCCTCTCCGTTTGTGAAGATATTAGTAATCAAACGATTTGGAACTTTTATTAAGTCCAAGTGAGTGTTATCAGATAGCAACTCATACAGGGAGATGAAGTACATGACCCCAGTAAAACACCCACTTGGACTTTACATGCTGAACAAGTGTCCAGTTCAACATATAAAATTTAGTGAAGGGTCATTTAACTGTAAAAGATGTAGAGCTTAAAGAGTTTATCAATTACATGTTTTATTTACCATGGGCCTAAAAACTAACAGGCAGATAGTTGCATTGCATACTACCTCCCTGTTGTGCCATGCGTCGATCTCTGCCACCACAGTACAGTCATAGTCCGCGCCTGCCAGCAATTCAGCAGCTTCCACTGATGTCTCATTGACTGTGGCTGCCAATGTCATGCTGATTGACAGCCACCTCCCCACTGCCTGACTGTGAGCAATCGGCTGTCAATCAGCATGACGTTGGCAGCAACGCCACATCGACAGAGCAGCCCAGAAGAAGAACGGCGCCCTGTTGATGTGGAGCAGCTGAATTAACTGCAGAAGTGGTTGTGACCATCCTGTGCAAGGCAGAACAGGCAGGTATTTAGCCTGTTACCTCCTTGTTAGTTTTTAGGTCCACAGTAAAAAAATCCTGGTTAAACCCTTTAACTATTACAAACAATAAACTTACTTTCTGATATGACATTTCAGGAAAAAAGGGTGTAATTATATACGGCTGACAATTTTCTTTTTTAAACATAAACATTTTTTTAAAATATGTCTTAAGACACACTCAAAGGTAGTTTTGAAACTATGCAAAACTATGCGTAAATCATACCTGCCTGTCTGATGTGATCAATACAAACTGGCATATTGAGCAATACATTTCCACACTGCAATGTGTGGATGTAAACTAATCAAGCTAGGACTTGTAGTATAAATGCAGGATCTTCTGTAACAAGTCAGCAGCTTCTTATAGATATCAGACCACAGATAGTTTGCGAGTCTTTTGTACACTGATCTAATTTAAACTTAACCCACATTAGTAAGAAAACTTAAAAAGCACCTGCACTGCTACATTATAAAAAAAATATTAGTAAACTCTCTAAAATAAAGCAGTCTGAACATGGAGGAAGAGTACAAAAATATATCTTAAAATGCAGTTAGGTCACTCATCAACCTATAGGTGGAAAGATCGACAACAATCTGAACAATCTGTAATCACATGCAATATACAGGTTATTTCACTGCATGCTCCACAAATTGGGGGCAAAGAACACTGCAGTATACTTTAACAGCCAATCGTTAGAACATGCTGCCTTCACAACTGTTACTACTTACCAGTGTAGCTTTTCCTGTTTTCCAAATCTTCATGTTTTTCATTTGGCATCTGGGAGGTTGGCGGTGGTGGAGCTCTTCTTTTCTTTTTCTGCTCTTCTTTTTGAACTGCAGCACATAACTGAAAGAAGAGAAACATTGTTTGAGAACTCACTTATAAAGCATCTACCGTATATACTCGAGTATAAGCTGAGTTTTTCAGCACATGTTTTTGTGGTGCTGTCTGTGTGTGGTGCTGTATGTGTGATGGTGGTGGGGGGAGGCAGTGATGGTGGTGAGGAGCCGGAGGCAATGATGATGATGATGGGGAGGCGATGATGATGGGGAGGCGATGATAATGGGGAAGCAATGATGATGATGGGGAGGCGATGATGATGGGGAGGCGACGATGATGATGGGGAGGCAATGATGATGATGATAATGGGGAGGCAATGATGATGATGATGGGGAGGCAATGATGATGATAATGGGGAATCTTTCCACAGCGCCCTTTCCTGAGCCGTAACATTGCAGAACGCAGCACAGTGCAGAGGAGAGCTCCATATTTTGTATGGAGCATCATATGGGGACCAGTATCCTGTATGGAGCATTATTTGGGGTCCAATATTCTTTATGGAGCATTATATTTGGCCCATAATACTGTATGGAGGACTATGTGGTGCCCATAATATTATATGGAGGACTGTACTGTCTGGTCTGTACTGTGCGCTGTGAGGATTTGGCAGTTTCTGGGCTATTGTAGAATTTACAATAGATATCACTCATGTAATGGAAGTAGAGAAGTGTTTGGCATTGTACTATACCCATATTTCTCTGCAGTATCTGTGCATCATGAATCGTGGTTTGTGTTAAAGGGGCCCACTAAGACTCTTTCGCCCGGGGCCCATAAAAACCTGGAGCCAGCCGTGTACTCGAGTCATTGTCCCAGTAGAAGGAGGGTGATGGGGAGCGGCTGAGTAGCGGGTCACAGGAGACAGGAGCTGCGGCTAAAGCCTGTGCCCGCTGCTAAAGAGAAATGAATATTCAATGCACTGGCATACAGTGTCAACCGCAGCCGCCGGCTTCCAGCAGCTGCCGGGCTATCACGGGTGCGCGCTACTTAAGAATTATGAATATTCACCTCTCTCCACTCCCATAGGCGTGGAGTGGAGTGAATATTCATTACCTTAATGAGCGGGGACATGTGATCGCCCGGCCACTGGAACTGAGTGCACCAGGAACAAGATGCAGCGAGGGCACGCAGGGAAGGTAAGTAGGATTTTTTTATGCTTTTCTCATCAGGGCTATGCATACAAGGATAAGGATGAGGAACCATGTATACAATGATAGGGATGAGGAACCATGCATACCAGGATAGGGATGAGGAATCATGCATACCACGATAGTGATGAGGACCCATACATACAAGGATAGGGATGAGGAACCATGCATACCAGGATAGGGATGAGGAGCCATGCAGATAAGGATAGGGATAAGGAGCTATGCATACAAGTATGGGGATAAGGAGCCATACAGACAAGGATGGGAATGAGGAGCCATGCATATAAGGATGGGGATGAGGAACCATGCATACAAGGATGGGGATGAAGAGCCATGCATACAAGGATAAGGAGCCATGCATACAAGGATGAGGATAAAGAGCCATGCATACAAGGATGGGGATAAGGAGCCATGCAGACAAGGATAGGATGAGGAATCATGCATACAAGGATGGGGATGAAGAACCATGCATACCAGGATAGGGATGAGGAGCCACGCATACCAGGATAGGGATGAGGGGACAATGCATACTTATACTTGAGTCAATACGTTTTCCCAGCTTTCCGTGGCAAAATTAGGTGCCTGGGCTTATATCGGGTCGGCTTATACACGAGTATATACGGTAATTGTTCCTTGACATTTTTTTAAAAAAATAATAAAAACAAATTAAATGATTTTAAAGTAACCGCAAATAACTGTATTCCCTTAAATGTTAGAACAATCTGTGTAATCTATTAGTGTATATAATACATTCCTCTCTTCTGTTCTGACAGCTATTAAGCTATTGCATTCAATATATTCTGCATGATTTTTAACTTGACCAAAGATGTGTATAGACCTGTGTTTCTTGACCATGGCTTCTTGGAATTCTGACATTTCGCAGAGCCAGACTACAGGCTCCTCAAAGCACTGAATCAAGAGCAGTCATTTTTACAGTACAGTTGGTAAATTGATCTCTATCTAATTAAAGATGCTTGGCAAAGTAGTCAACACATATCAATCACAATATAGTCCTAGCTGAGAATTTAAAAATACATATCACAACCTGTATTAAAAATAAAAGAGAATAGAAAATAGAATTGCATTAAATTTTCACACTTTCCACTGGAGATTTTTAAGACACTAACTTAACTATTGTTTCAGGAAATAACACATGTACATTACTATAAAGGTTGGATTCTGACCCTATCTTTTCTGTTGAAGTTTCTAATGAGCCTGTACAAAGTTCATTGTAAAGGGAGGTGTCAATGTGAAGCAGGCTTAGGTGTGATATCGTCTATTGTGATTGGTGGATGCTGTATTATAAGCTTGGTATTAGACTTGTAACTGGTCATTGTAATCCTGTATGTGACAATTTCAAGCCTTACTGAAAACTCTTTCTAAAAGGGCAGTCTAAGAGAAGAGTATAAGAAAGTCCTAGAGGCCAATTTTAAAATTGTAAAATTACTAATTTTTTTTCTTTTTTTCAATAATGATATGAAAAAAGTAATTTTTTTAAAATGCAAGTAAAAAAAAACTTGATTTAAGCAAAAGGTCATTTTCTGATTACAACTTCCCTTTAAAGGAGAATGTTAATTACATAAGTAGGGTTAGTGAATTATCAGTCAAAAACAGCAACATATGAATAAACTCTAAGGCTGTGTTTCCACGCTCAGGAAACACAGCGCTTTGGACGGAGCGGAAAGTCCGCTCCGCCCAAAGCCCCGCCCCCTTTTGAACGCGCGCTCATTCCGGATGTGTTCAGGAACACATCCGGAACACATGAGGAATGACCGCCGCATGTCCGGAAACGCAGGTCTTCCGCTTGCGTGTTTTGAAGCATAGTGGAGACGGGATTTCTTGAAATCCCCTCCACTATGCTGTAACATCTGGACGCTGCGTGTTTGACGCTGCGCCAATGCACAGCGTCAAACACGCAGCTAATCCGGACTGTTTCCTGAGCGTGGAAACATACCCTAAGGGCTCATGGACTCTGCAATGTCCAGCAATGCCTAAAGTTCAGAACAGCCAAGCATTCATATACACAGTCTCTGTTAGATATTTCAAAGTTATGGCCATTGATCTTTTGTCACCTTCCAAAATTTGCACTAACCTCCACTCTACTAATTTTGATGCATTAGGAGTTTCACTCTATGAAGGAATATACAGCTCTGGCAAAAATTAAGAGACCACTGCACAGTTTTATAAAAATCAGCTTTGAATTGACTGTTTGCAGCCTTTGGATCCATCTCTATTGGGACTTGAAATATATATATATTATATATATATATATATATATATATATATATACATATATATATATATGTATCTTTTTTCCCTCCTGTTGTCATCATCATTATCTTTAGATATATTTACGTATGTTTATTATTTGTAGGATGGGTTTTTGCTTTGATATGATACGGGCTCTTGTGTGTTTCTATATGCTGATGAGGCTTTCATTATAATGCATATGTAGGAAATTAACATCCGACATCTGATCTACAGATACACTGGTACAGATTGGTCTGATTGTATTTCTGCCTTTCTAGTCCTACACAATTTTCGGATTATGGAAGGTGGTTCTTATTATTGTTTATAGACATTTGCATGTGTAAATTAAAAATCAAACTAGCATGACTTTACTACTTCCTTAATAATTTGTGATTTTGGCTACTTGAATTTTGTCCCTATGAACTTATCCATAATATACACAAAAAATTGCACTTTTCCGTCCTTACTATTGTAACTATATGGTGGCCCTGCTATTAGGCTCCTGTGCCACTGGAGCTTTCATTCATTCATTCATGCATCTGAATCAATGTGTTATATTCTTTGCTTGATTCTATTATAGCTTCTTATGCTTGGAGCTGGGTTATCAAGACACCATTTGTTGCCTGATCATGCATTGCGCTGACTAAAGCCGTCCTGGAATTTTTCCTTTGATTAACCCTGTATTACTAAGCAATTAGGACGACCTCTTAATTGCACAAGCGCTGCAATATTAGTGCCTCCTTTACTATTCCATGCAGGTACTCTCTGAGACTTTCTCCTTTATGGACCTCTGTGCCCCTGAAGTTTCTAACAATCTTTGATATTTTTCTTCTATTTTTTTACCTTGGTGATTCATCTATGGGTTAAATTCAAAGTGATTTCCTTGCACATGTGCTGTAACTTTACAAGCCCTTGATTGTTACTTCCGTTTTGGGAGCTTGGAGATTCCTCCCTTTGGATTACGCCGTCGCTGCTACACCTGGTATGGTCATTTGCTAATATATTTTTTTCCCCAGATATAGGCTGTATTTCAAAGGTGACACATACCTACCTTAAGAAAGACACGATCTGTGTTGGAACGCGTGGGTCCTGGTACTCGTATGCCGGCTTCATGGGGATTATTATTCCAACCTGTTGGTATATTCTGATCTGCCCTTTTCCTTATTTGTCTATCTGACCTTTGGCTACATTGTGTCCTTTTGGGCTATTCTGAGATCTCTATACCATATGGTTGGGCTATTTAATGATCGATAAAGGTTTGTTAGATTGCTCAGTTATTTATACTTGCATTTTAGGGCAATTTATCATTCTCCTTTCCCCATGTATATAATGATGTTGACAACAGGAGTTTAGGTACACAGCTAATTTTAGGTTGGGGTATTATCCTTTACTGTTATGTATTAAGATTGGCATATGAGTATTTAGAGTATTTTACTCTCGATTTTGTTGGACTTTCTTTACACCATGAGTGTTTTTTAACTGTTTTTAATGAGGCGTGTTTTTCCTTTTTTTGTACTTCAATAAGTTGTTATGCTATATATATTCCTTTGTGATTGATTTTTTTGGTGATCCCACTGATTTGCATGTGTCTGGCTTTTGTTCTTATAAAAATCAGCTTTGCTACATGTCTGACAGCCTTTCCATTCCAGTATCAGTTGAATTCCTACCAGAGTACACCTCATTCTACTTAATGTGGTTCTGATTAGGTGATCACCTGAACCAAATCTTATTTAACGAAGGAAAGTCTAAGAAACACTGCTCTGGTGTTCACAATCCTCTTGCAATAGAACAAGCTGGATGGCAAAACAAGTGCTAGTAATATCCCAAGAGTAATAGGAATGAAAAATAACTTTTAACCATGCCAGATGAGTCGAAAAGTAAAGTCTTGAGTGAGGAAAAAAAGGGCTCAATTCTGGCTTTACTAGCAGAAGGATACAGCGAGCATCATGTTGACTCCATCCTTAAAATTTCTAAGACGGCAGTCCATCACAACAAGGTCAAGCAGCAGACATTGGGGACAACAAAGCTACAGACCGGCAGAGGGCGAAAACGATTCTCCACTGACAGTGATGACCGTCATCTTAATCGAATATCACTCAGCAACCGCAGGATAACATCAAGTGACCTAAAAAAGGAATGGCAAATGGCAGCAGCAGTGAAATCCATG
>JARQOD010000006.1:157124335-157204019 GCA_033576555.1 Oophaga sylvatica | reverse complement strand
TGTCAGGCAGCTGTGCTAATCCACCAAATGAATTGCCCCCTTATCACAGTCAGGCAGCCTACTAATCAGATGTGATGCTCCACTCAAGCAATTTGTACACAGTTAGTGGCAGGCAGCTGTGCTACTCCTGCAAATTATTGCCTCCTTATCCCAGTCAGGCAGGCAGCATACTAATCAGATCACTTGGTCCACACAAGCAATTTGTACACTGTCACTGGCCGGAAGCTCAGCTACTCAACCAATTTAATTGAACCTTTATCACAGTCAGGCAGCCTCCTAATCAGATGTGATTCTCCACCCAAGCAATTTGTACACTGTCAGTGGCAGGCAGCTGTGCTACTCCACCAAATTAATTGCCCCCTTATCACAGTCAGTCAGCCTACTAATCAGATGTCATGCTCCACTCAAGCAATTTGTACACAGTTAGTGGCAGGCAGCTGTGCTACTCCTGCAAATTTTGCCTCCTTATCCCAGTCAGGCAGGCAGCCTACTAATCAGATCACTTGGTCCACACAAGCAATTTGTACACTGTCACTGGCCGGAAGCTCAGCTACACAACCAATTTAATTGCCCCTTTATCACAGTCAGGCAGCCTCCTAATCAGATGTGATTCTCCACCCAAACAATTTGTACACTGTCAGTGGCAGGCAGCTGTGCTACTCCACCAAATGAATTGCCCCTTATCACAGTCAGACAGCCTACAAATCAGATGTAATGCTCCACTCAAGCAATTTGTACACTGTCAGTGGCAGCCAGCTGTGCTACTCAACCAAATTAATTGACCCCTTACCACAAGCAGTCAGGCTACTAATCATATCAGATGGTCCACACAAGCAATTTGTACACTGGCAGTGTCAGGCAGCTGTGCTACTCCACCAAATGAATTGCCCCTTATCACAGTCAGAAAGCCTACTAATCAGATGTGATGCTCCACTCAAGCAATTTGTACACTGTCAGTGGCAGTCAGCTGTGCTACTCAACCAAAATAATTGCCCCCTTACCACAGTCAGTCAGGCTGCTAATCAGATTAGTTGGTCCATACAAGCAATTTGTACACTGTCAGTGGCAGGCAGCTGATCTACTCCAGCAAATTAATTGCCTACTTATCACAGTCAGGCAGGCAGCCTACTAATCAGATGAGATGGGCAACACAAAGCAATTTGTACACTGGCAGTATCAGGCAGCTGTGCTACTACACCAAATAAATTGCCCCTTATCACATTCAGGCAGCCTACTAATCAGATGTGATGCTCCGCTCAAGCAATTTGTACACTGTCAGTGGCAGGCAGCTTTGCTACTCCACCAAATGAATTACCCTCTTATCGCAGTCAGACAGCCTACTAATCAGATGTGATGCTCCTCTCAAGCAATTTGTACACTGTCAGTGGCATACGGCTGTACTACTCCACCAAATTACTTGCCCCCGTATCACATTCAGGCAGCCTCCTAAACAGATGTGATGCTCCACCCAAGCAATTTGTACACTGTAAGTGTCAGGCAGCTGTGCTAATCCTCGAAATTAATTGCCTCCTTACCACAGTCAGGCAGGCTACTAATCAGAACAGATGGTCCACACAAGCAATTTGTACACTGTCAGTGGCAGGCAGCTGTGCTACTCCAGCAAATTTATTGCTTCCTTATAAAAATCAGGTAGCAGCCTACTAATCAAATCAGTTGTTTCACAAAAGCAATTTTTACACTGTCACTGGCAGGCACCTCAGCTACTACACCAAATTTATTACCACTTGATCACAATCAGGCAGCCTACTAATCAGATGTGATGCTCCACCCAAGCAATTTGTACACTGTCAGTGTCAGGCAGCTGTGCTATTCCACCAAATTAATTGCCCCCTTATCACAGTCAGCCAGCCTACTAATCAGATATGATGCTCCAATCAAGCAATTTGTACACTGTCAGTGGCAGGCAGCTGTGCTACTCCACCAAATTAATTGCCCCTTTTTCACAGTCACCCTACTAATCAGATGTGATGCTCCGCTCAAGCAATTTGTACATTTTCAGTGGCAGGCAGCTGTGCTGCTCCACCAAATGAATTATACTCTTATCACAGTCAGACAGCCTACTAATCAGATGTGATGCTCCACTCAAGCAATTTGTACACTGTCAGTGGCTGACGGCTGTGCTACTCCACCAAATTACTTGCCCCCTTATCACATTAAGGCAGCCTACTAATCTGATGTGATGCTCCGCTCAAGCAATTTGTACACTGTCAGTGGCAGGCAGCTGTGCTACTCCACCAAATGAAGTACCCTCTTATCACAATTAGACAGCCTACTAAACAGTTGTAATGCTCCAACCAAGCAATTTGTACACTGTCAGTGTCAGGCAGCTGTGCTAATCCACCAAATGAATTGCCCCCTTATCACAGTCAGACAGCCTACTAATCAGATGTGATGCTCCACTCAAGCAATTTGTACACTGTCAGTGGCAGGCAGCTGTGCTACTCCAGCAAATTATTGCCTCCTTATCCCTGTCAGGCAGGCAGACTAATAATCTGATCACTTGGTCCACACAAGCAATTTGTACACTGTCACTGGCAGGCAGCTCATCTACTCAACCAAATGAATTGCCCTTTTATCACATTCAGGCAGCCTACTAAACTAAACAGATGTGATGCTCCACCCAAGCAATTTGTAAACTGTCAGTGGCAGGCAGCTGTGCTACTCCAGCAAATTAATTGCTTCCTTATAAAATCAGGTAGCAGCCTACTAATCAAATCAGTTGTTTCACAAAAGCAATTTTTACACTGTCACTGGCAGGCACTCAGCTACTACACCAAATTTATTACCACTTGATCACAATCAGGCAGCCTACTAATCAGATGTGATGCTCCACCAAGCAATTTGTACACTGTCAGTGTCAGGCAGCTGTGCTATTCCACCAAATTAATTGCCCCCTTATCACAGTCAGCAGCCTACTAATCAGATATGATGCTCCAATCAAGCAATTTGTACACTGTCAGTGGCAGGCAGCTGTGCTACTCCACCAAATTAATTGCCCCTTTTCACAGTCACCCTACTAATCAGATGTGATGCTCCGCTCAAGCAATTTGTACATTGTTCAGTGGCAGGCAGCTGTGCTGCTCCACCAAATGAATTTCCTTATCACAGTCAGACAGCCTACTAATCAGATGTGATGCTCCCCTCAAGCAATTTGTACACTGTCAGTGGCTGACGCTGTGCTACTCCACCAAATTATTGCCCCTTATCACATTAAGGCAGCCTACTAATCTGATGTGATGCTCCGCTCAAGCAATTTGTACACTGTCAGTGCAGGCAGCTGTGCTACTCCACCAAATGAATTACCCTCTTATCACATAGACAGGCTACTAAACAGTTGTAATGCTCCACCAAGCAATTTGTACATGTCAGGTCAGGCAGCTGTGCTACTCCCAAATTAATTGCCTCCTTATCCACAGTCAGGCAGGCTACTAATCAGAACAGATGGTCCACACAAGCAATTTGTACACTGTCAGTGGCAGGCAGCTGTGCTACTCCAGCAAATTAAATTGCTTCCTTATCACAATCAGGAGCAGCTACTAATCAATCATTGTTCCACCAAGCAATTTGTACACTGTCACTGGCAGGCACTCTCACTCACACCAAATTTATTACCACTTATCACAATCAGGCAGCCTACTAATCAGATGTGATGCTCCACCCAAGCAATTTGTACACTGTCAGTGTCAGGCAGCTGTGCTATCCACCAAATTAATTGCCCCCTTATCACAGTCAGCAGCCTACTAATCAGATATGATGCTCCATCAAGCAATTTGTACACTGTCAGTGGCAGGCAGCTGTGCTACTCCACCAAATTAATTGCCCCTTTTCACAGTCACCTACTAATCAGATGTGATGCTCCGCTCAAGCAATTTGTACATTTTCAGTGGCAGGCAGCTTGCTGTCCACCAAATGAATTACTCTTATCACAGTCAGAAGCCTACTAATCGAGTGATGCTCACTCAAGCAATTTGTACACTGTCAGTGGCTGCGGCTGTGCTACTCCACAATTACTTGCCCTTATCACATTAAGGCAGCCCACTATCTGATGTGATGCTCCGCCAAGCAATTTGTACACTGTCAGTGGCAGGCAGCTGTGCTACTCCACCAAATGAAGTTACCTCTTTATCACATTAGACAGCCTACTAAACAGTGTAATGCTCCAACCCAAGCAATTGTACACTGTCAGTGTCAGGCAGCTGTGCTAATCCACCAAATGAATTGCCCCCTTATCACAGTCAGCAGCCTACTAATCAGATGTGATGCTCACTCAAGCAATTTGTACACTGTCAGTGGCAGGCAGCTGTGCTACTCCAGCAAATTATTGCCTCCTTATCCTGTCAGGCAGCAGACTACTAATCTGATCACTTGGTCCACACAAGCCAATTTGTACACTGTCACTGGCAGGCAGCTCATCTACTCACCAAATGAATTACCCTTTATCACAGTCAGGCAGCCTCCTAATCAGATGTGATTCTCCACCCAAGCAATTTGTACACTGTCAGTGGCAGGCAGCTGTGCTACTCCACCAAATTAATTGCCCCCTTATCACAGTCAAACAGCCTCCTAATCAGATGTGATTCTCCACTCAAGCAATTTGTACACTGTCAGATACAGGCAGTTGTGCTACTCCACCAAATTAATTGCCCCTTCTCACAGTCAGACAGCCTACTAATCAAATCTGGAGCTTCACTCAAGCAATTTGCACACTGTCAGTGTCAGGCACCTGTGCTGCTCCACCAAATTAATTGACCCCTTATCACTGTCAGACAGCATACTAATCAGATGTGATGCTCCACTCAAGCAATTTTTACACTGACAGTGGCAGGCAGCTGTTCTACTCCAGCAAATTATTGCCTCCTTACCCCAGTCAGCGAGGCAGCCTACTAATCAGATCACTTGGTCCACACAAGCAATTTGTACACTGTCACTGGCCGGAAGCTCAGCTACTCAACCAGATTAATTGCCCCTTTATCACAGTCAAACAGCCTCCTAATCAGATGTGATTCTCCACCCAAGCAATTTGTCCACTGTCAGATTCAGTCAGTTGTGCTACTCCACCAAATTAATTGCCCCCTTATCACAGTCAGGCAGCCTACTAATCAGATGTGATGCTCCACTCAAGCAATTTGTACACAGTTAGTGGCAGGCAGCTGTGCTACTCCTGCAAATTATTGCCTCCTTATCCCAGTCAGGCAGGCAGCCTACTAATCAGATCACTTGGTCCACACAAGCAATATGTACACTGTCACTGGCCGGAAGCTCAGCTACTCAACCAATTTAATTGCCCTTTATCACAGTCAGGCAGCCTCCTAATCAGATGTGATTCTCCACCCAAGCAATTTGTACACTGTCAGTGGCAGGCAGCTGTGCTACTCCACCAAATGAATTGCCCCTTATCACAGTCAGACAGCCTACAAATCAGATGTAATGCTCCACTCAAGCAATTTGCACACTGTCAGTGGCAGCCAGCTTTGCTACTCAACCAAATTAATTGCCCCTTACCAAAGCAGGCAGGCTACTAATCATATCAGATGGTCCACACAAGCAATTTGTACACTGGCAGTGTCAGGCAGCTGTGCTACTCCACCAAATGAATTGCCCCTTATCACAGTCAGACAGCCTACTAATCAGATGTGATGCTCCACTCAAGCAATTTGTACACTGTCAGTGGCAGTCAGCTGTGCTACTCAACCAAAATAATTGCCCCCTTACCACAGTCAGGCAGGCTGCTAATCAGATTAGTTTGTCCATACAAGCAATTTGTTGTCACGGGTGTGTCGCTGCGAAGATCGTCGCGATTGCACACCCTGACTTCTCACAGCTGAGTTTCTGGTGCCGGGTGTTTTTCGGCAGAGAGGGAGTTAATTCTTCCTCTCTCTGTGCTGGACTAGACCAGCCTCGCTCAGCTGCAATTAATGTTGTGGTAATTGGTTTCCTTCAAATACCTGCCTGTCCGCTGGGGAAGTGTCGGTGAAAGCATGAAAGCATTCATGCAGACCAGCAGAGCGGATCGTTGTATGGTGAAGGATGAAGTTAAGAGTACTTGTGTGGTCTTTTTTCCCCTCCTCGCTTTATCATTTATCTCCGTACCCGTTGGTGTCCCCTCTGTTTCCTGTGGTATGACTTTTGTATGCAAGTTGGATTTTAGTTTACCCTTTGTACTGTCTCGTTCGTTTATTACTGTGTTTAGGCATATACCTACCAGTCCCCGGTGTTGTGATCAGGGTCCTTCTCAGGACTGGATCACTGAGGTTCAGGGATCCTCAGGAGGTAGGGATTACGCTGGCGGCCTGGACCTCTGTACCATCAACAGTACCTCCAGGTAGAGGGATTAGTCAGGACCCCAGCTTAGGGTCAGCATAGACCCCAGACCTCCTGTATGCAGTAACAGCGTGACATTTTCACCAACCAACTAAAGATTTTCTCCAGTCACCATGGATCCAGTAGTCAGTCTAGCTCGACAGTTACAGAGTCTGTCCATGGAGCTGGCGGACGTTAAGTCCAAGGTTTTGTACCCCCGGAGCAGGCCGGACCTGAACCTAAAGTAGCTCTCCCTGACAGATTCACTGGGGGGCGGGATAAGTTTTTTGCTTTCCGGGAGGCATGTAAATTGTACTTTCGGCTGTGACCTCGGTCATCTGGGAGTGAGGAGCAAAGGGTGGGGATTGTCATCTCGCTCCTACAGGGAGACCCCCAATCCTGGGCGTTCGCTCTTCCTCCGAGCTCCCCAGCTCTCCAGTCAGTGGATGGGTTTTTTACGGCTCTGGGTCTTGTGTATGATGACCCGGATCGCGTCTCCCTTGCTGAATCTAAGTTACGTAGGATCCAGCAGGGAGATCGTCTGGCAGAGGAATTCTGTTCGGAGTTCCGTAGGTGGGCCAACGACACCCAGTGGAATGACCTGGCTCTTAGGAGCCAGTTTTGTCAAGGTTTATCTGACAAATTAAAGGATGTGCTGGCACAGTATGACCCTCCCACGTCACTGGAAGCCGCTATGGCCCTTGCTATTCGTGTTGACAGACGTCTTCGGGAGAGGTGCGGGGTAACCTTGCCCCCTGTGATGACTCCACCTTCCTCAAGGGTCCCTTATATGGAGCTTCCCCTGGCCAGTCCAGAGGAGCCTATGCAATTAGGAGGGACATCATTCCGGGGAGGGGATCGGTGGGGCGCCACAAAACAGGAGGTTGTTTCTTCTGTGGAAAAAAGGGACATTTTATTAGGGGGTGTCCATCCCGTCCTTTGCAGAGTGAGAAGTCGCCGGAAAACTATTGATCCCAGATTGTGTGGTGGATGGTAATCTGGGAGTAAGTATTTCGTCCCTAAGTTCGTCTCAGTTTCTCGTACCGGCGGATGTGGTGGTGGTGGGTGCGAGAACTGAGAGGATATCTGTTCTTCTGGATAGTGGTTCCGGGGCTAACCTGGTGGATGCTCGCTTTGCCCGGGTTCAAGGTATGCGATTGAGTGTGTTGACTAAACCCATCCCCATATTCTCGATCGACGTCAGACCTCTCGGTCAGGGAAGTTTTTTGCAAGCAGTGCATAACATAGATCTTCAAGTGGGGGCGTTACATAAAGAACTGTTGTCTTGTTATGTGTTGGAGGGTCTTTCCACTCCTATAGTGCTGGGCCTTCCTTGGTTAACTAAGCATAACCCGGTTATTGATTGGCAATCCAGAGAGATAAGCCAATGGAGTGAATTCTGTAATAAAAACTGCATGAATACGGTCATTGGGGCGGTCACTCCTAGGGCCTTATCTCCATTTCTGGTGGACTTTGAGGATGTATTCTCGGAGAAAGGGTGTCAAGAACTACCTCCTCATCGCGAGTATGACTGTTCTGTTAACTTGCTCCCTGGGGCCAAGTTACCGAAATCTAGGTTGTATAACCTTTCTGGTCCTGAGAGACAGGCCATGAAGGATTATATTTCAGAGAGTCTGGCTAAGGGGCATATTAGACCTTCATCTTCCCCGGTGGCCACGGGGTTCTTCTTTGTGAAAAAAAAAGATGGAGGCCTACGCCCTTGCCTGGATTTCCGTGAGCTTAATCGGATTACGGTCCGAGATCCGTATCCGCTCCCACTTATTCCCGATCTCTTCAATCAGATCGTGGGTGCCAAATGGTTCTCTAAGTTGGATCTCAGGGGGGCGTACAATCTGATTAGGATGAAGGAGGCGGATGAGTGGAAGACGGCATTTAACACTCCGGAGGGGCATTATGAGAACCTTGTCATGCCATTTTGTCTGAGTATTGCCCTGGCGGTGTTTCAACACTTTGTAAATGACATCTTTCGCCACCTAATGGGACAGTTTGTGGTCATATATCTGGATGATATCTTAATTTACTCGCCGGATCTTGTGTCTCATCAGGAGCATGTGAGGCAGGTGTTACAGATCTTGCGGGATAATAAACTGTACGCCAAATGGGAGAAGTGTGTGTTCGCCATACAGGAACTTCAGTTTTTAGGGTTCCTGGTGTCAGCATCCGGTTTTCGTATGGACCCTGGGAAAGTGCAGGCAGTTCTTGAGTGGGATCTGCCAGAGGATCTTAAGGCATTACAACGTTTCCTGGGGTTTGCTAACTACTACCGGAAGTTCATTCGTAATTTTTCGTCCATAGTTAAACCTCTCACAGACATGACTAAAAAAGGGACGGATTTTTCAAAGTGGTCTGACAAGGCTTGTCAAGCGTTTTCCTCTTTGAAAAAATGTTTTGCTTCAGCACCCATACTTATTCAACCTGATGCGTCACAGCCGTTCATTGTTGAGGTGGACGCTTCCGAGGTAGGGGTGGGAGCAGTATTGTCACAAGGTTCGTCCCCTGGTAAATGGCATCCGTGTGCCTTCTTCTCTAAAAAATTGTCGTCCGCTGAGAGGAATTATGATGTCGGCAATAGGGAACTCTTGGCCATTAAGTTGGCTTTTGAGGAGTGGCGTCATTTTTTGGAGGGGGCAGTCCACCCGGTCACCGTCATTACCGATCACAAAAACCTGCTATATTTAGAGTCCGCTAAACGTCTGAATCCCAGACAAGCTAGGTGGTCGTTGTTTTTTACCAGGTTTAATTTTGTCGTCACATATCGTCCTGGCTCAAAAAATGTTAAGGCGGATGCCTTATCTCGCTGTTTCCCAGGGGCTGGGAATATGGAGGACCCAGTTCCGGTCCTTCAGGAGGGGGTGGTGGTGTCGGCAGTATGCTCTGAGCTTGAGGAGGAGGTATTGGAGGCTCAGGGGGACGCCCCTGTAGGACCTCCAAGGAGACTGTTTGTTCCAAATCAGTTGCGACAAAGGGTGATCGAGGCACACCATAATTCAGCTTTGGCAGGACACCCAGGGAGTAAAGCAACTGAGGATCTCCTCTCGCGCCGGTTTTGGTGGCCTAACTTACATAGGGAGGTGGTAACTTTTGTCGCGTCCTGCGAGGTTTGTGCGCGCTCTAAGACCCCACATACCCGTCCGTCGGGGACCCTCTTACCTTTGAAGATCCCGGAGCGTCCGTGGACTCATCTGTCTATGGACTTCATTACGGACCTCCCGCCTACTTCGGGAAAAAAAAGTCATACTCGTTGTAGTGGACAGGTTCAGCAAGATGGCACATTTTATCGCTCTTCCTGCTCTTCCTAATGCTAAAACTCTTGCGCAGGTGTTTATTGGGGAGATTGTAAGGCTTCACGGGGTACCCTCCGATGTGGTGTCGGATCGGGGGTCTCAGTTTGTGTCCAAATTCTGGAAAGCATTTTGTACACGGCGGGGGATGCAGTTGTCATTTTCATCGGCTTTTCACCCGCAGACCAATGGTCAGACAGAGCGTCTGAACCAGAGCTTGGAGACATATCTCCGGTGTTTTGTGTCAGAGAACCAGGAGGACTGGGCTTCTTTCTTGCCTCTGGCGGAAATTTGCTCTAAATAATAGGCGGAGCGAGTCCACTGGTAAGTCCCCGTTTTTTGGGGCATATGGTTTTCACCCCCAGTTTTGTACTTTCAATAGGGGGGCTCTTCTGGGGTTCCTGAGGAGGAACGATTTTTGTCGTCACTTGCTTCAGTGTGGAGAGGAGTGCTGAATAATCTGAGTACTATGGGGAACCGATACAAACGTATGGCTGATAGGAGGAGAGTGTCTGGTCGGACCTAAGTGTGAACGATCTGGTATGGTTGTCTACCAAAAATATAAAACTTAAGGTTCCCTCCTGGAAACTGGGTCCCAGGTTCATCGGGCCATACAAGATCAGTGCTATAATTAATCCGGTTGCATTCCGTCTTGACCTCCCTCCTACATTTAAAATTCATAATGTGTTCCACAGATCGTTGCTTAAGAGGTATGTGGCGCCTTTGATACCTTCACCTTTACCTCCTCCTCCTGTGGTGGTCAATGGTAACTTGGAGTTCCAGGTGTCGAGAGTCATCGATTCACGTCTTAATCGCCGGTCCCTTCAGTAGCTTGTTCATTGGAGGGGGTATGGTCCTGAGGAGAGGACGTGGGTTTCTGCGTCGGATATTAACGCAGACCGATTGGTTCGGGCCTTCCATACTACTCACCCAGATAAACCCGGCCCTGAGGGTCCGGAGGCCCCTCGTAGAAGGGGGGGTACTGTCACGGGTGTGTCGCTGCGAAGATCGTCGCGATTGCACACCCTGACTTCTCACAGCTGAGTTTCTGGTGCTGGGTGTTTTTCGGCAGAGAGGGAGATTAATTCTTCCTCTCTCTGTGCTGGACTAGACCAGCCTCGCTCAGCTGCAATTAATGTTGTGATAATTGGTTTCCTTCAAATACCTGCCTGTCTGCTGGGGAAGTGTCGGTGAAAGCATTCATGCAGACCAGCAGAGCGGATCGTTGTATGGTGAAGGCTGAAGTTAAGAGTACCTGTGTGGTCTTTTTCCCCTCCTCGCTTTATCATTTATCTCCGTACCCTTGGTGTCCCCTCTGTTTCCTGTGGTGTGATTTTGTATGCAAGGTGGATTTTAGTTTACCCCTTGTACTGTCTCGTTCGTTTATTACTGTGCTTAGGCATATACCTACCAGTCCCCGGTGTGTGATCAGGGTCCTTCTCAGGACTGGATCACTGAGGTTCAGGGATCTCAGGAGGTAGGGATTACACTGGTGGCCTGGACCTCTGTACCATAACAGTACCTCCAGGTAGAGGGATTAGTCAGGACCCAGCTTAGGGTCAGCATAGACGCCAGACCTCCTGTATGCATAACTAATGACAGGGAGTGGTTCGGAGCGGATTGTGTGGTGAAGTTGGGGGCGGGATTGTGTGTGGTGATCTGATGGGGCGTGATTGTGTGTGGTGATGTGGTGGGGGCGGGATTATGTGTGTATGGTGGTGGGGGCAGGATGGTGTGTGAATGGTGGGGCGGGATTGTGTGTTGTAATGGGTGGGGGTGGATTGTGTGTGGCAATGTGTGGGGCGGGATTTTTGTGGAAATGTGTGGGGTGGAGCTTCTGTTGCAGTGGGCAGGATTAGCGAGTGAATCACGATGCCCTTATATTATAGATGAGGGCTGCAATATATTCTTAAGAGGGGCTGCTTATATTATGTAGTGGACTACATTATACTATTGAGGCTACATTATATTGTATAGAGGGCTACATTATATTCTTATGGGGCTGCATTATATTCTAGGAGGGGCTACATTATATTCTAAGAGGTATACATTATAATCTATGAAGGGGTCCACCAACCTGCTATATCATTAAGATGTGTCTACCTTAATTATACCCTGAATATTAGGGTTTTACCCACAATTGGTGATCTTGTATAATGCTTTTATGTATGCTCATAGTGGGCACCAAGAATTTGCACCCTACATGTATCAAATAAACTATCCTCATAACCTCTCTTCATCTTATATGTGCTTGTCTGCATCATTTTTTCTCACACATGCCCTACTTTACTTTACAGACTGTTTCCCCATGCTGCCCTTCTTCTATCACAGATGATCGCATGGGAAAGCCCTGTTTCTGTTACAATTCCATATTAGTTTTTAATGCAGACTATTCCTCATGCCATCTTTTTTTCTCACAGACTGATCCCCATGGCATTTTTCTACACAGACTGCTCCCATGACCACTATTTTCTCACACGATGCTCCCAATGCAGTCTTTTTTTCTCACAGACTGCGCCCATGCGTCATTTTAAATTACAACAAACTGCTCCCCATACCATCTTTATTTCTCACACACTGTCCCCATGCCATCATTTTCTCATAGAGCACTCCGGGATGGCCGTTCTTTTTTCTACAGACCTTCTAGTGTTGAGCGATAATTGGATATCTAAAAATCGTATCGAAATTGTATCGCCGATAGCACTAAATAGCGAGTATTCCAAAGTTTGCGATGCGGAAGTCCCATGTAAGTCTATGGGAACCAAAGATACGAAATTGAAAAAACATTCTTGCCTTGTTGGTTAATTGTACATGAAGGAAAACAACAAAGACTAATGTAGAATTATTGGGGGAGTTGAGGAGTAATAAGGCAATACTTTAACCCAATGCATTGGAATAGATTAATATTTTTTGGAAATACGTTTGGATTGACTAACAAATTAACAATGTTGTTAACCTTTTTTCTATTTTGGCAAATATGTATGTTTCACAACTTCCATGAACTTCACCTTTTTAACTTTTGCCAGTGCCACACTTTCTCCTTCATAATCTTCAGCAGCAGCATCATCTTTCTCATTAAATTATTCTTCATCTTCACCTTCTTAATCTTCTTCTTAAACTTCTTGCTATTCATGTTTTTGTTTACATTACTCATATTGTTATTATTAAACTAATTAATCTCTTCATATTCAAATTCTTCATCTTCTTCCTCTTCATCTTCTTCATCATATTCTTATTTGTGACAGAGATTCCTGTACTTGTAATCTGTAAAAGTATGAATTGTTCATCCTTCCGTTCTTGCTGTCACAAAAGATTTAAATTACAACAGTATTTGTCCGTGTTCAGTTTAGCCTGCAGCAGCAGGCATTTTCCATGGGCACCACGAGGAGAACGGACTCACCCCCATACACTGCTTAGTCTTCTTCTGCTTAGAATTTAGAGCATATATTTTGCTCTTCATTTTGGTCTTATACTTCATGTTCTTTCTGTTTTTTGATCTTTTGCTTATTGTTCTTCTGTCTCTTGTTCTGTATCTTGTAGTTTGTCTTAACCTTCTTTGTCCTGTTGGTGATCTTCTTCTGGGTAATCTTTTATTTTTTCTTTGTGATGGTGTTCAGGCTGGTTGGCTTCATGCTCGTCGTCCTTGTTGTCGTCATCTTCTTCTGGGTGGTCTTTAATGTCATCTAATTTCCGAGAAACAGCTGACGTTACTGGAACCCGGACGGGTATCAGATGGAACAAGAGACAATGGAAGTAACTAGGACCAGCTGACTGTGCTGGAACCCGGAGGGGCAGCAGAAGGAAAAGAGGCAATGTCACAACCGAGTACCAGCTGACGTTACTGTGACACGATTACTAAGTAGGAGGTACCTGTGCTCCAAAGCACTACCAAGGACCAGCAGACGTTGCTGGAACTCGTATACGGAGATGGAGGCACCTAGGCCAAAGGCACTAGGGAGAACCAGTTGACGGTACTGGACCCGGACGGGTAGCAGAAGGAAAAGAGGCATTGTCACAACCGAGTACCAGCTGACGTTACTGTGACACGGTTACTAAGCAGGAGGTACCTGTGCTCCAAAGCACTACCAAGGACCAGCAGACGTTGCTGGAACTCGTATACGGAGATGGAGGCACCTAGGCCAAAGGCACTGGGGAGAACCAGTTGACGGTACTGGACCCGGACGGGTAGCAGAAGGAAAAGAGGCAATGTCACAACCGAGTACCAGCTGACGTTACTGTGACACGGTTACTAAGCAGGAGGTACCTGTGCTCCAAAGCACTACCAAGGACCAGCAGACGTTGCTGGAACTCGTATACGGAGATGGAGGCACCTAGGCCAAAGGCACTGGGGAGAACCAGTTGACGGTACTGGACCCCGGACGGGTAGCAGAACGCACCTATGAAAATGTAAGTTGACAGGACGCAAGCCGTCCGCAGTTACCGAATCACACAGTCCTACAGTGGGTGCTTGTCCTATTGTCACAATGGAAACAGCCTTTATTTACATATCCCACAGCACACATAGGAATCACCTAAACTGCAGGCACCATAGAGTCGGCTAACCCGAATGCAACACGACAGCACAACTTATTGGAGGATAATTGATGTTCACACTGCCAGGAAACAGCTGTCGTGCTGTAACCAGGCTGGCCAGGAGTCAGTACCCCTGCCAATTACTTACGAGCAACAAATGGCGGTGTTGTAGCCCAGGGAGTAGAGTTCAGGTGGTAGAAAGATGAACATAACAGGAGACATGGAAAACGTTGCCAAACAGTTATTTAATCTGAAAACGGACAGGCAAATTCAGGTGATATCCATGCCTTGTTCATTTTCAGAAAAGTAAGCCGGTCTACATTCTCTGAAGATAGTCGCATGCGACGGTCTGTTAGTAAACCACCTGCAGCACTAAAGACGCGCTCAGATAATACACTGGCAGCAGGGCAAGCCAGCACCTCCAATGCATACTGGCTAAGCTCTGGCCATGTATCCAACTTAGAGACCCAAAATTTGAAAGGGGAAGAGGCATCTGGGAGTACACTTAGAGGGAAAGACAAGTAGTCTGTCACCATCTTACGGAAACGTTGCTTCCTGGTGACTGGAGCCGTCTCGGATGGTGTAGACCTTGCTGGCGCTGTCACAAAACTTCGCCACATTTGTAACATACAGCTCTTGCCCTGTGCAGAGGCGCTGCTTGTGCTCCCTCTTGTTGTAGAGGTGTCTACACTGCCTCGACGCACAGAGCTGCTTTGTAAAGCAGTAGCAGCAGCATCTCTCTCGGCTGGAATGTACAACAGTATGGATTGCACCAGTGTGTCTTGGTACTCCGCATTTTACGGTCCCGGTTCCCCGGTGTGATGAGTGTTTGTAAGTTGTCCCGGTAGCGAGGGTCTAGGAGGGTGTACACCCAATAATCTGACGTGGTGAGAATGTGGGCGATGCGGCGGTCGTTTCTCAGGCACTGAAGCATGAAATCAACCATGTGCTGCAGACTCCCAACTGGCCAACAAAAGCTGTCCTGTGGAAGAGGCGTCATCTCTGCCTCCTCTGTATCACCCCACCCTCGCTCTACATACTGACTAGAGTGTTGTGTACCTCCCTCTGTAGGGATTTCTTCCTCCTCCATTGACTCCTCCTCCTCCTCATCCTCCTCACAAAGTGAGCCCTGCCCAGCTCTTTGTGAGGAACCACGTTGCGCTGACTGTCCTGAAGGTAATTGAATTTGTGACTCCTCATCCTCCACCTCTTCAAAACCTCTTCCTTTAGTGCTTTCAGTGATTTCTGAAGCAGGCAGATAAGGGGGACAGTCATGCTGACTAGTGCATCATCTGCACTCGCCATCCGCGTTGAGACATCAAAAGCACGCAAAACGTCGCAGATGTAGAGGCCCACTCAGTAGTGGTGAAGTGTGGACGGCGCAAAGAGCGACTTGATTGCGCCTGATTCAGCTGATACTCCATTACTGCTGTCTGCTGCTCACACAACCGCTCCAACATATGTAATGTGGAATTCCACCTGGTGGGTACGTCACATATGATGCGATGTTCAGGAAGGCGAAATCGACGTTGCAGAGCAGCAATGCGCGATCTGGCTATGCTGGAACGTCGCAAGTGAGCGCACTCTAGGCGGACCTTCTGCAGCAGTCCAGCAAGATCTGGATAGTCCCTCAAAAAACTCTGCACGACCAAGTTGAGCACATGTGCCAGACATGGTATGTGAGTAAGGTTGCCAAGGCCCAGAGCTGCCACCAGATTTCGGCCATTGTCACACACTACCAAGCCTGGCTGGAGATTCGCAGGCAAAAACCACACGTCGCTCTCCTGCTTGATGGCATTCCAGACCTCCTGCGCTGTGTGGCTTAGATTCCCCATTGAAATCATTTTCAGGACGGCCTGTTGACGTTTGGCCACGGCTGTGCTCATATCGGTCGCAACAGGTAAGCGTTCACGGGTCCATGTGAGGTGTACCGTGACGGCTCGTGCAGCGATGATTCTGAGGAACTGGAGTAGCAGGAGGAATCAATGTGTACAGACTGGATTCCTGCAATCCTTGGAGTTGGCAGAACACGTACAGCGCCACTGGCAAGATCTGTACCCGGCTCCACAACATTGATCCAATGGGCAGTGAGGGAAAGGTATCGTCCCTGGCCATGAGTACTGGTCCACGCATCGGTGGTCAGGTGGACCCTGCTACTGACGGCGTTTAGTAGCGCATGTTTAATGTTTCCCTCGACATGTTTTTGCAGAGCAGGGACGGCTTGCCTGCTGAAATAAAATAGGCTTGGCACATTATATTGTGGGACTGCCAATGCCATTAAGTTCCTGAAACTGTCAGT
This sequence comes from Oophaga sylvatica, assembly GCA_033576555.1. Lineage (NCBI taxonomy): Eukaryota > Metazoa > Chordata > Amphibia > Anura > Dendrobatidae > Oophaga > Oophaga sylvatica. Next base: position 157,187,564 of record JARQOD010000006.1, on the reverse strand, counting down.
CTCCACCAGCCTGAATGACAGCATTTCAAGGGACAGGAGTTTTGCAATGCCAGCATTCAGAGCCTGTGCTCGTGGATGGTTTGCCGAGTATGGCCGTCTTTTATCCCATGCCTGTGGTACCGATGGCTGTTTTGTGGCCTGGGAGTGTGACGATGACTGTGAACTTGCTGCTGTGGGTGGAATAACAGTTTGTCTATGGACAACAGTGACCGAGGTTCTTCCATGGAGATCCTGTGAGGAAGCCGAACCAGGTGTGTGTGAGCTGGAGGTAGTGGCTCCAACACGACCTGAAGATGTAGGTGCTGCTGTAGGTTGGCCTACATCTCCAGTGTGTCTTTGTAACTCAGCTACGTGCTTTGTCCGTACATGTTTCCACATATTTGTGGTATTCAGGTTACTGATATTTTTACCTCTTTTAACTTTTTGCTTACACAGCTTGCATTTAACATAGCAAATATCATCTACAAGTCTGTCAAAAAAGGACCACGCAGTGCAAGTCATGGGAGCGCCAATTTTGACATTTGTAAGAGAACTGCTCCCAACAGGTGCCAAACTGGAGGCTACAGGCAAGCGAGTCTGCAGCCTACCTCTCCCTCCTCTTTGTACCGTTGGGCCAATCTCTTCCTCAGAGCTGCTCCCACCACCTTCCTGTTGCTCACGCCATGTTGGGTCTCGGACTTCATCATCTCCACTACCCTCTTCCAACACCTGCTGCTGTTGGATGGTCTGGGCAGCACCATGCTCCACAAAACCTGGCACCTGAGTCTCATCATCATCATGAGATGCGTTCTGCGGTGTGCTGTCCATCGGCACTGGCTCACCCGCCTCTTCAGATTGAGAGAGACACAGCTGTTGCGCATCACTGCATACTCCCTCTTCTTCAAATTGCAGAATGCTGCTTGCCTGTGCCCGTGTTTGCGAGCCAACAGATTCTGAGAACAGAAGCAGAGACTCAGCTGGCTCCTGTACAGAACTCTCTGACTGCCTGGCCAATTTGACAGGCGGTGCACAGACAGATGGTTGCTCAACAGTGTTGTGTTCCTGAGAGGAGGTGGAAGGAATTGAAGTCGATGTATTGGCTGCCATCCAACCAACAACGGCTTCAATTTGTTCTTCCCGCAGCAGGGGGGCACGCCGAGCTCCTACCAAAGTGCGCATAAAGGAACGCTCATGGGTAAAACTGGTGGATGCTGTGTTACTGAGGGCGGCAGCAGCCACAGAATCCCCACGTCCTCTCTCCGCTGAAACTCCACGGCCACGACCACGTGCCTTACTCACTGACTTCTTCATCTTGGTAGATTGATAAAGAAAGTCAGAAAAGTTATAAGGCCTAAGTGTGGTTATTACGCAGAGACTGAAGTGAACACTGAAACACAACTGTTCACAATCTGTGAAAGGCTACTCCTTTGTCTACTTCTATAGTGTTTGCAACCAATGTATTGGATACGGATGGAAGCACGTCACACTAAAATTTAAATTGCATGGAGCAGCAAGAATTACACTGAAGAAAAAAAAAAGAGTCTGTGAGTGACACGTGCAGATGCCTGCAGACAGCGTTGCATGCAGAGCAAACTGCAGCGTCACCTGCACTCACACACACCTTGCAGAGCTGTTAAAACAACACTGCAGGCAAAAGGAAGCTTTACACAGCGGTTGGTGCTAGCCTGCCTAAAGCACAGTACACTAAATCGCAATCTCTAACTGTCCCTCAGAGTCAGCACAGCAGCGTTCTGTCCCTTACTGAATTCACAGCACAGTGACGCTAAAATGGCGGCGGCGCCTTTTATAGTGCATTCTGACATCATTTCAGCATCCAATCACAGTCATGCCATTAGTTAACATGACCGCAGCAGTACAGGATGTGCCCACACATCTTAGGATTCCTCATTGGCTGACTAAAATCACATTGCCTCTCAAAGAATTATGGGAACTTCCGATTCCGGTATACGATATATGGAAAATATCGGAACTAAGTATCGAAAGGCCGATACAGCTAATATCGGCCGATACCCGATACTTGCGGTATCGTATCGCTCAACACTAGTCAGGATCCCAGCTTAGGGTCAGCATAGACCCCAGACCTCCTGTATGCAGTAACAGCGTGACATTTGTACACTGTCAGTGGCAGGCAGCTGATCTACTCCAGCAAATTAATTGCCTACTTATCACAGTCAGGCAGGCAGCCTACTAATCAGATGAGATGGGCAACACAAGCAATTTGTACACTGGCAGTGTCAGGCAGCTGTGCTACTCCACCAAATGAATTGCCCCTTATCACAGTCAGGCAGGCTGCTAATCAGATTAGTTTGTCCATACAAGCAATTTGTACACTGTCAGTTTCAGGCAGCTGTGCTACTACACAAATAATTGCCCCTTATCACATTCAGGCAGCCTACTAATCAGATGTGATGCTCGCTCAAGCAATTTGTACACTGTCAGTGGCAGGCAGCTGTGCTACTCCACCAAATTAATTACCCTCTTATCGCAGTCAGACAGCCTACTAATCAGATGTGATGCTCCTCTCAAGCAATTTGTACACTGTCAGTGGCAGACGGCTGTACTACTCACCAAATTACTTGCCCCCTTATCACATTCAGGCAGCCTACTAAACAGATGTGATGCTCCACCAAGCAATTTGTACACTGTAAGTGTCAGGCAGCTGTGCTACTCCTCGAAATTAATTGCCTCCTTACCACAGTCAGCAGGCTACTAATCAGATCAGATGGTCCACACAAGCAATTTGTACACTGTCAGTGGCAGGCAACTGTGCTACTCCAGCAAATTAATTGCTCCTTATAAAAATCAGGTAGCAGCCTACTAATCAAATCAGTTGTTTCACAAAAGCAATTTTTACACTGTACATGGCAGGCACCTCAGCTAATACACCAAATTCATTACCACTTTATCACAATCAGGCAGCTACTAATCAGATGTGATGCTCCACCCAAGCAATTTGTACACTGTCAGTTCAGGCAGCTGTGCTATTCCACCAAATTAATTGCCCCTTATCACAGTCAGCCAGCATACTAATCAGATATGATGCTCCAATCAAGCAATTTGTACACTGTCAGTGGCAGGCAGCTGTGCTACTCCACCAAATTAATTGCCCCTTTCTCACAGTCACCCTACTAATCAGATGTGATGCTCCGCTCAAGCAATTTGTACATTTTCAGTGCAGGCAGCTGTGCTGCTCCACCAAATGAATTATACTCTTATCACAGTCAGACAGCTACTAATCAGATTGATGCTCCACTCAAGCAATTTGTACACTGTCAGTGGCTGACGCTGTGCTACTCCACCAAATTACTTGCCCCCTTTCTTAAGGCACCTACTAATCAGATGTGATGCTCCGCTCAAGCAATTTGTACATGTCAGTGCAGGCAGCTGTGTTCCACCAAATGAATTGCCTTATCACAGTCAGACAGCCTACTAATCAGATGTGATGCTACACTCAAGCAATTTGTACACTGTCAGTGGCAGGCAGCTGTGCTACTCCACCAAATTAATTGCCCCTTTCTACAGTCAGCCTACTAATCAGATGTGATGCTCCGCTCAAGCAATTTGTACACTGTCAGTGTCAGGCAGCTGTGCTACTCCACCAAATGAAGTACCCTCTTATCACAATCAGACAGCCTACTAAACAGATGTAATGCTCCACCCAAGCAATTTGTACACTGTCAGTGTCAGGCAGCTGTGTTACTCCACCAAATGAATTGCCCCCTTATCACAGTCAGACAGCCTACTAATCAGATGTGATGCTACACTCAAGCAATTTGTACATTTTCAGTGGCAGGCAGCTGTGCTGCTCCACCAAATGAATTATACTCTTATCACAGTCTGACAGCCTACTAATCAGATGTGATGCTCCACTCAAGCAATTTGTACACTGTCAGTGGCTGACGACTGTGCTACTCCACCAAATTACTTGCCCCCTTATCACATTAAGGCAGCCTACTAATCAGATGTGATGCTCCGCTCAAGCAATTTGTACACTGTCAGTGGCAGGCAGCTGTGCTACTCCACCAAATGAAGTACCCTCTTATCACAATCAGACAGCCTACTAAACATATGTAATGCTCCACCCAAGCAATTTGTACACTGTCAGTGGCAGGCAGCTGTGCTACTCCACCAAATTAATTGCCCCTTTCTCACAGTCAGCCTACTAATCAGATGTGGTGCTCCGCTCAAGCAATTTGTACATTTTCAGTGGCAGGCAGCTGTGCTACTCCACCAAATGAATTATCCTCTTATCACAATCAGACAGCCTACTAATCAGATGTGATGCTCCACTCAAGCAATTTGTACACTGTCAGTGGCTGACGGCTGTGCTACTCCACCAAATTACTTGCCCCCTTATCACATTCAGACAGCCTACTAATCAGATGTGATGCTCCATTCAAGCAATTTGTACACTGTCTTTGGCAGGCAGCTGTGCTACTCCACCAAATGAATTGCCCCTAATCACAGTCAGACAGCCTACTAATCAGATGTGATGCTCCATCCAAGCAATTTGTACACTGTCAGTGTCAGGCAGCTGTGCTACTCCTCGAAATTAATTGCCTCCTTACCACAGTCAGGCATGCTACTAATCAGATCAGATGGTCCAAACAAGCAATTTGTACACTGTCAGTGGTAGGCAGCTGTGCTACTCTAGAAAATTAATTGCTTCCTTATCAAAATCAGGCAGCAGCCTACTAATCAAATCAGTTGTTTCACACAAGCAATTTTTACACTGTCACTGGCAGGCAGCTCAGCTACTAAACCAAATTTATTACCACTTTATCACAATCAGGCAACCTACTAATCAGTGTCTTTCAGCTGTGCTACTCCACCAAATTAATTGCCCCCTTATCACAGTCAGACAGCCTACTAATCAGATGTGATGCTCCACTCAAGCAATTTGTACACTGTCAGTGGCTGACGACTGTGCTACTCCACCAAATTACTTGCCCCCTTATCACATTAAGGCAGCCTACTAATCAGATGTGATGCTCCGCTCAAGCAATTTGTACACTGTCAGTGGCAGGCAGCTGTGCTACTCCACCAAATGAAGTACCCTCTTATCACAATCAGACAGCCTACTAAACATATGTAATGCTCCACCCAAGCAATTTGTACACTGTCAGTGGCAGGCAGCTGTGCTACTCCACCAAATTAATTGCCCCTTTCTCACAGTCAGCCTACTAATCAGATGTGGTGCTCCGCTCAAGCAATTTGTACATTTTCAGTGGCAGGCAGCTGTGCTACTCCACCAAATGAATTATCCTCTTATCACAATCAGACAGCCTACTAATCAGATGTGATGCTCCACTCAAGCAATTTGTACACTGTGAGTGTCAGACAGCTGTGCTACTCCACCAAATTAATTGCCCCCTTATCTGTTGTGAGTGGGCTTGGGATGAGTTCTGAGCAGAGGCTCCCTCTGGTGGTTACAGGCAGTGCTGGTCTGTCCAGTGAAGATTGTGAAGATTGTGAGGATTGGGAATCAGGTGTTACTGACTGGTCTTATATAAGGGAGTCACCTTCCCATCAGGGTTGCCGGTGATCAATTGTTCTGGTCTGAATCCTTGATTCCTGTTTCCTTTGTAGCCTGCTGTGTCGTGTCTGCATCTCCTGCTAACAGATAAGACATTTTCTTCTTTTTGTGTTTGTGCTTGATTTTTGCATTTTGTCCTGCACTTCTGTGGGGGCCTTCAGGTTCCCCTCCGGGGGCTTTTGCCCTCTCAGTTTAGTTCAGCCACTGATGTTTGTACCTTTGCTTTTTCCAGTTTTTTCAGTGGCTGCTGTTTTGATTTTGTTACACCAGAGAACTAATTTAGGTGGTAGAGGTCGTGTTATCTCAGGTGTTTTTGAAATTAGTAGAGTTGGTGCTTTTCAGGGTTTTCTGGGATTGCAGTAAGTACCCTTCCTATCCTTTTCTATTTAGTTAGTTTGGGCCCCAACGTTTGCTCATACTATTTTCTGTCTGTGTCTGTATTTCTTCTTGTCTAACCGCCATTACATGTTTGGGGGCTTTCTATTATTTTTGGCGTTCTGCTCCGGGGCAGATAGCTTTCCTATTTCTATCTTTAGGTGTAGTTAGTTTCTCAGGCTGTGACGAGGCGTCTAGGACCAACGTAGGAACGCTCCACGGCTGCCTCTAGTTGTTGTGGTTAGTCAGGGTACTGCAATCTCATAGATTCCAACTGCTCTGGTGTATTGCCTTTTTTGCCTGCACTCCTCAGCTACCGAAACATAACACTTATCACAGTCAGGCAGCCTACTAATCAGATGTGATTCTCCACTCAAGCAATTTGTACACAGCCAGTGGCAGGCAGCTGTGTTACTCCACCAAATGAATTACCCCCTTATCACAGTCAGACAGCCTACTAATCAGATGTGATGCTACACTCAAGCAATTTGTACACTGCCAGTGGCTGGCAGCTGTGCTAATCCACCAAATTACTTGCCACCTTATCACATACAGGCAGCCTCCTAATCAGATGTGATTCTCCACCCAAGCAATTTGTACACTGTCAGTGTCAGGCAGCTGTGCTACTCCACCAAATTAATTGCCCCCTTATCACAGTCAGCCAGCCTACTAATCAGATATGATGCTCCAATCAAGCAATTTGTACACTGTCAGTGGCAGGCAGCTGTGCTACTCCATCAAATTAATTGCCCCTTTCTCACAGTCACCCTACTAATCAGATGTGATTCTCCACCCAAGCAATTTGTACACTGTCAATTTCAGGCAGCTGTGCTACTCCACCAAATGAATTACCCTCTTATCACAATCAGATAGCCTACTAATCAGATGTTATGCTCCTCTCAAGCAATTCGTACACTGTCAGTGGCAGACGGCTGTACTACTCCACCAAATTACTTGCCCCCTTATCACATTCAGGCAGCCTACTAAACAGATATAATGCTCCACCCAAGCAATTTGTACACTGTCAGTGTCAGGCAGCTGTGCTACTCCACCAAATGAATTGCCTCCTTATCACAGTCAGACAGCCTACTAATCAGATGTGATGCACCACTCAAGCAATTTGTACACTATCAGTGGCAGGCAGCTGTGCTACTCCACCAAATTAATTGCCCCTTTCTCACAGTCAGCCTACTAATCAGATGTGGTGCTCCGCTCAAGCAATTTGTACATTTTCAGTGGCAGGCAGCTGTGCTACTCCACCAAATGAATTATCCTCTTATCACAATCAGACAGCCTACTAATCAGATGTGATGCTCCATTCAAGCAATTTGTACAATGTCATTGTCAGGCAGCTGTGCTACTCCTCAAAATTAATTGCCTCCTTACCACAGTCAGGCATGCTACTAATCAGATCAGATGGTCCACACAAGCAATTTGTACACTGTCAGTGGCAGGCAGCTGTGCTACTCCAGCAAATTAATTGCTACCTTATCAAAATCAGGCAGCAGCCTACTAATCAAATCAGTTGTTTCACACAAGCAATTTTTACACTGTCACTGGCAGGCAGCTCAGCTACTACACCAAATTTATTACCACTTTATCACAATCAGGCAGCCTACTAATCAGTGTCAGGCAGCTGTGCTACTCCACCAAATTAATTGCCCCCTTCTCACAATCAGACAGCCTACTAATCAGATGTGATGTTCCACTCAAGCAATTTGTACACTGTCAGTGTCAGACAGCTGTGCTACTCCTGCAAATTATTGCCTCCTTATCCCAGTCAGGCAGGCAGCATACTAATCAGATCACTTGGTCCACACAAGCAATTTGTACACTGTCACTGGCCGGAAGCTCAGCTACTCAACCAATTTAATTGCCCCTTTTTCACAGTCAGGCAGCCTCCTAATCAGATGTGATGATCCACTCAAGCAATTTGTACACTGTCAGTGTCAGGAAGCTGTGCTACTCCACCAAATTAATTGCCCCCTTATCACAGTCAGGCAGCCTACTAATCAGATGTGATGCTCCACTCAAGCAATTTGTACACAGTCAGTGGCAGGCAGCTGTGCTACTCCTGCAAATTATTGCCTCCTTATCCCAGTCAGGCAGGCAGCCTACTAATCAGATCACTTGGTCCACACAAGCAATTTGTACACTGTCAGTGGCAGGCAGCTGTGCTACTCCACCAAATTACTTGCCCCCTTATCACATTCAGGCTGCCGACTAATCAGAAGTGAAGCTCCACCCAAGCAATTTGTACACTGTCAGTGTAAGGCAACTGTGCTACTCCACCAAATGAATTGCCCCCTTTATCACATTCAGACAGCCTACTAATCAGATGTGATGCTCCACTCAAGCAATTTGTACGCTGTCAGTGGAAGCCAGCTGTGCTACTCCACCAAATGAATTGCCCCCCTATATCACAGTCAGACAGCCTGCTAATCAGATCAGATGGTCCACAAAAGAAATTTGTACACTATCAGTGGCAGGCAGCTCAGCTACCCAACCAAATTAATTGCCCCTTTATCACAGTCAGGCAGCCTCCAAAGCAGAAGTGATGCTCCACTCAAGCAATTTGTACACTGTCAGTGGCAGGCAGCTGTACTACCCCACCAAATTAATTGCCTCCTTATCACAGTCAGACAGCCTACTAATCAGATCACTTGGTCCACACAACCAATTTGTACACTGTAAGTGTCAGGCAGCTGTGCTACTCCACCAAATGACTTGCCACCTTATCACATACAGGCAGCCTGCTAATCAGATGTGATTCTCCACCCATGCAATTTGTACACTGTCAGTTTCAGGCAGCTGTGCTACTACACCAAATGAATTGCCCCCTTATCACATTCAGGCAGCCTACTAATCAGATGTGATGCTCCGCTCAAGCAATTTGTACACTGTCAGTGGCAGGCAGCTGTGCTACTCCACCAAATTAATTACCCTCTTATCACAGTCAGACAGCCTACTAATCAGATGTGATGCTCCTCTCAAGGAATTTGTACACTGTCAGTGGCAGACGGCTGTACTACTCCACCAAATTACTTGCCCCCTTATCACATTCAGGCAGCCTACTAAACAGATGTGATGCTCCACCCAAGCAATTTGTACACTGTAAGTGTCAGGCAGCTGTGCTACTCCTCGAAATTAATTGCCTCCTTACCACAGTCAGGCAGGCTACTAATCAGATCAGATGGTCCACACAAGCAATTTGTACACTGTCAGTGGCAGGCAGCTGTGCTACTCCAGCAAATGAATTGCTTCCTTATGAAAATCAGGTAGCAGTATACTAATCAAATCAGTTGTTTCACAAAAGCAATTTTTACACTGTCACTGGCAGGCACATCAGCTACTACACCAAATGTATTACCACTTTATCACAATCAGGCAGCCTACTAATCAGATGTGATGCTCCACCCAAGCAATTTGTACACTGTCAGTGTCAGGCAGCTGTGCTACTCCACCAAATTAATTGCCCCCTTATCACAGTCAGCCAGCCTACTAATCAGATGTGAAGCTCCACCCAAGCAATTTGTACACTGTCAGTGTCAGGCACCTGTGCTACTCCCCCAAATTAATTGCCCCCTTATCACATTCAGACAGCCTACTATTCAGATGTGATGCTCCAATCAAGCAATTTGTACACAGTCAGTGGCAGGCAGCTGTGCTACTCCACCAAATTAATTGCCCCTTTCTCACAGTCACCCTACTAATCAGATGTGATGCTCCGCTCAAGCAATTTGTACATTTTCAGTGGCAGGCAGTTGTGCTGCTCCACCAAATGAATTATACTCTTATCACAGTCAGACAGCCTACTAATCAGATGTGATGCTCCACTGAAGCAATTTGTACACTGTCAGTTGCTGACGGCTGTGCTACTCCACCAAATTACTTGCCCCCTTATCACATTCAGGCAGCCTACTAATCAAATGTGATGCTCCGCTCAAGCAATTTGTACACTGTCAGTGGCAGGCAGCTGTGCTACTCCACCAAATGAATTACCCTCTTATAACAATCAGACAGCCTACTAAACAGATGTAATGCTCCACCCAAGCAATTTGTACACTGTCAGTGTCAGGCAGCTGTGCTACTCCACCAAATGAATTGCTCCCTTATCACAGTCATACTGCCTACTAATCAGATGTGATGCTCCACTCAAGCAATTTGTACACTGTCAGTGGCAGGCAGCTGTGCTACTCCACCAAATTAATTGCCCCTTTGTCACAGTCAGCCTACTAATCAGATGTGGTGCTCCACTCAAGCAATTTGTACATTTTCTTTGGCAGGCAGCTGTGCTACTCCACCAAATGAATTATCCTCTTATCACATTCAGACAGCCTACTAATCAGATGTGATGCTCCATTCAAGCAATTTGTATACTATCAGTGTCAGGCAGCTGTGCGACTCCTCGAAATTAATTGCCTCCTTACCACAGTCAGGCATGCTACTAATCAGATCAGATGGTCCACTCAAGCAATTTGTACACTGTCAGTGGCAGGCAGCTGTGCTACTCCACCAGATGAATTACACCCTTATCACAATCAGACAGTCTACTAATCAGATGTGATGCTACACTCAAGCAATTTGTACACTGTCAGTGGCAGGCAGCTGTGCTACTCCACAAAATTACTTGCCCCCTTATCACATTCAGGCTGCCGACTAATCAGAAGTGAAGCTCCACCCAAGCAATTTGTACACTGTCAGTGTCAGGCAGCTGTGCTACTCCACCAAATGAATTCCCCCCTTATCACATTCAGACAGCCTACTAATCAGATGTGATGCTCCACTCAAGCAATTTGTACGCTGTCAGTGGCAGCCAGCTGTGCTACTCCACCAAATGAATTGCCCCCCTATATCACAGTCAGACAGCCTGCTAATCAGATCAGATGGTCCACAAAAGAAATTTGTACACTATCAGTGGCAGGCAGCTCAGCTACCCAACCAAATTAATTGCCCCTTTATCACAGTCAGGCAGCCTCCAAAGCAGAAGTGATGCTCCACTCAAGCAATTTGTACACTGTCAGTGGCAGGCAGCTGTACTACCCCACCAAATTAATTGCCTCCTTATCACAGTCAGACAGCCTACTAATCAGATCACTTGGTCCACACAACCAATTTGTACACTGTAAGTGTCAGGCAGCTGTGCTACTCCACCAAATGACTTGCCACCTTATCACATTCAGGCAGCCTGCTAATCAGATGTGATTCTCCACCCAAGCAATTTGTACACTGTCAGTTTCAGGCAGCTGTGCTACTACACCAAATGAATTGCCCCTTATCACATTCAGGCAGCCTACTAATCAGATGTGATGCTCCGCTCAAGCAATTTGTACACTGTCAGTGGCAGGCAGCTGTGCTACTCCACCAAATGAATTACCCTCTTATCACAGTCAGACAACCTACTAATCAGATGTGATGCTCCTCTCAAGGAATTTGTACACTGTCAGTGGCAGACGGCTGTACTACTCCACCAAATTACTTGCCCCCTTATCACATTCAGGCAGCCTACTAAACAGATGTGATGCTCCACCCAAGCAATTTGTACACTGTAAGTGTCAGGCAGCTGTGCTACTCCAAAAAATTAATTGCCCCTTTCTCACAGTCACCCTACTAATCAGATGTGATGCTCCGCTCACGCAATTTGTACATTTTCCGAGGCAGGCAGCTGTGCTGCTCCACCAAATGAATTATACTCTTATCACAGTCAGACAGCCTACTAATCAGATGTGATGCTCCACTGAAGTAATTTGTACACTGTCAGTTGCTGACGGCTGTGCTACTCCACCAAATTACTTGCCCCCTTATCACATTCAGGCAGCCTACTAATCAGATGTGATGCTCCGCTCAAGCAATTTGTACACTGTCAGTGGCAGGCAGCTGTGCTACTCCACCAAATGAATTACCCTCTTATCAAAATCAGACAGCCTACTAAACAGATGTAATGCTCCACCCAAGCAATTTGTACACTGTCAGTGTCAGGCAGCTGTGCTACTCCACCAAATGAATTGCTCCCTTATCACAGTCAGACAGCCTACTAATCAGATGTGGTGCTCCGCTCAATCAATTTGTACACTGTCAGTGGCAGGCAGCTGTGCTACTCCACCAAATTACTTGCCCCCTTATCACATTCAGGCTGCCGACTAATCAGAAGTGAAGCTCCACCCAAGCAATTTGTACACTGTCAGTGTAAGGCAGCTGTGCTACTCCACCAAATGAATTCCCCCCTTATCACATTCAGACAGCCTACTAATCAGATGTGATGCTCCACTCAAGCAATTTGTACACTATCAGTGGCAGGCAGCTCAGCTACCCAACCAAATTAATTGCCCCTTTATCACAGTCAGGCAGCCTCCAAAGCAGAAGTGATGCTCCACTCAAGCAATTTGTACACTGTCAGTGGCAGGCAGCTGTACTACCCCACCAAATTAATTGCCTCCTTATCACAGTCAGACAGCCTACTAATCAGATCACTTGGTCCACACAACCAATTTGTACACCGTAAGTGTCAGGCAGCTGTGCTACTCCACCAAATGACTTGCCACCATATCACATACAGGCAGCCTGCTAGTGAGATGTGATTCTCCACCCAAGCAATTTGTACACTGTCAGTTTCAGGCAGCTGTGCTACTACACCAAATGAATTGCCCCCTTATCACAGTCAGACAGCCTACTAATCAGATGTCATGCTCCTCTCAAGGAATTTGTACACTGTCAGTGGCAGACGGCTGTACTACTCCACCAAATTACTTGCCACCTTATCACATTCAGGCAGCCTACTAAACAGATGTGATACTCCACCCAAGCAATTTGTACACTGTAAGTGTCAGGCAGCTGTGCTACTCCTCGAAATTAATTGCCTCCTTACCACAGTCAGGCAGGCTACTAATCAGATCAGATGGTCCACACAAGCAATTTGTACACTGTCAGTGGCAGGCAGCTGTGCTACTCCAGCAAATGAATTGCTTCCTTATAAAAATCAGGTAGCAGTATACTAATCAAATCAGTTGTTTCACAAAAGTAATTTTTACACTGTCACTGGCAGGCACCTCAGCTACTACACCAAATGTATTACCACTTTATCACAATCAGGCAGCCTACTAATCAGATGTGAAGCTCCACCCAAGCAATTTGTACACTGTCAGTGTCAGGCACCCGTGCTACTCCACCAAATTAATTTCCCCCTTATCACAGTCAGCCAGCCTACTAATCAGATGTGAAGCTCCACCCAAGCAATTTGTACACTGTCAGTGTCAGGCACCCGTGCTACTCCACCAAATTAATTGCCCCCTTATCACAGTCAGACAGCCTACTATTCTGATGTGATGCTCCAATCAAGCAATTTGTACACTGTCAGTGGCAGGCAGCTGTGCTACTCCACCAAATTAATTGCCCCTTTCTCACAGTCACCCTACTAATCAGATGTGATGCTCCGCTAAAGCAATTTGTACATTTTCAGTGGCAGGCAGCTGTGCTGCTCCACCAAATGAATTATACTCTTATCACAGTCAGACAGCCTACTAATCAGATGTGATGCTCCACTCAAGCAATTTGTACACTGTCAGTGGCTGACGGCTGTGCTACTCCACCAAATTACTTGCCCCCTTATCACATTCAGGCAGCCTACTAATCAGATGTGATGCTCAGCTCAAGCAATTTGTACACTGTCAGTGGCAGGCAGCTGTGCTACTCCACCAAATGAATTACCCTCTTATCACAATCAGACAGCCTACTAAACAGATGTAATGCTCCACCCAAGCAATTTGTACACTGTCAGTGTCAGGCAGCTGTGCTACTCCACCAAATGAATTGCTCCCTTATCACAGTCAGACAGCCTACTAATCAGATGTGATGCTCCACTCAAGCAATTTGTACACTGTCAGTGGCAGGCAGCTGTGCTACTCCACCAAATTAATTGCCCCTTTCTCACAGTCAGCCTACTAATCAGATGTGGTGCTCCGCTCAAGCAATTTGTACATTTTCTTTGGCAGGCAGCTGTGCTACTCCACCAAATGAATTATCCTCTTATCACATTCAGACAGCCTACTAATCAGATGTGATGCTCCATTCAAGTAATTTGTACACTGTCAGTGTCAGGCAGCTGTGCGACTCCTCGAAATTAATTGCCTCCTTACCACAGTCAGGCATGCTACTAATCAGATCAGATGGTCCACACAAGCAATTTGTACACTGTCAGTGGCAGGCAGCTGTGCTACTCCAGCAAATTAATTGCTTCCTTATCACAATCAGGCAGCAGCCTACTAATCAAATCAGTTGTTTCACACAAGCAATTTTTACACTGTCACTGGCAGGCAGCTCAGCTACTACACCAAATTTATTACCACTTTATCACAATCAGGCAGCCTACTAATCAGTGCCTGGCAGCTGTGCTACTCCACCAAATTAATTGCCCCCTTCTCACAATCAGAGAGCCTACTAATCAGATGTGATGCTCCACTCAAGCAATTTGTACACTGTCAGTGTCAGACAGCTGTGCTACTCCACCAAATTAATTGCCCCCTTATCACAGTCAGGCAGCCTACTAATCAGATGTGATGCTCCACTCAAGCAATTTGTATACAGTCAGAGGCAGGCAGCTGTGCTACTCCACCAAATTAATTGCCCCCTTCTCACAATCAGAGAGCCTACGAATCAGATGTGATGCTCCACTCAAGCAATTTGTACACTGTCAGTGTCAGACAGCTGTGCTATTCCACCAAATTAATTGCCCCCTTATCACAGTCAGGCAGCCTACTAATCAGATGTGATGCTCCACTCAAGCAATTTGTATACAGTCAGTGGCAGGCAGCTGTGCTACTCCTGCAAATTATTGCCTCCTTATCCCAGTCAGGCAGGCAGCCTACTAATCAGATCACTTGGTCCACACAAGCAATTTGTACACTTTCACTGGCCGGAAGCTCAGCTACTCAACCAAATTAATTGTCCTTTTATCACAGTCAGGCAGCCTACTAATCAGATGTGATTCTCCACTCAAGCAATTTGTTCACTGTCAGTGGCAGGCAGCTGTGCTACTCCACCAAAGGAATTACTCCCTTACCACAGTCAGGCAGGCTACTAATCAGATCAGATGGACCACACAAGCAATTTGTACACTGTCAATGGCAGGCAGCTGTGCTACTCCAGCAAATTAATTGCTTCCTTTCAAAATCAGGCAGCAGCCTACTAATCAAATCAGTTGTTTCACAAAAGCAATTTTTACACTGTCACTGGCAGGCACCTCAGCTACTACACCAAATTTATTACCACTTTATCACAATCAGGCAGCCTACTAATCAGATGTGATGCTCCACTCAAGCAATTTGTACACAGTCAGTGGCAGGCAGCTGTGCTACTCCTGCAAATTATTGCCTCCTTATCCCAGTCAGGCAGGCAGCCTACTAATCAGATCACTTGGTCCACACAAGCAATTTGTACACTTTCACTGGCCGGAAGCTCAGCTACTCAACCAAATTAATTGTCCTTTTATCACAGTCAGGCAGCCTACTAATCAGATGTGATTCTCCACTCAAGCAATTTGTACACTGTCAGTGGCAGGCAGCTGTGCTACTCCACCAAATGAATTACCCCCTTATCACAGTCAGACAGCCTACTAATCAGATGTGATGCTACACTCAAGCAATTTTTACACTGTCAGTGGCAGGCAGCTGTGCTAATCCACCAAATTACTTGCCACCTTATCACATACAGGCAGCCTACTAATCAGATGTGATTCTCCACCCAAGCAATTTGTACACTGTCAGTTTCAGGCAGCTGTGCTACTACACCAAAGGAATTGCCCCCTTATCACATTTAGGCAGCCTACTAATCAGATGTGATGCTCCGCTCAAGCAATTTGTACACTTTCAGTGGCAGGCAGCTGTGCTACTCCACCAAATGAATTACCCTCTTATCACAGTCAGACAGCCTACTAATCAGATGTGATGCTCCTCTCAAGCAATTTGTACACTGTCAGTGGCAGACGGCTGTACTACTCCACCAAATTACTTGCCCCCTTATCACATTCAGGCAGCCTACTAAACAGATGTGATGTTCCACCCAAGCAAATTGTACACTGTCAGTTTCAGGCAGCTGTGCTACTCCTCAAAATTAATTGCCTCCTTACCACAGTCAGGCAGGCTACTAATCAGATCAGATGGTCCACACAAGCAAATTGTACACTGTCAATGGCAGGCAGCTGTGCTACTCCAGCAAATTAATTGCTTCCTTATCACAGTCAGACAGCCTACTAATCAGATGTAATGGTCCACTCAAGCAATTTGTACACTGTCAGTGGCAGGCAGCTGTGCTGCTCCACCAAATGAATTGCCCCCTTATCACAGTCAGACAGCCTACTAGTCAGATGTGATGCTCCATCCAAGCAATTTGTACACTGTTAGTGTCAGTCAGCTGTGCTACTCCTCGAAATGAATTGCCTCCTTACCACAGTGAGGCAGGCTACTAATCAGATCAGATGGTCCACGCAAGCAATTTGTACACTGTCAGTGGCAGGCAGCTGTGCTACTCCAGCAAATTAATTGCCCCTTTCTCACAGTCAGACAGCCTACTAATCAGATGTGATGCTCCACTCAAGCAATTTGTACACTGTCAGTGTCAGGCAGCTGTGCTACTCCACCAAATTAATTGCCCCCTTATTACAGTCAGACAGCCTACTAATCAGATGTGATGCTCCACTCAAGCAATTTGTACACTGTCAGTGTCAGGCAGCTGTGCTACTCCACCAAATTAATTGCCCCCTTATTACAGTCAGACAGCCTACTAATCAGATGTGATGCTCCACTCAAGCAATTTGTACACAGTCAGTGGCAGGCAGCTGTGCTACTCCTGCAACTGAATTGCCCCCTTATCACAGTCAGACAGCATACTAATCAGATGTGATGCTCCACTCAACCAATTTGTACACTGTCAGTGACAGGCAGCTGTTCTACTCCACCAAATTAATTGCCCCCTTATCACAGTCAGCCAGCCTACTAATCAGATATGATGCTCCAATCAAGCAATTTGTACACTGTCAGTGGCAGGCAGCTGTGCTACACCACCAAATTAATTGCCCCTTTCTCACAGTCACCCTACTAATCAGATGTGATGCTCCGCTCAAGCAATTTGTACATTTTCAGTGGCAGGCAGCTGTGCTGCTCCACCAAATTAATTATACTCTTATCACAGTCAGACAGCCTACTAATCAGATGTGATGCTCCACTAAAGCAATTTGTACACTGTCAGTGGCTGACGGCTGTGCTACTCCACCAAATTACTTGCCCCCTTATCACATTCAGGCAGCCTACTAATCAGATGTGATGCTACGCTCAAGCAATTTGTACACTGTCAGTGCCAGGCAGCTGTGCTACTCCACCAAATGAATTACCCTCTTATCACAATCAGACAGCCTACTAAACAGATGTAATGCTCCACCAAAGCAATTTGTACACTGTTTGTGTCAGGCAGCTGTGCTACTCCACCAAATGAATTGCCCCCTTATCACAGTCAGACAGCCTACTAATCAGATGTGATGCTCCACTCAAGCAATTTGTACACTGTCAGTGGCAGGCAGCTGTGCTACTCCACCAAATGAATTACCCTCTTATCAAAATCAGACAGCCTACTAAACAGATGTAATGCTCCACCCAAGCAATTTGTACACTGTCAGTGTCAGGCAGCTGTGCTACTCCACCAAATGAATTGCTCCCTTATCACAGTCAGACAGCCTACTAATCAGATGTGGTGCTCCGCTCAAGCAATTTGTACACTGTCAGTGGCAGGCAGCTGTGCTACTCCACCAAATTACTTGCCCCCTTATCACATTCAGGCTGCCGACTAATCAGAAGTGAAGCTCCACCCAAGCAATTTGTACACTGTCAGTGTAAGGCAGCTGTGCTACTCCACCAAATGAATTCCCCCCTTATCACATTCAGACAGCCTACTAATCAGATGTGATGCTCCACTCAAGCAATTTGTACACTATCAGTGGCAGGCAGCTCAGCTACCCAACCAAATTAATTGCCCCTTTATCACAGTCAGGCAGCCTCCAAAGCAGAAGTGATGCTCCACTCAAGCAATTTGTACACTGTCAGTGGCAGGCAGCTGTACTACCCCACCAAATTAATTGCCTCCTTATCACAGTCAGACAGCCTACTAATCAGATCACTTGGTCCACACAACCAATTTGTACACCGTAAGTGTCAGGCAGCTGTGCTACTCCACCAAATGACTTGCCACCATATCACATACAGGCAGCCTGCTAGTGAGATGTGATTCTCCACCCAAGCAATTTGTACACTGTCAGTTTCAGGCAGCTGTGCTACTACACCAAATGAATTGCCCCCTTATCACAGTCAGACAGCCTACTAATCAGATGTCATGCTCCTCTCAAGGAATTTGTACACTGTCAGTGGCAGACGGCTGTACTACTCCACCAAATTACTTGCCACCTTATCACATTCAGGCAGCCTACTAAACAGATGTGATACTCCACCCAAGCAATTTGTACACTGTAAGTGTCAGGCAGCTGTGCTACTCCTCGAAATTAATTGCCTCCTTACCACAGTCAGGCAGGCTACTAATCAGATCAGATGGTCCACACAAGCAATTTGTACACTGTCAGTGGCAGGCAGCTGTGCTACTCCAGCAAATGAATTGCTTCCTTATAAAAATCAGGTAGCAGTATACTAATCAAATCAGTTGTTTCACAAAAGTAATTTTTACACTGTCACTGGCAGGCACCTCAGCTACTACACCAAATGTATTACCACTTTATCACAATCAGGCAGCCTACTAATCAGATGTGAAGCTCCACCCAAGCAATTTGTACACTGTCAGTGTCAGGCACCCGTGCTACTCCACCAAATTAATTGCCCCCTTATCACAGTCAGCCAGCCTACTAATCAGATGTGAAGCTCCACCCAAGCAATTTGTACACTGTCAGTGTCAGGCACCCGTGCTACTCCACCAAATTAATTGCCCCCTTATCACAGTCAGACAGCCTACTATTCTGATGTGATGCTCCAATCAAGCAATTTGTACACTGTCAGTGGCAGGAAGCTGTGCTACTCCACCAAATTAATTGCCCCTTTCTCACAGTCACCCTACTAATCAGATGTGATGCTCCGCTAAAGCAATTTGTACATTTTCAGTGGCAGGCAGCTGTGCTGCTCCACCAAATGAATTATACTCTTATCACAGTCAGACAGCCTACTAATCAGATGTGATGCTCCACTCAAGCAATTTGTACACTGTCAGTGGCTGACGGCTGTGCTACTCCACCAAATTACTTGCCCCCTTATCACATTCAGGCAGCCTACTAATCAGATGTGATGCTCAGCTCAAGCAATTTGTACACTGTCAGTGGCAGGCAGCTGTGCTACTCCACCAAATGAATTACCCTCTTATCACAATCAGACAGCCTACTAAACAGATGTAATGCTCCACCCAAGCAATTTGTACACTGTCAGTGTCAGGCAGCTGTGCTACTCCACCAAATGAATTGCTCCCTTATCACAGTCAGACAGCCTACTAATCAGATGTGATGCTCCACTCAAGCAATTTGTACACTGTCAGTGGCAGGCAGCTGTGCTACTCCACCAAATTAATTGCCCCTTTCTCACAGTCAGCCTACTAATCAGATGTGGTGCTCCGCTCAAGCAATTTGTACATTTTCTTTGGCAGGCAGCTGTGCTACTCCACCAAATGAATTATCCTCTTATCACATTCAGACAGCCTACTAATCAGATGTGATGCTCCATTCAAGTAATTTGTACACTGTCAGTGTCAGGCAGCTGTGCGACTCCTCGAAATTAATTGCCTCCTTACCACAGTCAGGCATGCTACTAATCAGATCAGATGGTCCACACAAGCAATTTGTACACTGTCAGTGGCAGGCAGCTGTGCTACTCCTGCAAATTAATTGCTTCCTTATCACAATCAGGCAGCAGCCTACTAATCAAATCAGTTGTTTCACACAAGCAATTTTTACACTGTCACTGGCAGGCAGCTCAGCTACTACACCAAATTTATTACCACTTTATCACAATCAGGCAGCCTACTAATCAGTGCCTGGCAGCTGTGCTACTCCACCAAATTAATTGCCCCTTCTCACAATCAGAGAGCCTACTAATCAGATGTGATGCTCCACTCAAGCAATTTGTACACTGTCAGTGTCAGACAGCTGTGCTACTCCACCAAATTAATTGCCCCTTATCACAGTCAGGCAGCCTACTAATCAGATGTGATGCTCCACTCAAGCAATTTGTATACAGTCAGAGGCAGGCAGCTGTGCTACTCCACCAAATTAATTGCCCCTTCTCACAATCAGAGAGCCTACGAATCAGATGTGATGCTCCACTCAAGCAATTTGTACACTGTCAGTGTCAGACAGCTGTGCTACTCCACCAAATTAATTGCCCCCTTATCACAGTCAGGCAGCCTACTAATCAGATGTGATGCTCCACTCAAGCAATTTGTATACAGTCAGTGGCAGGCAGCTGTGCTACTCCTGCAAATTATTGCCTCCTTATCCCAGTCAGGCAGGCAGCCTACTAATCAGATCACTTGGTCCACACAAGCAATTTGTACACTTTCACTGGCCGGAAGCTCAGCTACTCAACCAAATTAATTGTCCTTTTATCACAGTCAGGCAGCCTACTAATCAGATGTGATTCTCCACTCAAGCAATTTGTTCACTGTCAGTGGCAGGCAGCTGTGCTACTCCACCAAAGGAATTACTCCCTTACCACAGTCAGGCAGGCTACTAATCAGATCAGATGGTCCACACAAGCAATTTGTACACTGTCAATGGCAGGCAGCTGTGCTACTCCAGCAAATTAATTGCTTCCTTTTCAAAATCAGGCAGCAGCCTACTAATCAAATCAGTTGTTTCACAAAAGCAATTTTTACACTGTCACTGGCAGGCACCTCAGCTACTACACCAAATTTATTACCACTTTATCACAATCAGGCAGCCTACTAATCAGATGTGATGCTCCACTCAAGCAATTTGTACACAGTCAGTGGCAGGCAGCTGTGCTACTCCTGCAAATTATTGCCTCCTTATCCCAGTCAGGCAGGCAGCCTACTAATCAGATCACTTGGTCCACACAAGCAATTTGTACACTTTCACTGGCGGAAGCTCAGCTACTCAACCAAATTAATTGTCCTTTTTATCACAGTCAGGCAGCCTACTAATCAGATGTGATTCTCCACTCAAGCAATTTGTACACTGTCAGTGGCAGGCAGCTGTGCTACTCCACCAAATGAATTACCCCTTATCACAGTCAGACAGCCTACTAATCAGATGTGATGCTACACTCAAGCAATTTTTACACTGTCAGTGGCAGGCAGCTGTGCTAATCCACCAAATTACTTGCCACCTTATCACATACAGGCAGCCTACTAATCAGATGTGATTCTCCACCCAAGCAATTTGTACACTGTCAGTTTCAGGCAGCTGTGCTACTACACCAAAGGAATTGCCCCCTTATCACATTTAGGCAGCCTACTAATCAGATGTGATGCTCCGCTCAAGCAATTTGTACACTTTCAGTGGCAGGCAGCTGTGCTACTCCACCAAATGAATTACCCTCTTATCACAGTCAGACAGCCTACTAATCAGATGTGATGCTCCTCTCAAGCAATTTGTACACTGTCAGTGGCAGACGGCTGTACTACTCCACCAAATTACTTGCCCCCTTATCACATTCAGGCAGCCTACTAAACAGATGTGATGTTCCACCCAAGCAAATTGTACACTGTCAGTTTCAGGCAGCTGTGCTACTCCTCAAAATTAATTGCCTCCTTACCACAGTCAGGCAGGCTACTAATCAGATCAGATGGTCCACACAAGCAAATTGTACACTGTCAATGGCAGGCAGCTGTGCTACTCCAGCAAATTAATTGCTTCCTTATCACAGTCAGACAGCCTACTAATCAGATGTAATGGTCCACTCAAGCAATTTGTACACTGTCAGTGGCAGGCAGCTGTGCTGCTCCACCAAATGAATTGCCCCCTTATCACAGTCAGACAGCCTACTAGTCAGATGTGATGCTCCATCCAAGCAATTTGTACACTGTTAGTGTCAGTCAGCTGTGCTACTCCTCGAAATGAATTGCCTCCTTACCACAGTGAGGCAGGCTACTAATCAGATCAGATGGTCCACGCAAGCAATTTGTACACTGTCAGTGGCAGGCAGCTGTGCTACTCCAGCAAATTAATTGCCCCTTTCTCACAGTCAGACAGCCTACTAATCAGATGTGATGCTCCACTCAAGCAATTTGTACACTGTCAGTGTCAGGCAGCTGTGCTACTCCACCAAATTAATTGCCCCCTTATTACAGTCAGACAGCCTACTAATCAGATGTGATGCTCCACTCAAGCAATTTGTACACTGTCAGTGTCAGGCAGCTGTGCTACTCCACCAAATTAATTGCCCCCTTATTACAGTCAGACAGCCTACTAATCAGATGTGATGCTCCACTCAAGCAATTTGTACACAGTCAGTGGCAGGCAGCTGTGCTACTCCTGCAACTGAATTGCCCCCTTATCACAGTCAGACAGCATACTAATCAGATGTGATGCTCCACTCAACCAATTTGTACACTGTCAGTGACAGGCAGCTGTTCTACTCCACCAAATTAATTGCCCCCTTATCACAGTCAGCCAGCCTACTAATCAGATATGATGCTCCAATCAAGCAATTTGTACACTGTCAGTGGCAGGCAGCTGTGCTACACCACCAAATTAATTGCCCCTTTCTCACAGTCACCCTACTAATCAGATGTGATGCTCCGCTCAAGCAATTTGTACATTTTCAGTGGCAGGCAGCTGTGCTGCTCCACCAAATTAATTATACTCTTATCACAGTCAGACAGCCTACTAATCAGATGTGATGCTCCACTAAAGCAATTTGTACACTGTCAGTGGCTGACGGCTGTGCTACTCCACCAAATTACTTGCCCCCTTATCACATTCAGGCAGCCTACTAATCAGATGTGATGCTACGCTCAAGCAATTTGTACACTGTCAGTGCCAGGCAGCTGTGCTACTCCACCAAATGAATTACCCTCTTATCACAATCAGACAGCCTACTAAACAGATGTAATGCTCCACCAAAGCAATTTGTACACTGTTTGTGTCAGGCAGCTGTGCTACTCCACCAAATGAATTGCCCCCTTATCACAGTCAGACAGCCTACTAATCAGATGTGATGCTCCACTCAAGCAATTTGTACACTGTCAGTGGCAGGCAGCTGTGCTACTCCACCAAATTAATTGCCCCTTTCTCACAGTCAGGCATGCTACTAATCAGATCAGATGGTCCACACAAGCAATTTGTACACTGTCAGTGTCAGGCAGCTGTGCTACTCCTCGAAATTAATTGCCTCCTTACCACAGTCAGGCATGCTACTAATCAGATCAGATGGTCCACACAAGCAATTTGTACACTGTCAGTGGCAGGCAGCTGTGCTACTCCAGCAAATTAATTGCTTCCTTATCAAAATTAAACAGCAGCCTACTTATTAAATCAGTTGTTTCACACAAGCAATTTTTACACTGTCACTGGCAGGCAGCTCAGCTACTACACCAAATTTATTACCACTTTATCACAATCAGTCAGCCTACTAATCAGTGCCTGGCAGCTGTGCTACTCCACCAAATTAATTGCCCCCTTCTCACAATCAGACAGCCTACTAATCAGATGTGATGCTCCACTTAAGCATTTTGTACACTGTCAGTGTCAGACAGCTGTGCTACTCCACCAAATTAATTGCCCCCTTATCACAGTCAGGCAGCCTACTAATCAGATGTGATGCTCCACTCAAGCAATTTGTACACAGTCAGTGGCAGGCAGCTGTGCTACTCCTGCAAATTATTGCCTCCTTATCCCAGTCAGGCAGGCAGCCTACTAATCAGATCACTTGGTCCACACAAGCAATTTGTACACTTTCACTGGCCGGAAGCTCAGCTACTCAACCAAATTAATTGTCCTTTTATCACAGTCAGGCAGCCTACTAATCAGATGTGATTCTCCACTCAAGCAATTTGTACACTGTCAGTGGCAGGCAGCTGTGCTACTCCACCAAATGAATTACCCCCTTATCACAGTCAGACAGCCTACTAATCAGATGTGATGCTACACTCAAGCAATTTTTACACTGTCAGTGGCAGGCAGCTGTGCTAATCCACCAAATTACTTGCCACCTTATCACATACAGGCAGCCTACTAATCAGATGTGATTCTCCACCCAAGCAATTTGTACACTATCAGTTTCAGGCAGCTGTGCTACTACACCAAAGGAATTGCCCCCTTATCACATTCAGGCAGCCTACTAATCAGATGTGATGCTCCGCTCAAGCAATTTGTACACTTTCAGTGGCAGGCAGCTGTGCTACTCCACCAAATGAATTACCCTCTTATCACAGTCAGACAGCCTACTAATCAGATGTGATGCTCCTCTCAAGCAATTTGTACACTGTCAGTGGCAGACGGCTGTACTACTCCACCAAATTACTTGCCCCTTATCACATTCAGGCAGCCTACTAAACAGATGTGATGTTCCACCCAAGCAAATTGTACACTGTCAGTTTCAGGCAGCTGTGCTACTCCTCGAAATTAATTGCCTCCTTACCACAGTCAGGCAGGCTACTAATCAGATCAGATGGTCCACACAAGCAAATTGTACACTGTCAATGGCAGGCAGCTGTGCTACTCCAGCAAATTAATTGCTTCCTTATCACAGTCAGACAGCCTACTAATCAGATGTGATGGTCCACTCAAGCAATTTGTACACTGTCAGTGGCAGGCAGCTGTGCTGCTCCACCAAATGAATTGCCCCCTTATCACAGTCAGACAGCTTACTAGTCAGATGTGATGCTCCATCCAAGCAATTTGTACACTGTTAGTGGCAGGCAGCTGTGCTACTCCAGCAAATTAATTGCTTCCTTATCACAATCAGGCAGCAGCCTACTAATCAAATCAGTTGTTTCACACAAGCAATTTTTACACTGTCACTGGCAGGCAGCTCAGCTACTACACCAAATTTATTACCACTTTATCACAATCAGGCAGCCTACTAATCAGTGCCTGGCAGCTGTGCTACTCCACCAAATTAATTGCCCCTTCTCACAATCAGAGAGCCTACTAATCAGATGTGATGCTCCACTCAAGCAATTTGTACACTGTCAGTGTCAGACAGCTGTGCTACTCCACCAAATTAATTGCCCCCTTATCACAGTCAGGCAGCCTACTAATCAGATGTGATGCTCCACTCAAGCAATTTGTATACAGTCAGAGGCAGGCAGCTGTGCTACTCCACCAAATTAATTGCCCCCTTCTCACAATCAGAGAGCCTACGAATCAGATGTGATGCTCCACTCAAGCAATTTGTACACTGTCAGTGTCAGACAGCTGTGCTACTCCACCAAATTAATTGCCCCCTTATCACAGTCAGGCAGCCTACTAATCAGATGTGATGCTCCACTCAAGCAATTTGTATACAGTCAGTGGCAGGCAGCTGTGCTACTCCTGCAAATTATTGCCTCCTTATCCCAGTCAGGCAGGCAGCCTACTAATCAGATCACTTGGTCCACACAAGTAATTTGTACACTTTCACTGGCCGGAAGCTCAGCTACTCAACCAAATTAATTGTCCTTTTATCACAGTCAGGCAGCCTACTAATCAGATGTGATTCTCCACTCAAGCAATTTGTTCACTGTCAGTGGCAGGCAGCTGTGCTACTCACACCAAAGGAATTACTCCCTTACCACAGTCAGGCAGGCTACTAATCAGATCAGATGGTCCACACAAGCAATTTGTACACTGTCAATGGCAGGCAGCTGTGCTACTCCAGCAAATTAATTGCTTCCTTTTCAAAATCAGGCAGCAGCCTACTAATCAAATCAGTTGTTTCACAAAAGCAATTTTTACACTGTCACTGGCAGGCACCTCAGCTACTACACCAAATTTATTACCACTTTATCACAATCAGGCAGCCTACTAATCAGATGTGATGCTCCACTCAAGCAATTTGTACACAGTCAGTGGCAGGCAGCTGAGCTACTCCTGCAAATTATTGCCTCCTTATCCAGTCAGGCAGGCAGCCTACTAATCAGATCACTTGGTCCACACAAGCAATTTGTACACTTTCACTGGCCGGAAGCTCAGCTACTCAACCAAATTAATTGTCCTTTTATCACAGTCAGGCAGCCTACTAATCAGATGTGATTCTCCACTCAAGCAATTTGTACACTGTCAGTGGCAGGCAGCTGTGCTACTCCACCAAATGAATTACCCCCTTATCACAGTCAGACAGCCTACTAATCAGATGTGATGCTACACTCAAGCAATTTTTACACTGTCAGTGGCAGGCAGCTGTGCTAATCCACCAAATTACTTGCCACCTTATCACATACAGGCAGCCTACTAATCAGATGTGATTCTCCACCCAAGCAATTTGTACACTGTCAGTTTCAGGCAGCTGTGCTACTACACCAAAGGAATTGCCCCCTTATCACATTTAGGCAGCCTACTAATCAGATGTGATGCTCCGCTCAAGCAATTTGTACACTTTCAGTGGCAGGCAGCTGTGCTACTCCACCAAATGAATTACCCTCTTATCACAGTCAGACAGCCTACTAATCAGATGTGATGCTCCTCTCAAGCAATTTGTACACTGTCAGTGGCAGACGGCTGTACTACTCCACCAAATTACTTGCCCCTTATCACATTCAGGCAGCCTACTAAACAGATGTGATGTTCCACCCAAGCAAATTGTACACTGTCAGTTTCAGGCAGCTGTGCTACTCCTCAAAATTAATTGCCTCCTTACCACAGTCAGGCAGGCTACTAATCAGATCAGATGGTCCACACAAGCAAATTGTACACTGTCAATGGCAGGCAGCTGTGCTACTCCAGCAAATTAATTGCTTCCTTATCACAGTCAGACAGCCTACTAATCAGATGTGATGGTCCACTCAAGCAATTTGTACACTGTCAGTGGCAGGCAGCTGTGCTGCTCCACCAAATGAATTGCCCCCTTATCACAGTCAGACAGCCTACTAGTCAGATGTGATGCTCCATCCAAGCAATTTGTACACTGTTAGTGTCAGTCAGCTGTGCTACTCCTCGAAATGAATTGCCTCCTTACCACAGTGAGGCAGGCTACTAATCAGATCAGATGGTCCACGCAAGCAATTTGTACACTGTCAGTGGCAGGCAGCTGTGCTACTCCAGCAAATTAATTGCCCCTTCTCACAGTCAGACAGCCTACTAATCAGATGTGATGCTCCACTCAAGCAATTTGTACACTGTCAGTGTCAGGCAGCTGTGCTACTCCACCAAATTAATTGCCCCCTTATTACAGTCAGACAGCCTACTAATCAGATGTGATGCTCCACTCAAGCAATTTGTACACTGTCAGTGTCAGGCAGCTGTGCTACTCCACCAAATTAATTGCCCCCTTATTACAGTCAGACAGCCTACTAATCAGATGTGATGCTCCACTCAAGCAATTTGTACACAGTCAGTGGCAGGCAGCTGTGCTACTCCTGCAACTGAATTGCCCCCTTATCACAGTCAGACAGCATACTAATCAGATGTGATGCTCCACTCAACCAATTTGTACACTGTCAGTGACAGGCAGCTGTTCTACTCCACCAAATTAATTGCCCCTTATCACAGTCAGCCAGCCTACTAATCAGATATGATGCTCCAATCAAGCAATTTGTACACTGTCAGTGGCAGGCAGCTGTGCTACACCACCAAATTAATTGCCCCTTTCTCACAGTCACCCTACTAATCAGATGTGATGCTCCGCTCAAGCAATTTGTACATTTTCAGTGGCAGGCAGCTGTGCTGCTCCACCAAATTAATTATACTCTTATCACAGTCAGACAGCCTACTAATCAGATGTGATGCTCCACTAAAGCAATTTGTACACTGTCAGTGGCTGACGGCTGTGCTACTCCACCAAATTACTTGCCCCCTTATCACATTCAGGCAGCCTACTAATCAGATGTGATGCTACGCTCAAGCAATTTGTACACTGTCAGTGCCAGGCAGCTGTGCTACTCCACCAAATGAATTACCCTCTTATCACAATCAGACAGCCTACTAAACAGATGTAATGCTCCACCCAAGCAATTTGTACACTGTTTGTGTCAGGCAGCTGTGCTACTCCACCAAATGAATTGCCCCCTTATCACAGTCAGACAGCCTACTAATCAGATGTGATGCTCCACTCAAGCAATTTGTACACTGTCAGTGGCAGGCAGCTGTGCTACTCCACCAAATTAATTGCCCCTTTCTCACAGTCAGGCATGCTACTAATCAGATCAGATGGTCCACACAAGCAATTTGTACACTGTCAGTGTCAGGCAGCTGTGCTACTCCTCGAAATTAATTGCCTCCTTACCACAGTCAGGCATGCTACTAATCAGATCAGATGGTCCACACAAGCAATTTGTACACTGTCAGTGGCAGGCAGCTGTGCTACTCCAGCAAATTAATTGCTTCCTTATCAAAATCAAACAGCAGCCTACTTATTAAATCAGTTGTTTCACACAAGCAATTTTTACACTGTCACTGGCAGGCAGCTCAGCTACTACACCAAATTTATTACCACTTTATCACAATCAGTCAGCCTACTAATCAGTGCCTGGCAGCTGTGCTACTCCACCAAATTAATTGCCCCTTCTCACAATCATACAGCCTACTAATCAGATGTGATGCTCCACTTAAGCATTTTGTACACTGTCAGTGTCAGACAGCTGTGCTACTCCACCAAATTAATTGCCCCCTTATCACAGTCAGGCAGCCTACTAATCAGATGTGATGCTCCACTCAAGCAATTTGTACACAGTCAGTGGCAGGCAGCTGTGCTACTCCTGCAAATTATTGCCTCCTTATCCCAGTCAGGCAGGCAGCCTACTAATCAGATCACTTGGTCCACACAAGCAATTTGTACACTTTCACTGGCCGGAAGCTCAGCTACTCAACCAAATTAATTGTCCTTTTATCACAGTCAGGCAGCCTACTAATCAGATGTGATTCTCCACTCAAGCAATTTGTACACTGTCAGTGGCAGGCAGCTGTGCTACTCCACCAAATGAATTACCCCCTTATCACAGTCAGACAGCCTACTAATCAGATGTGATGCTACACTCAAGCAATTTTTACACTGTCAGTGGCAGGCAGCTGTGCTAATCCACCAAATTACTTGCCACCTTATCACATACAGGCAGCCTACTAATCAGATGTGATTCTCCACCCAAGCAATTTGTACACTATCAGTTTCAGGCAGCTGTGCT
This sequence comes from Oophaga sylvatica, assembly GCA_033576555.1. Classification (NCBI taxonomy): domain Eukaryota; kingdom Metazoa; phylum Chordata; class Amphibia; order Anura; family Dendrobatidae; genus Oophaga; species Oophaga sylvatica. Next base: position 157,158,343 of record JARQOD010000006.1, on the reverse strand, counting down.
ACTACACCAAAGAATTGCCCCCTTATCACATTCAGGCAGCCTACTAATCAGATGTGATGCTCCGCTCAAGCAATTTGTACACTTTCAGTGGCAGGCAGCTGTGCTACTCCACCAAATGAATTACCCTCTTATCACAGTCAGACAGCCTACTAATCAGATGTGATGCTCCTCTCAAGCAATTTGTACACTGTCAGTGGCAGACGGCTGTACTACTCCACCAAATTACTTGCCCCCTTATCACATTCAGGCAGCCTACTAAACAGATGTGATGTTCCACCAAGCAAATTGTACACTGTCAGTTTCAGGCAGCTGTGCTACTCCTCGAAATTAATTGCCTCCTTACCACAGTCAGGCAGGCTACTAATCAGATCAGATGGTCCACACAAGCAAATTGTACACTGTCAATGGCAGGCAGCTGTGCTACTCCAGCAAATTAATTGCTCCTTATCACAGTCAGACAGCCTACTAATCAGATGTGATGGTCCACTCAAGCAATTTGTACACTGTCAGTGGCAGGCAGCTGTGCTGCTCCACCAAATGAATTGCCCCTTATCACAGTCAGACAGCTTACTAGTCAGATGTGATGCTCCATCCAAGCAATTTGTACACTGTTAGTGGCAGGCAGCTGTGCTACTCCAGCAAATTAATTGCTTCCTTATCACAATCAGGCAGCAGCCTACTAATCAAATCAGTTGTTTCACACAAGCAATTTTTACACTGTCACTGGCAGGCAGCTCAGCTACTACACCAAATTTATTACCACTTTATCACAATCAGGCAGCCTACTAATCAGTGCCTGGCAGCTGTGCTACTCCACCAAATTAATTGCCCCCTTCTCACAATCAGAGAGCCTACTAATCAGATGTGATGCTCCACTCAAGCAATTTGTACACTGTCAGTGTCAGACAGCTGTGCTACTCCACCAAATTAATTGCCCCCTTATCACAGTCAGGCAGCCTACTAATCAGATGTGATGCTCCACTCAAGCAATTTGTATACAGTCAGAGGCAGGCAGCTGTGCTACTCCACCAAATTAATTGCCCCCTTCTCACAATCAGAGAGCCTACGAATCAGATGTGATGCTCCACTCAAGCAATTTGTACACTGTCAGTGTCAGACAGCTGTGCTACTCCACCAAATTAATTGCCCCCTTATCACAGTCAGGCAGCCTACTAATCAGATGTGATGCTCCACTCAAGCAATTTGTATACAGTCAGTGGCAGGCAGCTGTGCTACTCCTGCAAATTATTGCCTCCTTATCCCAGTCAGGCAGGCAGCCTACTAATCAGATCACTTGGTCCACACAAGTAATTTGTACACTTTCACTGGCCGGAAGCTCAGCTACTCAACCAAATTAATTGTCCTTTTATCACAGTCAGGCAGCCTACTAATCAGATGTGATTCTCCACTCAAGCAATTTGTTCACTGTCAGTGGCAGGCAGCTGTGCTACTCCACAAAGGAATTACTCCCTTACCACAGTCAGGCAGGCTACTAATCAGATCAGATGGTCCACACAAGCAATTTGTACACTGTCAATGGCAGGCAGCTGTGCTACTCCAGCAAATTAATTGCTTCCTTTTCAAAATCAGGCAGCAGCCTACTAATCAAATCAGTTGTTTCACAAAAGCAATTTTTACACTGTCACTGGCAGGCACCTCAGCTACTACACCAAATTTATTACCACTTTATCACAATCAGGCAGCCTACTAATCAGATGTGATGCTCCACTCAAGCAATTTGTACACAGTCAGTGGCAGGCAGCTGAGCTACTCCTGCAAATTATTGCCTCCTTATCCCAGTCAGGCAGGCAGCCTACTAATCAGATCACTTGGTCCACACAAGCAATTTGTACACTTTCACTGGCCGGAAGCTCAGCTACTCAACCAAATTAATTGTCCTTTTATCACAGTCAGGCAGCCTACTAATCAGATGTGATTCTCCACTCAAGCAATTTGTACACTGTCAGTGGCAGGCAGCTGTGCTACTCCACCAAATGAATTACCCCCTTATCACAGTCAGACAGCCTACTAATCAGATGTGATGCTACACTCAAGCAATTTTTACACTGTCAGTGGCAGGCAGCTGTGCTAATCCACCAAATTACTTGCCACCTTATCACATACAGGCAGCCTACTAATCAGATGTGATTCTCCACCCAAGCAATTTGTACACTGTCAGTTTCAGGCAGCTGTGCTACTACACCAAAGGAATTGCCCCTTATCACATTTAGGCAGCCTACTAATCAGATGTGATGCTCCGCTCAAGCAATTTGTACACTTTCAGTGGCAGGCAGCTGTGCTACTCCACCAAATGAATTACCCTCTTATCACAGTCAGACAGCCTACTAATCAGATGTGATGCTCCTCTCAAGCAATTTGTACACTGTCAGTGGCAGACGGCTGTGCTACTCCAGCAAATTAATTGCTTCCTTATCACAGTCAGACAGCCTACTAATCAGATGTGATGGTCCACTCAAGCAAATTGTACACTGTCAATGGCAGGCAGCTGTGCTACTCCAGCAAATTAATTGCTTCCTTATCACAGTCAGACAGCCTACTAATCAGATGTGATGGTCCACTCAAGCAATTTGTACACTGTCAGTGGCAGGCAGCTGTGCTGCTCCACCAAATGAATTGCCCCCTTATCACAGTCAGACAGCTTACTAGTCAGATGTGATGCTCCATCCAAGCAATTTGTACACTGTTAGTGGCAGGCAGCTGTGCTACTCCAGCAAATTAATTGCTTCCTTATCAAAATCAAACAGCAGCCTACTTATTAAATCAGTTGTTTCACACAAGCAATTTTTACACTGTCACTGGCAGGCACCTCAGCTACTACACCAAATTTATTACCACTTTATCACAATCAGGCAGCCTACTAATCAGATGTGATGCTCCACCCAAGCAATTTGTACACTGTCAGTGTCAGGCAGCTGTGCTACTCCACCAAATTAATTGCCCCCTTATTACAGTCAGACAGCCTACTAATAAGATGTGATGCTCCACTCAAGCAATTTGTACACAGTCAGTGGTAGGCAGCTGTGCTACTCCAGCAAATTAATTGCCCCTTTCTCACAGTCAGACAGCCTACTAATCAGATGTGATGCTCCACTCAAGCAATTTGTACACTGTCAGTGTCAGGCAGCTGTGCTACTCCACCAAATTAATTGCCCCTTATTACAGTCAGACAGCCTACTAATCAGATGTGATGCTCCACTCAAGCAATTTGTACACAGTCAGTGGCAGGCAGCTGTGCTACTCCTGCAACTGAATTGCCCCCTTATCACAGTCAGACAGCCTACTAATCAGATGTGATGCTCCACTCAAGCAATTTGTACACTGTCAGTGACAGGCAGCTGTTCTACTCCAGCAAACTAATTGCCTCCTTATCACAGTCAGGCAGGCAGCCTACTAATCAGATCAGATGGTCCACACAAGCAATTTGTACACTGTCACTGGCAGGCAGCTGTGCTACTCCACCAAATGAATTGCCCCCTACTCACAGTCAGATAGCCTACTCATCCGATGTGATGCTCCACTCAAGCAATTTGTACACTGTCAGTGGCTGACAGCTGTGCTACTCCACCAAATTACTTGCCCCTTATCACATTCAGGCAGCCTACTAATCAGATGTGATGCTCCGCTCAAGCAATTTGTACACTGTCAGTGGCAGGCAGCTGTGCTGCTCCACCAAATGAATTGCCCCCTTATCACAGTCAGACAGCCTACTAGTCAGATGTGATGCTCCATCCAAGCAATTTGTACACTGTCAGTGTCAGTCAGCTGTGCTACTCCTCGAAATTAATTGCCTCCTTACCTCAGTGAGGCAGGCTACTAATCAGATGAGATGGTCCACGCAAGCAATTTGTACACTGTCAGTGGCAGGCAGCTGTGCTACTCCAGCAAATTGATTGCTTCCTTATCAAAATCAAACAGCAGCCTACTTATTAAATCAGTTGTTTCACACAAGCAATTTTTACACTGTCACTGGCAGGCACCTCAGCTACTACACCAAATTTATTACCACTTTATCACAATCAGGCAGCCTACTAATCAGATGTGATGCTCCGCTCAAGCAATTTGTACACTGTCAGTGGCAGGCAGCTGTGCTACTCCACCAAATGAATTACCCTCTTATCACACTCAGACAGCCTACTAATCAGATGTGATGCTCCTCTCAAGCAATTTGTACACTGTCATTGGCAGACGGCTGTACTACTCCACCATATTACTTGGCCCCTTATCACATTCAGGCAGCCTACTAAACAGATGTAATGCTCCACCCAAGCAATTTGTACACTGTCAGTGTCAGGCAGCTGTGCTACTCCACCAAATGAATTGCCCCCTTATCACAGTCAGACAGCCTACTAATCAGATGTGGTGCTCCGCTCAAGCAATTTGTACATTTTCAGTGGCAGGAAGCTGTGCTACTCCACCAAATGAATTATCATCTTATCACAATCAGACAGCCTACTAATCAGATGTGATGCTCCATTCAAGGAATTTGTACACTGTCAGTGGCAGGCAGCTGTGCTACTCCACCAAATGAATTGCCCCCTTATCACAGTCAGACAGCCTACTAATCAGATGTGGTGCTCCGCTCAAGCAATTTGTACATTTTCAGTGGCAGGAAGCTGTGCTACTCCACCAAATGAATTATCATCTTATCACAATCAGACAGCCTACTAATCAGATGTGATGCTCCATCCAAGCAATTTGTACACTGTTAGTGTCAGGCAGCTGTGGTAATCCTCAAAATTAATTGCCTCCTTACCTGTTAGGGTTCGAGTTCCCGCTGCTGCACAAGGGGAGTCTCGAACCCGTCCCGCTGCGGTCTCCCATTCATCTCCGGCCGCAGTGGAGCCTGCTCAGCAGAGACGTAGGTCCAGGCGTCTTGCCCGCTCCTCTACTGTGCAGTGACTTGCTGCTGCCTTTCCTGGATCTGCTATTGTAGCCAGTGCTGGAGCAGCCGTCTTTGAGACAAAGTCCTGCGTTTTCCCATCTGAGCATGCCCAGAGTGAGATCTCTCATTGGAGATCAGGGGTCACATGTTCAGGTGCTGCAGCGGCTCCTATTGGTCCGCCAGGAAGGTCATGTAGCTACGTGTGTTTGTAACAGCTTCTCATTGGTCCTTGTTCCTGGAAGGTCCTGTAGCTGTTGCTATAAAAGGGTAGCATGGCTGGGTCGCCATGCGCTAATATCAACCATTGTATGCTATGCGCCAGTGTGATCATGCATATGTGTGGTTAGGGACACGGCTGAAATAAGCCACTAGAATACCGACTTAATCGGTGAGGAGTTTGGTATGGTAGCTGGCCAGGGTCGGTGTGCTAGATGCCCTAAATTACCGGCGTAACCGGTGAGGAGTTTTGATTGCCGTATTCAGGGTCTGGCGTTCAGACGCCATAGATTGCGGGTGACTCCCGCGAGGACATTAGCACATGATCACGCGTTATGTACGCTTAGCACTTAACTGTGTACCTGAGAGCCTTACAGGACACAGCACTTTTCCTCAGCGGCCCTGTGACGTTTCAGGGTTTGCTTTCGACGCTAGACAGTGCCCTAGCGTTTTACTTTGCGGCTCACTGAAGCTAAGTGAGTTCGCACCTATCGCCATATAGCACTGTGGCATTTCCTTTAGCGGCTCTGGGTATTAACAGAGTTCGCACTTACTGCCACAACGCGCTACGGCGTTTATTTTAGCGACTCTGCGGGATAAGAGAGTTCGCTACTTTCGCCATTTTACTAGCAGCAGGTTCCGCCTGCACGGTGGACCCCGGGCTGCGAACGCACCTCTCTACCTCATATATTTGGTGCGTTCAGCAGACCCTAACATAATATTAGTGCCAGGGTCTGGCTGGTAAAATGGCGGATGACTATCATCTATTACGGGACATCCAGCAGCTGGAGGGTAGGTTAGCGGCTCTTGAGTGCACAACCTCAGCTGTGGATGTTACCGCAGTCGCTGTTCAGGCTGCTAGCGTGGCTGCAGCCAGTGTGTCCACTGCCATCTCTGCCCCCACAATATCCCACCTCCCGCTTCCAGACAAGTTTGCTGGTGACAGCAAGCAATGTCGGGGATTCGTGAGTCAGTGCTCTATACAACTCGAGCTTCTGGCTGCACGTTTCCCCACGGATCGGGCACAAGTGGGCTTTATAATTTCGCTTCTGTCAGGAGTGGGCCACCTCGCTGTGGGAGCGTGACGACCGTGTGGTGCGGAGTGCTCCTCGTTTTCTGGAGGCTCTAAAAAAGGTCTTTTTAGGACCTCAGGTCACCCACGATATGGCGCTACAACTTCTGGCATTGGCACAGGGTTCGTCTCTGGTCAGTCTGTTTTCCATCCAGTTTCGGACTCTGGCCTCAGAGCTAGACTGGTCGGATAAAGTACTCATTCCGTCTACTGGCGAGGACTGGCTGATCACTGGAGAAGCTTATCGCCATATCTACCCGCATCGACCTCCGTTTTCACGAGCGGAGGTTGGAGCGGTCCCAGTGTAGGCAGAGCTTCCGGCTGGCTCCCACCTTCGCCAGACCTCTGGAATCTTCCAGTCAGGCGCCCGACTCCCATGAGGCCATGGAGGTTTCTCGAGCGGGACCTACCGCTCGAGTACCCGTGGTCTGTAACATCTGCCAGCAGTTAGGACACTATGCCAACAAATGTCCACAGCGGTCGGGAAAACGGTCGCGTCTAGTGATCTTGGGAGGAGGTTCACTAGAAACTGCGGCATTTTCCACCAAGTTGTCCTTTAAAGGCACAATTACAGTAGGTCCATCCACGCTCTCCGCTGAGCTCTGTGTGGATTCCGGAGCCGAGGGGAATTTCATGTCCTCTGCATTTGCTCTCCGCCACACTATACCTCTGGTGATGCTCGCCCAACCGGTGACTGTGCGAGTAGTGAATGGATCAACTCTGCCCTCCCAAATCACCCACCAGACGATCCCTCTCACTTTATCTATGTCCCCGTCCCATCAGGAGAGTATTTCTTTTCATGTCCTGCCCGAGGGAATAGACGAGGTGTTGCTGGGAGTACCTTGGCTCCGTTACCACTCTCCCCATATTGAGTGGTCCTCTGGGAGGATACTGGGTTGGGGTGATTCATGTAGAGGCAGGTGTATCAGGGAGTGCGTTCAGGTCACCACCACAGAGATACCCGTAAATCTCACTTCTCTTCCTCAGTGTTATTGGGCATATGCAGACGTTTTCTCCAAGAAGGCGGCGGAGACTCTTCCACCTCATCGCCCCTATGACTGTCCTATTGATCTCTTGCCTGGAGCAGAACCTCCTCGGGGAGAGTATACCCCCTCTCGCTCCCTGAGACGGAGGCCATGTCCCAGTACATTCAGGAGAATCTGGCAAGAGGGTTCATTAGGAAGTCGGTGTCACCAGCAGGGGCAGGGTTCTTCTTTGTGCAAAAGAAGAACGGAGAATTACGTCCATGCATTGACTACAGGGGTCTTAACGCCATCACCGTCAAGAATAAGTACCCGTTGCCCCTAATCTCTGAGCTCTTTGATAGGCTCCGAGGAGCAAGAGTATTTACCAAGCTTGATCTACGTGGTGCCTATAACCTAATTCGCATCCGTGAGGGTGACGAGTGGAAGACAGCTTTTTATACCAGGGATGGGCATTACGAATACCTGGTGATGCCCTTCGGGCTCTGTAATGTTCCCGCTGTTTTCCAAGACTTTGTCAATGATATCTTCTGGGATATGCTCTCCACCTCTGTGGTAGTCTATCTGGATGATATTCTCATCTTTTCACCAGATATAGACTCTCACCGGAGGGATGTCAACAAAGTCTTCGACCTCTTACGGGCAAACTCCCTCTATGCCAAGCTGGAGAAATGTGTGTTTGAGCAGGAGTCCTTACCTTTTCTGGGCTATATCATCTCCGCCCAGGGATTGACTATGGATCCTGCCAAACTACAGGCTGTAATGGACTGGCAAGAACCCCATTCTCTTAAAGCGGTGCAGCGCTTTATGGGGTTCATTAATTATTATCGCCAGTTCATTCCCCATTTCTCGACTTTGGTAGCTCCCTTGGTAGCCCTCACCAAGAAGGGAGCAAATCCCAAGTTGTGGTCTGAGGAGGTCTCCAAGGCGTTCTCTTCCATCAAGTCGCATTTTGCCAGTGCTCCCATATTACATCGCCCTGATGTTGATAAACCATTTGTTTTAGAGGTGGACGCCTCTTCTGTTGGTGCCAGAGCAGTCCTATATCAAAAGGATGCTCAAGGTCGGAAGCATCCCTGCTTCTTCTTTTCTAAGACCTTTACACCAGCAGAGAGGAATTATTCCATCGGGGACAGGGAGTTGCTGGCTATGAAATTGGCCTTCTCAGAGTGGAGACATCTTCTGGAGGGAGCTCGTTTTCCCTTCCAAGTCTTCACCGACCACAAGAACTTGGTATATTTGCAAACGGCTCAGCGGCTAAATTCTCGCCAGGCCAGATGGTCCCTATTCTTCTCTCGGTTCCATTTCACCCTCCATTTTCTCTCCGGAGAGAAGAATGTTCGGGCCGACGCTCTCTCTCGCTCCTTAGTGTCATCAGAGGAGGAGGATGAGGAGCCTCGGCTTATTGTCCCTGAAGAAAGCATGAGAACTGTAGCCCCAGTTTCGCTAGAGTCTGTGCCTCCGGGCAAAACTTTTGTGCCCACTAATTTGCGACCGGAGGTACTCTCTTGGGCACACTCGTCCAGGGTGGGTGGACACTTTGGGGCAAAGAGGACAACTGAGCTATTGGCGAGGACATACTGGTGGCCACATATGGTCCGTGACGTCAGGGAGTAAGTTCAGGCGTGTGTCTCCTGCGCCAGGAACAAGTCCCCTCGACAACGGCCAGCTGGGTTACTTTTTCCTTTGCCGGTGGCAGACAGGCCCTGGGAGATGGTCAGGATGGACTTTGTGGTGGGCTTACCCAAGTCTCAGGGTTGCACTATCATTTGGGTGATCACCGACCACTTCTCCAAAATGGTGCACTTAGTGCCGCTACCACGGTTACCTTCCGCACGGGCCTTGGCAGCATTATTTATCAGACACATCTTCCGTCTACACGGTATGCCAGACAAGATTGTCAGCGATCGAGGTCCCCAATTTGCGTCTCGGTTCTGGAGAGAGTTGTGTCATCTACTCTGCATTGAATTGAACCTCTCCTCTGCATATCATCCCGAGACGAATGGGTTGGTAGAGAGGGCCAACCAGACCTTGGTCACCTACTTGCGACATTTTGTCTCTGCCAGGCAGGATGACTGGGCATCTCTGCTTCCGTGGGCGGAGTTTGCGCTAAACAATGCTGTGGCTGACTCCACCGGACAGACCCCATTCCTCTTAAATTACGGCCAGCATCCGCGGGTACCGGTGCCCATGCCCGTTGCTTCCGCTGACTCCAGGGTGGCAGACTGGGCTGTGGAAGCACGGGACATATGGGACCGCACCCAGGATGCCATTCAGGCTTCCAAGGAAAGGATGAGGTCTTCTGCCGATGCTCATTGGCGTCCCGCTCCGACATTTTCTCCTGGCGACCTAGTGTGGCTTTCCGCCCGAAACATCAGGCTACGGGTGGAATCCACTAAATTGGCACCCCACTATTTGGGTCCCTTCAAGGTTCTCGAGCAGGTGAACCCTGTGGTTTACCGTTTGGCCCTTCCGCCTCGCCTTGGTATCTCCTACACCTTCCATGTATCCCTCCTAAAACCCGTGGTCATCTCCCGGTTGCCTGAGTTATCTGCCGGGACGTCGGGTTCGTCTTCGGACGACTACGAGGTGAATGCCATTGTTGGGTGCAAGGTGGTACGAGGCAAAAAATTTTATTTGGTGGATTGGAGGGGTTATGGGCCTGAGGATAGGTCCTGGGAGCCTGCCGAGCATGTTCACGCTCTGCAGCTCATCGCTGCCTTTGAACGCAGCGAGGCCCAGAGAAGGGGGGGCAATGTTAGGGTTCGAGTTTCCGCTGCTGCACAAGGGGAGTCTCGAACCCGTCCCGCTGCGATCTCCCATTCATCTCCGGCCACAGTGGAGCCTGCTCAGCAGAGTCGTCGGTCCAGGCGTCTTGCCCGCCCCTCTACTGTGCAGTGACTTGCTGCTGCCTTTCCTGGATCTGCTATTGTAGCCAGTGCTGGAGCAGCCGTCTTTGAGACAAAGTCCTGCGTTTTCCCATCTGAGCATGCCCAGAGTGAGATCTCTCATTGGAGATCAGGGTCACATGTTCAGGTGCTGCAGCGGCTCCTATTGGTCCGCCAGGAAGGTCATTTAGCTACGTGTGTTTGTAACAGCTTCTCATTGGTCCTTGTTCCTGGAAGGTCCTGTAGCTGTTGCTATAAAAGGGTAGCATGGCTGGGCCGCCATGCGCTAATATCAACCATTGTATGCTATGCGCCAGTGTGATCATGCGTATGTGTGGTTAGGGACCTGGCTGAAATAAGCCACTAGAATACCGACTTAATCGGTGAGGAGTTTGGTATGGTAGCTGGCCAGGGTCGGTGTCCTAGATGCCCTAGATTACCGGCGTAACCGGTGAGGAGTTTTGATTGCCGTATTCAGGGTCTGGCGTTCAGACGCCATAGATTGCGGGTGACTCCCGCGAGGACATTAGCACATGATCACGCGTTATGTACGCTTAGCACTTAACTGTGTACCTGAGAGCCTTACAGGACACAGCACTTTTCCTCAGCGGCCCTGTGACGTAACAGGGTTTGCTTTCGACGCTAGACAGCGCCCTAGCGTTTTACTTTGCGGCTCACTGAAGCTAAGTGAGTTCGCACCTATCGCCATATAGCACTGTGGCATTTCCGTTAGCGGCTCTGGGTATTAACAGAGTTCACACTTACTGCCACAACGCACTACGGAGTTTATTTTAGCGACTCTGCAGGATAACAGAGTTCGCTACTTTCGCTATTTTACTAGCAGCAGGTTCCGCCTGCACGGTGGACCCCGGGCTGCGAACGCACCTCTCTACCTCATATATTTGGTGCGTTCCGCAGACCCTAACAGTATCATTTTAAAGGAGGGCATTAGGCATGTTCATTGCACATCTACTATGTACAGTTACATTTTCTATATAGACAATAGGATCATTAAGGACCAGACTGATTGTTTATACTCATTGTACCAAAAGAGAATTACAATCATACAGGACAGCTTTTCTATATGTGCAGCAAACAGTACTTGTATCGGCTGGCACAGTAGTCAGACACCTCGAGTCAGATGTCATGCCGAAGATCAACAGCGTGATGACAGCATGACCCAAAATAGTAATATGGCAGCGTAGTCAGGGAAGGTAGGAAAATAATAACCACAGAGATTCACAGTACTAGTGTAAGGGGTTGGTGGTTTTAACACCTTTAAAATCCTCCTGTCATGTGTATGTATTTATGTCATGCATTATTATGTGTTTTAACTAAATGTCGCTGCTACTTCCACAAAGTGTACATATGTTGAGGCTACCTCAATATGTAAGCATAGGGAAAGTGAAGTGGGTATTAGGGACCACTTGACATTGAGCTCACTAATGCAACTCGTCATGTACATAATTAATGTAGGAGGGGGTCATGTAGATAATAGGATCAGGCCTTCTTGTTTGTAGTCAGTGGGGCGAGTACGCCCTGTGTGCCTCGGTGGCCTCTGGTCTGGGCAAGCTCGATGCCCCACAACGTTTGGCAAGAAGCCAGTGCCCAGATATCCAGATAGTAGTGGGGGAAGCAGCATCATCTCCCCGAGCAGCAGCAGCACACACTCAAGAGTAAACAGGTAGCTGGAGCTACAAATATAGTCAGAGGGACTGACAGGAACGTTTCTTAGAAGTGTCACATCAGGATCAAGTGGGTGGATGTTCAGCATGTGGCAGTACTTAGTGCGGGCAGACGCCTTTCTAGCTGGGGCGAAACAGCGGAAGGAACTCCCAAAAGAAGCCAGGCTGCACAGGGAACATGCCGGTGAAGCGTACAGAGCGGTACGACCCGTTGTAGTACCGTGTGACAGGACAAGCAGGAAAAGAAAGGAAGAGTTGATATGTGATTTAAAGGCTGCTATTAACGCTGTGTTTTGTTTGGATGTTCTGAGAAGTTCGGATATTAAAGTGTTACATTTTAAGCTTCACTGTGACTGTGCATCAGCTTATTCACGTAAGGAGCCTTACAGTCCCCGGTATGAAGAGGCAAGTATGCTCCACAGAATATGGAGTGTGTCTGTGAAGGGAGGCCAGGGCTCAGGAGCTGCAGTATCCTCGGTCATGACTACAGCCATGGCTGACCTTCACACTAAAAATAAGACAACTCAAGTCAAACTTCATTCAGGAAGAAAGCTGAAGAATAGAACCTGTAAACAGCAGTGAATTGCTATACCGATGATAGAATTGGGCTTAAATTGTGTTAGATGTTACCTGATTGATTAGTGTATGTGATATCTGATATAAAGCCATCTGTTGAGCATACAGCCGGGGAAATGATAATTTTCAGATTAGTAACGTAAATTAGAATAGTGATTATTATTGTTTTATAGCTTTTATGATATCGTGTGCTATAGGGGCGTTATTGAAAGGTCATGTGCTCCACTATTTTGTCCTGAGCGTTATATTTCTGGATTCATTTCTAGCACATGTTGTAAACTCTATGATGAGATCAGTGCCATTGGCCGCCATGATGTCACCTCTATTAATAGCCTCCTTATATACAAAGATATTACAGAAAGCATTGCCAACTTTTTAAAGCAATAATACATAAATCCTCATAAAAAGTGTAATTTAAATTGCATTGATTATTTTCTGCAGCACATGTACAGGACAACCATTAATCATATTCTTAGGATTATCTAACCTAAGAACTGTGTTAAGGCAAACTAAAGAGGACAGGCAGTTAGTCAAGGAGACAAACATCATCTTTAAAAAGACAATGAAATCATTTAATAGAAAAATTGTATAACATCTGCCTCTTTATGGCTGATGCTATGCTTTTCTTTTAGTAAATTGAAGACTTAAAACATTTTCAGATTGGTTTACGATTAGTAAAGTGAAAACTGGACTTTTCTATAAATATTTATGGCAAGTCAAATCCTAATAAGGAAATTAAAACCACATCTGGACTTCCAATATAAAAGATGAAAATCTTAGGATGATACTTTTCTATGCTGGACTATGACTGTGACTGCACACAGAATGGCCTCTCTTGTGGAGCACATCAAGGATTGTGTGTGAGAGGTTATCAGACAGGTGGAAAACAAGCTAAATTTATTGTACTGGAAACATTAGAGGAAGCTAATGCAGTTGTCAAAACAAACATTCATGACTTCCTGTCGACGAGGATGTGAAAGTACAGCACAGACCGACTTCCTCAACTATTTGGAGACGGCAGGGAAATAGTGGGACGCATGAAGTATAGGAAATCTCAGCTATTTTAATCATTTAATAGTCTTGTCTTGTTTATGGGCAACTTCCTACCTGACACATCCAGTACTTGGTGAATTGTTTGATAAAGATTACACACTTATCAATGTTTAACAGCCACTGACCTTGACATTTCAGCAAGCATGAATAGAATGAGAACATTTGTGACTGAAAGGAAATGAACCTTTTACTTCATTTTTAGTCTGAATGAAAGTTTGGAGGACTGACATAGTAAAGGCCAAGGATAAAACAGTGCAAATGTTCTCAAGGTCAGTATGTATACATGTGATTGTTGGGGCAAAAATAGTAGTACTTGGGTATGTTCTGAGATGCTATGTTCTGCCTAAGTATACATACATTTTTCAGTCCTCTTTGTGACAGTAATGGGGCACGTCTTTCTGTTTCCACTATGTGTCACAGGTATGTTATAGTTTATCACTTTTCCATTTAGAGAAAAAAAGTATGCTCACCCTGCTATGACCATGTCATTAAATTTGGCACAATGATTTTCATCTTTTATTTCATTTATTGATATGTTATTTACACATTTGTTATTAAATTGTCTGGTTGTTCTTCCTAATTTGTGACATTTTTTGCATTGAGCGAGGCCGCATCTATCTAGTCTGAAGATAATAATAATCTTTATTTATATAGTGCCAACGCAGCACTTTACAATTTAATAGTTCATATACAAGTCATTACTAACTATGTTAAAGATAATACAATAATTAACTCAAAATAATCATGCTCGAAAGAGCTTACAATCTACAATGAACATGACAAGAGTATACATATTGCATACTTGCGGTCACATGATGGGCTTTTCCATGCGCTGACACAGGAGAATCCTCACAGTGCGCAGTGCACGTGATATGAGAATTCACAAGTTTGCAGTCACATAGAGTGACTGCAGACTTGTAGTTTAAGAATGGTCAACCCCTTTAACCTCTTCACGACCTTTGATGGCCATATACGTCAAAAATCGCGTCTCTGCCAAGCCCGCATATTTCCAGCAGATGATTGCTGATTTAATCAGCCATTATGTGCCTTCAACAGCCAGGGGTGGAGCACAGCTGCACTTGCAGCTGTTACCCGGGTTAATTACGCTGTTATTTAATACACGTCAGCAGGGAACACGTTAATCAACGCGCCCATCAGTGTGCCTGTTACGTGATCGCGTGTTGCTAGTGGGTTGCTACGACAGTTAGGGGTCTTCAGAAGACCCCGTTCCTATCACTATGATATGCCTGTGAATGCCAGTGTTTTGCTGGTGTTCATAGGAGATCATGATTTTAGACATACGTAGCAGCGCTCTGATCAGTTTTTCTGAGTTGACTGACTAAGGAGAACTGCTAGCCTTGTTATCAGCAAGCCAGCCAGGTGTTCTAATCAGCACCTGTACAACTAGGATTTATCCCTAGCCTACCTGCCTTTGCAACAATGTATATGTATATACACACTGACGTGCAAAAAGATAACAATGTTTTGAACTTATGACTTTCATACTCCATATCTCCACATTCACTACTGCTTCGAACTTGAGACTACCATCATTTTATTGACAATCATCTTGGCTATCTCATACATAAATTTGACTTGGCATATGATTAGCTATGCTGATTCTTGTCATGTCACTGCATTGTTATTGTGGTGCAAAATTATTTTCCTTCCTGTATACTACATTCTATTCTCACATTCCCTAATAGCTCAGTGTGTTATTAGGTTGATTCCCAAGTGAAAGGTCACTGCTTTGAATCAAGGTGCAGCCATTAAGAAGAAGAAAATTGCCAAACTGCATCATGTGAGTGCCATGACAGTTGGAAGAATACAAAACGAAGTCTATCCATCCATTCAAAAGCCAAGAAGTGGACATCCAGGCACAATATTGGAGCCAACAAGTCTGCTCATCACAAGGTCTATCAATTCTTGCGCGACAAACACGGTAGTGGAGGTGGCTCATATTCTTCGTAATAGTGAGATCACAGACGTCCATGCAAGCACCGTGCGAAGAACGTTACATAACTTTGGAATGGTGGCCCGAAAAAAGGTAAAGAAGACTCGACTTCAGTATCATCATAAGAAGCATCATCTCAAGTTTGCAAATAAGTACAAAAAGTGGACAGTAGAAGACTGGAAACGGTTGATTTGGAGCAATGAAACGAAAGTCTATAGACTAAAAAGTGGCTAATGGATCGAGAAATTGAAGGAACTGTCAAGTCCGGTGGAGGGAGACTGATGATACCGGTTTGTTTCACAGCCATAGGCGTTGGATACTTGATCAGTATCGATGGTGATCTCGTCCTACAAGACGAGTTACTTTAGGAATGAAAACGACGACTTACAGTTCCAGCAGGACAATGACCTGAATCATATGTCAAGATGGGTGAAGAAATGGTTCAATGACAATGAAGAAGAGGTGCTGGATTGACCCCCACAGTCCCCAGACCTCAACCCAATCGAACACTTGAATGTAAAGTTGAAGAAAAAGCTGTATACATACCCGATTGAGTTGACCAGTATGCAACAACTTTGGCAATGTGTAGAAGAGACCTGGGATCAGATTTTGGTCGAGATATGCTTGTATCTGATTTAGAGCATACCCAGAAGTATTCAGGCAGTATTGAAAGCCAAAAAAAATAAAAATTACCCCTTTACACATCAGTGTATATACAGTGGCTTGCGAAAGTATTCACCCCCATTGCTTTTTTTCTTATTTTGTTTCATTGCAACCTATGTTTAAATTTTTTTGTAATCCGATTTGTGTGGTGCATCAACACTAAATAGTATACTTAAACATCAATAAAAATCCTAAAAATGACACAAAATGTAACCTCCAACTGAGATCAAAAAACACATCTACCACAGATACGTGGCAGAACAAAAGAGGCATTGTAAGGTTCTGTGTATCTGTTTCTGAAACTCAGTTTGTTCGTCGGCCATTTTGCTTTCTGTTTTGCTGCAGCTATCTTGCCCTCAGTTAAAATGGAGTTTTCCAGCTTGCATGTTCCCGCCCTGATTCTCTCCGTTTGCTTCTTAAACAGTCACAGCTGAGCAATCAGTGCTTCAGAATCTAGCCTGCAGTGAACCTGTGTTCTGACTCCTGAAGCCTTGGACCTTGTACTCCAGCCATTCCTACTGAGGAACTCTGAAGCACTTGTGGACTCTGAACTCTGCTCTTGAGAGCCTCACGTTTACATGGACTTGCGGTAACAGAGAAGAAGATCTGAATCTGTTGTGGAGAGTTATTGCTGAGCTTAGATTACTCTGGCCTGCTGTGTCTCCTGCTTCTGTGTTTGCAACCTGTGTGTTTATTTTTGCCAATTTGTATGAAGCAATACAAGACTTTCTTTATCAACCTGTGTCTCAAGTATTTTCATCGCACCCAAGCACAAGACGCTATATGAACTGTACCACATACATTACAAGATTCTGAAGCCAAACGTTAGTGTCTGCTGGGTCTGGAAAGGCTTGTCTGCTGTACTGTGGATATCGGATGTCCGGTTGTACTTTCTGTGATGACAGTGGTTGTGACTTCTCACAACCATTCCAGGTGAGCAATTCCCTTAAGTTTTTTTTTTCTGCAGTGTTATCACAGGTAAACACTATTGTTTTTTTTTTTTTTTTTTCCTCTTCTCTTTTTGTCTGCTGAAACTCTGGATATCAGATGTCTGGTTGAAAGCTTTCTGTGATGATAGTGGTTGTGACTTCTCACAACCATTCCAGGTGAGCAGTTCCCTTAAAGTTTTTTCTTTCTTCAGTGTTGCCACAGGTGAACACTATTGTTTTTTTTTTCTCTCTTCTTCCAGTATCCTGTCTTAAAAGATCTGGAAAATGGAGGCCCGCATAAAGGAACTTTGCGGAGTGACTGATAATATCCTTGCAGATTTGCAGAATATAAAAACCCGTTTTACAAATCTTCAGGACCTAAATAATCACAATTTGCAAGTGGTTGGACAGACTACCCAGGATTTGCGAGCCAGGATTGAGGTTCTGGAGGGGCGAGTCCAGGCTCCTGCCGTGGCCCCGAGTTCTGGGATTCCCAAGTTGCCCCCTTTTCGTTTTGGTGGTGAACGTGAAAAATTCAGGGGATTTGTTAATCAATGTAATCTTTTTTTTTCTGCACATGCTTCACAATTTCCTACTGAACGATCTAAGGTGCTTACTATAATTATGTTGCTTACCAACAAGGCTTTGATATGGGCAAACCCTCTGATTGATACTGAGGATGATTGTTTGAATCACCTTGATGATTTTATTTCAGCCATGGGGCAGGTGTTTGATGACCCCAATCGAGGTGCAACAGCTGAAGCAGCCATGTTAGCTTTGCGCCAAGGTAAGCACTCGGTAGCTGAATATGCCTTGGATTTCAGGAGATGGGCCCTTGATACCACCTGGGACAATTCCGCCAAAAAATCTATTTTTCGAAAGGGGTTATCCCCACTGATTAAGGATGAACTTGCTCGTGCCGACCCTCCCACTGCGTTAGGTGACTTTATTAACTACTGCATCCGTATTGATACTCGTTTAACTGAACGCAGGCAAGAGAGATGGTTTGAAAGCAATCGTACTAACCTTTTCCTACCTTCCTCTCCAGCTAAGGAACCTTTGAATAGGATTACACGGGAACCTGAACCTGAACCCATGCAGGTAGACTCTTTACTACGACGGGTTAGTGATGCACGCAAGGAACATCGTTTTAAGGAGAATCTATGTTTTTATTGTGGTAAGTCAGGGCACTTTATTATTAACTGTCCCAGCCGTTCTCGCAAGACTACTGCAGCACTCATTCATTGTGAGTGTTGCGAGAGGGGATCTGTCAGGTCCGAGCCTCAGGCTCCAGAGAGAGCTGCAGCAACAGATCTTGATTTCTCGGACTTAAACTCCGTTACCTCTGAGGACGTTGACTGTGTAAATGCTGCCATCTTTCAAGTTTCCTCAGCGGTGTCCCAGCTGAGTTGTAAGAAAAACAATTCTCACTGTTTTCTTTCCATCAAACTCTGGGTTGACTCAGCCTGGGTGTCTAGCTCTGCTATGATCGACTCAGGTGCAAGTGGAAATTTTATGGATGTCTCCTTTGCTCTAAAACAGGGAATACGTTCAGTGAAGAAGGCTACTCCAGTACAGATGGAAACTGTGGATGGCTCCCTGCTGACCTCTGGACCAGTGGATCAGGAAACAGAGCCTTTAAAGGTTCTTATGGGTAAAGATCATCAAGAGAAACTGTCCTTTATGCTTATCTCTTCTCCTCACTTTCCCATTATTCTAGGGCTACCATGACTGCAGGCTCAGAATCCTACCATTAACTGGGAGACCAAGGAATTACACTTTCCAGAGAAACAGATGAGTCCAAAAATTTCAGCTTGCTCTGTTCCTAAAGGAACCATGTCAGTCCCTGAACTACCAGCTGTATACCAGGACTATGTGGATTTATGTGACAAGAAGAACGCTGACCAGCTTCCTCCTCACCGTCCATATGATTGTCCAATTGAATTATTGCCTGGAGCAGAGATACCTTTTGGTAAGATCTACCCCCTGGCGGGGCCCGAGCTGAAGGCTTTAAAAGAGTACATAGACGAAAATCTAGCCAAGGGCTTCATACGCCCCTCTTCATCTCCTGCAGGGGCACCCATATTCTTTGTAAAGAAGAAAGATGGATCCCTGAGACCATGCGTAGACTATAGGGAACTCAATAAGGTTACTATTAGAAACCGTTATCCATTGCCTTTAATCCCTGAGTTATTGGAGAGAGTGCGACATGCCAAAATTTTTTCTAAACTAGATCTTCATGGGCCTATAACTTAGTCCGTATTAGACCTGGGGATGAATGGAAGACTGCATTCAGGTCACGCTATGGACACTTTGAATATCTGGTTATGCCTTTTGGTCTGAGTACCGCCCCAGCCACTTTCCAACACTTGGTGAATGACATCTTCAGGGATCTCCTAGATACATTCGTGGTAATTTATTTGGATGATATTTTAATTTTTTCTAACTCCACAGAGGAACATCATGGACATGTGAGAATGGTCTTGGAACGTCTAAGACAAAATCATCTTTACATCAAGCTTGAAAAGTGTGAATTCCATAAGACCGAAATTCAATTTCTGGGGTATGTACTGTCTACACAAGGAATTAGTATGGATGGAAGTAAAACCCAAGCCATCAATGATTGGCCAAGTCCTAGAAATGTGAAGGAGGTACAGCGCTTCATCGGGTTTGCAAACTTCTATAGACGTTTCATTAGAAATTTCTCTGAGGTAGTGTCACCTATCACCCAACTTACCCGGAAAGAGTCTAAGTTCTCCTGGACTCCCCAAGCCCAGGAAGCATTTTCCCGTCTAAAAGATAAATTTACCACTGCACCTATCCTAGTACATCCCAACCCAGAGCTTGCCTTCATAATAGAGGTGGATGCTTCAGACTGTGCCGTGGAGCTATACTCCCTCAGAGAACAGGTGAGAAGAATGTCTTGCATCCCTGTGCCTTCTTTTCCCAGCAGTTGTCTTCGGCTGAGAAGAACTACGATGTGGGCAATAGAGAGTTGTTGGCCATTATTGCCGCCTTCAAAGAATGGAGACACCTTCTTCAAGGAGCTGCACAGCAAATAGTCGTTCTGACAGACCATCGTAATCTTGAGTTTATCAGGTCGGCTAAGTGCCTGACTCCTCGCCAGGCTCGCTGGAATCTTTTCTTAAACCAATTTAATTTTATTATTTCTTATAGACCAGGATCGCGCAATGGAAAGGCTGATGCACTCTCTAGGATTTACTCAGCAGAGACACGTCCAATTACTCCTCCTAAGACTATTCTTCCTGACTCTAGATTCCTAGGAGTGATTCATCATCAAGACCTAATTAAAGACATCAAGGAAGCATACCATGCGGATTCTTTTTTGGCTCAACCCCCAAGGGACGTAAGTCTTGTCTTTAAGAATGGTGTGTGGATTCTGGGACAACGTCTGTATATACCTGAAACAGTCAGATTGAGAGTATTGCAACTCATTCACGATTCCAAAATAGCCGGGCATAGAGGAATTCTAAAGACACAGGAATTTCTTTCTCGTTTCTTTTGGTGGCCCACTTGTAGGAAGGATGTTTTGGACTATGTCACTTCGTGTGAGGTTTGTGCAAGATGCAAAACACCTCGCTCTTCACCAACTGGTCTGTTACAGCCTCTTCCCACCCCGTCCCGCCCGTGGGGATCCATTTCTATGGACTTCATTGTGGAATTACCAACCTCTCAAGGGAAGAACACTATTCTAGTGGTGGTTGACCGTTTAACAAAGGCAGCTCATTTTATCCCTTGTGTCGGCTTACCCACTGCAAAACAGACATCAGATTTGATGATTAAAGATGTGTTTCGTTTACATGGAGTACCGGATGAGGTTATTTCGGATCGAGGGGTGCAATTCACTTCTAGGTTTTGGCAAAATTTCTGTGCAGCATTGGACATTAAAGTAAACCTTTCTTCTGCTTTTCATCCCCAGACTAATGGACAAACCGAACGAACCAATCAAACCCTGGAGCAGTATCTCCGCTGCTTTATCTGCCACCTACAGGATGATTGGGTGGATCTACTTCCATTGGCTGAGTTCTCTTACAACAACTCTCAGAGTGCCTCCACTAAACAGTCTCCTTTTTACTCTAATCTAGGTTATCATCCTAACATTCTACCACGATTTCCCATAGAGACGCCTTTGCCAGCAGTGGCTGAAAGAGTCACGACTTTACAGAAGAATATGGATCTTCTAAAGGAGAATCTGGAATCGGCTCAGGAAAGGTACAAGAAGGCAGCAGATAAATTTCGTAAACCTGCACCAGCTTTTAAGGTAGGAGACCTGGTCTGGCTGTCAACCAGAAATCTTAAGTTAAGGATTCCATCGTCTAAGTTGGGACATAAGTACATTGGACCCTATAAAATCAGTAAGATTATAAGTGCCGTTGCTTGTCGTCTTCAATTGCCCAGAACTATGAGAATCCACCCTGTCTTTCATGTATCCCTACTAAAGGCTGCGACACCCAATACGTTTCCTGGACGTTCTTCTCCTTGCCCTGACCCAGTGCTAGTCGATGGTCAGGAAGAATTTGTGGTGGAAAGGATTTTAGATTCCAGGTTGTATAGAAATCAGTTACAATATCTGATTAAATGGCAGGGCTACCCAGTGGAGGACAACTCATGGGAGCCAGTCAATAACGTTAATGCTCCTCGCTTGCTCCGTCAGTTTCATCAGAGGTACCCACACAAGCCTGGTCTGAGGTCATCCGGAGGTTGTCCCTAAGGGGGGAGTAATGTAAGGTTCTGTGTATCTGTTTCTGAAACTCAGTTTGTTCGTCGGCCATTTTGCTTTCTGTTTTGCTGCAGCTATCTTGCCCTCAGTTAAAATGGAGTTTTCCAGCTTGCATGTTCCCGCCCTGATTCTCTCCGTTTGCTTCTTAAACAGTCACAGCTGAGCAATCAGTGCTTCAGAATCTAGCCTGCAGTGAACCTGTGTTCTGACTCCTGAAGCCTTGGACCTTGTACTCCAGCCATTCCTACTGAGGAACTCTGAAGCACTTGTGGACTCTGAACTCTGCTCTTGAGAGCCTCACGTTTGCATGGACTTGCGGTAACAGAGAAGAAGATCTGAATCTGTTGTGGAGAGTTATTGCTGAGCTTAGATTACTCTGGCCTGCTGTGTCTCCTGCTTCTGTGTTTGCAACCTGTGTGTTTATTTTTGCCAATTTGTATGAAGCAATACAAGACTTTCTTTATCAACCTGTGTCTCAAGTATTTTCATCGCACCCAAGCACAAGACGCTATATGAACTGTACCACATACATTACAGGCATATACAATACAAAATTATGAAAAATATATTTTATTAATATTCAAAAAAAGTGAAAAAAACACAAAACAAGGAAAATACATAGCAGTGTGGGCAAAAATTACACCAATACAAAAAAGATGTCCAATATATACATGAAAAGGAGACAATGCATTAACGGATACAGTTAGTTCACATAGAAAAGGTATACCATATTGGATATTATATGGACCCAATACTCAAAAAAGAGCAATATTCAAGAATATATCAGAACAAAAATATCCAAAATAACCTCATAGGCTTAATCAGATATATATAATTGATTATTGAAATTTGCCCAATTAAAGTGCTAGGTGCAGTATAAATGCGACATAAATCCTTAAATAAGGTACTTTGTCTCAAGCACTGTGCTATAATGGGCTTTAATAAATCATATGCATTGTCCCAAGCACTATGGTACATACAAAATACACTATTCATAATTGCTCATTACTAAACCCAGGCTGGTCAGAACAATTGCGCTGCATCTACACCATACGATTAAAGATACTCTGAGAAAGCTCATATAAGCTATAATCACATGTGCCAATAATATGCTTCAATAAATCATGCACATTGTCTCAAGCACTATGGTATATATGAAGCATAATGTTCCTATTGATCTATTATTTAACCTGGTCGATTTAACCAATGGCAATACATTTCTATCTTATGGTTGTAAATACTCAAGAAAGTATTATGTAAGTCATGGTACTATATACCTGCAGCCTGCTTCAATAAATCTAGCGCAATGTCTAAAGCACTGTCTTTCATTAACCACTAATGCCAGCCTGTACTGTATAATAATATCAGGCAGAAAAAGGTACGCAAGTATAGAAGCTATACCCTGCAAAGTGCAATGTATTATTGAAGCAGGCTGCAGGTATATAGTACGTATGATGTTTCAATCAGAGAATTATTTCTGGACCCACTTTCTGATCCACACTATAAAGCGACAATGGCAGTGGACAGATATGAGGAAATTAGAAGAAACATTTGATTTGATGATAAGCGAACTCGTGCAGTGAGGTTCCAAACAGACAAATTAGCCCCTATCAGTTATGTCTGGTATATATTTAGCAAAAATTGCACCAAAATTTACAATCCTAGTACTAAAGTTACGGTGGATGAACAACTTGTACCCCTTCAGAGGACGTTGCAAGTTCATACAATACATGCCAAGTATGGAATAAAAATATTCTGGATGTGTGATTCTGCAAATTATTATGGCATAAAATGGGCTTATCTACTGTGGCAAAGAAGTTGATGCACCAGTACAGAAAGATCTAGGGTCTCAGATTGTGAAAACACTTGCTGTACCAATATACAATTCAGGTAGAAACATTACCATGGACAATTATTTTACCAATGTTGCACTGGGCAATTTTCTTGTTGGTACTATGAAGCCAAATGACGAGAAATTCCTCAAGCAATGAAACACAATCCACAGCAAGCACTTTATGAGAGTGTCTTTGGTTTCAACAACAAAGCGACACTGGTATCTTACAAAGCGAAGAAGCAGAAATCCATTATATTACTCAGTACCATGCATCTTGATTGCAGTATTGACAGCAATGACAGGAAATTGAAACCAGAAATCATCCTGCATCATCCTGCATTACAAGAACGTGTAGACGAAATGGTGGGAGAATATTCATGCAAGAGGCAAACAAGACGTTGGCCTGTAGTAATTTTTTCAAATATGCTTGATGTAGCAGCCCTGAATTGATTCATTATTTATACAGAAACTCATCCAGAATTCCATGCAAGGAGGAAGGACTCGAGATGCCTATTCTTGAAGGACCTTTGCCATGAACTTGTAATGCCTCACATGATGGAGCGAAGTAACATGAAATGCTTGCCTAAGCAAACTAAAGAAGCAATGAAATGGTGTGGCGTACAGTTTCAGGATATTCCAGGGCCAGGAGAAATAAAACAAAAGCGTTGTTTCATTTGTTCAAGAAACTTAGAGAGGAAAACTGAGCGATATTGTACCACTTGTGGGGAAAATGTCTGTAAAGAACATTCTTCAGAAAAGATAACATGAAAATTGTTTGGAAGACCAATAAAATTGAAAAGAAAAAGTTAGAAAAGAAATGTATCTGCAGATAGTTTACTCTAGATTTTTATACCTTTGTGTGTTTTTCATATCTTTATTTGAAATTTAGAAAAAAAAAGTTTTTCTGGTGTTTTCTGCAAAAAATTATTATTAAAAAGTGCCTTATTCATATCTTATTTTGCAATTTAGAAATAAAATTGTAAAGTTATTTCTGTGAGTTTGTCCATATGATTTGCATGTGGGCCTAAAAGGCCTCCGTTACGTAAAAGTGTAGATTTGTAACGTCACACATGCTAGGTTTAATTAAACACAACTGGACTCCAATGAAGGAGTAGAACCATCTCAAGGAGGATTACAAGGTAATGGACAGAATGTGACTTAAATATGAGTGTCTGAGCAAAAGGTCTGAATACTTATGACCACCATGTGATATTTCAGTTTTTCTTTTTAATACATTTGCAAAAATTTCCACATTTCTGTTTTTCTTAAAAATGAACTTTTTTGAATTTACCAAACGGCTGCAATGAAACAAAGAGTGAAAAATTTAATGGGCTCTGAATACTTTCCGCACTCACTGTTAATTGCATTTATTTTTTAGGGCTCCTGAAGTGATTATCTCCTTAATGACGAATGCCGGACATAGCACGTCAAGAGCAGGTGTCAGTTCACGCATCATGATATGCTATGTCCGTCATTCTTTTTTCACCAAGCTGCAGAAAGCCTCTTAGATCATGCACAGAGCTTGGTCTAAGATGCTCTTGTCAGTGAAGAACTTATATGTTAAAAAAAAGTACAAAAATTGGGTATTGCCTCATACGGAACTTTTTGATCTATAAAACTGTCTCCCGGTTGCCTGAGTCATCTGCCGGGACGTCAGGTTCGTCTTCGGACGACTACGAGGTGAATGCCATTGTTGGGTGCAAGGTGGTACGAGGCAAAAAATTTTATTTGGTGGATTAGAGGGGTTATGGGCCTGAGGATAGGTCCTGGGAGCCTGCCGAGCATGTTCACGCTCCGCAGCTCATCGCTGCCTTTGAACGCAGTGAGGCCCAGAGAAGGGGGGCAATGTTAGGGTTTGAGTTCCCGCTGCTGCACAAGGGGAGTCTCGAACTCGTCCCGCTGCGGTGTCCCATTCATCTCCGGCCGCAGTGGAGCCTGCTCAGCAGAGACATCGGTCCAGGCATCTTGCCCGCTCCTCTACTGTGCAGTGACTTGCTGCTGCCTTTCCTGGATCTGCTATTGTAGCCAGTGCTGGAGCAGCCGTCTTTGAGACAAAGTCCTGCGTTTTCCCATCTGAGCATGCCCAGAGTGAGATCTCTCATTGGAGATCAGGGGTCACTTGTTCAGGTGCTGCAGCGGCTCCTATTGGTCCGCCAGGAAGGTCATGTAGCTACGTGTGTTTGTAACAGCTTCTCATTGGTCCTTGTTCCTGTAGCTGTTGCTATAAAAGGGTAGCATAGCTGGGCCGCCATGCGCTAATATCAACCATTGTAGGCTATGCGCCAGTGTGATCATGCGTATGTGTGGTTAGGGACCCGGCTGAAATAAGCCACTAGAATACCGACTTAATCGGTGAGAAGTTTGGTATGGTAGCTGGCCAGGGTCGGTGTCCTAGATGCCCTAGATTACCAGCGTAACCGGTGAGGAGTTTTGATTGCCGTATTCAGGGTCTGGCGTTCAGACGCCATAGATTGCGGGTGACTCCCGCGAGGACATTAGCACATGATCACGTGTTATGTACGCTTAGCACTTAACTGTGTACCTGAGAGCCTTACAGGACACAGCACTTTTTCTCAGCGGCCCTGTGACGTAACAGGGTTTGCTTTCGACGCTAGACAGCGCCCTAGCGTTTTACTTTGCGGCTCACTGAAGCTAAGTGAGTTCGCACCTATCGCCATATAGCACTGTGGCATTTCCGTTAGCGGCTCTGGGTATTAACAGAGTTCGCACTTACTGCCACAAAGCGCTACGGCGTTTATTTTAGCGACTCTGCGGAATAACAGAGTTCGCTACTTTCGCCATTTTACTAGCAGCAGGTTTCGCCTGCACGGTGGACCCCGGGCTGCGAACGCACCTCTCTACCTCATATATTTGGTGCATTCCGCAGACCCTAACATTACCACAGTCAGGCTTGCTACTAATCAGATCAGATGGTCCACACAAGCAATTTGTACACTGTCAGTGGCAGGCAGCTGTGCTACTCCAGCAAATTAATTGCTTCCTTATCAAAATCAGTCAGCAGCCTACTAATCAAATCAGTTGTTTCACACAAGCAATTTTTACACTGTCACTGGCAGGCAGCTCAGCTACTACACCAAATTTATTACCACTTTATCACAATCAGACAGCCTACTAATCAGATGTGATGCTCCACTTAAGCAATTTGTACACTGTCAGTGTCAGACAGCTGTGTTACTCCACCAAATTAATTGCCCCCTTATCACAGTCAGGCAGACTACTAATCAGATGTGATGCTCCACTTAAGCAATTTGTATACTGTCAGTGGCAGGCAGCTGTGCTACTCCACCAAATCAATTGCCCCTTATATCACAGTCAGACAGCCTACTAATCAGATCAGATGGTCCACACAAGCAATTTGTACACTGTCAGTGGCAGGACGCTGTGCTACTCTACCAAATTAATTGCCCCCTTCTCACAGTCAGACAGCCTACTAATCAGATGTGATGCTCCACTCAAGCAATTTGTACACAGTCAGTGTCAGTCAGCTGTGCAACTCCTGCAAATTATTGCCTCCTTATCTCAGTCAGTCAGGCAGCCTACAAATCAGATCAGTTGGTCCACACAAGCAATTTGTACACTGTCAGTGGCAGGCAGCTGTGCTACTCCAGCAAATGAATTGCCCCCTCATCACAGTCAGACAGCCTACTTATCAGATGTGATGCTCCACTCAAGCAATTTGTACATTGTCAGTGTCAGGCAGCTGTGCTACTCGACCAAATTAATTGCCCTCTTATCACAGTCAGGCAGCCTACTAATCAGATGTGATGCTCCACCCAAGCAATATGCACACTGTCAGTGTCAGGCAGCTGTGCTACTCCACCAAATTAATTGCCCCATCTCACAGTCAGAGGCCTACTAATCAATGTGATGCTCCACTCAAGCAATTTGTACACTGTCAGTGGCAGGCAGCTGTGCTACTCCAGCAAATTATTGCATCCTTTTCCCTGTCAGGCAGGCAGCCTAATAATCAGATCACTTTGTCCACACAAGCAATTTGTACACTGTCAGTGTCAGGCAGCTCATCTACTCAACCAAATGAATTGCCCCTTTATCACAGTCAGGCACCCTCCTAATCAGATGTGATTCTCAACCCAAGCAATTTGTACACTGTCAGTGGCAGGCAGCTGTGCTACTCCACCAAATTAATTGCCCCCTTATCACAGTCAAACAGCCTACTAATCAGATGTCATGCTCCACTCAAGCAATTTGTACACTGTCAGTGGAAGGCAGCTATGCTACTCCACCAAATTAATTGCCTCCTTACCACAGTCAGGCAGCCACTAATCAGATCAGATGGTCCACACAAGCAATTTGTACACTGTCAGTGACAGGCAGCTGTGCTACTCCAACAAATGAATTGCCCCTTATCACAGTCAGTCAGCCAGCTAATCAATGTGATGCTCCAATAAAACATTATGTCACTGTCAGTGTCAGGCAGCTGTGCTACTCCACCAAAATAATTGCCCCACTTATCAAGTCAGCTGCCTTCTAATCAGGTGAGATGCTCCACCCAAGCAATTTGTCACTGTCAGATTCAGGCAGTTGTGCTACTCCACCAAATAATTGCCCCCTTCTCACAGTCAGACAGCCTACTAATCAGATGTGATGCTTCACTCAAGCAATTTGTACACTGTCAGTTCAGGCACCTGTGCTACTCCACCAAATTAATTGACCCCTTATCACAGTCAGACAGCCTACTAATCAGATGTGATGCTCACTCAAGCAATTTGTACACTGACATTGCAGGCAGCTGTGCTACTCCTGCAAATTATTGCCTCCTTATCCAGTCAGCGAGCAGCCTACTAATCAGATCACTTGGTCCACAAGCAATTTGTACACTGTCACTGCCGGAGTTTCAGCTGCTCAACCAGATTAATTGCCCCTTCATCACAGTCAGTCAGTCTACTAATCAGATGTGATTCTCCACTCAAGCAATTTGTACACTGTCATGGCAGGCAGCTTGCTACTCCAACCAGATAATTACCCCTTATCACAATCAGCAACCTACTAATCAGATGTGATGCTCCACTCAAGCAATTTGTACACTGTCAGTGGCAGGCAGCTGTGGTACTACACCACATGAATTCCCCCTTATCACAGTCAGACAGCCTACTAATCAGATGTGATGCTCCACTCAAGCAATTTGTACTTGTCAGTGGCAGGCAGCTGGGCTACTCCACCAAATGAATTCCCCCTTATCACATTCAGGCTGCCTACTAATCAGAATGTGAAGCTCCACCCAAGCAATTTGTACACTGTCAGTGTAAGACAGCTGTGCTACTCCACCAAATGAATTCCCCCTTATCACAGTCAGACAGCCTACTATCAATCAGATGGTCCACCAAAGCAATATGTACACTATCAGTGGCAGGCAGCTGTGCTACTCGAGCAAATTAATTGCCTTCTTATCACAGTCAGAAGCAGCCTACTAATCAGATCAGTTGGTCCACACAAGCAATTTGTATACTTCACTGGCAGACAGCTCGCTACCCAACCAAATTAATTGCCCTTATCACAGTCAGGCAGCCTCCAAAGCAGATAGTGTTGCTCCATCCAAGCAATTTGTACACTGTCAGTGGCAGGCAGCTGTACTACTCCACCAAATGAATTGCCCCATTATCACAGTCAGCAGCCTACTAATCAGATGTGATGCTCCACTCAAACAATTTGTACACTGTCAGTGGCAGGCAGTTGTGCTACTCAACCAAATGAATTGCCCCCTTACCACAGTCAGGCAGCCACTACTAGATCAGATGGTCCACTAAACAATTTGTACACTGGCAGTGTCAGGCAGTTGTGCTACTCCACCAAATGAATTGCCCACTTATCACAGTCAGGCAGGCAGCCTAAAAATCAGATCAGTTGGTCCACACAAGCAATTTGTACACTGTCAGTAGCAGGCAGTTGTGCTACTCCAGCAATTGAATTGCCCCCTTATCACATTTAGACAGCCTACTAAACAGATGTAATGCTCCACCCAAGCAATTTGTACACTGTCAGTGTCAGGCAGCTGTGCTACTCCACCAAATGAATTGCCCCCTTATCACAGTCAGACAGCCTACTAATCAGATGTGATTCTCCACTAAAGCAATTTGTACACTGTCAGTGGCAGGCAGCTGTGCTACTCCACCAAATTACTTGCCCCCTTATCACATTCAAGCAGCCTACTAATCAGATGTGATGCTCCACTCAAGCAATTTGTACACTGTCAGTGGCAGGCAGCTGTGCTACTCCACCAAATCAATTGTCCCTTATATCACAGTCAGACAGCCTACTAATCAGATCAGATGGTCCACACAAGCAATTTGTACACTGTCAGTGGCAGGCAGCTGTGCTACTCCAGCAAATTAATTGCCTTCTTTTCACAGTCAGGAAGGCAGCCTACTAATCAGATCAGTTGGTCCTCACAAGCAATTTGTATACTGTCACTGGCAGACAGCTCAGATACCCAACCAAATGAATTGCCCCTTATCACAGTCAGACAGCCTACAAATCAGATGTAATGCTCCACCCAAGCAATTTGTACACTGTCAGTGGCAGGCAGCTGTGCTACTCAACCAAATTAATTACCCCCTTACCACAGGCAGGCAGGCAACTAATTAGATCAGATGGTCCACACAAACAATTTGTACACTGTCAGTGTCAGGCAGCTGTGCTACTCCACCAAAATTATTGCCCACTTATCACAGTCAGGCAGGCAGCCTACAAATCAGATCAGTTGGTCCACACAAGCAATTTGTACACTGTCAGTGGCAGGCAGCTGTGCTACTCCAGCAAATGAATTGCCCCCTTATCACAGTCAGACAGCCTACTAATCAGATGTGATGCTCCACTCAAGCAATTTGTACACTGTCAGTGGCAGTCAGCTGTGCTACTCAGCCAAATTAATTGCCCCCTTACCACAGTCAGGCAGCCTACAAATCAGATCAGTTGGTCCACACAAGCAATTTGTACACTGTCAGTGGCAGGCAGCTGTGCTACTCCAGCAAATGAATTGCCCCCTCATCACAGTCAGACAGCCTACTTATCAGATGTGATGCTCCACTCAAGCAATTTGTACATTGTCAGTGTCAGGCAGCTGTGCTACTCGACCAAATTAATTGCCCTCTTATCACAGTCAGGCAGCCTACTAATCAGATGTGATGCTCCACCCAAGCAATATGCACACTGTCAGTGTCAGGCAGCTGTGCTACTCCACCAAATTAATTGCCCCATCTCACAGTCAGAGAGCCTACTAATCAGATGTGATGCTCCACTCAAGCAATTTGTACACTGTCAGTGGCAGGCAGCTGTGCTACTCCAGCAAATTATTGCATCCTTTTCCCTGTCAGGCAGGCAGCCTAATAATCAGATCACTTTGTCCACACAAGCAATTTGTACACTGTCAGTGTCAGGCAGCTCATCTACTCAACCAAATAAATTGCCCCTTTATCACAGTCAGGCACCCTCCTAATCAGATGTGATTCTCAACCCAAGCAATTTGTACACTGTCAGTGGCAGGCAGCTGTGCTACTCCACCAAATTAATTGCCCCCTTATCACAGTCAAACAGCCTACTAATCAGATGTCATGCTCCACTCAAGCAATTTGTACACTGTCAGTGGAAGGCAGCTATGCTACTCCACCAAATTAATTGCCCCTTACCACAGTCAGGCAGCCTACAAATCAGATCAGTTGGTCCACACAAGCAATTTGTACACTGTCAAGGGTATGCCACACTAAACTGCGTCGCTAACGAGATCGCTAAAATACGTCACTATTTAGCGATCTCGTTCGTGACGCTAACGTGTGTGGCATGTAGCAACGACTTGGCCCCTGCTGTGATCTCGCTGATCGTTCACTAGAGTTCTGGACCGTATTTTGATCGTTGGCGTCCCGCTGGTGAGCCTATATCGCTGTGTCTGGCACCTTTTGTGAGCGATGTGCGCTGTTTTTTACATCGCAATGACCGTTAAAGTCGTTAATGAGATCACTAAGTGTGGCAGCTACTAGCGACATTAAAACGATCACAAAAACGATCTCATTAGCTTGCGTCGTTATTGAGATCGCTAACGAGATCACTAAGTGTGGCAGTACCTTCAGTGACTGGCAACTGTGCTACTCCAGCAAATTAATTGCCTCCTTATCAAAGTCAGACAGGCAGCCTACTAATCAGATCAGATGGTCCACACAAGCAATTTGTACACTGTCAGTGGCAGGCAGCTGTGCTACTCCAACAAATGAATTGCCCCCTTATCACAGTCAGTCAGCCAGCTAATCAGATGTGATGCTCCAATAAAACATTATGTTCACTGTCAGTGTCAGGCAGCTGTGCTACTCCACCAAAATAATTGCCCACTTATCAAAGTCAGGCTGCCTTCTAATCAGGTGAGATGCTCCACCCAAGCAATTTGTACACTGTCAGATTCAGGCAGTTGTGCTACTCCACCAAATTAATTGCCCCCTTCTCACAGTCAGACAGCCTACTAATCAGATGTGATGCTTCACTCAAGCAATTTGTACACTGTCAGTGTCAGGCACCTGTGCTACTCCACCAAATTAATTGACCCCTTATCACAGTCAGACAGCCTACTAATCAGATGTGATGCTCCACTCAAGCAATTTGTACACTGACATTGGCAGGCAGCTGTGCTACTCCTGCAAATTATTGCCTCCTTATCCCAGTCAGCGAGGCAGCCTACTAATCAGATCACTTGGTCCACACAAGCAATTTGTACACTGTCAGTGGCAGGCAGCTGTGCTACTACACCACATGAATTGCCCCTTTATCACAGTCAGTCAGTCTACTAATCAGATGTGATTCTCCACTCAAGCAATTTGTACACTGTCAGTGGCAGGCAGCTGTGCTACTCCACCAGATGAATTACCCCCTTATCACAATCAGACAACCTACTAATCAGATGTGATGCTCCACTCAAGCAATTTGTACACTGTCAGTGGCAGGCAGCTGTGCTACTACACCACATGAATTCCCCCCTTATCACAGTCAGACAGCCTACTAATCAGATGTGATGCTCCACTCAAGCAATTTGTACGTTGTCAGTGGCAGGCAGCTGGGCTACTCCACCAAATGAATTGCCCCCTTATCACATTCAGGCTGCCTACTAATCAGAAGTGAAGCTCCACCCAAGCAATTTGTACACTGTCAGTGAGACAGCTGTGCTACTCCACCAAATGAATTCCCCCCTTATCACAGTCAGACAGCCTACTAATCAGATCAGATGGTCCACAAAAGCAATATGTACACTATCAGTGGCAGGCAGCTGTGCTACTCGAGCAAATTAATTGCCTTCTTATCACAGTCAGGAAGGCAGCCTACTAATCAGATCAGTTGGTCCACACAAGCAATTTGTATACTTTCACTGGCAGACAGCTCAGCTACCCAACCAAATTAATTGCCCCTTTATCACAGTCAGGCAGCCTCCAAAGCAGATGTGTTGCTCCACCCAAGCAATTTGTACACTGTCAGTGGCAGGCAGCTGTACTACTCCACCAAATGAATTGCCCCATTATCACAGTCAGACAGCCTACTAATCAGATGTGATGCTCCACTCAAACAAATTGTACACTGTCAGTGGCAGGCAGTTGTGCTACTCAACCAAATTAATTGCCCCCTTACCACAGTCAGGCAGGCCACTACTCAGATCAGATGGTCCACATAAGCAATTTGTACACTGGCAGTGTCAGGCAGTTGTGCTACTCCACCAAATGAATTGCCCACTTATCACAGTCAGGCAGGCAGCCTAAAAATCAGATCAGTTGGTCCACACAAGCAATTTGTACACTGTCAGTAGCAGGCAGCTGTGCTACTCCAGCAATTGAATTGCCCCCTTATCACATTTAGACAGCCTACTAAACAGATGTAATGCTCCACCCAAGCAATTTGTACACTGTCAGTGTCAGGCAGCTGTGCTACTCCACCAAATGAATTGCCCCCTTATCACAGTCAGACAGCCTACTAATCAGATGTGATGCTCCACTCAAGCAATTTGTACACTGTCAGTGGCAGGCAGCTGTGCTACTCCACCAAATGAATTGCCCAATTATCACAGTCAGACAGCCTACTAATCAGATGTGATACTCCATCGAAGCAATTTGTACACTGTTAAGGGTATGCCACACTAAACAATATCGCTAACGGGATCGCTAAAAAAACGTCACTATTTAGCGATCCCGTTAGCGATATTGTTCAGTGCGGCAGCTGTCAGCGACGAGCTTCCTGCTGTGATCTCGCTCGTCGCTGGAATCGCTCCGGACCCTATTTTCTCGTCGGCGCTCCCGCTGGGTAAGTATCTAATCGCTGTGTGGCACCTTTTCTTAGCGATTTAGCGGTACTTTTGTACCGCTAAAGTCGTTAAGAAGATCGCTAACGGCGATAGCGTCGTTAACTATATCGCTAAATATGGCCGCATTTAGCGATATAGAAACAATCCCGCTAGCGATCGCATTAGTATGCGTCGTTATTGTGATCGCTAGCGGGATTGTTTAGTG
>JARQOD010000006.1:157097449-157124235 GCA_033576555.1 Oophaga sylvatica | reverse complement strand
ATCAGAGAGGCTGGAACCTATTGGATTGCAGTAACCTGAACTAACCACACAACTAGAGGAAGCCGTGGAGTGTTGCTACGTTGATCCTAGACGCCTCGTCACAGCCAGAGAGATAACTACACCTAAAGGCAGAAAGATGAAAGCTATCTGCCCCGGAGCAGATCCACAAAGAAAATAGGAAGCCCCCAAACATGTAATGGCGGTTAGACAAGAAGAAGCACGGACACAGATAGAAAATAGAATGAGCAAACACTGGGGCCCAATCTGTCTAGACAGAAAATTACAGGAAAGAATTCTGACTGCAATCCAACAAAAAACCCTAAAAAATACCAACTCTTCTGATTGCAAAAACAACTGAGATCACACGATCTCCACCACCTAAATTATATCTCCGGTGTAACAAAACTAAGCCGCAGCCACTGAAAAACAGGAAAAAGCAAATGAACAAATAACAGTGGCTACAGATAAACTGAGAGGAGCACAGGCCCCAGGAGGGGACCCGGCTGACCTCCGCAAAAGTGCAGAAAATTATGCAAAAAGGAAGCACAAAAATAAAAGCAGAAAATATCTTATCTGAAAGCAGCAGATGCATGCAAGACTCCAGCAGACTTCCAAATGAATCAGGAACCACAATTGAGACAAGAACAATTGGTCACCGGCGACCATCAGGGGAGGGAACCTCCCTTATATTAGTCTAGTCCGTGATCCCAGATTGCCATTCCTCGCTGTAAGGTTCAGTACTGTCTGCAATCACCAGAGGGAGCCTCTGCTCAGAAACCATCTCCAGCACATTCATAACAGTACCCCCCCTTGAGGATGGGTCACCGAACCCTCACTTGTGCAATCAGGCCAATCAAGATGAGCTTGGTGATAGGCACGGATCAGTCTCCTAGCATGGATGTCCGAAGCAAACACCCAAGAATTGTCCTCCTGACCATAACCTCTCCACTTAACCAAATACTGGAGTTTCTGTCTAGAAAAACGAGAATCCAATATTTTCTCAACCACATACTCCAGATTGCCCTCAACCAAAACAGGGTCAGGAGGCGCAGCCATAAGAACCACTGGCTCGACAAACCTCTTCAATAAGGACTTGTGGAGCACGTTATGGATCTTAAATGTCCCTGGAAGAAGCAAACGGAAGGAAACAGGATTAAGAATCTCCATGATCTTATAAGGTCCAATGTACCTAGGCTTAAACTTTGGAGATGCAACCCTCATAGGGATATTTCTTGAGGACAACCAAACCAAGTCCCCCACTTTAATCCGAGGACCATCAGTCCTATGCCGGTTGGCAAACCATTGGGCCTTCTCCTGAGAGAGAGACAACCTCTCCACTACCTGGTCCCAAATCTGCTGCATACGCTCCACAACAGAGTCTACACCCGGACAGACAGAAGCCTCCGCCTGTCCCGAAGAAAATCGAGGGTGAAACCCAGAATTGCAGAAAAATGGAGACATCAAGGTGGCAGAGCTAGCCCTATTATTAAGAGCAAACTCAGCCAAAGGCAAAAAAGAGACCCAGTCATCTTGATCAGCAGACATAAAACATCTCAAATAAGTCTCCAAGGTCTGGTTTGTTCTCTCGATTTGTCCATTGGTCTGAGGATGAAATGCAGAGGAGAAAGATAATTGAACATCAAGTTTAAAACAAAATGTCCTCCAAAATCTGGAAACAAACTGGACTCCTCTGTCAGACACAATGTTCTCCGGAATGCCATGTAACCGAACCACGTGCTGAAGGAACAAAGGCTCCAATTCGGAGGAGGAAGGTAACTTAGGTAATGGCACAATATGTATCATCTTGGAAAATCTATCACAAATTACCCAGATAACGGCAGGCAGCCGACTAATCAGATCAGTTGGTCCACACAAGCAATTTGTACACTGTCAGTGGTGGACAGCTGTGCTACTCCAGCAAATTATTTGCCTCCTTATCACAGGCAGGCAGCCTACTAATCAGATCAGATGGTCCACACAAGCAATTTGTACACTGTCACTGGCAGGCAGCTCAGCTACTCAACCAAATTAAATGCCCCTTTATCACGGTCAGGCAGCCTCCTAATCAGATGTTATTATCCACCCAAGCAATTTGTACACTGTCAGTGGCATGCAGCTGTGCTACTCCACCAAATGAATTGCCCCCTTATCACAGTCAGACAGTCTACTAATCAGATGTGATGCTCCACTCAAGCAATTTGTACGCTGTCAGTGGAAAGCAGCTGTGCTACTCCAGCAAATTAATAGCCTCCTTATCACAGTCAGGCAGGCAGCCTACTTATCAGATCAGATGGTCCACACAAGCAATTTGTACACTGTCAGTGGCAGGCAGCTGTTCTACTCCAGCAAAAAAAATGCCCCCTTATCACAGTCAGACAGCCTACTTATCAGATGTGATGCTCCACTCAATCAATTTATACACTGTCAGTGGCAGGCAGCTGTGCTACTCCACCAAATTATTTGCCTCCTTACCACAGTCAGGCAGGCTACTAATCAGATCAGATGGTCCACGCAAGCAATTTGTACACTTTCAGTGGCAGGCAGCTGTGCTACTCCACCAAGTGAATTGCCCCCTAATCACAGTCAGACAGCCTACTAATCAGATGTGATGCTCCATCCAAGCAATTTGTACACTGTCAGTGTCAGGCAGCTGTGCTACTCCTCGAAATTAATTGCCTCCTTACCACAGTCAGGCATGCTACTAATCATATCAGATGGTCCACACAAGCAATTTGTACACTGTCAGTGGCAGGCAGCTGTGCTACTCCAGCAAATTAATTGCTTTCTTATCAAAATCAGGCAATCAGTTGTTTAACACAAGCAATTTTTACACTGTCACTGGCAGGCTGCTCAGCTACTACACCAAATTTATTACCACTTTATCACAATCAGACAGCCTACTAATCAGATGTGATGCTCCACTCAAGCAATTTGTACACTGTCAGTGGCAGGCAGCTGTGCTACTCCACCAAATTAATTGCCCCCTTATCACAGTCAGGCAGACTACTAATCAGATGTGATGCTCCACTCAATCAATTTGTATACAGTCAGTGGCAGGCAGCTGTGCTAGTCCACCAAATTAATTGCCCCCTTCTCACAATCAGACAGCCTACTAATCAGATGTGATGCTCCACTCAAGCAATTTGCACACTGTCAGTGTCAGACAGCTGTGCTACTCCACCAAATTAATTGCCCTTTATCACAGTCAGGCAGACTACTAATCAGATGTGATGCTCCACTCAAGCAATTTGTATACAGTCAGTGGCAGGCAGCTGTGCTAGTCCACCAAATTAATTGCCCCCTTCTCACAGTCAGACAGCCTACTAATCAGATGTGATGCTCCACTCAAGCAATTTGCACACTGTCAGTGTCAGACAGCTGTGCTACTCCACCAAATTAATTGCCCCTTATCACAGTCAGGCAGACTACTAATCAGATGTGATGCTCCACTCAAGCAATTTGTATACAGTCAGTGGCAGGCAGCTGTGCTAGTCCACCAAATTAATTGCCCCCTTCTCACAGTCAGACAGCCTACTAATCAGATGTGATGCTCCACTCAAGCTATTTGTACACAGTCAGTGGCACGCAGCTGTGCTACTCCTGCAAATTATTGCCTCCTTATCCCAGTCAGGCAGGCAGCCTACTAATCAGATCACTTGGTCCACACTAGCAATTTGTACACTTTCACTGGCCGAAAGCTCAGCTACTCAACCAAATTAATTGTCCCTTTATCACAGTCAAGCAGCCTACTAATCAGATGTGATTCTCCACTCAAGCAATTTGTAAACTGTCAGTGGCAGGCAGCTGTGCTACTCCACCAAATGAATTGCCCCGTTATCACAGTCAGACAGCCTATTAATCAGATGTGATGCTACACTCAAGCAATTTGTACACTCTCAGTGGCAGTCAGCTGTGCTAATCCACCAAATTACTTGCCACCTTATCACATACAGGCAGCCTACTAATCAGATGTGATTCTCCACCCAAGCAATTTGTACACTGTCAGTTTCAGGCAGCTGTGCTATTACACCAAAGGAATTGCCCCCTTATCACATTCAGGCAGCCTACTAATCAGATGTGAGGCTCCGCTCAAGCTATTTGTACACTTTCAGTGGCAGGCAGCTGTGCTACTCCACCAAATGAATTACCCTCTTATCACAGTCAGACAGCCTACTATTCAGATGTGATGCTCCTCTCAAGTAATTTGTACACTGTCAGTGGCAGACAGCTGTACTACTCCACCAAATTACTTGCCCCCTTATCACATTCAGGCAGCCTACTAAACAGATGTGATGTTCCACCCAAGCAATTTGTACACTGTCAGTGTCAAGCAGCTGTGCTACTCCTCGAAATTAATTGCCTACTTACCACAGTCTG
Organism: Oophaga sylvatica; assembly: GCA_033576555.1. Classification (NCBI taxonomy): domain Eukaryota; kingdom Metazoa; phylum Chordata; class Amphibia; order Anura; family Dendrobatidae; genus Oophaga; species Oophaga sylvatica. The sequence goes on along the minus strand of JARQOD010000006.1, from coordinate 157,119,858 downwards.
ACAGGCTACTAATCAGATCAGATGGTCCACACAAGAAATTTGTACACTGTCAATGGCAGGCAGCTGTGCTACTCCAGCAAATTAATTGCTTACTTATCAAAATCAGTCAGCAGCCTACTAATCAAATCAGTTGTTTCACAAAAGCAATTTTTACACTGTCACTGGCAGGCACCTCAGCTACTACACCAAATTTATTACCACTTTATCACAATCAGGCAGCCTACTAATCAGAAGTGATGCTCCACTCAAGCAATTTGTACACTGTCAGTGGCAGGCAGCTGTGCTACTCCACCAAATTAATTGCCTCCTTATCACAGTCAGGCAGGCAGGCTACTAATCAGATCAAATGGTCCACTCAAGCAATTTGTACACTGTCAGTGTCAGGCAGCTGTGCAACTCCACCAAATGAATTGCCCCCTTATCACAGTCAGGCAGCCTACTAATCAGATGTGATGCTCCACTCAAGCAATTTGTACACTGTCAGTGGCAGGCAGCTGTGCTACTCCACCAAATTAATTGCCCCTTTCTCACAGTCAGCCTACTAATCAGTTGTGATGCTCCGCTCAAGCAATTTGTAAATTTTCAGTGGCAGGCAGGAGTGCTACTCCACCAAATGATTTATCCTCTTATCACAGTCAGACAGCCTACTAATCAGATGTGATGCTCCACTCAAGCAATTTGTACACTGTCAGTGACAGATGGCTGTGCTACTCCACCAAATTACTTGCCCACTTATCACATTCAGGCAGCCTACTAATCAGATGTGATGCTATGCTCAAGCAATTTGTACACTGTCAGTGGCAGGCAGCTGTGCTACTCCACCAAATGAATTACCCTCTTATCACAATCAGACAGCCTACTAATCAGATGTGATGCTCCTCTCAAGCAATTTATACACTGTCAGTGGCAGACCGCTGTACTACTCCACCAAATTACTTGCCCCCTTATCACATTTAGACAGCCTACTAAACAGATGTAATGCTCCACCCAAGCAATTTGTACACTGTCAGTGTCAGGCAGCTGTGCTACTCCACCAAATGAAGTACCCCCTTATCACAGTCAGACAGCCTACTAATCAGATGTGATGCTCCACTCAAGCAATTTGTACACTGTCAGTGGCAGGCAGCTGTGCTACTCCACCAAATGAATTGCCCCCTTATCACAGTCAGACAGCCTACTAATCAGATGTGATGCTCCATCCAAGCAATTTGTACACTGTTAAGGTACTGCCACACTTAGTGATCTCGTTAGCGATCTCAATAACGACGCAAGCTAATGAGATCGTTTTTGTGATCGTTTTAAAGTCTCTAGTAGCTGCCACACTTAGTGATCTCGTTAACGACTCAAAAGCGGTTAGCGATCTCATTAACGACTTTAACGGTCATTGCGATGTAAAAAAACAGCGCACATCGCTCACAAAAGGTGCCAGACACAGCGATATAGGCTCACCAGCGGGACGCCAACGATCAAAATACGGTCCAGAACTCTAGTGAACGATCAGCGAGATCACAGCAGGGGCCACGTCGTTGCTACATGCCACACACGTTAGCGTCACGAACGAGATCGCTAAATAGTGACGTATTTTAGCGATCTCGTTAGCGACGCTGTTTAGTGTGGCATACCCTTTAGTGTCAGTCAGCTGTGCTTCTCCTCGAAATTAATTGCCTCCTTACCACAGTCAGGCAGGCTACTAATCAGATCAGATGGTCCACACAAGCAATTTGTACACTGTCAGTGGCAGGCAGTTGTGCTACTCCAGCAAATTAATTGCTTCCTTATCACAGTCAGGCAGGCAGCCTACTAATCAGATCAGATGGTCCACACAAGCAATTTTTACACTGTCACTGGCATGCACCTCAGCTACTACTCCAAATTTATTACCACTTTATCACAATCAGGCAGCCTACTAATCAGATGTGATGCTCCACCCAAGCAATTTGTACTCTGTCAGTGTCAGGCAGCTGTGCTACTCCACCAAATTAATTGCCCCCTTATTACAGTCAGACAGCCTACTAATCAGACGTGATGCTCCACTCAAGCAATTTGTACACAGTCAGTGGCAGGCAGCTGTGCTACTCCAGCAAATTAATTGCCTCCTTATCTCATTCAGGCAGGCAGCCTACTAATCAGATCAGATGGTCCACACAAGCAATTTGTACACTGTCACTGGCAGGCAGCTGTGCTACTAAACCAAATGAATTGCCCCATTATCAAAGTCAGACAACCTGCTAATCAGATGTGATGCTTCAATAAAGCAATTTGTACACTGTCAGTGTCAGGCAGCTGTGCTACTCCACCACAATAATTGCCCACTTATCATAATCAGGCAGTCTTCTAATCAGATGTGATGCTCCACCCAAGCAATTTGTACACTGTCAGTGTCAGGCAGCTGTGCTACTCCACCAAATTAATTTCACCCTACTCACAGTCAGACAGCCCACTAATCATATGTGATGATCCACTCAAGCAATTTGTACACAGTCAGTGGAAGGCAGCTGTGCCACTCTACCAAATTAATTGCCCCCTTCTCACAGTCAGACAGCCTACTAATCAGATGTGATGCTCCACTCAAGCAATTTGTACACAGTCAGTGGCAGTCAGCTGTGTTACTCCTGCAAATTATTGCCTCCTTATCCCAGTCAGGCAGGCAGCCTACTAATCAGATCACTTGGTCCACACAAGCAATTTGTACACTGTCACTGGCCGGAAGCTCAGCTTCTCAACCAAATTAATTTTCCCTTTATCACAGTCAGGCAGCCTACTAATCAGATGTGATTCTCCACTCAAGCAATTTGTACACTGTCAGTGGCAGGCAGCTGTGCTTCTCCATCAAATGAATTACCCCCTTATCACAGTCAGACAGCCTACTAACCAGATGTGATGCTACACTCAAGCAATTTGTACACTGTCTGTGATGAACGGGCACACAGTCCGCCACACGGTAGCCCGGGGATCACGGCTTGTGATCCCACCGCTGCCACCAAATTGTGATGAACGGGCACACAGTCCGCCACACGGTAGCCCGGGGGTCACGGCTTGTGATCCCACCGCTGCCACCACATGTGATGGAACGTGCACACACACGACGGCTGCTGCCGTCCGACCCAGTAAACTGCAGGGATTTATAACTATCCCACTTCCACTTAGGAACTTGCAGCTCTCTGGCGCCCCCCTTACCCTCAGGTCAGTCAGGGAACTGCACCTAGGATAATTAGTCGCCAGACGGGTCACTTGGATGTGTGCTGGCTATTGGGCACGCTGCAGTGAGGGAATTATAATTACTCCTGGCTGCAGCCAGGCAGTACCCTTATAAACCCGCCTCCGTCACTGCCAGCGTCACCCAATAGATTAACACTTTACACCCCTTTCTTTTAGCTGCCACCAGCTACGGATTTTGATGAACAATTTATCAAGAGGGTCCGTAGCAACCCCAAAACAGTAGCGTAGTGCTTCAGGCACGTGCAAATTCGTTTATAGAGCAGGAGAAACAAACTAATAAATTTATAGGTTTATTCCTTAAAAACAGGCAATGCTTATATAATATAAAAAGATGTAACAAACTGAGACAATATCGTTATGTACAGATGCAGTTATAAAATAAAATAGGATTAAGAATGAAAATCACTCACATGGTTGTTAGATCATATACAGGCAAGCCAGGCTGGGGGAAGGAGCCACACGTCATAGTTCATTGGTAGATCTCTTACTCAGGACATCCCAGCAGAAAGTATCCCTAAGGAACTTCACTGTAAGACTTATGCATGTCAGCTTCTGACCTCACAAAAAGGGCTGGTCCTCTGGCCACCTCCCCTGGCTGCAAGCTATGGTTTGAGCTCTGCAATATCATAAGGTTCATAACTCGTCCTGTGAACCTAGCAGAATAACGGCAGACCTATCAATGATCTCACTCTAGAATGACGGTTCCAATGAGCCCACACTTGGGTGGGCTAGTTCATGGGGCACCCGAGAATTCCATTTCTCGGGTTCTGTTGGAGTTACGGGTTTACCAGTACCACGGGAACGATGCCCGTCGGCGCATGGTTCAACACAGTAACTTTCGTGTTTCTAGCGAATGCTCCCACCGTGTTATTCCAAAAAAGAATGAATTCTCCAAAATGGCTGCTATAGGACTTTTGCAGGGTTTGCTAAGACAAAGGAAAATTTCTGAGGTGGGAGGGATGAGAGATCGAGTGCGCTGCAGAGAGAAGGAGGGAGGGGCACTTTGCCCTGTGCTTGCAAACAGTGGGGGCCGCAGTTCTAGCAACAGCACAAGACATGAAGCTTGCAATATCATCACACCTCCCCCCTTTAGAGGGCGCTACGGAGGCATGACCTGTCGGTAATCCGACATGCGCACCTCAGCGGGTTTGCCACGTCCACTTTCTCGGGCTCTGGACTCATGGAACCCCCACCTACCCGGTGCCCCAGTTAGTGGACCTCCCTCATGCCCATCTGGCATTTTCCCGGCTTGATGGTCAGACCTGCCTGGTGAATACGCTTGAGCACCTCCTGGAGAAGCTGAAGGTGTTCCTCCCAGGTGGAACTGAAGACGGCAATGTCGTCCAGGTACGCCACAGCGTACTCCTCCAGTCCCTGAAGCAGGTGAATGACCATCCGCTGGAAAGTGGCAGGGGCATTCTTCATGCCAAAAGGCATGACCGTGGACTCGTACAGTCCAAAAGGGGTGATAAAGGCAGATTTCTCCTGCGCCGCAGGGCTCAGGGGAATCTGCCAGTATCCCCGGCTCAGATCCATGATGGATATGTACTTGGCATTCGCCAACCGCTCCAGCAGATCCTCGATGCGTGGCATTGGGTGTGCATCAGAGGTAGTGATGGCGTTGAGCCCCCTGTAGTCCACGCAGAACCGGGTGGTCCGATCCTTTTTTGGCACGAGAACTACAGGTGAGGCCCACGCGCTTTTGGACGGCCGGATCACCCCCAGCTGCAACATCTCATGGATCTCCTGGCGCATAATCTGCTGCACTTCCTCAGAGATCCGATAAGGTGTCCGCCGTAACGGAGCGTGATTCCCGGTGTCCACCTCGTGGACTGCCAACTCGGTCCTTCCGGGTCGGTTCGTGAACTCGGCCCGGAAGGGTTCCAGAGTGGTCAGCAACTGCAACCGCTGGGAGACGGTTAGCGAGGCATTTACCTCCATGTCCTCAATGGACCCATTGGCATTAGCTTGGGCCAGCATGTCTAGGAGGGGATCCTCTTCCCCGTCCTCGGGCAGATTGCAGACCGGTAGGACGCAGGCTTCACGTTCGTGATGGGCCTTCATCATGTTGACGTGAAAGGTCTTGCGCCTACCCCGAGTGTGGTCAAGCGTGACCACGTAGGTGGCTGGGTTGAGCTGTTGGTGCACGACGTACGGGCCTTCCCAGGCTGCCTGAAGCTTATCCTTTGGTACGGGGACCAGCACCCACACCTTTTGACCCACCTGGTAGGTCCGCTCCCGGGCGTTCTGGTCGTACCAGTGCTTCTGGTCAGCCTGAGCCTGCGTCATGTTGTCATGCACCAACTGCGTCAAGGTCTGCATCTTGTCGCGGAAGCGCATGACATAATCCACGATGGACACTTCCGTGGGGTTTGGCTCATCTTCCCAGGATTCTCTTATCAACCCAAGGGGTCCCCGGACTCGCCTACCATACAGGAGCTCGAAGGGGGAGAACCCCGTCGAGGCCTGCGGGACTTCTCTGTAGGCAAATAGCAGGTGTGGGAGGTACCGCTCCCAATCGCGTCCCTGGGTCTCAACCAGCATGCGGAGCATCTGTTTGAGGGTACCGTTAAAGCGCTCACACAAACCATTGGTCTGTGGGTGATACGCACTCGATACCATACGCGTCACCTGCATTTTGCTGCAGAGAGCCTTCATTAGGCGAGACATAAATTGAGTCCCTTGATCGGTAAGCATCTCCCTGGGAAATCCTACCCGTGAAAAGATGGTCACCAGTGCATCCGCCACCTTATCTGCCCTAGTTGAGGACAGAGCTACTGCCTCCGGGTACCGGGTAGCGTAGTCTACCACAGTAAGGATGTATTGCTTTCCAGAGCTGCTGGGGACGGCCAGCGGGCCCACAATGTCCACCGCGATCCTCTGGAAAGGCTCCTCTATCACTGGCAACGGGATCAGGGGAGCCTTAAGAGCAGGCCCCGCCTTCCCCACTCTTTGACAGGTGATACAGGAGCGGCAGTAGTTAGTCACATCTGTCCCCATCTTGGGCCAATAGAAGTGTTGAGACAGCCGTGCCTTAGTTTTGCTGATCCCCAAGTGTCCAGCGAGTGGAATCTCATGGGCAATCCTCAACAACTCACCTCGGAACTGGTGCGGGACGACCAGCTGTTTCCCCCTCAACCACTCCTTTTGGGAATCTCCGGGTACTGTCTCCCGGTACAACCTTCCTCGTTCCCAGAACACCCTCTCCATATCAGTCACGGAGGTGGGCGTCTCGGCGAGGTGCCTCAAGTTCTCCAGGCTCGTATCTGAGTGCAGAGCGGCCTGGAACTCCTGGCTGGAGGCAGCCAGAAGTGACGTCAGGGTTCCTCCCTCACTGGGACCCTCTGGGACCGGCTCTGGGTCCACCTCTGGTTCAGTCTCTCCGGTAGCGGAGGAGGGTCCAGATGGCAGGGCGCTACCTGCGATCCGGGCACTCTGACTGCGGGTGACAGCAGCTACATATGCAGTCTCCCCGGGGATTTCTATGGACCCATCAGCCTGCGCTGCTATGGGCTCTACCTCCCCATCCACCCCCAACACTTCAGGAGCAGTGCTACTTATGGGCCAGTTACCTTCCTCGGTGGCACTGGTCAGTGTCATGGCGACACCTTCCTCCCGGTTCCCATGCACCTCCCCATTTCCTTGAGCACTGTCGCTTGCTCCTGCTAGGGGTTCCTCAGCCGTCTCACTCCGCAGAGCGACGGGACTGAACGCTCCTGTACCTGTGGACACATCTACCACTTCAGAGAAAGGGTTAACAGATTCAGATGGCACAGATACATCACTATCAACATCAGTCCTAGGGAAAGAAAGGTTATCAGTTGCATCATCACTTCGCAAAGCATTAGCAGGTAACACAATCAGTTTCCCATCATCATCAACATCAACATCATGGTTAACGTTAACCTTATTATCAGATTGGGAAGGGGTGTCAGGGACATAGTACGCCACCATCCTCCCCAGATCAGTCCCCAATAAAACATCAGTGGGCAGGTTTTCGGACACCCCCACTTCCTTCACCCCGCTCCCGGCACCCCAGTCAATGAAAACTCGGGCTATCGGCAAGGGGTAGTGGACGCCCCCAATCCCTGTGACAGTTAAGGTTTTCCCCGGAATCAACTCTTCAGGGGCCGCCAGTTCGGGTCGGATGAAGGTTCGTTCAGCCCCGGTGTCCTTGAGGCCTGTAGCAAGACGGGCCCCCACGCGGACGGGCTGCATGTTGTCATCGACCCTCCCCACCACACCACCCACCAAAAGAACAGAGGCGTTGGGCCCGGAGGCCTTGGCTGGGGGGTTCTTCTGCCTCTCCGGACAGGTGGCGCTGATGTGACCAGTCCTTTTACAGGAGAAACACTGGCGGGGGTCTGATGTAGGCCTGGCGCTGGCAAAGGGGATAGTGCCTCCAGAGGGACGACTGGCAGGGGCACTGGGGTTGGTTGCAGGCTTACCCCCTCCCCAGCGGGTGGTGACGGTCTTCCGCACCTCGGGTTTCCGGTTGGCCTCATAGCTGTCGGCGATCCGGGCTGTTGTGACCGCGTCCTCTGGTTCTCGGTCCAGGATGAACTGTCGGACCTCAGCTGGGCACAGATGCAGGAACTGGTCTTTGATCATCAGGTCTTTCAGCTCCGCATAGGTGTCAACTGACAGTCCCTGGATCCACTGGTCAAAGTGGGTCCTGAGTCCTTGCACCACATCGCTATAGCTGTCATGTGGGCCACGTTGGAGGTTCCGGAACTTCTTTCGGTATACCTCAGGGGTTAGCTGGTACTTGGCAATCAGGGCCTGCTGGATGGCCTCATAGTCACTGTCTTGATCTGGCGCGAAGGAAGCAAACGCCTCCAAAGCTTTGCCCTTTAGCCCGGGGGTCAAGTACCTGGCCCATTGGTTGTCAGGCAGCCGGTACTGTCTGCAGACTTTCTCAAAGGCCCGCAGAAAAGTGTCCAAGTCTCCGTCCCTTTCCAGCACGGGAAAGTTCTCCGGCCGGGGCTTGGGACTCTGAGTGCTGCTGGGCACACTGCTCTGAGCTGTGGAGGGCATTGCCCCTCGCTGGACCATCTCCAGCTCATGGGCTCTCTGCGCTTGGGCTGCCCGCTCGGCTCGGGCTCTCTCAGCCTCCCGCTCGGCTCTCTCAGCCTCTCGCTGGGCTTGGCGCTCGGCTCTCTCAGCCTCTCGCTCTGCTTGGCGCTCGGCTCGGGCCTCCTGCTGGTATTGCTGAATCAGCTTCAGGTGCTCCCCCCGGTCGTCGGTGAGGAGTTCCTCCAGGGCCGCCTGCAGGTAAGGGTCCATCCCGCCCTGGTTGTAAGCCTGCAGGGTTTGGGCCTCTGCTGCCGCCCCACCTTGGCTTGGGCCGGCTTCTGTGCCCTCCTCGCTCTCAGCGTGGTCCTGTGGCATCAGGACCTTGATCAGTTGAGCTTTGGTTTGGCCCCTGGGATCAAGGCCTCGGGAAATGCATATTCCAGCAAGAGTGTCCCTTTTCTGCAGTTTGTACCAACTTGCTCCTATTGTAGCCATGTTTGCCAAATAAAAGATAGGATAGAAAAACAAAGAGAAGGGAGGGGTTGCGGTTGCAAGTACACACAATTGTCTCAGGACTAATAAACACTGAGTCTGTTCTCCAAAACTTTAGTTGCAGGGTCGCTGAAGAACCGTGCAAGTTTTTTAGTGAATGGAATGATTGCTCAAACCAGATCACTAATGCTCTATAATCCCACCGCTCTGCCACCAATATGTGATGAACGGGCACACAGTCCGCCACACGGTAGCCCGGGGGTCACGGCTTGTGATCCCACCGCTGCCACCAAATTGTGATGAACGGGCACACAGTCCGCCACACGGTAGCCCGGGGGTCACGGCTTGGGATCCCACCGCTGCCACCACATGTGATGGAACGTGCACACACACGACGGCTGCTGCCGTCCGACCCAGTAAACTGCAGGGATTTATAACTATCCCACTTCCACTTAGGAACTTGCAGCTCTCTGGCGCCCCCCTTACCCTCAGGTCAGTCAGGGAACTGCACCTAGGATAATTAGTCGCCAGACGGGTCACTTGGATGTGTGCTGGCTATTGGGCACGCTGCAGTGAGGGAATTATAATTACTCCTGGCTGCAGCCAGGCAGTACCCTTATAAACCCCGCTCCGTCACTGCCAGCGTCACCCAATAGATTAACACTTTACACCCCTTTCTTTTAGCTGCCACCAGCTACGGCTTTTGATGAACAATTTATCAAGAGGGTCCGTAGCAACCCCAAAACAGTAGCGTAGTGCTTCAGGCACGTGCAAATTCGTTTATAGAGCAGGAGAAACAAACTAATAAATTTATAGGTTTATTCCTTAAAAACAGGCAATGCTTATATAATATAAAAAGATGTAACAAACTGAGACAATATCGTTATGTACAGATGCAGTTATAAAATAAAATAGGATTAAGAATGAAAATCACTCACATGGTTGTTAGATCATATACAGGCAAGCCAGGCTGGGGGAAGGAGCCACACGTCATAGTTCATTGGTAGATCTCTTACTCAGGACATCGCAGCAGAAAGTATCCCTAAGGAACTTCACTGTAAGACTTATGCATGTCAGCTTCTGACCTCACAAAAAGGGCTGGTCCTCTGGCCACCTCCCCTGGCTGCAAGCTATGGTTTGAGCTCTGCAATATCATAAGGTTCATAACTCGTCCTGTGAACCTAGCAGAATAACTGCAGACCTATCAATGATCTCACTCTAGAATGACGGTTCCAATGAGCCCACACTTGGGTGGGCTAGTTCATGGGGCACCCGAGAATTCCATTTCTCGGGTTCTGTTGGAGTTACGGGTTTACCAGTACCACGGGAACGATGCCCGTCGGCGCATGGTTCAACACAGTAACTTTCGTGTTTCTAGCGAATGCTCCCACCGTGTTATTCCAAAAAAGAATGAATTCTCCAAAATGGCTGCTATAGGACTTTTGCAGGGTTTGCTAAGACAAAGGAAAATTTCTGAGGTGGGAGGGATGAGAGATCGAGTGCGCTGCAGAGAGAAGGAGGGAGGGCACTTTGCCCTGTGCTTGCAAACAGTGGGGGCCGCAGTTCTAGCAACAGCACAAGACATGAAGCTTGCAATATCATCACACTGTCAGTGGCAGGCAGCTGTGCTACTCCACCAAATTACTTGCCCCCTTATCACATTCAGGCAGCCTACTAATCAGATGTGATGTCCACTCAAGCATTTGCACTTATGCAGCATGGCTATACATTTGCCTTATACACAGTCAGCAGCTACATAGAGTGGTCCACAAGCATTCACTGTCTGTGGCAGGCACTGTCTACTCCACCAAATAATTGCCCCTTTTCACAGTCAGAGCAGCCTACTAATCAGATCAGTTGGTCCACACAAGCAATTTGTACACTGTCAGTGGCAGCAGCTTCGCTACCCAACAAATGAATTGCCCTTTTCACAGTCAAACAGCCTACAATCAGATCGTTGGTCCTCAAGCAATTTGTAACTGTCAGTGGCAACAGCTCAGGCTACTCCAACCAAATAATTGCCCCTTATCACAGCACAAAGCAGCAACAATTAGACGTATGCTCCACACAACATTTGTACACTGTCAGTGCAAGCAGCTGTGCTACTCAACCAAAATTAATTGCCCCTTACACAGTCAGGCAGCAGGCACTAATAGACCAGTATGGTCCACAAAAGCAATTTGTACACTGGCAGTGCAGGCAGCTGTGCTACTCCAGCCAAAATTATTGCCCCTTATCACAGTCAGACAGCCTACAATCAGATATGTTGGTCCACATAAGCAATTTGTACACTGTCAGTGGCAGCAGCTGTGCTACTCACAAATTAATTGCCGCCCTTACCACAGTCAGCAGCTACTAATCAGAATCGATGCTCAACTCAAGCAATTTGTACACTGTACAGGCAGGCAGCTGTGAACTCACACCAAATGAATTGCCCATTATCACAGTCAGCAGGCTACTAATCAGATGTGATGCTCCAACACAAGCAATTTGTACTTGTCCAGTGCAGGCAGCTGTGCAACCTCCACCAAATTAATTGCCCTAATTATCACAGTCAGAAGTCCTACTATCAGATGTGATGCTCCACTCAAGCAATATTGTACACTTGTCAGTGTCAGGCAGCTGTGCTACTCGACCAAATTAATTGCCCCATCTCACAGTCAGAGCCTACTAATCAGATGTGATGCTCCACCCCAAGCAATATGCTACACTGTCAGTGGCAGGCAGCTGTGCTACTCCACCAAATTAATTGCCCTTTCACACTTCAGGAGAGCCTACTAATCAGATGCATTGTCCACTCAAGCAATTTGTACACTGTCCAGTCAGGCAGCTGTCTACTCCACCAAATAATTGCCCTTTATCACCAGTCAGGCAGCCACCTAATACAGATGTCACTTTTACCCACAGCAATTTGTACACTGTCAGTCAGGCAGCTCTCTACTCACCAAATGAATTGCCCCTTTACATCAGTCAGCATTAATCAAATGTTATTCTCCACCTCAAGCATTTTGTACACTGTCAGTGGAGGCAGCTTGCTACTCCACCAAATTAATTGCCCCTTACCACAGTCACAGCATTAACAAATGATCATGGTCCACTCAAGCAATTTGTACACTGTCAGTGGAATGGCACTTGCTACTCCACAAATTAATTGCCTCCTTACCAAAGTACAGGCAGCCTACTAATCAGATCAGTGGTCCACACAAGCAATTTGTACACTGTCATGGCTGGCAACTGTGCTACTCCACAAATAATTGCCCCTTATCACAGTCGAGGCAGCCTACTAATCAGATTGATGTCCACCAAGCAATTTGTACACTGTCATGGCAGGCAAACTGTGCTACTCCAACAAATTAATTGCCCTCCTTATCACAGTCAGACAGCAGCCTACTATTAGATCAGATGTCCACACAAGCAATTTGTACACTGTCATGGCAGGCAGCTGTGCTACTCCACCAAATGAATTGCCCTCTATCACAGTCAGAAGGGAGCCTACTATATAGATCAGATGCTCCACACAAGCAATTTGTACATTGTCAGTGCAGGCAGCTGTGCTACTCCACCAAATTAATTGCCCATTATCACAGGCAGGCAGCCTACTAATCAGATGTGATGCTCCACTCAAGCAATTTGTACACTGTCATGTCCAGGCAGCTGTGCTACTCCACCAAATTAATTGCCCACTTATCACAGTCAGGCAGCCTACTAATCAGATGTGATGCTCCACCCAAGCAATTTGCACACTGTCAGTGCAGGCAACTGTGCTACTCCACCAAATTATTGCCTCTTACACAGTCGGACAGCCTATCTATAATAGTATTGATGCTCCACCAAGCAATTTGTACACTGTCAGTGGCAGGCAACTTGCTACTCAACAATTATTGCCATTTAACCAGTCAGGCAGGCAGCCCTAAAATCAGATAATTATAAGCTTTCCACCAAGCAATTTGTACACTGTCATGGCATGCAGCTCAGCTACTCACCAATCAAATGCCACTCTTATTACAGTCAGACAGTCCTAATCAGATGTTATGTCCACCCAAGCAATTTGTACACTGTCAGTGGCATGCAGCTGTGCTACTTCAACCAAATGAATTGCCCACCTTATCACAGTCAGACAGTCTACTAATCAGATAGATGTCCACTCAAGCAATTTGTACACTGTCATGTGGAAGGCAGCTGTGCTACTCCACCAAATTAATTGCCCACTTATCACAGTCAGCAGCATACTAATCAGATGATGTCCACACAAGCAATTTGTACACTGACAGTGTCAGGCAGCTGTGCTACTCCATCGAAATTATGTGCCCCTTATCACAGTCAGAGGCAGCTACTTATCAGATCAGATGGTCCACCAAGCAATTGTACACTGCACTGGCAGGCAGCTGTGCTACTCCCAAATTAATGCCACCCTTATCACAGTCAGACAGCGTACTAATCAGATCAGATGGTCCACACAAGCAATTTGTACACTGTCACTGTCAGGCAGCTGTGCTACTCCACCAAATTAATTGCCTCCTTACCACAGTCAGGCAGTCTACTAATCAGATCAGATGCTCCACTCAAGCAATTTGAAAACTGTCAGTGGCAGGCAGCTGTGCTACTCCAGCAGATTAATTGCCTCCTTATCACAGTCAGGCAGGCAGCTGTTATGTTTAGGTAGCTGAGGAGAAAAAGCAAAAACGGCAATACATCAGAGAGGCTGGAACCTATTGGATTGCAGTAACCTGAACTAACCACACAACTAGAGGTAGCCGTGGAGCGTTGCTACTTTGATCCTAGACGCCTCGTCACAGCCAGAGAGATAACTACACCTAAAGGCAGAAAGATGAAAGCTATCTGCCCCGGAGCAGATCCACAAAGAAAATAGGAAGCCCCCAAACATGTAATGGCGGTTAGACAAGAGGAAGCACGGACACAGACAGAAAATAGAATGAGCAAACACTGGGGCCCAATCTGTCTAGACAGAAAAGTACAGGAAAGAATTCTGACTGCAATTCAACAAAAAACCGTAAAAAATACCAACTCTTCTGATTGCAAAAACACCTGAGATCACACGATCTCCACCACCTAAATCAGTTTTCCGGTGTAACAAAACTAAGCCGCAGCCACTGAAAAAACAGGAAAAAGCAAATGAACAAATAACAGTGGCTACAGATAAACTGAGAGGAGCACAGGCCCCAGGAGGGGACCCGGCTGACCTCCGCAAAGGAGCAGAAAATTATGCAAAAAGGAAGCACAAAAATAAAAGCAGAAAATATCTTATCTGAAAGCAGCAGATTCATGCAAGACTCCAGCAGACTTCCAAATGAATCAGGAACCACAATTGAGACAAGAACAATTGGTCACCGGCGACCATCAGGGGAGGGAACCTCCCCTATATCAGTCCAGTCCGTGATCCCAGATTGCCATTCCTCGCTGTAAGGTTCAGTACTGTCTGCAACCACCAGAGGGAGCCTCTCCTCAGAAACCATCTCAAGCATATTCATAACAGTACCCCCCTTGAGGGTGGGTCACCGAACCCTCACTTGTGCAACCAGGCCAATCAGCATGAGATCGGTGATAGGCACGGATCAGTCTCCTAGCATCGATGTCCGAAGCAAACACCCATGAATTGTCCTCCTGACAATAACCTCTCCACTTAACCAAATACTGGAGTTTCTGTCTAGAAAAACGAGAATCCAATATTTTCTCAACCACATACTCCAGATTGCCCTCAACCAAAACAGGGTCAGGAGGCGCAGCCATAGGAACCACTGACTCGACAAACCTCTTCAATAAGGACTAGTGGAGCACGTTATGGATCTTAAATGTCCCTGGAAGAAGCAAACGGAAGGAAACAGGATTAAGAATCTCCATGATCTTGTAAGGTTCAATGTACCTAGGCTTAAACTTTGGAGATGCAACCCTCATAGGGATATTTCTTGAGGACAACCAAACCAAGTCCCCCACTTTAAACCGAGGACCATCAGTCCTATGCCGGTTGGCAAACCATTGGGCGTTCTCCTGAGAGAGAGACAACCTCTCCACTACCTGGTCCCAAATCTGCTGCATACGCTCCGAAACAGAATCTACACCCGGACAGACAGAAGCCTCCGCCTGTCCCGAAGAAAATCGAGGGTGAAACCCAGAATTGCAGAAAAATGGAGACATCAAGGTGGCAGAGCTAGCCCTATTATTAAGAGCAAACTCAGCCAAAGGCAAAAGAAAGACCCAGTCATCTTGATCAGCAGACATAAAACATCTCAAATAAGTCTCCAAGGTCTGGTTTGTTCTCTCGGTTTGTCCATTGGTCTGAGGATGAAATGCAGAGGAGAAAGACAATTGAACACCAAGTTTAAAACAAAATGTCCTCCAAAATCTGGAAACAAACTGGACTCCTCTGTCAGACACAATGTTCTCCGGAATGCCATGTAACCGAACCACGTGCTGAAGGAACAAAGGCTCCAATTCAGAGGAGGAAGGTAACTTAGGTAATGGCACAAGATGTATCATCTTGGAAAATCTATCACAAATTACCCAGATAACGGTCATTTTATGAGAAACAGGGAGGTCGGAAATAAAATCCATAGAGATATGGGTCCATGGCCTCTTGGGCACAGGTAATGGCATTAACAAACCACTAGAGCGAGAGCAAGGCTTGGAAAGAGAGCAAGTCCCACAGGACTGCACAAATTCCCTGACTTCACAAGACAAAGTAGGCCACCAAAAGGACCGACTCACCCAGTTTCTAGTACCAAAAATCCCGGGATGACAAGCCAACGCGGAACAATGACGCTCAGACATCACACTCTTCTTCCACTGGTCTGGGACAAACAATTTCCCAATAGTGCAGCGCTCAGGTTAATCCTCCTGACACCCATCCAGAGCCAGTCTCAAATTGGGCGAGATTGTGGAAAGTACTACACCCTCTTTCAAAATAACAGCAGGATCAGATAACTCAGGAGAGTATGCAAAGAGGGCATCCGCCTTAACATTCTTAGTGCCAGGAAGAAAAGAAACCACAAAATTAAAACGTGTGAAAAACAAGGCCCACCTGGCCTGTCTAGGATTAAGTCGCTTGGCTGGTTCGAGATAAACCAGGTTCTTATGGTCCATGAGGACCACCACCTGATGTTTGGCTCCTTCCAGCCAATGTCTCCTCTCTTCAAAGGCCCACTTCATGGCCAATAACTCCCGATTACCCACGTCATAATTACGTTCAGTTGGAGAACATTTTCGAGAGAAAAAGGCACAAGGGTTACTCTAAGAGGTCTCTGGATCTCTTTGGGACTAAACAGCACCTGCCCCAATTTCAGAGGCATCAACCTCCACCTGAAACGGTAGAGAAACATCAGGCTGCCATAGAACAGGAGCAGAAGTGAATCTCTGCTTAAGTTCCTGAAACATAGAAACTACCTCAGGAGGCCAATTCACCACATCAGAACCCTTTTGGTCAAATCAGTCAATGGTTTAACAATACCGGAGAAATTACCAATAAATTTTACAATAAAAATTGGCAAAACCCCAAAATCTCTGAAGAGCCTTTAATGAAGTAGGTTGGACCCAATCACAGATGGCCTGAACCTTGACCGGGTCCATTTCAATAACAGATGGAGACAAAATGAATACCAGAAATGAGACCTTCTGTACGCCAAAAAGACACTTTGATCCCTTCACATACAGAGCATTCTCTCTCAAAATCTGGAACACAGTCCGAACATGTTTCACATGAGAGTCACAGTCAGTGGAAAAAAATCAAGATATCATCCAAATAAACAGTCAGAAATGTATCCACAAAATCCCTGAAAATATCATTCATGAAGGATTGGAAGACGGAAGGAGCATTAATGAGCCCAAAGGGCATCACTAGGTACTCAAAATGCCCCTCTGGGGTATTAAACGCTGTCTTCCATTCATCCCCGTGCTTAATGCGAATAAGGTTATATGCCCCCTTGAGGTAAAGCTTGGTAAACCCAACTAGCACTTTTTACTCTTGAAAACAGGTCAGAAATCAAGGGTAACGGATATTGATACTTCACAGTGATCTTATTCAAGAGACGATAATCAATACACGGCCTCAATGAACCATCCTTTTGGCCACAAAGAAAAAACCGGCGCCCAAGGGTGAAGAAGATGGTCTGATATGACCCTTCTCCAATGACTCCTTGATATAAGATCGCATAGCATCGTGTTCAGGTACAGACAAGTTAAAAAGGCGACCTTTAGGAAATTTACCACCAGGCACTAATTCAATAGTGCAATCATAGCTCCTGTGAGGGAGCAAGGATGCAGATTTACTTTCACTAAATACATCCGAAAAATCAGTCAAAAAGTCAGGAACATTCTGAGACTGGGGAGAGGCAGAAAAAACAGGAGTGTCAGTATTAACACATTTGCAGCCCTAACTGGTCACAGACACAGATTTCCAATCCAAAACAGGATTATGAGACTGTAACCAAGGGAAACCTAGTACAATAATGTCATGCAGATTATGCAGCACCAGAAATTTGCAACTCTCCTGATGATCTGGTTCAACCCTCATTATCACCTGAGTAGAAAACTGAGGTTTATTCTCCGCCAAAGGGGTAGAATCAATGCCCAGTAGGGGAATAGACTTCCGCAGGGGTATCATGGGAAACCCACAACGTTTGGCAAAGTCAAAATCCATCAGGTTAATAGCTGCTCCTGAATCAACAAAATCCTGAGCAGAAAATGTGGACAAGGAGCAAATCAGGGTAACAGTCAACAGAAATTTAGTCTGAACACTACCCAAGACAACTGAGCGTGCAAAACGTCTTCCCCGCCTAGGGCAGACGGAAAGAGCATGAGAGCCGTCACCACAGTAGAAACATAGCCAATTGTGCTTTCGAAACTCATGACGCTGAGCCCCAGAAGTCACTCCATCACACTGCATGGGCACAGGAGCTGGCTCACAAGGCAATACCATCTCACGCATACCTCTGCGCTCACGCAAACATCTGTCAATTTGAATAGCCAATGACAAAGAATCATTGAGACCAGAGGGGACAGGGAATCCCACCATAACATCCTTTACATTCTCTGACAGCCCCTTCCGAAAAAGTGCTGCCAAAGCATCATCATTCCATTTGGTCAGGATTGCCCACTGTTAGGGTTCGTGTTCCCGCTGCTGCACTAGTGGAGTCTCGAACCAAACCCGCTGCATCCCCCATTCATCTCCATCCACAGTGGAGACTGCTCAGCTTAAATGTCGGTCCCAGCGTCTCGCCCAGTCTAACAGTGTGCAGAGGATTACTGCTGCTCCTCCAGGCTCTGCTATTGTGGCCAGTACTGGTTAGTGGCGAGCAGACGTCTTTAGGACAAAGTCCTTGTTTTCCCCTTCTGAGCATGCCCAGAGTGAGATGTCTCATTGGAGATCAGGGGTCACATGATCAGGTACTGCAGCAGCTCCTATTGGTCCTCCAGGAAGGTCTTGTGACTACTGGTGTTCTGGAACAAGTTTCATTGGTCCTTGTTTCTGGCAGGTCCTGTAGCTGTTACTATAAAAGGGTAGCATGGATGGGCCGCCATGCGCTAGTATCAATCGTCATATGCTTTGCGCCAGTGTGGTCGTGCGTGTGTGTGGTTAGGGCCTGGCTGAAATAAGCCCCTAGAATACCGACTTAATCGGTGAGGAATTTGGTATGCTAGCTGGTCAGGGTCGGTGTCCTAGATGCCCTAGATTACCGGCATAACCGGTGAGGAGTTTGATTGCCGTATTCAGGGCCTGGCATTCAGACGCCATAGATTGTGGGTGTCTCCAGCGAGGACATTAGCGCATGATCACGTTCTATGTTCGCTTAGCAGTCAACTGTGTACCTGGGTGTCTGACAGGACACAGAAGTTTTTCTCAGCAGCTCTGTGACGTAACAGGGTTCCCTTTCAACGCTAGACAGCGCCCTAGCGTGTTTGTTTTGCGACTCAGTTGTGTTAAGTGAGTTCGCACACATCGCCATATAGCGCTGCGGCACTCCTTCTAGCGGCTCTGTGGAATAACAGAGTTTGCACATATTGCCACAGCGTGTTACGGCGTTTATTTTGGCGACTCTGCGGGATAACAGAGTTCGCTTCTTGCGCCATTTTACTAGCAGCAGGTTCCGCCTGCACGGTGGACCCGAGCTGCGAACGCACCTCACCACATCATATATTTGGTGCGTTCCGCAGACCCTAACATAATACTAGCGCCAGGGTCTGGCTAGTAAAATGGCGAATGACCAGCGTCTACTGCAGTACATTCAGCAGCGCTGGGGTAGGTTGGCGGCTCTTGAGCGCACAACCTCAGCTGTGGATTTTACCGCAGTCGCTGTTCAGGCTGCTAGCGTGGCTGCAGCCAGTTTGTCCTCTGCCACTTCTGCCCCTACATTATCCCACCTCCCGCTTCCTGACAAGTTTGCCGGTGACAGCAAGCAATGTCGGGGATTCGTGAGTCAGTGCTCTATACAGCTCGAGATTCTGGCTGCACGTTTCCCCACGGATCGGGCACAAGTGGGTTTTGTACTGTCTCTAGTCTCGGGCAGAGCGTTGGAGTGGGCAACACCGCTGTGGGAGCGCAACGATCGTGTGGTGCGGAGTGCTCCTCGGTTTTTGGAGGCTCTGAAAAAGGTCTTTTTATGACCTCAGGTCACGCATTTTACGGCACTCCAACTGCTGGCAATGTCACAGGGCTTGTCCATGGTCAGCCAGTTCTCAGTCCAATTTCGGACTTTGGCCTCTGAATTAGAGTGGCCAGATAAAGTTCTTATTCTAGTGTTCTGGAGAGGACTGGCAGACCATGTAAAGGACGCTTTGGCTACCAGGAAAATTCCTGCCACATTGGAGAAACTAATTTCTATATCTACCCGCATCGACCTCCGTTTTCACGAGCGGAGGTTAGAGCGGACCCAGTGTAGGCAGAGCTTTCGGCTGGCACCCACCTTTGCCAAACCTCTGGAATTTCCCGTTCGGGCGTCTGATTCCCCAGAGACCGTGGAGTCTACTCGAGTGGGATCTAAGTCTCGGACCACTCGAGTATCCGTGGTCTGAAGAGTGTGTCAGCAGCCAGGACATTATGCCAACCGATGTCCCCAGCGAATGAGTAAACGGTCATATTCCATGACCATGGGTGCAGGGTCATTAGATGCGAGGGATTTTGCTCTGAAAGTGCTCCTTAAAGGGTTAATCTCTCTAGGTTCATCCACTCTTCCCGCCAAGCTTTGTGTGGACTCTGGGGCAGAGGGTAATTTTATGTCCTCCTCCTTTGCCTCTCGCCATTCCATACCGCTGGCGACGCTCGCCGAGCCAATATCGGTGAGAGTGTTGAATGGAGCAATCCTGCCCTCACAAATCACCCACCAGACTGTCTCTCTACCTCTGTCCATCTCTCCTTCACATCAGGAGAATATATCCCTTTTTGTTCTTCCTGAAGGAATAGATGAGGTTTTGTTGGGATTACCCTGGCTTCGCCACCACTCTCCCCATATTGAGTGGTCCTCTGGGAGAATACTGGGTTGGGGTGATCATTGCAGAGACAGATGTCTCAGAGAGGACGTTCAAGTTTCCACAACGGAGATACCCATAGATCTTGATTCTCTTCCCAAGGTTTATCGGTCATTCGCGGACGTATTCTCCAAAAAGGCAGCGAAGACTCTTCCGCCTCATCGCCCCTATGACTGTCCTACAGACCTCTTGCCTGGAACGGAGCCCCCTCGGGGAAGAGTGTATCCTCTCTCTCTTCCTGAGACGGAGGCCATGTCTCAATTCATCCAGGAAAATCTGGCAAGAGGGTTTATTAGGAAGTCAGTGTCACCAGCAGGGGCAGGATTTTTCTTCGTGCAGAAGAAGAATGGAGAATTACGACCGTGTATAGACTATAGGGGTCTTAACGCCATTACCGTTAAGAACAAATATCCTTTGCCCCTAATATCTGAGCTCTTTTATAGGCTCCGGGGAGCAAGGGTATTTACTAAGCTGGATCTTCGTGGTGCCTATAACCTGATCCGCATCCGTGAGGGGGACGAATGGAAGACGGCGTTCAATACCAGAGATGGACATTACGAATATCTTGTGATGCCCTTCGGGTTCTGTAATGCTCCAGCCGTCTTCCAAGATTTCGTAAATGACATCTTCCGGGACATGCTTGCCACCTCTGTGGTAGTCTATCTGGATGACATTCTCATCTTTTCTCCAGATACGGACACCCACCAGAGAGATGTTTGCAGGGTCTTCGACCTCTTGCGGGCAAATTCCTTATATGCGAAGTTGGAGAAGTGTGTGTTTGAGCAGGAGTCTCTGCCATTCCTGGGCTATATCATCTCCACTCAGGGATTGGCTATGGATCCTGCCAAACTACAGGCAGTAATGGATTGGCAAGAACCCCACTCTCTTAAAGCAGTGCAGCGCTTTATGGGGTTCATTAATTACTATTGCCAATTCATTCCCCACTTCTCTACGTTGGTTGCTCCCTTGGTAGCCCTCACCAAGAAGGGAGCCAATCCCAAATTGTGGTCAGAGGAGGTCTCCAAGGCATTTACTTCAATCAATTCCCATTTTGCTAGCGCTGCTATCTTTCAACGTCCCGAGGTTGATAAACCTTTTATATTCGAGGTAGATGCCTCGTCCGTTGGTGCTGGAGCAGTCCTTTTCCAAAAGGATGCTCAAGGTCGTAAACATCCTTGCTTCTTCTTCTCCAAGACCTTCACACCAGCGGAGAGGAATTATTCCATTGGGGATAGGGAGTTGCTAGCCATGAAGTTGGCCTTTTCCAAGTGGAGATATCTCCTGGAGTGGGTTCACTTTCCCTTTCAAGTGTTCACTGACCACAAAAATTTGGTCTATTTACAGACCGCCCATACCAAACTCCTCACCGATTAAGTCGTATTCTAGGGACTTATTTCAGCCGGCCCCTTTTCCACACACGTGCATGACCACACTGGCGCAAAGCATATAAAGATTGATACTAGCGCATGGCGGCCCAGCCATGCTACCCTTTTATAGTAACAACTACAGGACCTGCCAGAAACAAGGACCAATGAAACTGGTTCCAGAACACCAGCAGTCACAGGACCTTCCTGTCAGAAAAATAGGAGCTGCTGCAGTACCTGAGCATGTGACCCCTGATCTCCAATGAGAAATCTCACTCTGGGCATGCTCAGAAGGGGAAAACAAGGACTTTGTCCTAAAGACGTCTGCTTGCCGCTAACCAGTACTGACCACAAAAGCAGAGCCTGGAGGAGCAGCAGTAATTGTTGTGAATGTGTTAGAAATAAATTCTGAGCAGAAGCTCCCTCTGGTGGTTACAAACAGTACTGAACCATTCAATGAGGATTGGCAATCAGGAGTTACAGACTGGTCTTATATAAGGAGGTTCCCTCCCACCATGGTTGCCGATAATCAATTGTTCTTGTCTCAACTGTGGTTACTGGTTCACTTGGAAGCTTGCTGAGTCTTGCCTGCATCTTCTGCTATCAGATAGGATATTTTCTGCTTTTATTTTTGTGCTTGCTTTTTGCATTGTTCCCTGCACTTCTGTGGAGGTCAGTCAGGTCCCCTCCGAGGGCTTGTGCTCCTCTCAGTTTATCTGAGCCACTGTTATTTGTTCATTTGCCTTTCCAGTTTTTTCAGTGGCTGCAGCTTAGTTTTGTGACACCAGAGAGCTAATTTAGGTGGTAGAGGTCGTGTGATCTCAGGTGTTTTTGCAATTAGTA
>JARQOD010000006.1:156887314-157097349 GCA_033576555.1 Oophaga sylvatica | reverse complement strand
GTTTCAAGGGAAAAGGGCCCCGGGGAAGGAAAAGGGAATGAGGGGGGTTTTAGAGCGAGCCCCCCCCCCCACATGAGGGGGGGAAACAAAATTTAAAAAATCTTTTTAGTTTTTGGCCAACCCCCAAAAACGGCGAGAAAGGAAAAACCCCCCCCTTTTTCCCCCCTGGATGTCTGCAAAAAGCAGAATTATGATGGGCCTAAAAAAACCTTTTTGGGGTCAAAACAGTTTGGGGGACAAACAGCCCCCCGGGGGGTCCTAAAAGGGGCGTCCCCCTGGCCTAAAAACACCTCCTCCTCAACCCAAAAAAATACCCCCGGAAAATCCCCCCCCTTCCTGAAGGTTGGACTCGGGTTTTTCTTTTCCCGGCCCCCCGGGAAAAAACTGGGGGGACAGGCATCAGCCTTTACTTCTTCCCCCGGGCGATAAGTGACGAAAAATTTTAAACCCGGGGTAAAAAAAAAGGGGCCATCGGCTTGTCTGGAATTTACGCTTAGGGATTCCAAAACAAGGGGTTTTTGTGATCAGTAATAAGGGAAAAGGGGGTGGACTGCCCCCCAAAAAAAAAAAGCCATTCTTCAAAAGTAACTTAAGGGCCCAAAATTTTTTTCCCCCTTTTGCCGTATATAATTCCTTTGGGGAAAAGGAAAAATTTTTTGGGGAAAAAAAAGCGCACGGGACCCCCATTTACCAGGGGGGGCCCCGGGGGAAAATATAAAAACCCCCCCTACGTCGGACGCACCCCCCCACAATGAACGGTGAGGGGGCTTGGGTTTTGGATGAGAACGGGTGCCAAACCCCAAAAATTTTTAAAAAGGGAAAAAAGGTTGGCAATTTTTTTCCGACCTTTAAAAAAAACCCTTTTCCCTTTTTTTTTTTGTCAGTGAGATTTTGACAAACAGTTAAAAAATTTTTCCCAAAAAAAATTTTTCCCGGTGTAGTTAGCAAACCCCAAAAAACGTGCGACCCCTTAAAAATCCCCTGGCTGACCCCTTAAGCATGCTCCCCCTTTTTAGGGTCCATAGGGAAAAACCCGGGGGCTGACACCAAAAAACCCAAAAAAAAGAAGTTTTTTACGGGGAAAAAAAAACCCCTTTCCCCTTTGGGGGGTTTAAATTTTTTGTCTAAGGCACAAACCCTTTCATGCTTAACCAAAAATTGGGGAGTAAAAAAAATTGAAATTAAAAAAACACCCCAATACGTTTTAAAAAATGGGAAACCCCTTCGGGGGGGCCCCAAAAGGTGCATTCCCATTTTTTGGGGTTAACCCGTTTTTTCCCTATCCCTTTTTTTTAAAAAATTAACCCCCCCAAAATTTTTAAAAAAAAATTTTTAAAAAAAATAAAGGGGGGTTTTGGTTGAAAAATAATGATTAACGCGGAACCAAAAAAGGGGGTGCCCCATTTCTTTCCAAAAGCCCCTTCTAAATGAATTTTCCCCCAAAGAAAAATTTTAAAACCCCCGGGACCAAAGTTTCAACCTAGCAGGCAACTTACAAAAAGGGTTTTAAAGAGAGGCTAAAAGGAGGGAGGCCCCTCCCCCCCGAAAAACTCCCCCAACCTCCAAAAAAGGGGGCTTCCCGGAACCGCACGTGCTTTTCTGATTGTTTTTTAAAATACCCCTTTAAACCAAAAAATTAAACCCGGGAGTTAAAAAGGGCCCCAAAAAAAAAGGAACCCCAAAAAAAAAAGTTTATGATTCCCCCCCCTAATTTTAAAATATGAAAAACTTTTGGGAAGGGGGTCAAGGGGTTTGGATTTTGACCAACCCAAAAGAAAAGGGAAAAAAGGGGGAACCTTTTCCGGCCCAAAAAAAAAATTTCCCCCCTTAAAAAAACCTCCCTTTAAAGGAACTGGGGAAAAAATGGCGGATTGAGAAAAATACTCCCGGTTGTAGCCCCCCACAAACCCCGGGATTAACTTTTCCCGGGAAAATTTTGGCCCCAAAAAGGCAGGGGGGGCCCCCTTCCAACAAAATGTCCCTTTTTTCCCGAAAAAAAAAACATCTTTAGTCCTGCGGCGTACCCCAAAAACCCTCTACAAAAAATTTTCCCCCCCAAAAGGGATAGGTAAAAAAGAACGGGGGAAGGGGGGAAACCCCAACATAAGGGACTTTTTGGTAGGTGGGAAACAACGGGGGTGGGGTTTTCCTCCCCCCCCCCCAAACCCCTCTATCAGTAGGAAGGGGAAAGGGCCTTTTGCAGCCCAAAAAAAAAGGGGAGGACTCATACTGACCAAAAAAAGTCATTTAATTTATGAAAGCCCCTGCCCCAAAAAGGCCCCCCTAAGAGCGGGGGCATTCCACTGAGAATTTGGCCCCCCCCTACAAAAAAAAAGAAGAAAAAATTTTTGGGGGACGATCCCCCTGCTGTATCTGACGTAATTTGTCTCAGCAAGAGAGACCCGATCTGGGTCATCATATACCAATCCCAGGGCAGTAAAAAATTGATCTACAGACAGTAGAGCCGGGGATCCCGGAGGAAGGGAAAATGCCCAGGATTGAGGATCCCCTTGCAGAAGTGAGATAACAATTCCCACTCTCTGCTCCTCACTCCCTGATGATCGAGGCCGAAGCCGAAAATACAATTTACATGCCTCCCGGAAGGTGAAAAATTTGTCTCGCCCACCAGTGAACCTGTCCGGGAGAGCAACCTTAGGTTTAACTCTGGTTTGCTCCAGGGGAGACAAAACTTTGGACTTAATGTCCGTCAGCTCCATGGATAATCCCTGCAACTGCAGAGCCAGCTGGGCTACTGGATCCATGGTAACTGGAGATAATTTTTATGGCCAGTGAAAAAGTCACGCTGTCTAATGATATGTATACAATGTCAGTAAACTATTAATACAGGAACAACACTATACAACAACTAGTATAGCAACATCAGCATGTAAGTATAGAATAGATTTACCTGACACAATATCTGCTGAACTCAGGGTTAATCTTGAGGACTTGATGAGCTGAAACAGGAAAGAGGTGGACCGGGATCTAACCTGACCCTAAACTGGGGGTCCTAACTAATCCCTCACCTTGGAGGTACTGATAATGGTTCAGAGGTCCAAGTCTCCAGCCTAACCCTGTCTCCTATCAGACCCTGAACCCTGTAATCAGTCCTAAGAAGGATCCTGACTACCACCAAAGGGATATGGGCTGATCTTAGCTAAATACACAGATTAGACATATAAGACACACAGGATAACACTCGCTTGCATACACACTCAAACACCAAAGGAAAATAAATGGTCTGGGAAATAAACTCTAACCAAGTTGAGCTTAGAACAACTAAGGAGCTCACAACTAAAGTCTATACAGATTCATTCCTATCTGTGGTCTGCATGAAGGTTTCACTGGCAACTCCCCAAGCAGACAACCAGGAATTTAAAGGAAACCAATCAACAAATAATCAATTGCAGCCGGGAAAACTGCACCCAGTCCCAGCACCGAGCACAGACAGAATTAACTCCCTAGCTGCCAAACACAAAGAAACAGCAGCTCAGCTGTGAGAAGTCAAAATGTGCAACCGCGACGATCTTCGTGGCAATGCACACATGACAGGTATACAGAGTATAGAGCACACAGTGCAGGCGTTACAGATAAAAACCACTGGCCAAGGTAAAGAAAAATGAACAGCAATGATCATATAGAAAGTAACTAAAAATAACAGTACCTGGCCACCTGGGTAGATGCTCACCCCAACGCGCGTTTCGGCACGTTGCCTTCGTCAGGGGGTGGCGTCCATAGCGGACAGGAAGCTATAAATATGATACCCAGCCAATCACAAACTGAGAGATGTGTCTACATCAACCAACCACAAGACAGTGGGCGTGTATAAATTATTGCTACTACAAAACAAAGTATACTACGACATGAATAATACACAGAAAAGTGGCAGTTATACAGGAAAGGCATATATTGTTGCCGCCATGCTGAAACCAAGTACCGATCCCCGCTTCTGCAAAGACAGGAGTGAGATACTATCTCGCTAAAATAGCGTCCATAGAAACCAGGGTCTTCATACCGGACAAATATAACGAACTGCGCATGACTGAACCCATCCACCAACTGCGCATGACCGGAACTGGTCACCGGAATAAGGACATGTTGCAGAGTACACATGATACGGGCACCGCCTGCACTGCGCATGACCGGAACTGGTCACCGGAATAAGGAAATGTTGCAGAGTACACATGATACGGGCACCGCCAGCACATTAAACAGCGCAGACTATATCTGCGCATGGCCGCAAATGAATTTGACAGAAGAGTTCCTAGTAACCAAACAGCCAATCATAGGGCTAAGCTTAAGATAGACATCTAATATATATGTGTGTAGCAAATGATACAAATACTATCTTATAATAGTATCTTTGATACCCGCATGCAAGGAAACCAAGGAGGTAAAATATGGTGTGTATATAGCAAACAAAAGTGATAATAGTAGGTCAATATATGACGCACCAGGAGCAAGAGGAGGCAGGAAAAACTGGATCAGACGCGTCATGTGCTCAGAATTGCAGTTGCAACACGGACCACATAAAGACGCGGCCGAAACAGGGCCCCGCATACCACATTGCCACAAGTGCGTACTGACCACAAATAAAGATTAATTAAATAAATAAATATAAATATATATATATATATATATACATATATATATATGTGTGTACATTGTGACATTATATATAGTGCATGAGCGAATTTTCAATTGGGTGCTATCGCAACCATGAAACAACTTAAAGTGCCTCGGGATAGTTTTCAAAGCATTGATATCCTCCTCATTCAGTGCTGCCGTGATTTCCAGAACATGTTCCCTAACCCTAACCTGTCTGGTAGTGAGACCTACATAGATTTTTTTACATGGGCAGGTTGCAAAATAAACAACCGCTTTGGAGTTACACGTAATATGATGTCTAATCTGAAATGTGCAATTCCCTTCTTGATTAAAGAAGGTGTCCTTTCTACGTTACAACATGCGACACAATTACCACATGGGAGGCATCCTTTATCTACACCAGGAAATTGGTCCAAGAAAGTAGATCTCGGGGCAGGTGTATAATGGCCCCTAACCAAAAAGTCACGCAAATTGTCTGCTCGACGAAAGGTAATCTGCGGTTTTTCAGGTAAGTATGTAGCTAGTACTGGATCGGCACATAGGATTGGCCAAGATTTCTTGAGACATTGGCTAATCGAATCAGCCTGAGCATTAAATTTCGTAAAGAATCTTACTTTATTACTTGGCTCAGATGGCTTACATGAGTATAGGAGTGCATTGAGTGACGTATGTTTAGCTCTCAGATATGCTTTTTTCACCATACGGCGACTGTAGCCTCGTGCATAGAACCTTAATTTGAGATCTTCAGCTTGTTTTTCAAAAACTTCAGCAGAGGAGCAAATTCTCCTTAGCCTCAAGAACTGGCCAGTGGGAACAGATTTAATAACTGATTGGGGATGAGATGATGTAGCATGCAGCAGTGAATTCACTGCAGTGGATTTACGAAAGATGTCGGTTTGTAACACATAGGTTGAGTCACGTCTGATAGTGATATCAAGAAAATCTATGGCGTCAAAATGGGCTGAATATGTCAGATGTATATTCTTTTTTTCCAACATGTTTTATTGATTTTAAAAAGTATTACAGTAAATTTAATCATACAAGTCATGAAATAATATACTGAATTGACATACTTAAAACTCAATGTGATGAATTACAGAGTATTACCACCAAGTAAGTCATACAGATTTAAATGTATCAAACTTATCTCACAAGTATAATACACATAACTGTCCCCCTACTACCCTCCACCCTCCCATCCCCCCAACATATAAACCCCTATAACGTCCCTGCATTCGATTGACAATCAACAAAATTTAAGGAATAGGATCATGTCCACTAATTTTCTTAAGAAGATACCACTGAGTATTTTCAAAATGTGTCCTTAATTTGTCCCTAGTGTCTTGAGTCAGAGATGGGATGAAAAATGACCATGTAGTTAAAAATTTCCCAGTCAATTTCTCTTTATTTGCCAGGGTGTCTAGCCAGTCCATTCGAAAAATATACATTATTTTGGAATATATGAGAGATTTGGGTGGTGGCAATGGATCCAGCCAGTGCTGTAATAGACTTTTCCTGGTAGCTGAAGCCCATATTATCAACATACCCTTAACGTGATTGGGGAATTTATGTTGAGAGCTATCTAGGATATTAAATATTGCCCATTGTGGAGTCAGAGGAAACACTATCTAGCCAAGATTCTGTAGTTCAGCATGAATAGACTGCCATAATTTTTGCACTTTGGGACATCCCCACATGTGATGAAATATGTCTGTGTTTCCTGTTCTGCATTTGGAACAGGTGAATATGCCCCCTGGAGACATCCTGGACTTAATGTGTGGGGTAATATAAGCTCTATGAAGAAGTAATAAAGACATGTCTGCATAACTGCTGGAGGGGATCACCTTCCGTTGTATCAAAGTGGCATCTAAGATTTCCCCGACTGTGATGTTCTGTATATCATTAACCCAACGTGCTGGACTTGTCTTTTTGCCCTCCCATGACCACTGCTTACGCAACAGTGTGTAAATACTGCTTATCGAGGCTAACTGTACCCTAGCGGTCCTAAGGAAGCCATCCAGAGCGTTCCTCCCTCCTACCCCACCCCCAGCCGCCATGCCTTTCAAAGTTAAGCTCCTTGCTTGAAGAAAAAGGAAGGGCTTGTTTACAAATGTTGGGAATCGTTGTGCTGCGGTGTCAAATGTGAGCATAGAGAATCTATCATCTAATAGGTCAGCTGCCAAGATGCAACCCTGCCCAGCTAGCTCAATATAAGATAAGGGAGGTTTACCTCCCATAAAGCCCGGGTTACCCAGAAAGGGCACAAAGGGAGAGACATCGCCCCTCAGATGACATAGTCTCCGGCATTTCCTCCACGTCTGTATAGTTTGCCATAAGGTGGGGTGGTTTCTTATTTCTGCAATGAAGTCCTCGTTAATCATATGAAGTAATGCTGGTAATGAGACATGGGGACTTAATTGTTGGTCTAAAAGTATGTTTGTGAAATGTGAGCTACCTCTTAACCAATCAATGATATATCTGAAATTTGCTGCTAGATTGTACTTTGCAATGTCTGGGAAATTGATGCCACCCTCCTCCTTTGGGGCTTGTAGTTTGATCAAACCTATACGCGTGCGTTTTTTTTCTCCCCATATAAAATTCCTAAAAGCAGTGTTTAAAATTTTAATGTCAACACTTGACAACAAAATAGGTAGTGTTTGGAAAACATCAGATGTATATTCTTATCATTATTGTTTAAACCCTCCATAAATTACACCAGAGTTTCGTAAGTGCCTTGCCAGATAAAAAAAGATGTTGTCGATGTACCGTGCCCAAAAGAGAACATGGTCCACCGACGACAGCTTATCTGACATAAAGAGGTCCCTCTCCCACAACCCCAGGAACAGGTTCGCATAGGAGGGCGCAAAAGCTGCGTCCATCGCTGTACCCTGGAGCTGTAGGTAGAAAGACCCCTTAAAAATAAAGAAATTATGTGTCAGAGAGAAATTAAGCAGCTGTAAAATGAAAACTGCCATATCCGCCGTACACTCAGATGATTCAAGAAAATACCGTACAGCCTGTATACCATCTGAGTGCCGTATATTCGTGTATAATGATTCGATATCACAAGTCACTAGCAGAGTGTCATCACCAATGTGCAAACCGTCAATCTTTTTCAAAATATCCATGGTATCTTTAACATGAGAAGGGAGACATTCCACCAACGGTTGTAACTTAACACCAATGAATCTATTAATAGATTCAAGATAATTCCCAGTACCCGAGACAATGGGTCTATCAGGCGATATCTCCTTGTCTTTGTGTATCTTCGGGAGTAAATACAGTGTAGGAATGACAGGCTCAAGAATTTGTAGAGCAACCTGCAATTCTTTAGAAATAATTCCATCACTTAGGGCCTGTATCAATATTTTATTGATTTCTGTGCAAAAACTAATCGAAGGATTAAACGTCAGTTTTTTTGTAACATTGTTGGTTCTTCAGTTGGCGGAATGCCTCCTGTTCGTGTAACTCTTTTGGCCAGACAACAATGTTGCCTCTTTTATCCGATGGTTTTACAACTACATCATCCCATCCCCTGATCTTCTTCAATGATTCACGTTCCTCACCTGACAAATTATCGTTTTTCCTAGTCCTCTGAATAGATTGCAGATCTTTCGTTACTAGTTGTACGAACAAATCCACATTGGAACAAGTAGATAAAGCCGGAAATTTCTTAGATTTGGGACGAATGGATGCTGTAATCATCCCACTTTCTGGAGAGTCGTGCTCGACCGCCAGATCCTCCAAATGCCTCAGAGCCTCCTGTTCCTTTTCTGTAGGAAACATATTATGTGAGACCTGATCGTGAAAATGTTTCTTAAAAATTAGAGCTCTTGCAAAAATATGCAAGTCTTTGACAACAGTGAACAAATGAAAATCAGACTGTGAGGAAAAAGATAACCCTCTAGACAGCACGTGCAAATCAATCTCAGAAAGTTCATGTACATTGTTACATTATATATAATTCATGAGTGCAAATAAAAATATATCGGCAATTGTACATACAGAATGACATCACAATTATATCATCAAAGTGCATAAATAAGATATGTATATATGCGTAAACACGTGACCTCATATAAAGTGCATAAGTGCAAATTAACAATATCGATAGATGTGCACACAAAAGGACATCACAGTTATGACAATATATCTAAGTGCATATGTAAGTTACTGCATCTATTCAATTGTAGAATCCATCCTTGGAGTTCCTCCAATATGGTAAGTTCAAATGAAATCCAATATGATGTATAAAGTATATGGAATACTTAAGGTTTCGTCTGTCCATCCCCGGTGAAATATCATCATTACGTTTATAGGGAAAATGTCTTTGTTCTCTGTGACGTTTGGGTCTAGCTCCAATGCGAGTTGTCATCGAAAAGGAGGAGGAGGAGTTAGCAGATACATCACTCACTGAAGTAACCGAAGATATAGATGGAGTACGTACCAGTGATTGATCAGAACGTGTTTTCCTCCATCGATAGACATTATTTGTTTGGAAGTCTTTGAGATCACGGTTATATTTGTTGATTTGAGTCTCCTGTATACCTTTAACTAATCCCTCCACATGTTTTTTCCATATGAGTGTTCATTAACTGAAAATTTTCAGCAGACAAATCAATCTTTGCTTGCTTAAATAAATCATCCAAGCGTTTATCAAGCTCATTAAGAGTTTTCGTGTTAGATTCAATGAGCAGTTCCATAAATCGCTTGGATGTCTTATTGCACAGTTGCACAGATGCTTCCCATGTGGTAATTGTGTCGCATGTTGTAATGTAGAAAGGGTGGACACCTTCTTCAATCAAGAAGGGAATCGCACATTTCAGATTAGACATCATATTACGTGTAACTCCAAAGCGGTTGTTTATTTTGCAACCTGCCCATGTAAAAAAATCTATGTAGGTCTCACTACAAGACAGCTTAAAGTTAGGGTTAGGGAACATGTTGTGGGAATCACGGCAGCATTGAATGAGGAGGATATCAATGCTTTGAAAACTATCCCGAGGCACTTTAAGTTGTTTCATGGTTGCGATAGCAACCAATTGAAAATTCGTGGTATAGACATGATCAATATTGGTATCAGGGGTGCGAATATAAGTCGAAAGCTTGCACAATGTGAGACGAAGTGGATATGGACCCTTCACACGGTCCAACCCTTCGGTCTCAATGAAAATATCAGTTTTGCCCCATTTCTCTGACTCTTATTTTTAACAACATAATCGTCCGTCATTTTATTTCTTTTTTGTGTTGCTTTGTCTGTAGGTGACATTTTTAACCATTTATACAATATTTTTATTATTTTTATTGGTATTGTGATTATTAATTTTTATTTTTCTCTTTTAATATATTGTAGTTATACCTATGCCATATCCAGATGTGCCTTGCCAATGTCATACACTATTCTGTCTGGTTTCCGTGTATTCCATATACTTTATTCATCATATTGGATTTCATTTGAACTTACCATATTGGAGGAACTCCAAGGATGGATTCTACAATTGAATAGATGCAGTAACTTACATATGCACTTTGATATATTGTCATAACTGTGATGTCCTTTTGTGTGCACATCTATCAATATTGTTAATTTGCACTTATGCACTTTATATGAGGTCACGTGTTTACGCATATATACATATCTTATTTATGCAC
This sequence comes from Oophaga sylvatica, assembly GCA_033576555.1. NCBI lineage: Eukaryota > Metazoa > Chordata > Amphibia > Anura > Dendrobatidae > Oophaga > Oophaga sylvatica. Next base: position 157,087,089 of record JARQOD010000006.1, on the reverse strand, counting down.
TTTGATGATATAATTGTGATGTCATTCTGTATGTACAATTGCCGATATATTTTTATTTGCACTCATGAATTATATATAATGTAACAATGTACACACATATATATATTTAATTAATCTTTATTTGTGGTCAGTACGCACTTGTGGCAATGTGGTATGCGGGGCCCTGTTTCGGCCGCGTCTTTATGTGGTCCGTGTTGCAACTGCAATTCTGAGCACATGACGCGTCTGATCCAGTTTTTCCTGCCTCCTCTTGCTCCTGGTGCGTCATATTTTGACCTACTATTATCACTTTTGTTTGCTATATACACACACCATATTTTACCTCCTTGGTTTCCTTGCATGCGGGTATCAAATATACTATTATAGGATAGTATTTGCATCATTTGCTACACACATATATATTAGATATCTTAAGCTTAGCCCTATGATTGGCTGGTTGGTTACTAGGAATGCTTCTGTCAAATTCATTCCCGGCCATGCGCAGATATAGTCTGCGCTGTTTAATGTGCTGGCGGTGCCCGTATCATGTGTACTCTGCAACATGTCCTTATTCCGGTGACGAGTTCCGGTCATGCGCAGATGGTGGATGGGTTCTGTCATGCGCAGTTCATTATATTAGTCCGGTATGAAGACCCTGGTTTTTATGGACGCTATATTAGCGAGATAGTTAGTATCTCACTCCTGTCTTTGCAGAAGCGGGGATCGGTACTTGGTTTCAGCATGGCGGCAACAATATATGCCTTTTCTGTATAACTGCCACTTTTCTGTGTATTATTCATGTCGTAGTATACTTTGTTTTGTAGTAGCAATAATTTATACACGCCCACTGTCTTGTGGTTGGTTGATGTAGACACATCTCTCAGTTTGTGATTGGCTGGGTATCATATTTATAGCTTCCTGCCCCCTATGGGCGCCACCCCCTGACGAAGGCAACGTGCCGAAATGCGCGTTGGGGTGAGCATCTACCCAGGTGGCCAGGTACTGTTATTTTTAGTTACTTTCTATATGATCATTGCTGTTCATTTTTCTTTACCTTGGCCAGTGGTTTTTATCTGTAACGCCTGCTCTGTGTGCTCTATACTCTGTATACATGGTATACCTTGGTTTGCACTGTTTTGCACATATGTAAATTCACAGATGTGATGATAGGCTCACTCATTATTGATTATTCACTTATCATTGACGCTTTTTCCACATCATTTACTACGTGAATTATCTCTTTTTTCTTGCACATTTTTTTGCACATTAGCATTATTTGCACATTATTGCATTAATTTTTGCGCATTTGCACACAATCTTTGTGTATTTATTTATGGGTATACCCTGTGCATTTATATTCCCTGGGTAGTATTGCTCCATTTGTATGTACGGATTATTACCATTTATATTGTCATTTTCTCCATTATTATCTGCCTGCCTTTTAACAATAAATCTTGATATTTTTAATGGGATTTCTGGTCGTTGCTTTTTCTGTTTGTGGTGATATTTTTAACGTACCAGCAGTACGATCCATTAATATCCTAAGGAAGGGGATGTACTTAAGTACCCTTCTATGTGACATAAAAAAAAAACTTTTGCAAAATAATGGAGGAGCATTTATTGAGTGTTGTAGTTATGTATGGAGAGGAGCACACAGCCACCTGTTGATTCTGCATCACCTAAGCCAGGATCCAAGCTCTACCAAGATTGCGAATATTAAAAAGTAAGATTTATTCGTCTTCTTTCATAAAAATGTCACTTAAACATCTCTTTAACTCTTTGTCTGAGTTATTGTGTAAAAATCCACTCTGGAACTATATGAATAGATGTGACTAGTCTGGAGCTACAGCTAGCTGGGCTGCATCCAACACCGGACTAGTCAGCTCTATTGATATATTCCCATGCTAGATCTACAAAATATGTTTTCTCTGAAAAGCTGGAGATTTTAGAGAAAAACATACCTGCATGCAGGCAGTATGAATAATGTGTTTCCCTTTAACTGCTGGTCTAGCTTAATTGTAGCGAAACAAAAAGTCTCTATATAGCTTTAAAGGGAGCCTTTCACTAAATTTCTCCTGGTCTAACCTCCTGCATGAGGCGGAGGGGCACCACACGTAAATTTAGCCATGTCTCATTACAAACCCTTTGCTCAGTAGCCACTATTACATCGTATGTTGAGTTCAAAGTCCTCTGTTATGCACGTAACTCACTCATACATGGGTAACTGGAATAATAAAGCCCACAACAGAGAGAAAACACAGCCACACCCTACTGGTCCATGTACAGACTAGATTATCCCTAGCCACAAAACTTAAAACCACCACCTTAGACCTGGCTCCCTTAAAGGCTGACGAGGGGTTTCTCGTACCTCCAGAGAAACCAGAGGGGAGGCTGCTGTGCACAGCTAACCAGGAGAGGGAAAGTGTGCAGAGGGATACGAGGACCTAGGGTGAGGAAACTTAAAAAACATGCACTAAGGGGAAATAAGGAGAACTAAGGAGTAGTTATTTGTTAACATGCTTTTCTTATATAGTGCTATCATATTCCACAGAGCTTTACATACATTATCATAAATGAAACAAGAATAATCTCCCACCAACCTAATTGAGGAGAAAGGAAAGGTGCTGGGAAGGCAGACAAACACACAGCAGAATTACAAACAGTGTTTGCCTAGGAGGGAAAATCCCTCAGCTAAAGAGCTGGAACTCCTTAGTACTAATTCACTTAAAAGTATAGCCAGTAAGGAAGTGTAGTGAAGGGAGAATGTAGATAGCTAAACCCAAAATGGGAAAGGGCAAGCAAAACAGGACAATGGGAAACACCCGAAGGAGCAATCCCAGAAAGGAAAAATAAAGACAATAGAAACCATCAGCATAAGGACAGGGAAGAAAAGGGCAATAGCTCAGAAGACAGCAGAACTGACCACGGAGTTTAATCCTCAAATCAATAATGCTCTTTAAGCATAATTTGATAAGATAGTTGACATCCACACATCTTTCCAAAATTTCAGAATATTGATATTTGTTATGTAAAGAGGTCAAGAGTATTAACCCTTGAAATGTTGCATTCTCTTTATGTTTGTAAATGTATGCCTTGTATGTATTGTATGATGTCATTTCTTAGTGGTATGTCTGATTAGTGGGGGTTTAGTTATAGGTAGATAGTGCATCCTTGGGGTCAATAGAGGAGGACACTAGTAGGGTAGTGTATATATATATGGGTTTAGAGTGTGCAAGGGATCACTAATGGGGGCATGTTAGAGATCCAGTTAGTAAGTTATAAAAATATGTCAATGCAGTACTTGGTTAGCACACTAGATGGGGGCATTGAGCACATCCAGTCCAATAGGGACAATTGGTTAGGGACTTTCTGCCAGGGAAAGATTCCCTCCAAGCGGGAATCTGTCAGGAAGATTTCCTCCAAGCGGAAGTCAGTCGGGGGTGGACCTTGCTAGTGTGAGGACGTCCACGTTCCTGGGCATAGAGAAGAAGTGTAGGGGACCAGCAACCCGTGAGCAGCCAGTGAAGGATTCACCATGGTAGCGTGAGCCCAAAGTGAGTGTGTTTACGTAGCAGTAGTCCAGTGGAAGAACCACTGTGGGAACGCTCAGCAAAAGAGGTCGTGCATGAGTGTAGTAGCGAGTGGGCCACCAGCAAGTATCCAGGCAGGATAACCAGAGAGGGATGGACGACCTAGTAGATGTGTCTTTCTATACTGGATTGAAGTGTCTCCAGGGGAAGAGATCGAAGTGCCATTTTCACCGGGCTCCTAGTCCCGTCAATACTTTGTGGTCCATTCTGGTGTAGCAGAGGAGATGAAGCGGAGTTGTGAAAAATGTATTGCTGGTATCGTGTAAGACGTGCTTATGGTGTCTTGGATGTGCTATGTCCGGTAGAAAATAAAGCAGAACTGTTTGATGTGATTCTGGACTCTGACTCTGATTGTTCTATACGTTCTGTCACGGGAGAAGAACACCCAGGAGAATAGAGATAACAGGAGTAAAGAATACAGCAGATCCCAGTAAATTAAACCCTCGGCCAACCCTTTACAGTTAATACACTAAATTTCTTAATACTTTGCAGTACACCAGTTCTATAGTGTATAATAGCATACCAGCCCAGTTGACATATCTTCAGTTTTCTCAATAGCAACTATTGGTGATGTTGGTTCTGGAGGAGGAGGTGCTCTACGCTTCTTTACCTCAGTTCTAGCACCAATCCCAGAAATATTGCTAAGTGACAATGATGCACCAAGTGCACTAGAACGTGAATTCAAAGATGGGAGCTTGGAGCAGTTGAAAAGCCCTGTAAAGGAAAATGAGAATATTAAGTATGACATTCAATATTGTCCACTGTTCTTGGTGACACACATTACATTATAACAAAAAGCACGGAGCTCTAAAACAATTGCTATTTCCTTTGCTAACGGCAAGGTAAAAAAAAATAACATCAATGGTAATGGAGTTAGTATTTACAAAATTTATATTAACCAATATATATTACTTTTCTCAATTGTAATGTTTTCCTAAACTATTAATGTCATTTACATATATACCATCCTTAACATAAAACACTATTGCTCTGCATCTCTGCATTTTATCGATTTGATACAGTGAAGCCGGAAGCATTCTGATCTACCCAGGTTGTGTGGTGACCATAAAAAAACAATATTAAAATGCCGTTTTGGAGAATTAAAACAGTAACCTGGCTTAGCATTTTTTAGCTATTACTACATTTTTTTATTGGAAACATCTTGACTTCAAATACGTAGCCATTATGTGATCAAAGGTTCATGCATATCTACTATATAAATGTCTAACTTATAACTTCCGTCTATAACGGAAATCCTGCGTCGCTGATTGGTAGCGCCCGGCCGGACGTGACAAATCAGCGAAAGGCACAGTCCGGCTGCGAATTGGCACAGGATTTCAGCCAGGCACGCCATCGCTATTGTCGGGAGATCAGCGGCACTAGCCGCTGATCTCCCGATGGTAGCCGCAGGTCATCTCCACGTACATTCTCACCTTCCGTCCTGCATCCCTGTCCTGGCACGTCTGCTTCTATCCTGTGCGGTGCGGTCACATAGTACCGCTCATTAAGGTCATGAATATGGATGCGACTCCACTCCCATAGGCGTGGCATCCATATTCATGACCTTAATGAGCGGTACCACGTGACCGCACCACACCCGGAAGAAGCTGACGCGCTGGGATAGAGATGCAGGGACGTGCAGCGACGGTGTGAGGGTGAGTATGATGGGGGAGCCCAGCGGAGCCATGTATACAGGATGGGAGGGTGGGAGCCATGTATACAAGGATGGGAGGGTGGGAGTGGAGCCATGTACATAGGATGGAAGGGTGGGAGCAGAGCCATGTATACATGATGGGAGGGTGGGAGCCATGTATACAGGATGGGAGGGTGGTAGCGGAGCCATGTATACAGGATGGAAGGGTGGGAGCAGAGCCATGAATACAGGATGGGAGGGTGGAGCGGAGCAATGTATACAAGGATGGGAGGGTGGAGCGGAGCCATGTATACAAGGATGGGAGGGGAGAGCCATGCATACAAGGATGGGATGGTGGGAGCGGAGCCATGCATAAATAAACTACATACATATTCTAGAATACCCGATGCATTAGAATCGGGCCACCATCTAGTTACCATATAAAAGCTCAATTTTTATCACAATAGTAGCAGAACTTGTATACTGACTTCAATTATAGCTTTTTTGACAGAATTTGTGATGGAGGATCTTAGGGTACCGTCACACTCAGTGACGCAGCAGCAATCTCGACAACGATACGACCTGGCAGGGATCGTTACTGCGTCGCTTTGTGGTCGCTGGTGAGATGCCAAACAATCAGATCTTCCCAACGACGCAGCAATGATCGGCGACCCATAGCGAACTGTGTAACGATGTGTCTCCTATGTGTCTCAGTGCTGAGTTGCTAGTGAGATCGTTGGTAAAAGGTGTCAAGCACACCGATGCATGCTACCCAGTGGGATCTCAATGACCAAAGAAATGTCCAGGCATTTCTGACACGACCGGCGATCTCACATCAGGGGCCTGATCGCTGGTACGTGTCAAACATAGCGAGATTGCTGCTGAGATCGCTGTTGCGTCACAAAACTTGTGACTCAGCAGCGATCTCGCTAGCGATCTCGCTTAGTGTGACGGGGGCTTTAGTCTCACAGGTTTACATTGATGTATTTTTGTTATCTGCACAATATTTATATTTTTTTTTCATAAAAAGTATGCGCCTGTGCTGTGAACAATTAACTTATTGTATGCAAGAGGTACTGCTGGTTGGGATGAGCGAATCCAATTGGTAAAGTTCGGGGTCAGTTAACTTACCCTGAACACAGACCTATTACTGTATGTCCAGTATCCTGTTCTGGTCACCAGTCTAATGAAACTTGTTGAAAGGCTACTGCGCAGTCAATCAACAAGCTTTTAAACTGTGGGCACTTCTGGAGCCATCAGAGCCATGCCAAGTATTAGCATGGCTGTGATTGGCAGACGCAGAACGTGACCTGGGCTGTGTGCAGGCCGGATCACGAATTTCACAGCCATTATGCTCTCTTTAGTGTAGGGATAGGATGCAATAAGAATGAGGGACAGATTGGTACTGCACATTCTGCACAAAAAGCCACTGTATGTACTCTGAAACCCATATCTGTGGGGGTACTGCACTAAAAGCCCCTGTGTGTACTCTGTACTCTGTGGGAGTACTGCTGCTGTGTGTACTCTGCAACCCACACCTGTGGGAGTACTGTTCCTTTCAGCAGATGTTTGTACTCTGCACCTAACGCTTGTGGTAGTACTGTGCCTTTAATTCGCTGTCTGTACTCTGCTTCCCTCCGACTATTAGGGTACTGTACCAAACAGCTGCTGTGTGTACTCAGCACACTCTGCCTGTGGGAGTACTGTGCCTTTAAGCTGCTGTGTGTACTCTTTCCCGCTCCCGTGGGAGTCCTGTGCCTTTAAGCCTCCGAGTGTTTTGTAGTAGTCTGCAAAATCAAAAATTGGCATTAGTCATCTCGTTGCCATTTATATAGTCCAAAGAATTAATTTTTCAGAAACGCTGTGTTATTTAGTAGTCTGGAAAATAAATAATTCGCATCAGCCATCACGTTGCCATTTACACCATGTTCCAAATTATTATGCAAATGATATTTTTCTCTGATTTTCCTAAGTGGTTGGTGCAAATGACAGTCAGTCTAATAAAAGTCATCACCCGTTAGAGTATACATAGAATTTTTTGAAGAAACCTCCCAATGATAACAGTATAATCTCCAAAATGAATAAAAACTCAAAATGCACTGTTCCAAATTATTAGGCACAGTAGAATTTATAAACATTTGATATGTTTTAAAGAACTGAAAATGCTCATGTGTGCAATTTGCAGCATTAGGAGGTCACATTCACTGAACAAAAAAGCTATTTAACTCCAAAACATCCTAACAGGCCAAGCTACATGTTAACATAGGAACCCTTCTTTGATATCACCTTCACAATTCTTGGATTCCTTCAACTTGTGAGTTTTTGGAGAGTTTCTGCTTGTATTTGTTTGTATGAAGTCAGAATAGCCTTCCAGAGCTGCAGTTTTGATGTGAACTGCCTCCCACCCTCATAGATCTTTTGCTTGATGATACTCCAAAGGTTCTCTATAGGGTTGAGGTCAGGGGAAGATGGTGGCCACACCATGAGTTTATCTCCTTTTATGTCCATAGCAGCCAATGACTCAGAGGTATTCTTTGCAGCACGAGATGGTGCATTGTCATGCATCACAATGATTTTGCTCCTGAAGGCACGTTTCTGCTTTTTATACCATGGAAGAAAGTTGTCAGTCAGAAACTCTATATACTTTGCTGAGGTCATTTTCACACCTTCAGGAACTTTAAAGGGCCCTACCAGCTGTTTCCCCATGATTCCAGCCCAAAACATGACTCCTCCACCTCCTTGCTGACGTTGCAGCCTTGCTGGGACATGGTGGCCATCCACCAACCATCAACTACTCCATCCATCTGGACCATCCAGGGTTGCTCGACACTCATCAGTAAACAAGACTGTTTGAAAATTGGTCTTCAAGTATGTCTGGGCCCACTGCAACCGTTTCTGCTTGTGAGCACTGTTTAGGGGTTGCCGAATAGTAGGTTTATGCACCACAGCAAGTCTTTGAAGGATCCTACACATTGAGGTTCGAGGGACTCCAGAGGCACCTACAGCTTCAAATATCTGCTTGCTGGATTGTAATGGCTTTTTAGCAGTTGCTCTCTTAATCCGATGAACTTGCCTGGCAGAAACCTTCCTCATTCTGCCTTTATCAGCACAAACACATCTGTGCTCAGAATCAGACACAGTAACAGTACGATGATCACGCTTACGTTTTCGTGAAATATCTAATGTTTTTATCTCTTGACCAAGGCATTGCACTATTTGATGCTTTTCAGCAGCAGAGAAATCCTTTTTCTTTCCCTTGTTACTTGAAAACTCTGGCCTGCTTAATAGTGTGGAACATCCAGTTTTCCTTTTAATGGGCTCACATGGCAAACTAATTATCACAGGTATCTGAGATTAATTTCAGTGATCCAAAGAACCTTGAGACACAATACCATCAATGGGTTTCATTTACACAAAAAAAAATGCTATGACACTTAAAAACCAAATTGCATAATAATTTGGAACATGGTGTATTGGGCAAAGAAATAATTTTCCTAAACCGGTGTTTGTCTTATAGTAGTCAGGTAAATAAATAACTTCATTGGTCCTCTTCCTCCCCCTGCAGGGACGCCAGCATGTTCCAAGTTTATTTAACTATTTTCCTCTCTGTGGAGCCTGTCAATAGTCTGTAGCAGTAAGTCTCTGATGTACAGTGGGCTGCTGATCTGTTTCACACACTTTAAAACACTATGAGCTCTGCCAGCTATGGTGCTGAGCAACAAGATGGTGCTGCTTCCCTGTCTCCCCGAGCTCTCTGTTGCTCTCCCCACTCCCTTGTCTCGGTCACAGTTCTATTTCAGCTCCCCCCAAGCAGAGAAGCCCCCTGGAAGCAGTGAGATGGAAGGCTTCCTGCAATCTGCAGCTGGCTGGCTGCCAAGAGAAGCTGGAGGCAGGCAGGAGCTATGTGTGAGCTGATGGACCAGAGTACACAACCAGTCACAGGAGGATCAGAGAGGGTGATCAGGCACTGCCAGACCAGAGGAACGTTAGGTTGTGGGTGTTCCCAGACAACTGGTCAGGAGCAAACAGTCAAGCGCAATTAGTTGGGGGATGGGGAAAGAGGGTGCACATGGCACTGAATCTCAGGTAGGACTCGCCTGAGCTTCCCCCCTCTCACCTCCTTAGTTTGTCTCCTGAGGATGAGTCCCTTCTTTCTTTTGGTATGAAGATGTTTCTTTGCTTGTACTCTCCGGCAGATCTCCAGAGGTTAAAGTGCCCCCTTGTAAGCTGCAGTTCGGGCCAGATCGGTCTTGTTAAATTCACTTGCCTTTCTATCAGTAAGGATGCAGTTTCAACTGGTTAAATTAATTTCTTGGTGCAATTTCACTTGTTTTTTCTTGTCTAGGAGCAGGAGCTGTGGTACAATGCATCCGTCCTGTGTGCTGCCTAGGCCACGTCCCTACTCCGAACATTTTACAGCCATTTTACAGCACTGAAGTTCTGGTCCCCATTGACTTGAATGTGGTTCAGAGTCTGGGTTCAAGTTCGACTCAAGTTCGGGTCCTGAACCAGACTTTTTAAAAAGTCCGCCCGAACCTGAACATCCACGGGTTCGCTCATCACTAATGGCTGGCTAAAAAGCAGTGAAGCCCTGAGGCTGGTACATTGTGTATAAATCATATTGCATAACCTGATACAATGTTTTGTACTCACATCTATTTCCTACATGTACTTTACTGGGTGGACATTACAGACAATGTCTGATTGCATTACCAGCGAAGAACTGTTCTTAGCTCATTGTTTACTTAAGCAAAAACAGTATGTTACAAAGCCAAAGGATATTGTACAGCGTGTAAAGGGCTGGCAAAATCTCTACTGGAACCTAAATGTACCTTAGCTACTTCCAGATGCAATATTGCAATCAAGATATTTGTTTGAAGACATTGTAGTGATCTGTCTTTAGTTGTGCTAATATTTTTAAACAGCATTCTTACAATACAATGTCTAGTTTTGTTTCATGTCAACACATCGTTCCTGAAAAATTTAACCCCTTCACCCCAAGGGTGGTTTGCACGTTAATGACCGGGACAATTTTTACAATTCTGACCACTGTCTCTTTATGAGGCTATAACTCTGGAACGCTTCAACGGATCTTCGCGATTCTGAGATTGTTTTCTCGTGACATATTGTACTTCACGTTAGTAGTAAAATATCTTCGATATACTTTGCGTTTATTTTTGAAAAAAACGCAAATATGGCGAAAATTTTGAAAATTTTGCAATTTTCAAAATTTGAATTTTTTTTCCCTTAAAACAGAGAAATATGTCACACAAAATAGTTAAGAAATAACATTTCTCACATGTCTACTTTACATCAGCATAATTTTGGAACCAAAATTTTTTTTTGTTAGGAAATTCTAAGGGTTAAAAGTTGACCAGTGATTTCTCATTTTTACAACAAAATTTACAAAGCCATTTTTTTTAGGGACCACCTCACATTTGAAGTCACTTTGACGGGTCTATATAGCAGAAAATACCCAAAAGTGACACCATTCTAAAAACTGCACCCCTCAAGGTACTCAAAACCACATTCAAGAAGTTTAATAACCCTTCAGGTGCTTCACAGGAGCTGAAGCAACGTGGAAGGAAAAAAATTAATATTTAACTTTTTAGCCACAAAAATGATCTTTTACAAACTTTTTTATTTTCTCAAGGGTAAAAGGAGAAAATGGGCAGATAAAGTTGTTGTGCAATTTCTCCTGAGTACGCCAATACCCCATATGTGGGGTAAAACCACTGTTTGGGCACACGGCAGAGCTCGTAAGGGAAGGAGCGCCTTTTGACTTTTTCAAACTAAAATTGGCTGGAGTTGAGATTGGACGCCATGTCGTGTTTGGAGAGCCCCTGATACGCCTAAACAGTGGAAACCCCCCACAAGTGACACCATTTGGGAAACTAGACCCCCTAAGGAACTTATCTAGATCTTTGGTGAGCAATTTGAACCCCCAAGTGCTTCACACAAGTTTATAACGTAGAGCCGTAAAATTAAAAAATCATATTTTTTCCACAAAATTGATCTTTTCACCCCAATTTTTATTTTCCCAAGGGTAACAAGACTCCGTGACCGCTCCTGACACATAGTACCGGGTGTCAGCTGTGATAAACAGCTGACACCTGGCCGCGATCAGCTGCGCTCCCCCTGGGAGCGCAGCTGATCGCCCATGACGTACTATTCCGTCCATGGGAATTAGGTCCAGGGTCACATGGACGGAATAGTACGTCGGATGGAATAAAGGGGTTACGAGGGACATTTAATAGACATGGTAAATAAAAAGAAATGTTACTACTAGGGTTGCGCGAAACAGGTCGTTCAATTTCAAGTCGCCGTTTTTTGCCAAAGTCGGGTTTCATGAAATGAAACCATACCTCCCAACTTTTGAAGATGGGAAAGAGGGACAAAGGTTGCGGCTCGCTGCGCGTGCCGCGGCAAATTTTAGGCTACGCCCCCACCACACCCATTTCCCAACTAGTCACACCCATGTCCACGCCCCGACCACACCCATTTAGCACTGGTGATCACACTGACTGGTACTGAGGGCACAGTGACTGGTACTGTGGGCACACTGGTACTGAGTAAAAGAAAGAACAGAGAGAGAAAAAAGAAAACAGAGAGAAAGGAGAGAGAGAAAGAAAGAGGGGAAAGCAAGAAAGAACAGCCGGACAGGAAGAGTTACGGAGAGAAAGAAATAAACAAAGAAAGGGGAAAAAAAGAACAGAGATGGAGAAAGAAAGAACAGAGAGGGAGGGAGAAAGAAAGAGGGGAAAGAAAGAACAGAGAGAGAAAGAAAGAAAGACGGGAAAGAAAGAAAAGAGAGAGAAAGAAAGAAAGACGGGAAAGAAAGAACAGAGAGAGAAAGAAAGAAAGATGGGAAAGAAAGAACAGAGAAAGAGGGGACAGAAAAAAAGAACGGAGATAAAAAAAGAAAGAGGGGAAAGAAAGAACAAGGTGTTAGGGGTCGAGTTCCCGCTTCTGCACAAGGGGAATCTCGAGCCATCTTGGCTGCGGTCTCCCATTCGCCTCCAGCCGCAGTGGACTCTGCTCAGCTTAGATGTCGGTCCCAGCGTCTCTCCCAGTCTAACAGTGTGCAGAGGATTACTGCTGCATCTCTAGGCTCTGCTATTGTGGCCAGTACTGTTTAGCGGCGAGCAGACGTCTTTAGGACAAATTCCTTGTTTTCCCCTTCTGAGCATGCCCAGGGTGAGATCTCTCATTGGAGATCAGGGGTCACATGCTCAGGTACTGCAGCAGCTCCTATTGGTCCGCCAGGAAGGTCCTGTGACTACTGGTGTTCTGGAACAGTTTCATTGTCCTTGTTTCTGGCAGGTCCTGTAGCTGTTACTATAAAAGGGTAGCATGGCTGGGCCGCCATGCGCTAGTGTCAATCTTTATATGCTTTGCGCCAGTGTGGTCATGCGTGTTTTGTGGTTAGGGCCCGGCTGAAAAAAGCCCCTAGAATACTGACTTAATCGGTGAGGAGTTTAGTATGCTAGCTGGTCAGGGTCGGTGTCCTAGATGCCCTAGATTACCGGCATAACCGGTGAGGAGTTTGATTGCCATATTCAGGGCCTGGCGTTCAGACTCCATAGATTGCGGGTGACTCCTGCGAGGACATTAGCGCATGATCTCGTTCTATTTTCGCTTAGCAGTTAACTGTGCACCTGGGTGCCTGACAGGACACAGAAGTTTGTCTCAGCGGCTCTGTGACGTAACAGGGTTCGCTTTCAACGCTAGACAGCGCCCTAGCGTGTTTATTTTGCGACTCAGTTGTGTTAAGTGAGTTCGCACACATCGCCATATAGCACTGCGGCACCCCTTCTAGCGGCTCTGCGGATTAACAGAGTTTGCACATTTTGCCACAGCACGTTACGGCGTTTATTTTGGCGACTCTGCGGGATACCAGAGTTCGCTTCTTGCGCCATTTTACTAGCAGCAGGCTCCGCCTGCACGGTGGACCCCGGGCTGCGAACGCACCTCTCCACATCATATATTCGGTGCGTTCCGCAGACCCTAACATAACACTAGCGCCAGGGTCTGGCTAGTAAAATGGCAGATGACCAGCGTCTACTACGGGACATCCAGCAGCTGGAGGGTAAGTTGGCGGCTCTTGAGCGCACAACCTCAGCTGTGGATGTTACCGCAGCCGCTGTTCAGGCTGCTAGCGTGGCTGCAGCCAGTGTGTCCACTGCCACCTCTGCCCCAACAATATCCCACCTCCCGCTTCCAGACAAGTTTGCTGGTGACAGCAAGCAATGTCGGGGATTCGTGAGTCAGTGCTCTATACAACTCGAGCTTCTGGCTGCACGTTTCCCCACGGATCGGGCACAAGTGGGCTTTGTAATATCTCTTCTGTCGGGCAGAGCGTTGGAATGGGCCACCCCGCTGTGGGAGCGTGACGACCGTGTGGTGCGGAGTGCTCCTCGTTTTCTGGAGGCTCTAAAAAAGGTCTTTCTAGGACCTCAGGTTACCCACGATGCGGCGCTCCAACTTCTGGCAAGTTCACAGGGTTCGTCCTTGGTCAGCTGTTTAGCTGTCCAATTTCGGACTCTGTCCTCAGAGTTGGACTGGCCGGATAAAGTCCTCATTCCCATGTTTTGGAGAGGACTAGCGGGCCATGTGAAAGACGCCTTGGCTACCAGGGAAATTCCCGCCACACTGGAGAAGCTTATCGCCATATCTACCCGCATCGACCTCCGTTTTCACGAGCGGAGGTTGGAGCGGTCCCAGTGTAGGCAGAGGTTTCGGCTGGCTCCCACCTTCGCCAGACCTCTAGAATCTTCCAGCCAGGCGCCCGACTCCCATGAGGCCATGGAGGTTTCTCGAGCAGGACCTAAGTCCCGGGCCGCTCGAGTACCCGTGGTCTGTAACATCTGCCAGCAGTTAGGACATTATGCCAACAAATGTCCACAGCGGTCGGAAAAACGGTCGCGTCTAATGACCTTGGGAGGAGGTTCACTGGACACTGCGGCATTTTCCACCAAGTTGTCCTTTAAGGGGACAATTACAGTAGGTCCATCCACGCTCACCGCCGAGCTCTGTGTGGATTTTGGAGCCGAGGGGAATTTCATGTCCTCTGCATTTGCTCTCCGCCACACTATACCTCTGGTGATGCTCGCCAAACCGGTGACTGTGCGAGCAGTGAATGGATCAACTCTGCTTTCACAAATCACCCACCAGACGATCCCTCTCACTTTATCTATGTCCCCTTCCCATCAGGAGAGTATTTCTTTTCTTGTCCTGCCCGAGGGAATAGATGAGGTGTTGCTGGGAGTACCTTGGCTCCGTTACCACTCTCCCCATATTGAGTGGTGGTCTGGGAGGATACTGGGTTGGGGTGATTCATGTAGAGGCAGGTGTGTCAGGGAGTGCGTTCAGGTCACCACAACAGAGATACCCGTAGATCTCACTTCTCTTCCTCAGTGTTATTGGTCATATGCAGACGTTTTCTCCAAGAAGGCGGCAGAGACTCTTCCACCTTATCGCCCCTACGACTGTCCTATTGATCTCTTGCCTGGAGCAGAACCTCCTTAGGGGAGAGTCCACCCCTCTCGCTTCCTGAGACGGAGGCCATGTCCCAGTATATTCAGGAGAATCTGGCAAGAGGGTTCATTAGGAAGTCAGTGTCACCAGCAGGGGCGGGGTTCTTCTTTGTGCAAAAGAAGAACGGAGAATTACGTCCATGTATTGACTACAGGGGTCTTAACGCTATCACCGTCAAGAATAAGTACCCATTGCCCCTAATCTCTGAGCTCTTTGATAGGCTCCGAGGAGCAAGAGTATTTACCAAGCTTGATCTATGTGGTGCCTATAACCTAATTCGCATCTGTGAGGGGGATGAGTGGAAGACAGCTTTTAATACCAGGGATGGGCATTATGAATACCTGGTGATGCCATTCGGGCTCCCGCTGTTTTCCAAGACTTTGTCAATGATATCTTCCGGGATATGCTCTCCACCTCTGTAGTAGTCTATCTGGATGATATTCTCATCTTTTCACCAGATATAGACTCTCACCAGAGGGATGTCAACAAAGTCTTCGACCTCTTACGGGCAAACTCCCTCTATGCCAAGCTGGAGAAATGTGTTTGAGCAGGAGTCCTCACCTTTCCTAGGCTATATCATCTCTGCCCAGGGATTGGCTATGGATCCTGCCAAACTACAGGCTGTAATGGACTGGCAAGAACCCCATTCTCTTAAAGAGGTGCAGAGCTTTATGGGGTTTATTAATTATTATCGCCAGTTCATTCCCATTTCTCGACTTTGGTAGCTCCCTTGGTAGCCCTCACCAAGAAGGGAGCAAATCCCAAGTTGTGGTCTGAGGAGGTCTCCAAGGCGTTCTCTTCCATCAAGTCGCATTTTGCCAGTGCTCCCATATTACATCGCCCTGATGTTGATAAGCCGTTTATTTTAGAGGTGAGGTGGACGCCTCTTCTGTTGGTGCTGGAGCAGTCCTTTATCAAAAGGATGCTCAAGGTCGGAAGCATCCCTGCTTCTTCTTTTCTAAGACCCTTTACACCAGCAGAGAGGAATTATTCCATCGGGGACAGGGAGTTGCTGGCTATGAAGTTGGCCTTCTCTGAGTGGAGACATCTTCTGGAGGGGGCTCATTTTCCCTTCCAAGTCTTCACCGACCACAAAAACGTGGTATATTGGCAAACGGCTCAGGGGCTAAATTCTCGCCAGGCCAGATCGTCCCTATTCTTCTCTCGGTTCCACTTCACCCTCCATTTTCTCTCCGGTGAGAAGAATGTTCGGGCCGACGCTCTCTCTCGCTCCTTAGTGTCATCAGAGGAGGAGGATGAGGAGCCTCGGCTTATTGTCCCCGAAGAAAGCCTGAGAACTGTAGCCCCGGTTTCGCTAGAGTCTGTGCCTCCGGGCAAGACTTTTGTGCCCACTAATTTGCGACCGGAGGTACTCTCTTGGGCACACTCGTCCAGGGTGGGTGGACACTTTGGGGCAAAGAGGACAACTAAGTTATTGGCGAGGACATACTGGTGGCCACATATGGTCCATGACGTCAGGGAGTATGTTCAGACGTGTGTCTCCTGCGCCAGGAACAAGTCCCCTCGACAACGGCCAGCTGGGCTACTTTTTCCTTTGCCGGTGGCAGACATGCCCTGGGAGATGGTCGGGATGGACTTTGTGGTGGGCTTACCCAAGTCTAGGGGTTGCACTATCATTTGAGTGATCACCGACCACTTCTCCAAAATGGTGCACTTAGTGCCGCTACCACGGTTACCTTCTGCACGGGCCTTGGCAGCATTGTTTATTAGACACATCTTCCTTCTACACGGTATGCCAGACAAAATTGTCAGCGATCGAGGTCCCCAATTTGCGTCTCGGTTCTGGAGAGAGTTGTGTCATCTACTCTGCATTGAGTTGAATCTCTCCTCTGCATATCATCCCGAGACGAATGGGTTGGTAGAGAGGGTCAACCAGACCTTGGTCACCTACTTGCGAAATTTTGTCTGTGCCAGGCAGGATGACTGGGCATCCTTGCTCCCGTGGGCGGAGTTCGCTCTAAACAATGCTGTGGCTGACTCCACCGGACAGACCCCATTCCTCTTAAATTACGGCCAGCATCTGCGGGTATCGGTGCCCATGCCCATGGCTTCCGCCGACTTCAGGGTGGCAGACTGGGCTGTGGAAGCACGGGACATATGGGACCGCACCCAGGATGCCATTCAGGCTTCCAAGGAAAGGATGAGGTCTTCTGCCGATGCCCATCGGCGTCCCGCTCCGACATTTGCTCCTGGCGACCTAGTGTGGCTCTCCGCCCGAAACATCAGGCTACGGGTGGAATCCACTAAGTTGGCACCCCGCTATTTGGGTCCCTTCAAGGTTCTCGAGCAGGTGAACCCTGTGGTTTACCGTTTGGCCCTTCCGCCTCGCCTTGGTATCTCCGACACCTTCCATGTGTCCCTCCTAAAACCCGTGAGGGAGAGAGAAAGAAAGAGGGGAAAGAAAGAACAGAGAGAGAAAGAAAGACAGATGGGAAAGAAAGAATAGAGAAAGAAAGAAAGAAAGAGGAAAGACAGAACAGAGAGAGAAAGAAAGACAGAGAGGGAGAGAGAAAGAGGGGAAAGAAAGAACAGAGAAAGAAAGACAGAGGGGAAAGAAAGAACAGAGAAAAAGAAAGAAAGAATAGAGAGAAAGAAAGAAAGAGGAGAAAGAAAGAAAGAAAGAACAGAGAGAGAAAGAAAGAGAAAGAACAGAGAGAGAAAAAAAAAAAGAACAGAGTGTGACATTCCAGGGGGTTTAGCTCTAGGATCGCTGTCTGGGTAGACAGAATGGCATGAAAACAGTTAATTCAGACAGCAGTTCTGGTGCAAAACTGGCCGCAACCAGCTTTATTAAAGTCCACAGCAAACAGATTAAAACAAAGCATAAACAGAAAACCTAGGCTTGTCTAGCCTCTAATTACACTTAGATAGATGGCCCTCTCTATCCGGGACCCAGACTCTACCAGTCTGTGCCCAAAACAACACATATCACATATGTTACCAGTATGGAGCTTCACAGATACTCCTCCTTGTGTCTGAAGGCACCTTCCATGACCAGACTTGAGAGAGATCCACTCCTATTCAGCCGCTCTTCACACGGATTCGCACTGAGACTACTCCTATGTCCGGGGTCCTTCCTGCACCCAAACTGAGATAGCTCAAACACTCTTGGAGACTGCTTCCTTGTGCCGAGACACCTTCCTGTGTCCAGGCTAAACTAGCTCTAACACTCTTGGAGACTGTTTCTTGTGCCAGGACACCTTCCTGTGTCCAGGCTAAACTAGCTCTAACACTCTTGGAGACTGCTTCCTTGTGCCAGGACACCTCTCTGTGTCCAGGCTAAAGACAGCTCTAACACTGTGTCCGCAGACACCTATTTCTGGCTTCCTAATTAACAGCTGATTGGCTTCAGGTTTAAGCTGCAAGTGTGCAATGAATGCAAGGTGTAGTGACCTCTCTCTACCACCAGGTCTACAAAGCCACATATTTCCCTTATAGTTAGCAAAGAACCTAGGTGAAATGTACACCCCATTCACCACATATCCTCACTGTCTCACATATCCCCCCCCTCTTCTCCAGACCGGAGGGCTGGTCATCCAGACCGGAGGACTGGTCAACAAACCTAAAGAGACAGTGAACACAGCTCAAGTCATAGCCAACATCAGCTTCATCTTTACCTGAAGTATAACCATCATTAGCTTCATCTATATTTTCCATTAAGCAGGGAATCTATACCCTTACACACACACACACACACACACACACACTGTGTGATGTCACAGTCATGTAACCAGTCAGCTTGAGGGGAAGGAACATGGACAGTCAAAACATACACACTGATCCATTAAATGGATGCCAGCCAGCGCTGCATTACCCATCCGTCCCCTCTGCATACAACTTTATCCTAGGTATTTAGACACATACCCCTTGGGTGGGTTTGTAGGTGACTGGACCCGCCCAGCTCTCCAAGTCACCTGGAAGCCTCCCAATGTATAGCACAAGTCTCAGCAGTAGATCTGCTGAACCAAAATATATCCAGGCTTCCATCACAGGGCCACCCACCTCTGCGATACATACCGTCCATCCATCACATGCCTCCATGCATATCCTGAGGGCCATACCCAGTGCCCCCTCTGTTCAAATTTGTGGGGTCGAACACCTGCCACCCGACCAGAGATCCCCCTCGGTCGCCTCTGCCAGTCACCCCGTCTCAGTTGATTTTGGGCACTATGCAATATCACCTCTTTGTTAGGCCTCTCCCGCCCCCAGCGGTCAGAACGTTGGCCTTGTCCTTGTGTCGGTGTCACCTCACCCGACCTTTCTTTCCCGAACTGACTCCTACCGTCGTTGCGGCCACGAGTCCATCGTCCAGTCAAGCTTACTGGTAGCTCTGAGTCTGACTCTCTGTCTTTTCGTCCGCCACCGGGTCTCACACTCAGCCGTGAGCTAACAGAAGCGTCATCTCTACCCCTCATTGTTTTAGCACGTCTACTGCCAATCCCCAGGGAAGCCTCTCGTCTCTCCCTTTCTTGGGCTGGAAGTAGTCGCTCTCTTTGTTCCAACTGTAAAACATCCTCAGATGGCATCTTCTGTCTGGCTGTAAGGTCAGCATCAGCCTTCTTCTCAGGACTCTCAACCTCTTCTGCTACCATGCCTTCCTCATTTGCACTGGTTGCTTTATTGTCATCAGATGATTCATTATCACTCCCACTATCCCTGTCTGACCCCTTTTTCTCAGCCACATCTGGCTCACCTTCAGGGCTAGACACTTCACTTTCATTCACATCCGGCTCACCGTCAGGGTCATACAATTTATTCTCATTCTCATCCTGCTCACTTTCAGGAGTATACAATTTATTTTCATTCACATCTTGCTCACTGTCAGGGTTATACAACTCATTCCCATTCACATCTTGATCTGGAACCTTAGTTAACATGTTATCCTCAACATTAACTTCACCATCTGGTCCCTCAAGTATGTGACTATGTGACAACCCCAGCACTATACCTCCATATAGCTCAGGTACCAGGAGCTGACTCACGACCTCTCCCTGGACTTCAGTGTCCCTAAACAATAGGTTATTGTTCATGGCAGCATGAGGAAACCTCTCCTCAGAGCCAGGCTCTTGGGGAACCTCATTCAGAACAATTACATTTTCCTGTGCCGTTTTAAGAGTGGGGTCTCGCACCGGCTCTCTCCCAAAATTGTCACAGGACACAGGCAGGTCAGGGACACTCGGTTCCCGAGAACCACCATCCTCGTCTCCCAACATCACCTGCAAAGAAATTTCATCTTTATCACGGTCATCATCAGTATCATCACTATTATGATTAGCATCATCATCATTATCAATATCATCATCACTATCACACAAGATAAACGGCCCACTAACATTGTGTTCCGCCCCTCGGGACTGCGTACCCTCAGTAGGGGCTTCATCACACTGTCCATCAGAATCACCCTTCCCCCAGAGATCCTTAGACCGGGGAAAGTCATTACACAACACAACGGGGTGCACCAGGTTCTTCACTACCCCCACTTCACATGAAACCTCCTCGAGTTTAGGGACCAAGTCCACGGCAGTCTCTGGGTAGACTTTGGTGTCTCCATGGATGCACACCATACTCAAGTGCTTATCAGGGATGAAGTCCCTATCAATCAGGCTGTCACATACGGAAGTCACTGGACTCTCTGAGTCCAAGAGGGCCTGCGCTGAGCAACCATTTGTAACCACCGGGGACACCTGTGGTCCAGTCTCTTCGGTTGCGGTGGTCACACACACAGGTTCTGCGCAGAGAGAGAGGGATCTGCCAACATCACGGCACATAGGCTCCCCCTCTAGTGGACAGTTGGCTGCAATTTCACGACATCTCCAACACTGTCCATCACACTCTTCCACCCACATGTCCCCTCGGGCCTGAACCCGCTTATCAGCATACCCCATGTCCCCAACAGCTGGAACGCTCTTACCGGGAGAGTTCGACGTCCGGGAACTCTGAAGTGACGTCCTCTCAGACGGCTGTACCTCAGGAGAACATGCTCGGGTGTAGCGGTTCACTGTAAGACATGCTCGGGTGTAGCGGTTCACTACCACCTTTTCAACTCCATAATCAGGCCTGCTGACTGCAGACTCCCAACTGTATCTCCAGTCATGAACTCCCCTGGCATGGGCTGTCACCGTAACACCCAGCCGGGTACGAATCTCTGCCTTCAACTTGGCATAGTCTTCGCTGTCCTGCTTGCTCAGGTCAGCATAGGCCACCTGGGGCACTCCAATCAGATAGGGTGCGACCATCATGGCCCACTCAGATAGGGGCAGATTCTCCTTCTCTGCCAGTCTCTCAAACCTAGTGAGATATACCTCCACATCATCACGAGGTGTCATCTTTTCCAGGGACCGTCTTACCGCCTTCTTTACATCGGACAAGTCAGGTGCCTTCACAACATTACTCTGAGACGCGGTGCGGAGAGCTGCAATCTGCTCCAACAACCGGTTATTCTCCTGCTGCTGCTGCAGGAATTTCTGCCGGTGCTCCTGCATGCGCTGCTGGTGCTGCAGGCGCTGTTGCTCCATGCTCCGCTGGGCCTGTACCAGGTACTCAACGAACCCCTCCATACTGCCGGACTCATCTGTCTCAATCACAGCAGTCTTATGTTGCACAATAACTTGCGCCATTTGTTCAAACAGCGCCTCCATGCTGTCATCCATGCTGTCAGACTTCTCTGTCTTCACAACGGTAGTCTTCACTCAAGACATACACACACTCTACAGTCTTTTCCATAGAAAAATTTAGCTCTGCTGTGCAGACACTTTTTTTTTTTTTTCCTTTGCAAAGTCTATTAGGGCTACTGTCTCTTTAAGACTGCTCCACAAACTTTTCTTTTGCTGCTGCACATTCCACAGTCATTTTCACAACAAGTTCAGCTTTGCTGTGCATACATTTTCTCTCTGCAGACCCTATCAGGGCCACTGTCTCTCCAAGACTGCTCCAAACAGACGTTTCTGCTGACACACTTTTTTTTTTTTTTCTGCTGCTATTTCAATAGACTTCACCTTTAATGCTGTCTCTCGCCACTGTGCTGCATACACACTCCAGCACTAACTGTATCAGGCACTGCGCTGCCCCAGCATTCTCCGCCAATTGTGACATTCCAGGGGGTTTAGCTCTAGGATCGCTGTCTGGGTAGACAGAATGGCATGAAAACAGTTAATTCAGACAGCAGTTCTGGTGCAAAACTGGCCGCAACCAGCTTTATTAAAGTCCACAGCAAACAGATTAAAACAAAGCATAAACAGAAAACCTAGGCTTGTCTAGCCTCTAATTACACTTAGATAGATGGCCCTCTCTATCCGGGACCCAGACTCTACCAGTCTGTGCCCAAAACAACACATATCACATATGTTACCAGTATGGAGCTTCACAGATACTCCTCCTTGTGTCTGAAGGCACCTTCCATGACCAGACTTGAGAGAGATCCACTCCTATTCAGCCGCTCTTCACACGGATTCGCACTGAGACTACTCCTATGTCCGGGGTCCTTCCTGCACCCAAACTGAGATAGCTCAAACACTCTTGGAGACTGCTTCCTTGTGCCGAGACACCTTCCTGTGTCCAGGCTAAACTAGCTCTAACACTCTTGGAGACTGTTTCTTGTGCCAGGACACCTTCCTGTGTCCAGGCTAAACTAGCTCTAACACTCTTGGAGACTGCTTCCTTGTGCCAGGACACCTCTCTGTGTCCAGGCTAAAGACAGCTCTAACACTGTGTCCGCAGACACCTATTTCTGGCTTCCTAATTAACAGCTGATTGGCTTCAGGTTTAAGCTGCAAGTGTGCAATGAATGCAAGGTGTAGTGACCTCTCTCTACCACCAGGTCTACAAAGCCACATATTTCCCTTATAGTTAGCAAAGAACCTAGGTGAAATGTACACCCCATTCACCACATATCCTCACTGTCTCACAAGAGAGAAGAAAGAAAGGGGAAAGAACAGAGAGAAGAAAGAAAGAAAGAAAAAAGAAAGAAAAGAAAGAAAGAAAGAGGGGAAAGAAAGAAAGAGGGGAAAGAAAGAACAGAGAGATAGAGAAAAAGAAACAGAGAGAGAAGAAAGCTGGGACAGAAAAAAAGAACAGAGAAAAAAAGAAAGAGGGTAAAGAAACAACAGAGGGAGAGAAAGAAAGAAGGGAAAGAAAGAACAAAGAGAGAAAGAAAGAAAGAACAGAGAGATAGAGAGAAAGATGGGAAAGAAAGAACAGAGAGAGGAAGAAAGAGAAAGAAAGAACAGAGAGAGAGAAAGAACAGAAAGAAAGAAAGAAAGAAAGAGGGGAAAGAAAGAGAAAGAAAGAACAGAGAGAAAGAAAGAACAGAGAGAGAAAGAAAGAGAGAAAGAAAGAACAGAGAGATAGAAAGAAAGAGGGGAAAGAAAGAATAGAGAGAAAGAAAGAAAAAGAACAGAGAGAGAAAGAAAGATGGGAAAGAAAGAACAGAGAGAAAGAAACAGGGGAATGAAAGAACAGAGAGAAAGAGAAAGAAAGAGGGAAAAGAAAGAAGAGAGAGAAAGAAAGAAAAGAGAAAAAGAAAGGGGAAAGAAAGAAAGAACAGAGAGATAGAAAGAAAGAGGGGAAAGAAAGAACAGAGAGAAAGAAAGAAAAAGAACAGAGAGAAAGAAAGATGGGAAAGAAAGAACAGAGAGAGAGAAAGAAAGAACAGAGAGAAAGAAAGAGGGGAAAGAAAGAAAGAAAGAAAGAGGGGAAAGAAAGAAAGAACAGAGAGAGAGAAAGAAAGAATGAAAGAAAGAGGGGAAAGAACAGAGAGAGAAAAAGAAAGAGGGGAAAGAAAGAACAGAGAGATAGAGAAAAAGAAAGAAACAGAGAGAGAGAAAGAAAGGAAAGAAAGAACAGAGATAGAACGAAAGAGGGGAAAGAAAGAACAGAGAGAAAGAAAGAAAAAGAACAGAGAGAAAGAAAGAACAGAGAGAAATAAAAAACAGAGAGAGAGAAAGAAACAGAGAGAGAAAGAAATAAAGATTCTATAAAGATACTATAGCAGCTCGGCTCCCATTGTAGTGCCCACCTGAGCCTCCCGGTGCAGGACATATCATGATACGCTCACATGGCCAACATCCCCGATTCCAAGGCGAGGACACGGTGATGGATCTGAAGCATTCCCTGAAGTGCCTTCATGGTTCCGTCACAATCTCCTCCCAAAATTACCTCATTTCTGGTCATCTTCCAGCACGTCACTTCTGGTTGAACATCACGTGCGAATTTTAAAGTGCTCCTCGGGGCTCCGGCATGTACTCCTGTGTCCACGGGAAAAGCTCCCGGCCGGGACAGCGGGGCAGACTCCCAAAATCGGGAGTGTCCCGCTGAATTCAGGACGGTTGGGAGGTATGAATGCTCCCCACCATACACCTTGTACACGCACGGCTCTGCACACCTCATACACACACGGTTCCGCTTTGTATGCCTCGTACACACACGGCTCAGCTCCATCCACCTCGCACACACAAGGCTCCACTCAGTATACACAAGGCTCCACTCCGTACACCTTGTACACACGCAGCCACGCTTTGTACACCTTGTACACATACGACTCCACTCCGTAAACCTTGTACACATGCGGCTCCGCTACATGCACACAAGGCTCCACTCCATACACACACGGCTCTGCTCCGCTCTGTACACACACGGCTCAAGCATGGAGCCCTGTGTGTACGGAGCTGAGCGGCTCAGCTCTGTACACTTCACACACAAAGGGCTCCGTTTTGTACACACACAGCACTGTTACATCCACCTCGTTCACACGGCTCCGCTCCGTAAACCTCGTACACGCGCGGCTCAGCTCCGTAAACCTCATACACACTACAGCACTACTACATCCACCTCGTACACGTGCGGCTCCGCTTCGTGCACCTCGTACACACTACAGCACTGCTACATCCACGTCGTACACATGCAGCTCCGCTCTGTACACCTCATACACGCGCGGCTCCGCTCCGTGCACCTCGTACACGCGCGGCTCCGCTCCGTGCACTTCGTACATGCGCGGCTCCGCTCCGTGCACCTCGTACATGTGCGGCTCCGCTCTGTGCACCTCGTACATGTGCGGCTTAGCTCCGTGCACCTCGTACATGCGCGGCTCCGCTCCATCCAACTCGTACACGCACGGCTCCGCTACATCCAACTCGTACACACATGGCTCTGCTCTGTACACCTCGTACACACTACAGCACTGCTACATCCACCTCGTACACACACGGCTCTGCTCTGTACACCTCGTACACACTACATCACTGCTACAACCACCTCGTACACACACGGCTCCGCTCCGTACACCTCGTACACACACGGCTCCGCTCCGTACACGTACACCTCGTACACACACGGCTCCGCTCTGTACACCTCGTACACACACGGCTCCGCTCCGTACACCTCGTACACACGACTCTGCTACATCCAACATGTACACACTACAGTACTGCGACATCCACACTGTAAACCCGAGTCCCGACCCCCACATACACTTACCCTCATCCAGCACCATGACATCACAGCAGAGTCCTGCACACGAGGACACTGATCATGTGACCCCTGACTCCTCCCCTCCTGTAACCTCATCACAGGTCCTGTGGGCACAGATTACAGCAATAGCAGCCTCATTGCTAGCTGCTATGAGATTGAGCTGTAGAGACAGGGAGGGCAGGAAGGGGTGCATGGGAGGCGTGGTGGCTCATCTCACTGCGGGACACATAGTGTCCTCAGCGGGACAGCAGGATGGGGGGTCAGAATCGGGACTGTCCCGCTCAATCCGGGACGGTTGGGAGGTATGCGAAACCCGACCGTGGCATGAGTTCGGTCATATGTTCGGCGACCATTTTGCCGAAGTTGGTTTTCCCCTACTACTTTTAGGGCCTTTTCTCGGCCAATGAGCAAGGACGCAGGCTGTGGGCAACGTGATGACATGGGCAGCGGCCAGCACCATCTTAGAGAAGGGCATTGCAGCGATTGGCTGGCTTTGTGTGGCATCACAGTGCATATAAAATCACTCAGCGCCGACCGCCATTTTACTTCTGCCGATCTCAGTGTAGGGAGAGCTTGCTGCTGCTGCTTCTCAGCAGGGAGAGCGTTAGGCAGGGCCCAAAAAAAAAAATCTGTTTGTGCTGATAGCGACTAGCTGTACAGTTACTGTGCAGTGACAGGGGAGGATTTTGGTGTGTGTAGCAACACTGGTTCTTAGGCTTCCTGCCAGTGACAGAGTAGAAATTGCTTGTGTGGAGCAGCAGACCTGAATATTAGTCTGCCTGCCAGTGCTAAGGGGGAAATTTCTTTGGTGGAGCAGCAGAGCTGATTTTTAGGCTGCCTGCCAGTGAGAAGGGGGAAATTTCTTTCAGTTACCGAGTATTAATTTTTTCCCACACCGTATAGAGCTGTACACTCCTCACAGTACCGTGTGCCGGCTGGTATCACGGACAAATACAGGCTGACTATCTGTGTGTGACTCCGGAAATATATACGGAGATTTCAAATTCCCCCAACACTGTATACAGCTGTACGCTACTGAGACAGTACACTTTTCCTGATTTTGATATTCTGGTGTTAGCCAGACTGGGCCTGTGACCGTGTGTCTTCCCGCTGAAATATATAAGGAGCTTTAAAATTCCCCCAACACTGTATACAGCTGTACGCTACTGAGACAGTACACTTTTCTTGATTTTGATATTCTGGTGTTAGCCAGACTGGGCCTGTGACCGTGTGTCTTACTGCTGAAATATATACGGAGCTTTAAAATTCCCGCAAAACTGTATACCGCTGTACTCTGAGACAGTACACTTTTCCTGATTTTGATATTCTGGTGTTAGCCAGACGGGCCTGTGACCGTGTGTCTTCCTGCTGAAATATATACGGAGCTTTACAATTCCCAAAACACTGTATACCACTGTACGCTACTGAGAGAGTACACTTTTCCGGATTTTGATATTCTGGTGTTAGCCAGACTGGGCCTGTGACCGTGTGTCTTACTGCTGAAATATATACGGAGATTTCAAATTCTCACAACACTGTATACAGCTGTACGCTACTGATCCAGTACACTTTTCCTGATTTTGATATTCTGGTGTTAGCCAGACTGGGCCTGTGACCATGTGTCTTCCTGCTGAAATATATACGGAGATTTCAAATTCCCCCAACACTGTATACAGCTGTATGCTACAGATAGAGAACACTTTTCCTGATTTTGACATTCTGGTGTTAGCCAGACTGGGCCTGTGACCGTGTGTCTTACGGCTTAAATATATACGGAGATTTACAATTCCCTCCAACACTGCATACAGCTGTATGATTCTGATACTGTACCATATATCTGCTGTTATTTTGGGTAAATTTACACTAACATGAAGAAGTATGGTGTAAGAGGTCACGGACGTGGTCGTGGGGGGCCACCTGCTACTGATGGTGGTGGTGCATCTGCTGGTAGTGTTAAAAGCACAATAGCACCTAAGGCAGGAGGTGTTGAGCCTGCATCATCGTCTGGCTCCAGAAGGCCTGGAAGGCTCCCTTTTCTGGGAGTAGGTAAACCACTTTTAAAGCCGGAGCATCAGGAAAAGGTTTTGGCTTACATTGCCAAAACAGCCTCCAGCTCTATCTCCTCCTCTTCTGAACTTTCAAAATCTACAAGCACTGAGTCGTCAGTGCAGGCTTCTGGTCAGGAACAACCCCTTTCCTTGTGTCCTTCACCCCCACTGAAAGTGAAGGATGTGGCAGGCCACACTTCAGATTACTCCATGGAGCTCTTTTCACATACCATGCCTGGGTTATCAAGTCAAATCCTGAATTCCCCAGTCCAAGATGAATCTGACATGGAGTGCACTGATGCCCAGCCACTGCTAGATGATTGTGCTGGTACATTCAACCATAGCACTACATTGCCCTCGCAGTGTACTGAGCCAGAATGTGACTGATGAAACTCAGGTGCCCCTTCCCACATACTCTACCACCTTACACGGTGACACAGAGGAAGGTGCAGATGAAATTGAATAGGAGGTGATGGATGACCCAGTTGTTGACCCGGATTGGCATCCAGTGGGGGAAGAGGGTGCCACTGGCAATAGCTCAGAAGAGGAGAGTGATTTGCAGCAGGTATCGACATCGCAGCTGGGGTTATCTGGCAGGCCCGTATCAGTCCAAAAAGGTGTTAAAAAAACAAAAAGAGTAGCAGGGCACCTTGGCCAGACGGTCAAATTAGCACAGCGTGCAAGCCCTGAAAATGTATCCCATAGTAGGAAGAGTGCAGTGTGGCACTTTTTTGACCAAAATCCTACGGATGAGGCAAAGGTTATCTGTAAAAAGTGCCAAAGGACCTTTAGCCGAGGGAAAAATCTCCGAAAATTGAATACCAGTTGCATGCTAGACATTTAGACATGTTAGACATTTAAACACCATGCACTTGCAAGCGTGGACGGACTACAAAACCTCACTGGCTTTGAACGCCTACATAGCCAAACTGATCTCATTAGAGATGATGCCCTTCCGTTTGGTTGAAAGCGCAGCGTTCCGAGAGCTCATGGCCTACGCTGTCCCACATTATGACCTACCCAGTCGGCAATTTTCTAGAAAAGCCATCCCTGCCCTCCACCTGCATGTGAAAGACCGCATTGTCCATGCACTCAAACAGTGAGTGGAAAGGTGCACCTCACAACAGATGCATGGGCCAGTAGGCATGGCCAGGGCCATTACGTGTCCATCACTGCGCACTGGGTTAATGTGGTGGATGCAGGGTCCACAGGGGACAGCGGCGGTGGGACAGTGCTGCCTAGCCCACAGTTTAGGCAACAGTTGGCTGTAGGCGTTCGACCCTCCTCCTCCTCAAGCAAAAGCTCTTCGACAGAGCGCAGTCGCACAAGCACTCCATCCGCAGCTGCCAGTGTTGCACACGAGGTGTCCCACTATCGATCAGCTAGTGGTAAGCGTCAGCAGGCTGTTTTAAAGATGATGTCTTTGGGCGACAACAGACACACCGCGGAGGTACTGGCCGACTACTTGCAGCGAGTAACTGAGTCATGGCTGGGCAGTCTACATCTTGAGCCAGGCAAGGTAGTCAGTGATAACGGCCGTAATTTTGTAGCGGCCATAGCCCTGGCAAAACTCAGACACATACCTTGCCTGGCTCACACCTTGAACCTGGTGGTGCAGTGCTTCATAAATAATTATCTGGAGATACCAGCCCTGCTCCATAAGGTGCGAAGACTGTGCTCGCACATCCGTCGCTCACCCCTAGACTCCAGTCGTATGCAGAGGCTGCAGCGATCGCTCCACCTCCCCAAGCAACCCTAATCATAGACGTTGCAACAAGGTGGAACTCCACCATGCACATGGTTGAGAGGCTGTGCGAACAGAGGCAGGCTGTAAGGCCTTTTGGGAGGATCCACGGGCAGGCAGTTTGAGGGCGGACATGGAGTTGTCGGATGTGCAGTGGTCAAAGCTGAAAGACCTCTCTAAAGTCCTTCAGTGTTTTGAGGAATGCACATGGCTGGTAAGCGCAGACGACGCTATCATAAGCATGAGCATCCCACTTATGCGTCTGCTCATGCAAACTTTGACGCACATTAAGGATCAGGCGCCTGCAGCGGAGGAGGAGGAGGGAAGCCTTCATGACAGTCAGGCATTGTCTGCTCAGAGAACTGTACTGGACGAGGTGGAGGAAGAAGAGGAAGAGGAGGAGGATGAGGGGGATGATTATTTTGGGGAGGATGATGCTTCTCAGGGGGCAAAAAAAATGTTGGCTTGCCAAGGTCAGGTACAGGGTTTGTGCGTGAATGGAGGGATGTGGATTTGGCAGAAAGTGCTCCTCCACCCAACACTGGCAGTGCATCATTGACACCTGGAACATTGGCCCACATGTGTGATTATGTCTTGCGGATCCTAAAAAGGGACCCCGCATTGCCAAAATTATGAAGGATGAAAGGCAAATTACAGAACATCATGCCACAGGAGAACCTAGAGCTAATATTGGCCAACAAACAAGCAACTCTGGTAAACCGTTTGTAAGAGGCATTCCCAGCAAACAGCAGCGGTGCAGGTTCTACCAGGAGCCGTACTGGGCCAAATGGAAGAGGTGTTCGTGGTGCACAAAGCCAAAGTGGCATTGGAGACAGTGGTTTCATGACCATGTTGTGGACTGATTCCTTGAGTACCGCTCACACGACTGGT
The DNA here is from genome assembly GCA_033576555.1 of Oophaga sylvatica. Classification (NCBI taxonomy): domain Eukaryota; kingdom Metazoa; phylum Chordata; class Amphibia; order Anura; family Dendrobatidae; genus Oophaga; species Oophaga sylvatica. The sequence goes on along the minus strand of JARQOD010000006.1, from coordinate 157,057,182 downwards.
AATACTGAATCGATTGCAACAGACAGGAGACAACAGTTGTCAACTATGGTTCAAAATTACCTCTCCTCCCCTATCGATGTTCTCCCTCACAGTTCATTCCCCTTTGACTACTGGGCCTGTAAACTGGACACCTGGCCTGAATTGGCACAATATGCCTTACAGGAGCTCGCTTGCCGTGCTGGTAGTGTGCTATCAAAATGAGTCTTCAGTGCTGCTGGATCAATCCTGACAGAAAGAAGGACCCGGCTGTCGACCCAAAATGTAGGTGATCTCACCTTCCTTAAAATGAACCATGCCTGGGTTTCAAAGGATTTTGTACCACCTTCCCCTGATGACACATAGGTTGCCAGCAAAATGGCTCACTTTGTCCTGCTCTTCCTCCGACTTCTCCAATTCCTCCATTTGCAGCTGCTGAACGTCCAGCCTACACCTCAACATATGCCAGTTTTTCCACCTCCCTAACTGGGCTGTACCCCCCCAGGGCCCGGACAAGTGCCAGTGCCCTGAGCAGGTGGGGGGGCCCACTCGCCGTCAGAGAAACCGGCGTACTATGAGGGGCCCTGTGCCAGTTCCCGGCGCCCACAAGTGTGCCCCCCCTGCTAGCTCAGGGCCCCAGCACTTGCAATACTTACCTCTCCCTGCTCCACCGCTGTGACGTCTTCCTCGTTTCCTGACAGTGACATTCAGGTCAGACAGCGCGATGTCACGTCTGTGCGCCCTCAGCCTGAACAGTCACAGTGCAGAGAGCTGGAAGATGACAACGCTGAGGAGTCCAGAGTAGAGCAGTGCCCAGCGAGGAGAGGTATTTCATTTTTTTTAATGGTTGGAGCAATATATGGGGAGCATTATACACTGGAGAATTATATATGGGGCCCATCACACCCATTATATATGGCGCATCATATGGAGCACATTATATATGGAGCATCACAAGGAGCCCATTATATATGGAACATTATATATGGGGAACATTATATTTGGAGCATTATATGGGGTTCATCATACACTGGAGCATCATATATGGGGCCCATCATATACTAGAATATCATATGGAGTTCATTATTTATGGGCATCATATAGGGTATGGAGCATCATATGGAACACATATGGGGGCCTATTCTGTATGGAGCATTATATGGAGCCCATTCTGTATGGAGCAATATATAGGGCTCATTATTCTGTATAGAGCAATATATGAGGCTCATTATTCTGTATGGCGCACTATGTGGTGGCCATAATACTGTATGGAGGACTATACTGTCCGTTTTTTGAGCTATTGTAGAATTTAAAATAGATATCACTCATGTAATGTAAGAAGTGAAGTATTTGGCATTGTACTATACCTATATTTCTCTGCCGTATCGGAGCATCATGAATTGTGGTATGTGTTAAAGGGGCCCACTGAGACTCTTTGGCCCGGGGCCCACGAAAACCTAGAGCGAGCACTGCCCCCCCACAACTTTAGCCAAATAACCCCCAGTTTTCAATGCGTTACTATTATTATAAAGTAAATTAAGGTTGCCAAGCTTAAGTAATAAGAATTGATGTCGTTGGCATTGAAATGGGCACTGTAGGTGTGTTTACTGTCCTCCACTCCCTGCCGACTTTTATTCCCCATTGACTTGCATTGAGGTCGGATTTTCGACTCCGACCCGACCATTTCCGTTAGTCGGCCGACTTCGTTCGACTCGACTTTTGAGAAAGTCGGGTTTCATGAAACCTGACTCAACCCTAAAAAAGGCAAAGTCGCTCATCTCTAGTTACTACTAACAAAATATTGGAAATCTGACAATTTTACTTATTTTGAGTATTCATCTGAAAGAAGTTTACCATATTTCTTTGAAAGAGTATAATAGGTGTTTGTATAATTTCTGTAGCAATTTTCAATCTTGGTGGTAAATCATTTTGCACAAAAATAAAAAATCTAATGAAATGTGAATGTTAGGCTTCATCCATATAACAAATGTCTTTTATAAGACATATCCTATTCTCTCCTAGACTGCACTTCAAGACCCATGTGAGATAAGCATTTTAAAATGTTTCTTTCTGTTTTAAAGGGAAAAAAAAGAAAAAACATCAGATCCTTTACAGGGGTACTCCGGTAGAGAAAATATTTTGGTACTGTCCCTGCCCTCATAAACAATAAAGATGAGATACCCAGTGCAGTTGTATTATCTTTAAAACACTTGTAATTCAGTGTGACAGCAGCTGTTCTTCACTGCTCCCCCTCTCGTCTGGGATGCTACCTCACACAGCAGTGTGAAACTACAGGCTGTGAGTAAGTGTGGCATACCCTTAACAGCCAGTCTGAGAAGAGGAGGCATGGCCATGTCACCTGTTCAAGGCAGAGAAACAGCTATGATCAGAAGACTTGCTGATAGTAACAGCATGGAGCTGCACTCTGCTGTAATGTCTCAGATGGTAGGGGTGAATAGTGAAGAGCAGCTCCTGACACGCCAGTCTCCTTGCCTGCAGTCCAAAGTGAGGGTGGTGGCAGGCCTTCTCCCTGGCGTTTAGTAGCAACCAGCCCCGTGATCATTTCTCCTTGTCTACAGTCCGAGGTGAGGGGATGTGGCCTGCTCCCTGCAGTGAAGGAGACATTATCAGGGGGGCTGGCTGTTATTAGAAGCTGGGGTTCAGGCTACACCCCTCAAATGCCCCCTCACATTGGACTCTAGACAAGGTGACTTTATAAGGGGCAGACAGAAGCCACTTTTCACTGCTCACCCTTCCCATCTGAGATGTTATATCAGTGTGCTGCTCCATGCTGTTACTATCTGGCAGTCTCTTGATAATAGCTGTTTCTCTGCATAGAACAGGGAGTGTGGCAACGCCCCTTCTTATCGGCCTGGTGGGGAGCTTCACACTCTGTGTGACATAATGTCCCATAAGGGAGTGGGGAGCAGTGAGGAGCAGCTGCTGTCACACTGAATTACAAGTGTTTTAAAGATAATAGGACTGAACTGGGGATCTCATCTTTATACTTTATGAGGGCAAGAACATTAATATTTTTTTTATCTCCATAGACTATCCATTTAAAGGGACTCTGTCAGCACAGAATGACTGTTCAAACCAAGTACAGGTGATTGAAGCGCCTAGACGGGCAAAAGATTTAAGTGCACCTCCCCACCTACTTCTTTTCCCTCTATCTCTGTCCCCCTATTCTTTTATTGACAGCTCTGGCTTTATAGAGCCAGAAAAGGATGCAGATAGATGGAAAACAAGCAAGTGGGAAGGTGCACCTAAATGTTTGGCCATGTCATAAGGTACCGAGAGTCAGCGGATGACACAACATATACCAACAATGGGATGGAATAGGGAGAGGAAGGCCCTAACAGTAGGGAGAGAAGGATAGGGCACCTCTTGACTCCAACCTGTGCCTGTCCCTAACCTCCCCTAACGCCCTATGCGGGTCCTTCCCCCTGCAACCGTCACGTGCCTGATCCCTGATTGTCACCTCAATATACCCTGGCTAATGCACAAAAAAGAAATACAAACCTACAGGGCACTGTGTGAAAAAGTGATTGCAGCCTAAACCTAATAACTTTTTGGGTCACCCTTAGCAACAACAACTGCAATCAAGCGTTTATGATGCAAACTTTCACTTTTTCAGGTAGGTCCTATGTAAGTGATTTCTTGATTGAGAACAGGTGTGACAGTAATCAGGCCTGGGTTTGGCTAGTAAATTTGAACTCAGCTCCTCAAAGATGTGATAAACCACAGTTAATTTATGTTTTAAGGGGTGTGGGAGGGGTAATCACTTTTTTAACACAGGGCCCTGTAGATTAAGATTTCTTTTTCCCTTAATAATGCAGACCTTCATTTTAAAAATTGCATTTTGTGTTTACTTGTGTTATCTTTGTCTAATATTTAAATTTGTCTGGTGAGCTGAAACATTTACGACATTCAAAAGAATAGGAAGTCAGGAAGGGGGCAAACACTTTTTCACACAAGTGTAGATGCACAATCCAGTTAAGATCTGAGAATGTTAGAAAAGCAGTAAACATCTTTAACTTTTTGACATGTTCCTCAAACACACAAAAAAGTCTATTTGTTAATTCACAGAAAAGGTTATGCCCTTTGAACCAATACATTTATTTACTACCAGATGTAGTTTTTGTGTAGTGTAGTTAAAATAAAAAATTGTTCAGAACAAAATATGCTATTCAGCGAAGTTCATTATTTGCTTATAGACAAGTAGTTCTGCTCATGGTAGCCAAATGTAAGCTCTGAAGAGATTTAGAAGTGAATGAACTCTTGCAGAGAATAAAACAGTGACATTCCCGACTGACTGAACAACTCCTGAGAGTACATGAGAATTATTGTAGGTAAACAGCTGCTGAATAAACTAAGCTTCAGCTTAAGGCAATGTGCTTGGCACCCTCATTTAACCTGAGTCTATTTTTCATGCTGTCCTAAAGCAAGGTAATGTTGTCTGCACCCTCAGAGCTGTTGTGTGTGTAACTGAAGCAAGAATTCTACTCAAATTTGACATCTGGTTCATGATCGACATGTTCTGTTCACACCATATTTTCCATGTATAGTAGGTGTATGTGTCTGCATGCCAATAAGATGTTTACATAGTTTCTGCACATTTCTGTTGGGCAGAACCTGTCCTTTTAGTATATATTTGGAAGTTTACATTGGGATGACTTTTTGTAAAACTAGTAGTAAGCATACTTAAGCTATTACACTTTTCATAATCACAAACAAGAGTTAACTGTACTTTTTATTTAACCCCTTCATGACCCAGCCTATTTTGACCTTAAAGACCTTGCCATTTTTTGCAATTCTGACCAGTGTCCCTTTATGAGGTAATAACTCAGGAACGCTTCAACGGATCCTAGCGATTCTGAGAAAGTTTTTTCGTGACATATTGGGCTTCATGTTAGTGGTAAATTTAGGTCGATAATTTTTGCGTTTATTTGTGAAAAAAATGGAAATTTGGCGAAAATTTTGAAAATTTTGTAATTTTCAAATTTTTAATTTTTATTCTGTTAAACCAGAGAGTTATGTGGCACAAAATAGTTAATAAATAACATTTCCCACATGTCTACTTTACATAAGCACAATTTTGGGAACAAAATTTTTTTTGTTAGGAAGTTATAAGGGATAAAAGTTGACCAGCGATTTCTCATTTTTACAGCAAAATTTACAAAACCATTTTTTTTAGGGACCACCTGACATTTGAAGTCACTTTGAGGGGTCTATATGGCAGAAAATACCCAAAAGTGACACCTTTATAAAAACTGCACCCCTCAAGCTACTCAAAACTACATTCAACAAGATTATTAACCCTTCAGGTGCTTCACAGGAACTAAAGCAACGTGGAAGGAAAAAATGGACATTTTAATTTTTCCAACAAAAATTTTCTTTTAGCATCAATTTTTTCATTTTTACATGGGCATCAGGATAAAATGAATCCTAAAATTTGTTGGGCAATTTCTCCTGAGTACAAAGATACCTCATATGTGGTCATAAACCACTGTATGGGCGCACGGCAGGGCTCAGAAGGGAAGGAGCGCCATTTGACTTTTTGAATGGAAAATATGCTGGAATATTTAGCGGTTGCCATGTCACATTTGGAGAGTCCCTGTGTGCCTAAACATTGGAGCTCCCCCACAAGTGACCCCATTTTGGAAACTAGACCCCCTAAGGAACTTATCTAGATGCATAGTGATCACTTTGAACCCCCAGGTGCTTCACAAATTGGTCTGTAAAAAAAGAAAGTACTTTTTTTTTCACAAAATTTTTTTAGCTCAGTTTTTCATTTTCACAGGGCAACAGTATAATTGATCCTAAAATTTGTTGGCATTTTCCTAGTACACAGATACCTCATATTGTCAATAAACCACTGTTTTGGCGCACGGCATGGCTCAGAGGAAGGAGCGCCATTTGACTTTTGAATGAAATATGCTGGAATTAGGCGTTGCATGTCGCATTTGAGAGTTCTGTGTGCCTAAACATGGAGCTTCCACCACAAGTGACCCCATTTGAAACATAGACCCCCTAAGGACTTTCTAATGCATAGGACACTTTGACCCCCCCCCCTTTTTTTTTTTTTACAAAAATTTTCTTTTAGCCTCAGTTTTTTCATTTTCACATGGGCAACAGTATAAATTGGATCCTAAAATTTGTTGGCAATTTCTCCTGAGTACACAGATACCTCATATGTGGTCATAAACCACTGTTTGGGCGCACGCAGGGTCAGAAGGAAGGAGCGCCATTTGACTTTTGAATGAAAATATGCTGGAATATTTAGCGGTTGCCATGTCGCATTTGGAGAGTTCTGTGTGCCTAAACATTGACTCCCCCACAAGTGACCCCATTTGGAAACTAGACCCCTAAGGAATTATCTAGATGCATAGGAGCACTTTGAACCCCAGGTGCTTCACAATTGATCGTAAAAAAAAGTACTTTTTTTCACAAAATTTCTTTAGCCTCAGTTTTTTTCATTTTCACATGGGCAACAGTATAAATTGGATCCTAAAATTTGTTGGGCATTTCTCCTGAGTACACAGATACCTCATATGTGGTCAAAACCACTGTTTGGGCCACGGCAGGGCTCAGAAGGGAAGGAGCGCCATTTGACTTTTTGAATGAAAATATGCTGGAATATTTAGCGTTGCCATGTCGCATTTGGAGAGTCCTGTGTGCCTAAACATTGAGCTCCCCACAAGTGACCCATTTGGAACTAACCCCTAAGGAACTTATCTAGATGCATAGTGAGCACTTTGAACCCCAGGTGCTTCACAAATTGATCCGAAAAAGAAAGTACTTTTTTTTTCACAAAAATTTCTTTTAGCCTCAGTTTTTTCATTTCACAGGGCAAGTATAAATTGGATCCTAAAATTGTTGGCAATTTCTCCTGAGTACACAGACTCATATGTGGTCATAAACCACTGTTTGGGCCACGGCAGGGCTCAGAAGGGAAGGAGCGCCATTTACTTTTGAATGGAAAATATGCTGGAATATTTAGCGGTTGCCATGTCGCATTTGGAGAGTCCTGGTGCCTAAACATGAGCTCCCCACAAGTGACCCCATTTGGAACTAGACCCCTAAGGACTTATCTAGATGCTAGTGAGCACTTTGAACCCCCAGGTGCTTCACAAATGACCGTAAAAAAAGAAAGTACTTTTTTTTCACAAATTTTCTTTAGCCTCAGTTTTTTCATTTTCACATGGGCAACAGTATAAATTGGATCTAAAATTTGTTGGGCAATTTCTCCTGAGTACACAGATACTATTGGTCATAACACGTTGGGCCACGGCAGGCTCAGAAGGAAGGAGCGCCATTTGACTTTTTGAATGAAAATATGCTGGAATTTAGCGGTTGCCATGTCGCATTGGAGAGTCCTGTGTGCCTAAACATGGAGCCCCCCAAGTGACCCATTTTGGAAACAACCCCTAAGGAACTTATTAGATGCATAGTGAGCACTTTGAACCCCCAGGTGCTTCACAAATTGATCCGTAAAAAAAAGAAAGTACTTTTTTTTCACAAAAATTTTCTTTTAGCCTCAGTTTTTTTCATTTTCACATGGGCAACAGTATAAATTGGATCCTAAAATTTGTTGGGCAATTTCTCCTGAGTACACAGATACCTCATATGTGGTCATAAACCACTGTTTGGGCGCACGGCAGGGCTCAGAAGGGAAGGAGCGCCATTTGACTTTTGAATGGAAAATATGCTGGAATATTTAGCGGTTGCCATGTCGCATTTGGAGAGTCCCTGTGTGCCTAAACATTGGAGCTCCCCCACAAGTGACCCCATTTTGGAAACTAGACCCCTAAGGAACTTATCTAGATGCATAGTGAGCACTTTGAACCCCCAGGTGCTTCACAAATTGATCCGTAAAAAAAAGAAAGTACTTTTTTTTTCACAAAAATTTTCTTTTAGCCTCAGTTTTTTTCATTTTCACAGGGCAACAGTATAAATTGGATCCTAAAATTTGTTGGGCAATTTCTCCTGAGTACACAGATACCTCATATGTGGTCATAAACCACTGTTTGGGCCACGGCAGGCTCAGAAGGGAAGGAGCGCCATTTGACTTTTTGAATGGAAAATATGCTGGAATATTTAGCGGTTGCCATGTCGCATTTGGAGAGTCCTGTGTGCCTAAACATTGGAGCTCCCCCACAAGTGACCCCATTTTGGAAACTAGACCCCCTAAGGAACTTATCTAGATGCATAGTGAGCACTTTGAACCCCCAGGTGCTTCACAAATTGATCCGTAAAAAAAGAAAGTACTTTTTTTTTCACAAAAATTTCTTTTAGCCTCAGTTTTTTTCATTTTCACATGGGCAACAGTATAAATTGGATCCTAAAATTTGTTGGGCAATTTCTCCTGAGTACACAGATACCTCATATGTGGTCATAAACCACTGTTTTGGCGCACGGCAGGGCTCAGAAGGGAAGGAGCGCCATTTGACTTTTTGAATAGAAAATATGCTGGAATATTTAGCGGTTGCCATGTCGCATTTGGAGAGTTCCTGTGTGCCTAAACATTGGAGCTCCCCCACAAGTGACCCCATTTTGGAAACTAGACGCCCTAAGGAACTTATCTAGATGCATAGTGAGCACTTTGAACCCCCAGGTGCTTCACAGAAGTTTATAACGCAGAGCCGAAAAAAATAAAAAATCATTTTTTTTTCTCAAAAAATGATTTTTTAGCCCACTATTTTTTATTTTAACAATGGTTACAGGAGAAATTGGACCCCAAAAGTTGTTGTCCAGTTTGTCCTGAGTACGCTAGTACCCCATATGTGGGGGGGAACCACTGTTTGGGCACACGTCAGGGCTCGGAAGGGATGTAGTGACGCTTTGAAATGCCGACTTGATGGAATGGTCTGCGGGCATCTTGTTACGTTTGCAGAGCCCCTGATGTGCCTAAACAGTAGAAACTCCCCACAAGTGACCCCATTTTGGAAACTAGACCCCGCAAAGAACTTATCTAGATGTGTGGTGAGCACTTTGAACCCCCAAGGGCTACACAGAAGTTTATAACGCCCGGGCATGAAAATAAAAAAATCATATTTTTTCCACAATCAGGATCTTTTAGTCCCCAATTTTTTTATTTTCCCAAGGGTAACATGAGAAATTAGACCCCAAAAGTTGTTGTCCAATTTGTCCTGAGTATGCTGATATCCCATATGTGGGAGAAAACTACTGTATGGGCACACGTCGGGGCTCGGATGGGAAGTAGTGACGTTTTGAAATGCCCACTTGATGGAATGGTCTTCGGGCGTCATGTTACGTTTGCAGAGTCCCTGATGTGCCTAAACAGTAGAAACTCCCCACAAGTGACCCCATTTTGGAAACTAGATCCCCAAGGAACTCCTATAGATGTGTGATAAGCACTTTGAATCTCCAAGTCCTTCACAGAAGTTTATAACGCAGAGCCGTGAAAATATAAAATAATTTTTTTTCCACAAAATAATTTTTTAGTCCCCAATTTTTTTCCCAATGTTAACAGGAGCAATTAGAACCCCCAAAGTTGTTGTGCAATTTTTCCCGAGTACGCTGATACCTCATATGTGGGGATAAACCACTGTTTGGGCATACGTCGGGGCTTGGAATAAAGGGAGCACTGTTTGACTTTTTGAACGCAAAATTTGCAGGAATCAATGGTGGCGCCATGTCACGTATGGAGACCCCCTGATGTGCCTAAATAGTGGAAACCCCTCAATTCTAACTCCAACCCTAACCCCAACACACCCCTAACCCCAACCCTAACCCCTACACACACCTAACCCTAATACAAACCGTAATCATAACCCTAACCCCAACACACCCCTAACCCTAATCCCAACTCTAACCATAAATCTAACCACAAGCCTAACCCTAATTCCAACCCTAACCCTAATTCCAACCCTAACCCAAATTCCAACCCTAACCGTAATTCTAACCTTAACCCTAATGCTAACCCTAACCCTAGTTCTAACCCTAAGGCTGGGTTCATATTGCGTTTTACCAGCCCGTTCAACACGTAGCGTTGACCGGCTGGTAACGGTATAGCATAACGCGATCGCGTTATGCTATACCCGCTAGCGCAGATGAATCAGCAGATAATCAGCCGCGGATCCGCAGCAAAATCAGTCGCGGATCAGCAGCAAAATCCGCCGCGGATCAGCAGCAAAATCCGCCGCGGATCAGCAGCAAAATCCGCCGCGGATCAGCAGCAAAATCAGCAGCGGATCAGCAGCAAAATCAGCCGCGGATCCACAGCTAAATCCGCCGCGGATCAGCAGCAAAATCCGCCGCGGATCAGCAGCAAAATCCGCCGCGGATCAGCAGCGAAATCAGCCGCGGATCCGCAGCGAAATCAGCCGCGGATCAGCAGCGAAATCCGCCGCGGATCAGCAGCGAAATCCGCCGCGGATCAGCAGCGAAATCCGCCGCGGATCAGCAGCGAAATCCGCCGCGGATCCGCAGCGAAATCAGCCGCGGATCCGCAGCGAAATCAGCCGCGGATCAGCAGCGAAATCCGCCGCGGATCAGCAGCGAAATCCGCCGCGGATCAGCAGCGAAATCCGCCGCGGATCCGCAGCGAAATCCGCCGCGGATCGCAGCGAAATCCGCAGCGACATCCGCCGCGGATCAGCAGCAAAATCAGCCGCGGATCAGCAGCAAAATCAGCCGCGGATCAGCAGCGAAATCCGCCGCGGATCAGCAGCGAAATCCGCCGCGGATCAGCAGCGAAATCCGCCGCGGATCAGCAGCGAAATCAGCCGCGGATCAGCAGCGAAATCCGCCGCGGATCAGCAGCGAAATCCGCCGCGGATCCGCAGCAAAATCAGCCGCGGATCAGCAGCGAAATCAGCCGCGGATCAGCAGCGAAATCCGCCGCTGATCAGCAGCTAAATCCTCCGCGGATCAGCAGCGAAATCCGCAGCGAAATCAGCCGCGGATCAGCAGCAAAATCCGCCGCGGATCAGCAGTGAAATCCGCCGCGGATCAGCAGCGAAATCCGCCGCGGATCAGCAGCGAAATCCGCCGCGGATCCGCAGAGAAATCAGCCGCGGATCCGCAGCGAAATCAGCACCGAATACGCCGCGGATCAGCAGCGAAATCCGCCGCGGATCAGCCGCAAAATCTGCCGTGGATCAGCAGCGATATCCGCCGCGGATCCGCAGCAAAATCAGCTGCGGATCAGCAGCAAAATCCGCTAGGAAAAAAAAAAAAAATTCTTTATTTTATTATTTACTTTTTTTTAATTTTGATCACTGTGACAGTTTATCACAGTGATCAAAATAAATTTTTGTACAATGGAGGGCGCACTGCGCATGCGCCGGCCGGCGGGCGCATTGCGCATGCGCCCGCCATTTTCCAAGATGGCGGCGCCCATGAAGAATCCCAGGCAGCCGCCGGGACGGATCCAGGGACATCGGTGGACCGGGAGAGGTGAGTAGGGGGCGTCGGAAGGTGAGGGGGGGGATAGGTAGGTGGGGGCAGCGGATCGTAGGAGCAGGGGAGCAGATAGTGACGGTGGTGACCGATCGCTGCCATCTTTCGATGGCGGCGGCGGCCGATCACCACCGTGACTTGGTGTGGGGGGGTCAGATCTTGGTGTCCAGCCATGGCAAATGCTATTGCAGCATCGGCCATGGCTGGATTGTAATATTTCACCAGTTTCATTGGTGAAATATTACAAATCGCTCTGATTGGCTGTTTCACTTTTAACAGCCAATCAGAGCGATCGTGGCCACGTGGGGGTTAAGCCAACCCCCCTGTGGTGATGCAGTAAGAGTCCTGTTACTGCGGGTCGGGTGACTTTTCAGTGACCCCGGTCTCCCGGCCCGCAGGAACATGATTTATAGCATGACGCCGTCATGGGTCGGGATGGCACAGGTTTTCATGACGCCGACGTCGGCGTCATGGGTCGGGAAGGGGTTAATCTTATAATTCAAGTCAATATAAGATGGATGCAAACATATAGTCATCATTTGAAAATAAATATTATATTCATTGAAAAAAAATATTTTAATCAATAAGACTAATTTCCAAAATTTTGACAAGACTGAGTTTCATAGAACATTATTCAACCCATAACATGAAAGTAAGGTTAATAATATTAACTTTCATAACAAAATATTTAGTTATACTTAAATCAGTTGATGCAAAAATTAATACTCCAAACATCAAAAACTACTACATCTAGTATTTTGCCGGAACTCCATGACTTTTAAGGACAGCACAAAGTCTTGGAGGCATGGAATGAACAAGTTAGCAACATATTGCAACATCTATCTTTTTCCATTTTCTTCAAGAATGACTTCTTTCAGAGCCTGGATGCTAGACGGAGAGTGATGCTCAAATTGTCCCTTCCGAATTCCCCAGAGGTGTTATAGTTGGGCTCAGATCAGCAGACATACTTGGCTATCAAATCACTGTTCTTAAGAAATGCAACAGTGGTCTTAGATGGTCTTAGATGCTTGTTTTGGACCATTGTCATGTTGGAAAAGAGCATGTCTACCAAGGGCTCGGATTGATGGTAGCATCTCTTCTTTCACCATAGAGTAGCACATCTGTGAAATCATGGTATCATCAATAAACTGTCGCTCCCTGACACCAGCAGCACTCATGCAGCCCTGCAAAAAGAACACCACCATGATTCACTGTAGGCACTATGCATTTTTCCTTGTACTCCTCCCCTGTGCGATGCCATGCAGTTTGGAACCCATCAGTTGCAAAAACATTTATCTTGGTCTCATCACTCTGGAATATAGAGTCCCAGTAGTCTTCATATTTTTCAGCATGGGCCCTGGCAAATTGTAGGCAGGCTTTTTTGGGCACGGGATTTAGGAGAGGCTTCCATTGTGCACAACACCCATGTATGCCATTCCTCTGCATTATGCACCATATTGTGTCATAGGAAATACTTGCCCCGTTTAGCTTTCTACTTCTTTAGCTGATAGCACTGAAATTGAGTGTCAATTTTCTTCAAACCTACTAATTAGGAGACACTCATGTTTAGGCATTACCCTGTAGTCGGCGTGGACATCTCTGTAAGATAGTTGAAGTTCCATCTTTTTCAAAATTTTTGGATCATTTTTGTTGCAGTATTCCAACTAATAAGTATAGCTTTATTGATCTTCTTGTAGTCTTACCCTTTCTTGTGAAAAGATATTTTATTTTTCACGTCTTGGAAGATTTCTCTTCCCTGTCATACAATTCCTGAATATAGTAAAGAAATCTGGCACTGAACTTAATGCTGTGAGGAAATATTTATTGTAGTACCAAAAATGTTTCGGTCAACCTGACCTTCATCAGTTAAGTACTATATTGGATTGTATTTTGGTTAAATTCTGAGAAAATTAAGTATTGGATTAATCTGAAAAGCGGAAATCGAGGATTACTATGCTTTTATATTTCACTATTGGAAGGAACCTGTTGCCTTCTTACAGTTGTGTGAAAAAGTGTTTGTCCCCTTCATTATTTGCTATTTTTTTGCATGTTTGTAACACTTACATTTTTTAGATCAGACAAAGATAACACAAGTAAATACAAAATGCAGTTTTTAAATGAAGGTCTTCATTATTAAGGGAAAAAGAAATCCAAACCTACAGGGTCCTGTGTGAAAAAGTGATTGCCCCCTAAACCTACTGGTTGGGCCACCCTTAGCAGCAACAACTGCAATAAAGCGTTTGCGATAACTGCCAATGAGTCTCTTACACACGTGGTCAAAATTGTTGTTAATGACAGAAAAACCCTCAATGGTGACAGAAATAATTTGAATCTGACAAAAGAAATAAGAAATCAAAATTCTATGAAAATGAACAAATGAAAGTCATACATTGCTTTTCAACCATGCTTCCACGTAATTTAAAAAAAAAATAAAACTCATGAAATAGGCTGTTAGGGTCAGCGGAACGCACCAAATATATGATGTAGAGAGGTGCGTTCGCAGCCCGGGGTCCACCGTGCAGGCCGAGCCTGCTGCTAGTAAAATGGCGCAAGAAGCGAACTCTGTTATCCCGCAGAGTCGCCAAAATAAACGCCGTAACGCGCTGTGGCAATATGTGCGAACTCTGTTATTCCACAGAGCCGCTAGAAGGAATGCCGCAGCGCTATATGGCGATGTGTGCGAACTCACTTAACACCACTGAGTCGCAAAATAAACATGCTAGGGCGCTGTCTAGCGTTGAAAGCGAACCCTGTTACGTCACAGAGCCACAGAGACAAACTTCTGTGTCCTGTCAGGCACCCAGATACACAGTTGACTGCTAAGCGAACATAGAACGTGATCATGCGCTAATGTCCTCGTGGGAATCACCCGCAATCTATGGCGTCTGAACGCCAGGCCCTGAATACGGCAATCAAACTCCTCACCGGTTATGCCGGTAATCTAGGGCATCTAGGACACTGACTCTGACCAGCTAGCATACCAAGCTCCTCACCGATTAAGTCGGTATTGTAATGGCGTATTTCAGCCGCCCTAACCACACACACGCATGACCACACTGGCGCAAAGCATATAACGGTTGATATTAGCGCATGGCGGCCCAGCCATGCCACCCTTTTATAGTAACAGCTACAGGACCTGCCAGAAACAAGGACCAATGAGAAACTGTTCCAAAACACATGTAGTTTCAGGACCTTCCTGGCGGACGAATAGGAGCTGCTGCAGTACCTGAACATGTGACCCCTGATCTCCAATGAGAGATCTTACCCTGGGCATGCTCTGAAGGGGAAACGCAGGACTTCATCCCAAAGACGTCTGCTCCAGCACTGGCTATAATAGCAGATCCAGGAGAGGCAGCAGCAAGTCTCTGCACAGTGTTGGAATGGGCAAGACGCTGGGACCGACGTCTCTGCTGAGCGGGCTCCACTGCAGCCGGAGATGAATGGGGGACCGCAGCGGGACTGGTTCGAGACTCCCCTTGTGCAGCAGCGGGAACTCGAACCCTAACATAGGCCTGGACAGAAATGATGGTACCATTAACTTAATATTTTGTTTTGAGGCAATCACTGCAATCAAACAATTCCTGTAACTGTCAATGAGACTTCTGCACCTCTCAACAGGTATTTTGGCCCACTCCTCAAGAGCAAACTACTCCACTAGTCTCGTGTTTAAAGGTTGCCTTTTCCAGAAGGCATGTTTCAGCTCTTTCCAAAGATGTTCAATAGGATTTAAGTCAGGGCTCATAGAAGGCCACTTCAGAATAGTTCATTGTTTTCCTCTTAGCCATTCTTAAGTGTTTTTAGCTGTGTGTTTTGGGTCATTATCCTGTTGCATGACCCATGACCTGAGACTGAGACCAAGCTTTCTGACACTGGGCAGCACATTTCTCTCTAGAATCCCTTGCTAGCCTTGAGATTTCATTGTACCCTGCACAGATTCTAGAAACCCTGTGCCAGATGCAGCAAAGAAGCCCCAGAACATAACAGAGCCTCCTCCTTGTTTCACAGTAGGGACAGTGTTCTTTTCTTGATTTGCTTCATCTTTCCATCTGTGAACATAGACCTGATGTGCCTTGCCAAAAAGTTCCATTTTTGTCTCATCTGTCCATAGGACATTCTCCCAGAAGCTTTGTGGCTTGTCAACATGTAGTTTGGCAAATTCCCGTCTGGCTTTTTTATGAATTTTTTCAACAATTATGTCCTCCTTGGTTGTCTCCCATGAAGTCCACTTTGGCTCATACAAAGACGGATGGTGCGATCTGACACTGATGTTCCTTGAGCTTGAAACTCACCTTTAATCTGTTTAGAAGTTTTTATGGGCTCTTTTGTTACCGTTCGTAGTATCCGTCTCCTTGATTTGTCATCAATTTTCCTCCTGCGGCCATGTCCAGGAAGGTTGGCTACAGTCCCATGGAGCTTAAATTTCTGAATAATATGTGCAACTGTAGTCACAGGAACATCAAGCTGCTAGGAGATAGTCTTATAACACTTACCTTTAACATCTTTGTCTATAATTTTCTTTCTAATCTCCTGAGACAACTCTTTCCTCTCTTCCTCTGGTCCATGTTGAGTGTGATACACACCATGTCACCAAACAGCACAGTGAGTATCTGTAGCCCTCTATATAGGCCCACTCACTGCTTACAAGATTGTAGACACCTGTGATACTAATTAGTGGACACCCCTTGCTTTAACATGTCCCTTTTGTCACATTATTTTCAAGGGTACCATCATTTCTGTCCAGGCTTATTTATTGAGTTATTTTTTTTTTAAATTCTGTGGAAGCATGGTTGAAAAGCAATGTCCGACTTTCATTTGTTCATTTTCATAGAATTTTGATTTATTATTACCTTTGTCAGATTCATGTTATTTCTGTGACCATTGTGGGTTTTTTGGTCATTAAGCGAGGGGTACCAACAATTTTGACCATGTGTGTATAACGTTCTGGAGGAATTTTGGCCCACTCATCTTTGCAGAATTGTTGTAATGCAGCCACATTGGAGGGTTTCTGAGCATGAACCAGCTTTTTAAGGTCATACTACAGCATTTCAATTAGATTAAGGTCAGGACTTTCACTGGGTCACTCCAAAGTCTTAATTTTGTTTTTCTTCAGAGGTGGACTTACTTGTGTATTTTGGATCATTGTCCTGCTGCATAATCCAAGTGCACTTCAGCTTGAGGTTATGATCAGATGGGTTGGACATTTTCCTTCAGGATTTTTTGGTAGACCACTCCTGGGAAGGTTGACCATTCATCCATGTTTTCCATGTTTTCACCATTTGTGGATAATGGCTCTCACTGTGGTTTGCTGGAGTTCCAAAGATTTAGAAATGGCTTTATAACCTTTTCCAGACTGACAGATCTCAAATACTTTGTTTCCCATTTGTTCTAGAATTTCTTTGGATCACGGCATAAGTGTCTAGTTTTTGAGAATCTTTTGGTCTTCTTCAGTTTGCCAGGCAGCTCCTATTTAAGTGATTTCTTGATTGAGAACATGTGTGGCAGTAATGAGGCATGGATGTTGCAAGGGAATTTGAACTCAACTTCCCAAAGATGTGATAAACCACAGTTGATTTATGCTTTAAGGAGGGGGGAGGCAATCACTTTTTCACACAGGGCCCTGTCGGTTTGGATTTCTTTTTCCCTTAATAATAAAGACCTTCATTTTAAAAAATTGCATTTTGTGTTTACTTATGTTATCTTTGTCTAATATTTAAATTTCTTTGGAGATCAGAAACATTTAAGTGTGACAAACATGCAAAAGAATATGAAACCCGGAAGGGGGAAAACACTTTTCACACATCTGTATATGTTTAATGCGACCAATGTGCAAGAAATCCAGTATGCAAGAGATTGGCGATGTTTGAATGAATCAATTTATTTTGTTAGAAAAATCCTGGCTGTAACATGCCCAGAGAGGATGCTACTGAGTAGCGTTAGTGAGTTCTGAAACTATGAATGCGTGGGATTGCTGTGTGAGATAATAAGTCATGAGGATGGTGGAGTTATCATTAGCATTCTTACCCAATCTTACCAAGTCCCATAGGTGTGTACAGAGAAGCTGCATTTTTCTGTGCCTATAGAGAACAGACTCGTGCAAATAAGCAGCCAGACAAAAAAACCAGAAAAAGAGATACTTGCAACATAGAAAGCTAGCAAGTAAGGGGAGGAATAAAACCTGTCAATTGGTGTGCCAAAGAGAAGCATGTAAAAGGCTCCAGCATGCATTACAGTCAGTGTAGTCTTCCACATGTGTAAGAGACTAGTCATTAAAGAGGGAGCACAGAGGCTTATTTGTGTGAATAAAAAGTGTGTTTGCCAACAGAGTGAAGATGAGCTGCCACAAGATGGAAAATTTGCCACAACAGATTGGAACATAAGGGCCGCCTATTCCCAACAATGAGAATTGTCATATATAAGCAGAGTCTGAGTGCTGATGATGAGAGATTATTATTATTATTACTATTTATTTCTACAGCATCATTGATTCCATGGTGCTGTACATGACAAGGGGTTACATGCAAATTACAGGTATCACTTACAGTAAACAAACTAACAATGACAGACTGCTACAGAGGGGAGAGGACCCTGCCCTTTCGGGCTTACATTCTACAGGATGGTGGGGAAGGAGACAGCAGGTTGGTGGGTCGCAGCAGTTCCGGTGTTGGTTGAGGCGATATCTCCGGTAGTGGTGAGGAGGTAGCAGGGTCATTGCAGGCTGTAAGCTTTCCTGAAGAGGTGGGTTTTCAGGTTCCGTCTGAAGGATCCGAATGTGGTTGATAGTCGGACGTGTTGGGGCAAAGAATTCCAGAGCATGGGGGATATTCGGGAGAAGTCTTGGAGGCGGTTGGGTGAGGAGCGAATAAGTGTGGAGGAGAGGAGGTCTTGGGAGGATCGGAGATTACGTGAGGGAAGATATCGGGAGATTAGTTCAGAGATATATGGAGGAGACAGGTTATAGATGGCCTTGTAGGTCAGTATTAGTAATTTGAACTGGATACGCTGAGGGAATGGGAGTCAGTGAAGAGATTTACAGAGGGAGAAGCGAAGGAGTAGTGAGGAGAAAGATGAATTAGTCGGGCAGCAGAGTTAAGGATGGACTGGAGAGGTGCGAGGGTGTTAGCAGGGAGGCCAGAGAAAAGGGTGTTGCAGTAGTCGAGGAGTGAGATGATGAGGGCGTGAACAATCATTTCAGTAGATTGAGGGTTGAGGAAAGGATGGATTCTTGAAATATTTTTGAGCTGAAGGCGACAGGAGGTAGAAAGAGCTTGGATGTGCGGTTTGAAGGACAGGGCAGAGTCAAGGGTTACTCCGAGGCAGCGGACTTCTGGTATGGGGGAAAGCGTGATGTCGTTAATTGTGATAGATAGGTCAGGTAAGGAAGATTTGTGGGATGGGGGAAAGATGATGAGTTCAGATTTGTCCACACTGAGTTTGAGGAAGCGGGAGGAGAAGAAGGAGGATATGGCTGATAGACACTCAGGGATTCTGGACAGCAGAGAGGTGACGTCTGGGCCAGAGAGGTAGATCTGAGTGTCATCAGCATACAGGTGGTACTGGAATCCATGGGACTTTATGAGTTGCCCCAGGCCAAGTGGGACTCCAACAGAGAGAGGGTGGGACTAGGAGGTAATGTGGGAGTGGGAGACACTGTAAGAGCTGTGAGACTATGGAACTCTCTGCCGTCTAATGTTGTAATGAGTGATTCCCTACTAAAATTTAAGAAGGGACTGGATGCATTTCTTGAAAAGTATAATATTATAGGCTATATTCACTAGTTTCCTAGATATTGCGTTGATAGAGGTTGTTAGTCTGATTGCCGTATGTGGAGTCGGAAAGGAATTTTTTTCCCCAATGTGAAGCTTACTGTTTGCCACTTGGGGCTTTTTTGCCTTCCTCTGGATCAACATGTTAGGGCAGGTTAGGATAGGATATGGGTTGAACTAGATGGACTTAAAGTCTTCCTTCAACCTTAATAATAACTATAACTATGAATGTGCGGTTGGAAAGGTATGAGGAGATCCAGGAATGGGCGAGGTCCTTGACGCCAAAGGAGGAGAGAATCTGTAGTAGAAGGCAGTGGTCAACTGTGTCAAAAGCAGAGGACAGGTCAAGAAGCAGGAGTATAGAGTATTGTCCGTTCGCTTTGGCTGTAAGTAGGTCATTAGTAATTTTGGTCAGGGCTGTCTCAGTGGAGTGATGGGGCCGGAAACCAGATTGTAGAGTGTCAAAGAGCAAGTTAGAAGAGAGGTGGTAGGAAAGCTCAGCGTGGACGTGCAGCTCCAGGAGTTTGGAAGCGAATGGGAGCAGCGATATTGGGCTATAGCTGGACATAGCGGTTGGGTCGAGGGTTGGCTTTTAAGGATAGGCGTGATTGTGACATGCTTGAAAGCAGAAGGGAAGGTACCGGAAGTTAGTGATAGGTTGAAGAGGTGGGTTAGGGATGGGATAATAGTGGTGGTGAGATTGGGGAGGAGGTGGGTTGGGATGGGGTCAAGTGCACAGGTTTTGAGGTGCGATTTGGAGAGGAGACAATTAAGCTCCCCTTGGGTTATGTTGGAGAGGGAGGTTATGGGGTTAGGGCATTGGTCTGGTATACAAAGGGGTTGTGGTGGTTGAACAATGAAGACTTGCTTTGTTTGGTCGATCTTATTTTTTAAGTGTGTGGCAAAGTCCTCAGCAGAGATGAGGGAGGTAGGAGGGGGCAGTGGTGGGCGGAGGAGGGAGTTAAAAGTATTGAATAACTGTTTGGGGTTGTAGGATAGGGAAGATATGAGGGTTGTGAAGTAGGCCTGTTTAGCAGAGGTGAGGGCAGATTTGAAAGAGAGTGTTGTTTGTTTGAATGCAGTGAAGTCGTCTTGCAAATTTGTTTTTTCCAACGCCGCTCTGTAATTCTGTACACTTGCCGGAGCTTTTTAGTGGTGTTATTGTGCCAGGGTTGTCTGTTGGTACGTCGCACTCTGCCATGACCGTGACCGTGTCAATAGCCGATGCGAGAGTGGCATTGTAGAAAGCAGTGGCACTGTCTGTGTCGTGGAGTGAGGATATGAATGCCAGTGGTAGAATAGAGTCACAGAGTGTGTGGATATCTAGGTGTGCAAGGTTTCTGCGGGGGTGCACGTGTTGCTGGACATGGGTGACAGGAGAGGAGGACAGGGATGAGTAAGTGAGTAGATGGTGGTCGGATAGAGGGAGAGGGGAGGTGGTGAAGTTAGATAGAGAGCAGAGGCGGGTGAAGACCAGGTCTAATGTATGTCCGTTCGTGTGGGTGGCTGAGGAGGACCACTGAGTAAGTCCAAAGGATGAAGTAAGGGACAGGAGTTTGGAGGCTGCTGACTGAAGGGTATCAGAGGGGATGTTGAAGTCACCCATGATGATGGTGGGGATGTCAGTGGAGAGAAAGTGAAGAAGCCAGGTAGAGAATTGGTCGATGAAGGCAGTGGTCAGGCCTGGAGGTCAGTATATGACGGCCACTTGGAGGTTGGAGGGAAAGTAGATGCGGACAGAGTAAAGTCCACTTGAACTGTTGCTGGAGTCCATCTGTATATCATTTGCTATCACTGAGTGCCGAAACCACTTGGATTAACAAGGTTTAGTCTATCCATACTATTTAAAGAGACACAACAAATCACCTGTGTATACCCTTACAAGCATGACAACTACACCACAGAGACTTGCAGTTTTCACTTACTCTTTTCAGCATTTCCATTTAGGAAATATATGTGAATTTTAGCCATAAACTACTCTATCCTGTTATATTGAGAACTTTAGCACAGTCAGATTGCAATAATAGCATTTGCAGTTGAGACATTCAGATCAGAAATGTTACTAGTATCCTATGACAGTGCCATGATCATGTTAGTACATTGCATAGTGCAACAATATTCAGCCATGTGCTTGATTTTTGAAAATGTTTGCAGGAAGAGTGGATAAAATATTTGAACTAAATAACCACAAGGTTGTCTGCCTATATTTGGCCATGTGGCGGTCCCAAAATAGGAAAGGGGATAAACACACACTAAAAGGACAAAAGCAAAGGGACACATCTTCTAATTCTCTGAATTATTAAATTCAGTTTTTTTTATTCAGTCACATTGATAAAGGGGTTTAAAATCAAGCACATAATCATGTTGTCTACCTTTTCAAACGTTTGTGGAAGAAAGGGTTGTTCTAAAGAACTCACAGAATCACAGGATGTCACCATTACAAGTCAGTGAGTAAAATTTCTTCCTTTCTAATTATTCTACAATCAACTTCAGCAACACAGTCATGAAGTGGCAGACCACTTACTGTTATAAAACTGGGTCAACCGTATGCCAAGAATCATAGTCCAAAAAGGTCACAAACTCTGCTAATTCAATAACTGAATAAAACTTCCAAACATACTCTGGCATTAATGTCAGCACAAAAACTGTGTTTTCTTCTTTCACTAGAAACTGCAGTGCCAAATGGTGTGAAGTTTGACGCTTCTGCACTCTGGAGCAGAAATAAACGTGTTTTGTGAAATCTGATGGATGAGCCTGGGTATGCCAAAAGCCACGTTAATTGCATGACTGCCTTGTGCCAACTGTAAAGTTTGGTGAAGGAGGGATAATGGTAAGGTGTTTTTTTTTGGGAATTAGCCTAGGCCCCTTAGTTCTAGTGAAGCAAAATCTTATGGTGGTCGTCCACTTTATCCTGTTAGTGCAGCTTTGCTCACAAACTGTACAGCACTTCTGTTCATACAATGGTAGCTGGTGGAGAACCATGTGACCAGAACAGTCCATCAGACTTCTCCAAAAGAAAAGCAGGTTTTCAATTTAAAATGTCTTACAATTGGAGGAATCATATGGACTTGTCTGGTCACATTCTCCTCCACAAGCAGCCACTGTATGGACAGAAACTGGTCAGTTTGTGAGGCAAGTTTTACTAACAAGACAAAGTGACTGACCCCTTTAATGTTTCAGCATACCAAGACATTTTTGACAAAATTATTGTCACAGCCGTACCCGCCTGCCAGTGTCTCAGCCGTGCCCACCTGCCAGTGTCTCAGCCATGCCTGCCTGCCAGTGTCTCAGCCGTGTCTGCCTGCCCGTGTCTCAGCTGTGCCCGCCTGTCCATGTCTCTGCTGTGCCCGCCTGTCAGTGTCTCCGCCGTTCCCGCATGTCATTGTCTCAGCCGTACCCGCTTGCCAGTGTATCAGCCATGCCCACCTGCCAGTGTCTCAGCTGTGCCCACCTGCCAGGGTCTAGCCGTGCCCGCCTGCCCGTGTCTCAGCCGTGCCCACCTTCCAGTGTCTCAGCTGTGGCCGCCTACCCACCAGAGTGCTCCCTTCCTGTCCGCCAGTCGAGCCTGCTCCTGTCCTAGCATTCCATCCCTCAGTGGGATCAGCAGCCACTGCCAGACACCACCCTGGAGTAGTACCTGGCAGCTACCTGCCGCACAAGCCTGACCTCACCATCAGAGGCTCCAGTGAACACCAAGGTAGCTGCTTAGTCACTCCCCTTCCAGGGTAGTCTGGTTTGTGGCACAGTGGGGCCACACCCCCACGCTCACGCCAACCAGTCAGGGCGGGAGCGTAACAGTTTGCACAGGCCATGGTCCCCACTGAGTCTCATGTTCTTTCGCTCTTGGAGCAATCAAATTAATTCTTTACCCGATCTGAAGTTCAGACTTTTGTTGCACCACCCACAATCATAGTCTCTAATGAGTTACTTAATTGTTTTGAGGCATGCGCTCCTAAAACTGAACCCCCAGCAGAGCCGCCATATATCGATGGGGATCCAAACCAGTGCCGTATGTTCTTAGAGAGGTGCCTACGATTCTTCAAATGGCATGCTCCCCATTTTGCCTTTGATCGGGTAAATGTAGGATTCCTAATGTCCTACCTAACCGGAGATGCCTTGGAGTGGCTTAACCCTCGCTGGGAAGCAGGGGATCCCATCACCTCGAGTCTTCCAGCCTTCCTGGTGGCCTTCTGCAAAGCCTTCAATATGCCTAGTACAGCATCTCCTGAAAAGTCTTCCCCTCAAGCTTCCAGAAACAGACCAAATAAAAAAAACCTGTGGGAAAATCGTCTCATCCATCCATGACCGTCCATGATTCACCTGTTCCACAGCCTGCCAAGACAAGCTCCGATGCAAGATCCAAGAAGTCTAATAAAAATGGGTTGGCAAAGCTTCAGCCGGAGTCTAGTCCTGAGAAAGAACATCCAGACAGTCTCTGCCTTGTGAAGCCTATACTCCAAAACCCTGGGCCAGTAGGAGAAGCGGCCACTTGGCGAGAGTACTCCCTCTCCAGCGAGTCTAGATGTGATGATGGAGCGCCCACCAGGGCAGTTGGGATGATCAGTACCGGGCCACTTCTTAAAGGGACAGTGTCATGGCAGCAGTGACCCGGTCCGTGGCCCTGGGCGTCCAATAAAAGGGGAGATGATAAAAAGGGATAATAAAAAGTTTGTAATAAAGTGTTCGTGAAGCCACCCATGGTATTCGGTCAAGGGACCGACGCTGTAATGCAGATCCGCTGGGATGACAGGGCAGCAAAGATGGTTAAGCTCTCCACGGGTAGAGCTGTGTCCCAGGGCAGTTAGGACGATAAAGGTGAGGTTGGAGGTGAGTGTGGTGCAGTGCAGATGACGCAGGAAAGATTCAGAAGACACAGCAGAGTGCAGTTTCCTTTACCTTTTACTGAGCAGTGCAGGTACAGTTCGGGGCTCAGGTTACAAAAGGTTCTAGAGCCGGTCAGCCTGAAAGCAATTTGGGAATCTCCTTAGGTGGGTTGTGAGTCCTCCTTTCTAGCGCCATTCTCTGAGGTACTTGCTTCTGTACACTCTATTCAAGTTCCTCTCTCTGTCTGCTACTTAGGTAGAACTCCACTTGCATGACAGGCAACTGTAGTCTGCTTCAGGGATCGCTCCTGTCTGGCGTCTCCGATTCACACGTGCTGCTGTGTCAACAAGTATCAGTTGGGGACAGAGGATCTGCGGTCTTCTGCCCTCCGGATTCTGCTTCCGGGGCTTTAGTACCCACATAGCCTCGGGCTCCGGTGCTCGGTCACTGGCTCTCAAGCATGGGTGAGCTCAGATGGAGCTCCTATCCCCAGCTCCTCTCCACACATCCTCTCTCAACCTTGTTCAGGCTCTAACTCCTCACTAACTTCCTGCTTCTGACCAGAGAGAGCAGCTCCCCTGAAGTCGGGTTAGAGTTCCCCCTGCTGGCCTCTAGCAGGAACTGTGTTGTATGCTGAAACTACCTGTAAGGGGATTCCTTCTTTGCTTCCAGGCATGACATCACTCCCCCCCTGGAGGGAGGCAAGGCCACTGTGGCAACTGGACTCCTGGTGTGCCACAATGACGTCTCCAATGAAGGGGAAGCTGTGGCGTTCTCTCTACATGGCTCCAACTATACCGATGTTCTGTTCCCAGGAGCCTCTTGATTGTCTTCCTCTGGGTAACGGGCTGAAGATGGATCCTGAGTGCATACCTTCAGTTCCCATGAGGCCAGCGTGTCAAGATACCAAGACAGAGGTTTACTCATCCTCTAACCTGGAAGAGGTGGTCCAGGTTTTTCAGGGTAGCGGGCTGAAGATGCTTCCTGAATGTATGCCTTCAGCTTCCATGTGGCCAGTTTGTGAAGATACCAAGACAGAGGTTTACTCATCCTCTAACCTGGAGAAGGTGGTCCAGTTTTTTCAGGGTAACCATCTGAAGATGGATCCTGTGTGTATGCCTTCAGCTCCCATGAGGCCAACGGGTCAAGATACCAAGACAGAGGTTTACTCATCCTCTAAACTCGAAGAGGTGGTCCAGTTTTTTCAGGGTAACGGGCTGAAGACGCTTCGTGAATGTATGCCTTCAGCTGCCATGTGGCCGGTTGGTGAAGATACCAAGACAGAGGTTTACTCATCCTCTAACCTGGAGGAGGTGGTCCAGTTTTTTCAGGGTAACGAGCTGAAGATGCTTCCTGAATGTATGCCTTCAGCTTCCATGTGGCCGGTTTGTGAAGATACCAAGACAGAGGTTTACTCATCCTCTAACTTGGAGGAGGTGGTCCAGTTTTTTCAGGGTAACGGGCTGAAGATGGATCCTGTGTGTATGCCTTCAGCTCCCATGAGGCCAACGGGTCAAGATACCAAAACAGAGGTTTACTCATCCTCTAAACTCGAAGAGGTGGTCCAGTTTTTTCAGGGTAACGGGCTGAAGACGCTTCCTGAATGTATGCCTTCAGCTTCCATGTGGCCGGTTGGTGAAGATACCAAGACAGAGGTTTACTCATCCTCTAACCTGGAGGAGGTGGTCCAGTTTTTTCAGGGTAACGAGCTGAAGATGCTTCCTGAATGTATGCCTTCAGCTTCCATGTGGCCGGTTGGTGAAGAAACCAAGACAGAAGTTTACTCATCTCTGCTTTCCACCAATCTGGAGGAAGAGGCCCAGGTCATTGTGGAGGTTGACTTCACTGGGCACCAAGAGACTGGGCATCTTGTGATTCCTGATGGCACGCCTAACTCATTTTACCCGAAGGATGTCGTGATGGCCTGGACTGTGTGTGGTCCAATACTTCTTCTGCAGGTCTTCCTGGCAGGCTTGAAGAGGGGGCGTAAAGGAAGGGGTACTGTAAAAACCCTGCTGGCATCACTGCATGGCCTCCCATCCCCCACCTGCCTTACATACCAACTTACTCACTACTCCAGGCCATGATGTGAATTCTATCTTCTGCCATCTCCATGCTGTGGGCCTTATATCTCCTGCCTGCTCTGTGCATGCTTTCTGGCTGTGTGCATAGTGGGCGGCACCAGCACTTCCTGGTTCTTATAGTCAGTGTGCACCATCCAAAGGTGTCCCCAGCCAATTGCCAAGAGGCCTCTGGTATTTAAGGCATCCTTGTCCATAGGAGGATGCCTGTGCAATGCTCTATCTCAGTTAGTATCTTGCTGCTCAGCTGCCAGGTCCTGTCCTGTTGTCTGCCTTCTCTGGGGGCTTAATACCCAGACCTGTTACTGTGCTTTCATACCCTGGTGTTTACCAGTGTTTCTTGCTTAGTCCGTCACCCTGGGGGCAGAATACCCAGGCCTTCGTCCTTAGTTCCTGTTCCTGTACCTGACCTTGTCTGTACTTCGTCCTATTTCTCTGTCCATTGTATCCTTGTCTGTAGCCTTTCCCTGCTGTGTCTATCCTTGTGTCCTCTCCTTCTGCCCAGTTCTCGTTCCTTGTTCCTGCGGTTCTGCCCTTGCTACGCACTCCTGCGGTTCTGCCTTTGCTCCGCACTCCTGTGGTTCTGCTTTTGTTCCGCACATCTGCTGTTCTGCCCTTGCTCCGCACTCCTTGCGGTTCAACTCGCTGCATTGCAACCAGCGACTCTGTTCTGTTCTCCGCTCCGCAACCTTGCGGTTCTGCTCCGCTCTCGTTCCGCTTCCTGCGGTTCTTTATCTGTCCCTGCTCCTCCAGTCTGAACAAGTCCTTACCTGTTTCCACACACTACTCTTAACTGTCCGTGTTTCTGTCCTTCACGAGTCCGTCCTTGCTTCTCCAGTCTGAACAGGTCTCTACCTGTTCCCATACACCACTCATACCTGCCCGTGTTCCTGGGCTCTCCAAGTCAGTTCCTGTCCCTTTTGTCTCTGCCGTGCCTGCCTGCCAGTGTCTCAGCTGTGCCCGACTGCCAGTGTCTCAGCCGTGCCCGCATGCCAGTGTTTCAGCTGTGCCCGCCTGCTAGTGTCTCAGCCGTGCCCCTGCCAGTGTCTCAGACGTGGCCGCCTACCCACCAGAGTGTTCCCTGCCTCTCCGCCAGTCGAGCCCACTCCTGTCCTAACGTTCCATCCCTCAGTGGGATCAGCAGCCACAGCCAGACACCACCCTGGAGTGGTATCTTGCAGCTACCTGCCGCACAAGCCTGACCTCACCATCAGAAGCTTCAGTGAACACTAAGGTAGCTGCTTAGTCATGCCCCTTCCAGGGTAGTCTGGCTTGTGGCACAGTGGGGCCACACCCCCACCCTCGTGCGAACCACTCAGGTGGTGAGCGTAACACTATTGGGTTACTAATGGGGAAGTCTTATAGACACCTCTACATTACTATCCCCTGTGCTTGAGGTCACCTAACAAAGGTGACATCAACCCCAAACCGATTAGCAAACTTGCCACCGCCACAGGGCAAATGGGAAAAGCGGGGCAAAACACTAGAATTGGAGCATCTTTCGGATGTGACATTTCTGGCGCGGCTGTGGGCTGATGTTGGTAGCAGGGGAATATATCTCTGATCCCTTCCCAGGCTAATAATATCAACTCCCAGCTCTCTGTTTAACCTTTGCTGGTTTTAATTTATACGGGGACCCAGCATCATTTTTTTTCTGGGGCCCCTGTAAATTCACCAGGAAAGGCTAAACAAACAGCTGTAAGCTGTTATTAACTGACTGGGAACCTTATGGGATATTATCCTTTGTCCCAGATTATTAACATAAGCTCCCTGCTGGTTATGAAAATTGCATGAGAGCTCATGCCGTTTTTTCATTTACCGTATATACTCAAGTATAAGCTGACCCGAGTATAAGCCGACCCCCTAATTTTGCCACAAAAAACTGGGAAAACTTATCGACTCGAGTATAAGCCTAGGGTGGAAAATGAGGCAGCTACTGGTAAATTTCAAAATAAAAATAGATACCAATAAAAGTAAAACTAAAGTAGGTTAAAAGTTTTTGAATAGCCATATTGAATCAGGAGCCCCATATGCTGCTCCATAGATTATGCCCCATATGTTGCTCCACAGATTATGCCCCATATGCTGCCCCATAAGATGCTCCACAGATTGTGCCCCATATGCTGCCCCATGTATTATGCCGCACTAGATGCTCCATAGATTGTGCCCCATATGCTGCCCCATGTATTATGCCCCCATATGAAGCTCCATAGATTATGCCCCATATTCTGCCCCATGTATTATGCCCCATAAGATGCTCCATAGATTGTGCCCCATATGCTGCCCATGTATTATACCCCATATGATGCTCCATAGATTGTGCCCCATATTCTGCCCCATGTATTATGCCCCACGAGATGCTCCATAGATTGTGCCCCATATTCTGCCCCATGTATTATGCCCCCATATGATGCTCCATAGATTGTGCCCCATATTTTGCCCCATGTATTATATGCCCCACAAGATGCTCCATAGATTATGCCCCCATATGCTGCTGCGAATAAGAAAAACAATTAAAAAAAAAGACATACTCACCTTCTCGTCGCTGGGGGCCAGGTGCTGGTGCCCTGAGCAGGCGGGGACACCGGCGCGCTATTGGGGACAGGTGCTGGTGTCACCGCTGGCTCAGGCCCCGGAACCTGCAATATTCACCTGTCCTTGGTCCACCGCTGCACGCCGCTGTCTTCCGGGTCCTCTGTCAGTGAATGCTCAGACAGAGGGCGCAGCGCGCACTAACCACATCATCACGCCCTCTGACCTGAACATTCACAGCCAGAGGACGTGAGGACACAGCGGCGAGCAGCGGTGGAATGGGGACAGGTGAATATCGCATATACTCACCCCTCCTGGCGCAGTCTCTGCAGCCACTGCTCTTCTCCCATGGTCTCTGGCAGCTATTCCTAACTTCAGCGGTCATGTAGTACAGGTCATTAAAGTCATGAATATGCGCATATTTATGACTTCAATGAACGGTACCACGTGACCAATGAAGTTAGGAATAGCTGCTGGAAACCATGGGAGAAGAGCAGGGGCTGCAGAGACCGCGCCAGGAGGGGGTGAGTATATAGGACAGCTGAGTTCCCGCTCCCCCACCGACCCCCTGGTATATGACTCGAGTATAAGCCGAGAGGGGCACTTTCAGCCCTAAAAAATGGGCTGAAAATCTCGGCTTATACTCGAGTATATACGGTAATTCTTTATTTTAGACAGGCGTCACACAGCTGCTGCTGAATAAATTTCCTATCATGGTCACCTGGTTGTGCTGATCACAGGGAGACTAGGCGACAATGATGAGAGCTGCCTTCAGCAGCCGGCACCTGAGATCAGCATGAACTATACTGCTTTTCCCAGGCGCTGGTATGGGTCACACGGATGGCACAAGAATGTGAAATGCAGACACACGGTCAGCAAATGGATACACAGAAGTCACATACGTACATATGAATGTCACACGGACAGGGATCTCACCAGTACTGGTTTTTACTGTACAGGAATCACCAGGATGTGTGAAGGAGGCCTCAGTGAGTAAAGTAGCAATAGTAATAATAATAATAATAATATGGTTCCACTCTACCACACTAATTTAAATGTTATTTTTTCTGAATTATCAATTTATTGTTGGGTGTTTCACGATCATGGATCTAAACATTTAGACAAATGTGTTCAGCATTAGTGTTGAGCATTCCGATACTGCAAATATCGGGTATCGGACGATATTCGCGGTACCGGAATTCCGACACTGATACTTTTTGCATATTGAATACCGGAATCGGAAGTTCCCATACATAATCAATACTGTAAAATCACACTGACAGCTCACAAAACACTAGATATATACACATAGAATACATATATATGTATATATACATGTCATTGTGACATACAGTATATATATATATATATTTATAGTTCATACACTTCTACATAATATAATAGCCGCTAATTCAATTGCCGGCTTTTGTGAAATTACAGAACCACCCAACATGAAATGACACATGGTTTACATACAGTTAACCATGTCATTTCATGTAGTTTGATATATGGTTTTCACTAACAATTACATGAGTGTATGTGTGCAAAATTTCATACATGTAGGGGTTAATTAAAGGTGTAAATTCGTTGAAAAAAAATGCGTGGGCTCCCGTGGTATTTTCTACACCAGACAGGGAAAACCAGCGAGTGGGGGCAGATAATATTAGCCTAGGGAGGGTGCAATCATTTAGTGCCCCCCTGGCTACTAACATCTGCCCCCAGCCACCCCAGAACAGGCAAATCTATAATTAGATGCGCCCTTTCTGGCACTTAGCCCGTCTATTCCCATTGCCCTGTAGCGGTGGCGAATGGGTTAATAATGGGTTAAAGCCACCTTGCTATTGAAAGGTGACTTTAAGCTGTCAATTAGACAACTATCAATTATTAATCCTATTGTATGAAATAAAAATAAAACACACACACTATAATTAAAAATCATTTTAATGAAATAATAACACAGTTTTTGACCATCTTTTATTTTACAGGTAATCCGCACGAAGCCCTTGTTCACCTGTAATAAAAATAAAATAATAAAGCAACATTATTCTTACCTACCTGGTGCTCTGTCAGGTCCCACGCTGTAATCCTTCACAAATGGTTAAGTGGCTTACAGCTAGCAGCACAGCTAATGCTTTACACCTTTAATTAATCCCTACATGTATGAAATTTTGCACACATACACTCATGTAATTGTTAGTGAAAACCATATATCAAACTACATGAAATGACATGGTTAACTGTATGTAAACCATGTGTCATTTCATGTCGGGTGGTTCTGTAAATTCACAAAAGCTGGCAATTGAATTAGCGGCTATTATACTATGTAGAAGTGTATTAACTATAAATATATATATATATATATATATATATATATATGTGTCACAATGACATGTATATATATATATGTATTCTATGTGTATATATCTAGTGTTTACAAGGAAACAAAGGTTTTATTTTAATTCCGATATTTCTGTCCCATTGACTTGCATTGGTTTCCGGTATCGAAATCGGCGATATCCGATACTTTTTGGGTATCGGTCCAATCCAATCCGATCCTAAATTTCTTGATATCGGAAAGTTTAGCTCAACACTATTCAGCATGTTAAAGTATTATTTGGTGGATTATTTTTTTTACAGCTAGCAACTGCACAAGAGGAGAAGGTGAAGCAAAACTGACACGCTGAGGGAATATTAACCAATAAAAGTACAATTTCTAACAAATTTATTCCCAAATTAGCTGTTGGTAAGGGTGGAATCTGCATTTGCATTATTGGATAGCTTTTAGATAGGGTTCGTAACTATCATGGCTTTCACTCTGCAAGTGGTTGGCTACTGACTAAATAATCTTTAGAAAGGACATACAACCTACTAGTGCATAACTCTAAGCAGAACACCTGGGATGGTTGAGAACTATTATGTCAGCAACATGTACTGTATGTAGTCACTGAAGGATCGGCTTTTACAGCAGGATGGCAAAGCTCATGTGCACATTAAGGTTTAAGTCAGCAACTAAATTTATCTTAAGAGTCACTGCAATAAGAATGACAGTCATGCTTCTGAACAAACAAAACCCTGAGAGCATATGAGGTCTCAGATCAAGGAAGAGACCTTACATGACTCTAAAATAAGGTTACTCCGGTATTTTTGAGTACATTTCTAGCAGGCGTAATACGCTAAACCTAGAATATGGTAGAAAACAGATTTTTACTTGATTTAGACTTGCTTACATGTGTCAAGTGAAACCATATTCCCAAAGCATGTATTTCCCATAAAGCAATAAGATTAGTTAGTTAAAGAATATTTTACACACGATACACTGCAATAACCACTGTATATAATATACATAATTTAGTGTGTATGGCAGTATATGCTATTCTGATGGGAACAAACGAGCCCACTGCAACAAACTATCATTAGTAGATGCATATTCCCTCACATAAACACTAGATTTCCAGCTTTCCTAGAAAATGAAGAATCCAAACTGGAATGAAATTCTGTAGTATGCAACAGATTGTGGAATCCCAATAAATATTACAGCAGCAAGATAAACAAGTGACTCATCCAATGGACTTCCAAGACTTATGGCGAATCACTTATATGTCCACAAGTGGCACTACAGATGATTGCAGGCAACATTAGCTGGTACTACGTTACACATAATATGCTTAACCCCTTCATGATCTTGCGATTTTCTATGCAAATTGCCTCTTCAGAGAAAAAGAGGACTTGAACTCTATAGCGCCACCTGTTGGAACTAGAGATCCTACAAGTCACAATCAACCCTTTAACGAGTCTTGCAATATGACTTAGGCTGAAGTCACACACAACGTCAAAAAAATCGGTCCGTTTTTGACGAACGAGAATCGCACAAATGTTTCCTGAACAGTGATCCGTCTGTCATCCGATTGGAATGCGAGGATGCGATTTTGTCGCATCAAAATATCCGTGTGTCATCCATATGGCATCCGTACGGCGAGATTTTCTCGCCGGCTTGCAAAACCGACATATAATGGATCCAAATGACAGTTTTTAAATCACAAAAGAAAGATGTCAGAGGGACCACAGCATCAATGATGTCAGAGGGAGACGACAGCATCAGTGACGTCAGAGGGAGTCCCCGGCTAACCTGAAGTGAACTGAATAGCGTGGGAAACAATCAATTAAGCTTCCCACACTAATCAGCTCATCTCCTGTCAGCTGCTGAGATGAGCTCATTCATTCGGGGGTTTACAGTGGGGCTGGCAGCATTAGCAGCAGTCCTTGCTGTAAACCTGTTAACCCTTTCAGATAAATTGTAGCGGGGGAAGTGACTGAACGCCAGAGAGGTAAGAATATGGTTGCTTTATTATTTTATTTTTATTACAGGAGAACAAGGGATTCGGAAGGATTACCAGTACAGTAAAATATGGTCAAAAGCTATGTGTATTTATTTCATTAAAATATTTTAAAATTAATGTGTGTGTGTTTTTTTAACCATTTAATACAATAGGATTAATAATGGATAGTTGTCTAATTTAATTAATACCTACACGTATGAAATTTTGCACACATACACTTATATAATTGTTAATCAAAACCATACATCAAACTACATGGAATGACATGGTTTACTGTATGTTAACCATGAGCCATTTCATGTCGGGTTCTGTAATGATTTTACAGAAGCCGGCAATTGAATTAGCAGCTATTCTGCCATGTAGAAGTGTATGACCTATAAATATATATATATATATAGTATATGTCACAATGACATGTATATATATATATATGTATTCTATGTGTACATATCTATTATTTCCATTCTTTATTAAACCTGTCAGTCTGATTTTACAGTAAAGCCGGGGATGAATTGCCAGCTTTTCTAAAGGACACCGGTGCGTATTTCTCGCAAGTCACACGTGTGGTCCGTGTGTAATCCGATGCTTTCACGCACACATAGACTTGCATTGGCGAGTCGGATCCGAAAATCGGTGACAATCCCAGCATGCTGCGATTGTCTCGGCCCGAGAAAAACGGCCGAGAAAAAATCGGATGCTGGGAGCTGCCCCATAGATTAACATTGCACTCGTCCGTTTTTGTCGCCAGTGTGACTCCGGCCTAAGGATAAAAACCAAATCAGAATCTCAATTTGCAGACATGGTGTTTCGGGCTATTGGCCCTCGTCAGTGCAAAGTATGAGCACTGATTTGGCTAGGTGAGAGGCTCTGGACTGAGGACTAAGGGGTAAGGTTTTCTATTGATTTTACCTTATAGCGCAGTGGAAAGGGGGAAACAAATTCCAAGTGCATGAAATTGCAAAAAAAAGTGCAAATCCACATAGGTTATTGGGAATTTTTTATTTACCATGTTCATTATATGGCAAAACTGACCTGGCAATGTGATTCTCCAGGTCAGTATAAGTATGCACTACAAACATGTATAGTTTTTTTTTTATTTAAGTAATGAAAAGAAAATTCAGAAATTAAAAAAAAAATGTTTTCGCTTATGTCGACATTTTACAAAACGATTTTCATTTTTTGGAGATCTGGGGCTGATTGAGGGCTTATTTTTGTGCCCTGAGCTGACGTTTTTATTCATACCATTTTGGGGTAGATTAAATGTTTTAATCACTTCTTATTGCATTTTATTGCTATGTTGCAGTGGCCAAAAAACTGTAATTTTGGCATTTTGATTTTTTTTCTGTTACACAGTTGACTGGGCAGCATGGTGGCTCAGTGGTTAGCACTGCAGCCTTGTAGTGCTGGAGTCCTGGGTTCAAATCCCACCAATGACACCATCTGCAAGGAGTTTGTATGTTCTCCCTGCGTTTGCGTGGGTTTCCTCTGGGTACTCCAGTTTCCTCCCACATTCCAAAGACATACTGATAGGGAATCTAGATTAGCCCCATCTGGGACAGCAATGATACTGTGTGCAAACTGTAAATTGCTACGGAATATGTTAGCGCTATATAAAGATTATTAATATTTACTGATCGGATTCATTTAATTTATTTTATATTTTGATAGATCTGACATTTCTGAAAGCAGCAATACCAAATATGTGTATTTTTTATTTTTAAATGTTTTATTTTTCATGGGAGAAAAGGAGAGTCATTTTACGTTTTTTCATATTATTTTTTTTAATTTTCTCACTTTATACTGACATCAATATTCCCCTTAAGAGACTTGAAGCTGCGATCATCCGGTCGCCTGTACTCTAGCAGTGTTTCAGCCCTGCTATTTATAGCAGAGATGATGATCTCCCATGAACGTCGGCCAGGAGCGGGCATTCACAGAAGTATCACAATGAAAGGCATGGGGGTCTTCTGCACACCTCCATCTGTCATGACAGCCCATCAGCGTCCCACAATCACAACCCAATAGGTGGAATATAGGAAGTGCTTCCTGCTGATGCTTGTTAAATTCCCCTGTCTGTAATTCACTGTGGGATTTAACTGTTAACCCCTTTCTGCCATCCGACGTACTATCCCGTCCATGATAGCCAGGACAATCTCACCATGAACGGGACAGGATGTCGCAGCGATTGGACGCGCTCCCGGGGGGAGCGCGGCTGATCGCGGCCGGGTGTCAGCTGATTATCACAGCTGAGACCCGGCACTAGGTGCCAGGAGCGGTCACGGACCGCTCCCGCCACATTAACCCCTGGCACACCGCGATCAAACATGATTGCGGTGTACAGGGGGCACAGGGAAGCATTGCGCAGGGAGGAGGCTCCCTGCGTGCTCCCCTGAGACCCTCAGAACAGCGCAATGTGATTGCGCTCTTCTGAGGCCTTCCTCCCTGCAAGGCCCGGATCCAAGATGGCCGCGGCGTCCTGCAGGGAGGCGGCTTCCTCAATGCCTGCTGAGAGCAGGCGCTGAGGAAGCCTGCAGCACTGCCTGTCACATCGCCGGTCTGACAAAGTGCTGTGCACACTGTCAGACCAGCGATCTGACATTATACAGTGATGTCCCACCCTGGGACAAAGTAAAAAAGTTAAAATAATGAAAATCACAAGTGTAAAAAAAAATTCCAAAGTAAAGGAAAAAAAAAATATTTCCCAATAAATTCATTTCTTCCTGTAAATAAAAAAACCAAAACAATAAAAGTAAACATATTTGGTATCGCCGCATACGTAACGACCCGCCCTATAAAACTGTCCCACTAGTTGACCTCTTTAGTGAACCCCTTAAAAAAAAAAGCAAATAATCAATGCTTTATCATCATATCGCCGAACAAAAAAGTGGAATAATACGCGATCAAAAAGACCGATATAAATAAACATGGTACTGCTGAAAACGTCATCTTGTCCCCCAAAAAACGAGCCACCACACAGCATCATCAGCGAAAAAATAAAAAAGTTAGAGCTCGCAGAATAAAGCGATGCAAAAATAATTATTTTTTATATAAAATTGTTTTTATTGTATAAAAGCGACAAAACATAAAAAAAATGATATAAATATGGTATCGTCGTAATCATACTAACCCGAAGAATAAAACTGCTTTATCAATTTTATCACACGCAGAACGGTATAAATGCCCTCCCGAAAAGAAATTCATGAATTGCTGATTTTTGTTCATTCTAACCTCCCAAAAATCGAAATAAAAAGCGATCAAAAAATGTCAAGTGCTCAAAAATAGTACCAATAAAAACGTCAACTCGTACCGCAAAAAATAAGACCTCACATGACTCTGTGTGCCAAAATATGCAAAAATTATAGCTCTCAAACTGTGGTGATGCAAAAACTATTTTTTGCAATAAAAAGCGTCTCTTAGCGTGACAGCTGCCAATCATAAAAACCCGCTATAAATAGTAAATCAAATCCCCCTTTATCACCCCCTTAGTTAGGAAAAAATAATAAAATTAAAAAAATGTATTTATTTCCATTTTCCCATTAGGGTTAGGGTTAGGGTTGCGGCTAAAGTTAGGGTTAGGTTTGGGGCTAAAGTTAGGATTAGGGTTAGGGTTGGGATTAGGGTTAGGGGTGTGTTAGGGTTAGGTTTGTGGTTAGGGTTACGGTTAGGGTTGGGACTAGGGTTAGGGGTGTGTTGGGGTTAGGGTTGGAGTTAGAATTGGGAGGTTTCCACTGTTTAGGCACATCAGGGGCTCTCCAAATGTGACATGGTGTCTGATTTCAATTCCAGCCAATTCTGCGTTGAAAAAGTCAAACGGTGCTCCTTCACTTCTGAGCTCTGCCATGCGCCCAAACAGTTGTTTACCCCACATATGGGGTATCAGCGTACTCGGGACAAATTGCACAATAACTCTTGGATCCAATTTCTTCTGTTACCCTTGGGAAAATAAAAATTGGGGGCGAAAATATCATTTTTGTAAGAAAAAAAGATTTTTTTGTTTTTACGGCTGTACGTTATAAACTTCTGTGAAGAACTTGGGGCTTCATAGCGCTCACCACACATCTAGATAAGTTCCATGTTGGGTCTATTTTCCAAATTGGGGTAACTTGTGGGAGGTTTCCACTGTTTAGGCACATCAGGGGCTCTCCAAATGCGATATGACGCCCGCAGACCATTCCATCAAAGTCTGCAATCCAAAACGTCACTACTTCCCTTCCAAGCCCCGATGTGTGCCCATACAGTAGTTTTCTCCCACATATTGGGTATCAGCGTACTCAGGACAAATTGGACAACAACATTTGGGGTCCAATTTCTCCTGTAACTCTTGTGAAAATAAAATATTGGGGCAAAAAAATCATTTTTGTAAAAAAAAAAGATTTTTTATTTTTACGGCTCTACGTTATAAACTTCTGTGAAGCACTTCGGGGTTCAAAGTGCTCAGCACACATCTAGATAAGTTCCTTGAGGGGTCTATTTTCCAAAATGGGGTCACTTGTGGGGGGTTTCCACTGTTTAGGCACATCAGGGGCTCTCCAAATGCGATATGACGCCCGCAGACCATTCCATCAAAGTCTGCAATCCAAAACGTCACTACTTCCCTTCCAAGCCCCGACGTGTGCCTATACAGTAGTTTTCTCCCACATATTGGGCATCAGCGTACTCAGGACAAATTGGACAACAACTTTTGGGGTCCAATTTCTCCTGTTACCATTGTGAAAATAAAATATTGGGGGCGAAAAAATCATTTTTGTAAAAAAAAAGATTTTTTATTTTTTCGGCTGTATGTTATAAACTTCTGTGAATCACTTCGGGGTTCAAAGTGCTCATCACACATCTAGATAAATTCCTTGAGGGGTCTATTTTCCAAAATGGGGTTATGTGTGGGGGTTTTCCACTATTTAGGCACATCAGGGGCTCTCCAAATGCGACATGACTCCCGCAGACCATTCCATCAAAGTCTGCAATTCAAAACGTCACTACTTCCCTTCCGAGCCCCGACGTGTGCCCATACAGTAGTTTTCTCCCACATATGGGGTATCAGCATACTCAGGACAAATTGGACAACTTTTGGGGTCCAATTTCTCCTGTTACCCTTGGGAAAATAAAAAGTTAGGGACTAAAAGATCATGTTTGTGGAAAAAATTTATTTTCATGCTTGGGAGTTATAAACTTTAGTGAAACACATGGGGGTTCAAAGTTCTCACCACACATCTAGATAAGTTCCTTGAGGGGTCTAGTTTCCAAAATGGTGTCATTTGTGGGAGGTTTCCACTGTTTATGCAGATCAGGAGCTCTCCAAACACGACATGGCGTCAAGCCAATTCTGCATAGAAAAAGTCAAACGGCGCTCCTTCCCTTCCGAGCTCTGCCATGAGCCCAAACAGTGGTTTACCCCCACATATGGGGTATCGGCGTATTCAGGAGAAATTGCACAACAAATTTTGTGGTTCATTTTCTCTTTTAACACTTGTGAAAATAAAAAAAAAATTGGTTCCGAAGTAAATTTTTTGTAAAAAAAAGGTTAATGTTAATTTTTGCTTCCACATTGCTTCGGTTCTTGTGAAGCACATAAATGGTTAATTAACTTTTTGAATGTGGTTTTGAGCACCTTGAGGGGTAGATAATTTCCCTTTGGGGGTGTCTAGTTTCCAAAATGGGGTCACTTTTGGGGGTTTCTACTGTTTAGGCACATCAGGGGCTCTCCAAACGCGACCTGACGCCAGCAGAACATTCCATCAAAGTCTGCATTCGAGAACGGTGCTCCTTCCCTTGCGAGCTCTGCCATGCGCCCAAATAGTGGTTTACCCCCACATATGGGGTATCAGCGTACTCAGGACAAATTGCACAATAACTTTTGGGTCTTGTTACCCTTGGGAAAATAAAAATTGAGGTGAAAAGATCATTTTTGTGGAAAAAATATGATTTTTTAATTTTACGGCTCTACGTTATACACTTGTGTGTAGCACTTGGGGGTTCAAATTGCTCACCACAAATCTAGATAAGTTCCTTAGGGGGTCTAGTTTCCAAAATGGGGTCACCTCAGAGGCTCTCCAAATGCAACATGGCGTCCAATCTCAATTCCAGCCAATTTTGGTTGGAAAAAGTCAAATGGTGCTCCTTCCATTCCGAGCTCTGCCGTGCACCCAAACAGTGGTACCCCCACATATGGGGTATCAGCGTACTCAGGACAAATTGGACAACAACTATTGTGGTCCAATTTCTCCTGTTACCCTTGGGAAAATAAAAAATTGGTGACTAAAAGATAATTTTTGTGGGAAAAAAATAGGATTTTTTATTTTCATGCCCGGGCATTATAACCTTGTGTGAAGCACTTGGGGGTTCAAAGTGCTCACCACAGATCTAGATAAGTTCCTTAGGGGGTCTATTTTCCAAAATGGGGTCACTTGTGGGGGGTTTCCACTGTTTAGGCACATCTGGGGCACTGCAAACGGAACATGATGACCCCCATCAATGTCTGCATTCCAAAACGTTATTACTTCCTTTCCAAGCCCTGCCATGCACCCAGTTTCCCCCTCACATATGGGGTATCAGCGTACTGAGGACAAATTGTACAACAACTTTTGGGGTCCAATTTCCTTGGGAAAAATCAAAAATTTGGGACTAAAAAATAATTTTTGTGGAAAAATTTTTATTTTTTTTTTCTTCACACCCAGGCATTATAAACTTTTGTGTAGCATTTGGGGTTCAAAGTGCTCACAACAGATCTAGATAAGTTCCATAGGGGGTTAGTTTCCAAAATGGTGTTACTTGTGGGGGGTTTCCACTGTTTAGGCGCATCAGAGGCTCTCCAAACGCGACATGGCGTCCAATCTCAATTCCAGATAATTTTGGTTTGAAAAAGTCAAACGGCGCTCCTTCCATTTTGAGCTCTGCCGTGTGCCCAAACAGTGGTTTTCCACCACATATGGGGTATTGGCGTACTCAGGATAAATTGCACAACAACTTTATCTGTCCATTTTCTCCTTTTACCCTTGTGAAAATAAAAAAAAGTATGTAAAAGATCATTTTTGTGACTAAAAAGTTAAATATTCATTTTTTCCTTCCACGTTGCTTCCGCTCCTGTGAAGCAGGGGGTTAATAAACTTATTGAATGTTGTTTTCAGTACCTTGAGGGGTGCAGTTTTTAGAATGGTGTCACTTTTGGGTATTTTCTGCCTTATAGACCCCTCAAAGTGACTTCAAATGTGAGGTGGTCCCTAAAAAAAATGGCTTTGTAAATTTTTTTGTAAAAATGAGAAATCGCTGGGCAACTTTTAACCCTTATAATTTCCTACAAAAAAAAATTTGGTTCCAAAATTGTGCTGATGTAAAGTAGACATGTTGGAAATGTTATTTATTTACTATTTTGTGTGACATATTTCTCTGTTTTAAGGGAATA
This sequence comes from Oophaga sylvatica, assembly GCA_033576555.1. Taxonomy (NCBI): domain Eukaryota; kingdom Metazoa; phylum Chordata; class Amphibia; order Anura; family Dendrobatidae; genus Oophaga; species Oophaga sylvatica. Next base: position 157,016,846 of record JARQOD010000006.1, on the reverse strand, counting down.
AAAATTCAAAATTTGAAAATTGCTAAATTTTCGCCATATTTGCGTTTTTTTTCAAAAATAAACACAAGTTATATCAAAGAAATTTACCACTAATGTGAAGTACAATATGTCACGAGAAAACAGTCTCAGAATCGCGAAGATCCGTTGAAGCGTTCCAGTTATAACCTCATAAAGAGACAGTGGTCAGAATTGTAAAAATTGGTCCGGTCATTAACGTGCAAACCACACTTGGGGATGAAGGGGTTAACAACCACGGGTGGCGCACATGATTAAGTCAGCCATGATGTTGGGGGAAAGATGTGGGCTTGGCATGGGAGCTCTTATAAAAGGCAGGGACACGACCTTTGACGTAAATATACATCAAAGGTTGTGAAGGGGGTTAACTAACAATGACTGGAGACATTTTAATGAAACGGTTTTAGTTACATCCATATAGCCCTCTCTTGAAATGCTTTTATAACATGGAAGTCCTAAAGTGTAACTGCACTTTCAGGTCACTTTACAAAATAAGCTGCTATGTGTGTACATGAGGATTAACTATTTTGCCCATTATATGTATTACAACTTACAGTTTTAGGCCGGCATCACACTAGGTAGGAATACGGACGAGTGAGAGGCGTGAAAACCACGCATTCCACACGGACCAATATTTCTCCATGGGGCAGCTCTGATCATGCGTATTTTTCTCGGGCGTATCTTACGCTGCGAGACACCCACAGCATGCTGCGATTATACGCGTATTACGCCCGTTGTACGCCAATGAAAGTCTATGGGTGCGAGAAAACAACGGATTACACACAGACCAGGCGTGTGACTTGCGAGAAATACAGAAGACTTCTGCAGCTCACAGGAAATGGTGCAACAAATGCAGGAGGAAGCTGACACATGCAAATTAGCTCAAAAAGAGCGCCAGACATCCCGGAAGGACGCTTCCACGGAGTCGGCCATGATGCCTACGCACATCAATGTGGATATGTTGAGACTCTTGCTGCAGGAGAGGGCTGAAATGTGCCACAAAAGAGATGCACATTACGCGGAACGCGCAAGGAAAGAGGCGGCATTGAGGCACATCTGTGGGAAGATGTTTCACCACTTTGGCGACAGCCCACGCGAGAAGCATCAGCGAATCAGTAAGTTACGTGATTTTTTCACAATTTTCTTAACGATCACAGCGTAGTTCTAGCGCACAATTAGCCCCCATTTTTTCTCTTATTTTATTCCACCAAATTTGTAGTATAGTCCCATCCTAGTAGACCCCCATGACTATATAACGTGTCTGCAGAATAATTATGCTTTGTCCAGCTAGCTAAATGATTACATTATATGTCTCACTGCAGTGGATGATGTTATGAGAAGATGGAGAAGCAGCCGCGACCAATACCAAGAGCGAGTCAGCAGCACCAAGAAAGTGAAAGTACGTTTACTTAGACAGGCTGGGTTTTCTTGCACCTATTCTGGATCTCAAACCTTAAGTACATACATCACACCACATACCACAAATGCAGTTTAGGGTCACCTCTCAAACATGTTCTAATCCCCTTTCCTTTCCCAACAGATCTGGTGATCCTTCTGCACGGGCGCCTACACCTCTACCCATTCCCCCACCGAAACAACGTTGGCAACAACAGGGTCAAATGGCTGCCTATATCCGACTTCCCAATATGACCACTTGTACATATCCAATGTTGCAGGCTGGTCCCAACCTGGATGTGCTCAACATGGTCATATTGGGGGGTATGATTCTCGTGGGTATCATCTTACACAGGAATATAATCTCCCTTATCTGTATGGCAATGTGCCCACACACAAACCTGACCATGGCCAGATGTTAGCTCAGGGGCCTGAAAATCTACCCCAACTGTGTGATGCTCAAGGTGGTGATCCAACCCAACCACAAAGAGATGCTGGGAAGCCGCCAACCCTACCACCCACATACCACCAGCTGTGATTTTGTATGTAAATTATATATTTTGCTTGAAAAACAAGTTAGTCATCGTTTTATATTTACTTTAAACGCCTATTGTGTCTAACACATTAGCAGTAATTTAGATGCCTCCAAACAACATATGCTAGCAATATGCTGTTCACTAGGCATAGTCAACCTATCTTATTTTCATTATCTGCTCCTATTGTGAGAAATGGTAGTTATTTTTTATCATTTATTTTAACAACATGTTGTGTAACGCATATTTGCACTAATCTGAATGCCTACATATACCATATGGTACTTAGCTGCTGGTATGTGGGATATGGGAAAATATTATTATTTCGTTAGATATTATAATTTCTACCAATGTTTGTTATTTTGTCCCCATCCCTGTTAAAAATTGTTGGCTAATGTATCATTGCATTAGTCTAGTCTTACAACCTAACCATATGGGGCAGATATGGTGCTCACTAGTGGTAGTGAAAGTTGGTTATTTGGTTAAATGTAATTTCACTCCATGTTGGCTACTGCATATTTAAAGTAGTATAATCTTGTCAACCAAACATATGTGTAACATATGATCAGCATTACCCATAGTCACTATTGGTTTTGGCCTTTACATACTATTATGTATGGAACAATTTGTAATGTTGTCATGCCTTATTTTTTTTCTTGTGTAAGACTGCACACTTACACTATTGTGCTGTAACTAAATATACCATATGAAGCTAATATGGTAGTCACTACCTCAAGTGGCAGTTTACACATATAAATATCTATTTTTTAAAAAAGTTTGGAGTATTTTTTCATTACTTCTTTGTACTCAAACACAAACACATGTGTTATGACCATTAACACCAGACAGAGACTATGAGAATATGGGAAGTTGCATTGGTCCTCAAATCCCCTGGCAATCCTCTTCCACTCTTCCATCTTTGGCTCAGCCATTACCAGTTGATGAAGTATGTAACACAGTTGTGAGCATGTATCACGAACAATGGCAGAGATGTTAGACGCCCCCATACAAAAATGCAGATGGAGTGCAGAATAGGATATGCTAGTAGTTAAGAAGGGACAAGTAAACCAATGTACAGAGAACAATCAATGCACATGCACAAAGATTAATCAAACACACTATACATAACCCTTACATGACTGAATGTCAAAACAATCATAAGTTACATGTAGGCCAAGTACCATTTTACTCTAATGTCAATATTCACATCATTGTTCAGGTATTTCAAGGTCATATATGGGCTAGATTATGAGGATATTTCTGTAACAGCCATAAGGGTAAATGGGAACTAGTGGTAAAACACATCATTAATAGACAGTATGTAGGTAAGAAATCCAGACGGTTGCGTAAGGAGAAATAGCCTGTGTCCCCGACCTAAGCAGTTATTCCCTCTGTTTCACCTGTTTTTATTTCTGCTTTTCTCTCTCTACTCTTCGTTTCTCCTCTCCTCTCCATAGACTTTTATAGGCAGCAGGTTTAATATGATTTATTACTCAAGAATGATCTGTAGATAGATTTGAGTAGTGAATGATCACAGCAGGAGAGAAGAAATGATCGACAGATGGGGAAAAAAGCAGATTTCTGCAATAAGAAAAATTGTTATTATTTCATTGTTTAATTATTATCGTTGCTTGTATCGTTTATTTAAGAATTTTTTTAAGTGTAGTTACTATTTCAAATTCCCATTATACCTGACCAATTATAAAAACCAAATCAAGGACTAAATTAATAATTCAATTGAGGATGTTAAGACCTCTTGTGCCTTATGTTTTCCATTAACATAACGGACTGGTTCCCAGTGTCAAATATCACAATTATCGAACATCATCCAGTCTGACTAATAAGTAATGACAGTATCTGAAAATACTTTATCATAAGACTGCATCTTGGTCTGATGCACTGTAATTATGCAGTTTTGCAATGCTACGGTATGTTTTTCACCCTCCTGACAGAAAATATCACAATGCTAACAAAATGGCACATGTACTTCAAACAAATGAAAAATATTAAACTCTAACCTAAAACCCCAGACTATGTAATAAAAATAAAAAAGTACAAAATGTATTTTATATAAAATCATCCAATACACAGAAATTATATACATATACTTAAAGAGGGAGAGTGGTATCTACAAAAGTACGATATAACAGTAATCAATATCAGACATTATGAGCAACAAATAATTACAATGGATATTGAAAGAAGTTTCCTACTTTTAGAAAAGTAGACTCCAAATGTATACTATTATGTAAAAAGACAAAATCAAATTGTTCTCAGGGGTGTAACTACCGAGGTCGCAGGGGTCGCAGTTGCGACGGGGCCAGGAGTGCTTAGCCAGAGGCGTATCTAGGGGGGGCAGCCAGGGCATGTGCCCCGGGCACAGCAGACAAGAGGCGCAGTCGGGCCACCTAATGCGGTGGTCTGCAGTGTCTCCCCCGGCAGCAGCATTCTGCTGCTCCCCGGACTGGAAATCGGCTGTTTTCTGTGCCGGCTGTCAAACTGACAGCCGGTAGAGAAGCTGCAGCGTGCCGGCTCTCAGTGATCAATTGTACTCACATCTTACAGACGCGAATACAATTGAAGCTATGACCACCAGATCAGAGCAATGCCAGCAGTGTGATCATGTCATGTGATCACGCTGCTGACATCACTCGCCGGTGCTACAGAGACGAAGATGGGTGGTAAGTGCTCCAATGGAGCTGAAGACACCGAAGATTAAGTGCATGGGAGGGAGATTTAATGTGTGGGTGGAGATGTGGGGGGGAGATATGGAGTGGGGTTGGGGGGATTTATTGTCTGTGTGTGGAGATTTGGAGGGGAATAGTGGATTTAATGTGGGTGGGGAGATTTGGAGGGGGATGGGGGTGTTTAATGTGTGGGGGAGATTTGGAGTGGGGATGGGAGTGTTTAATGTGTGGGAGGAGATTTGGAATGGGGATGGAGGGATTTAATGTGTGTGGGGAGCTGTGGAGTGGGATGGGGGGATTTAATGCGTGTGGGGAGATTTGGCGTGGGGATGGGGATTTAATGCGCGGGGGAGATTTGAGGACACAAAATGAGGAGCAAAGGGGAGATGCAGGGCATGTATGAGGAAATAGTACAGGTGAATGGGGGCATGTATGAGGAAACAGTACGAGGGAATGGGGGGCATGTATGAGGAAATAGTACAGGGGAATGGGGGGCATGTACGAGGAAACAGTATGGGGGCATGTATGAGGAAACAGTACTGGGGAATGGGCGGCATGTACGAGGAAACAGTATAGGGGAATGGGGGGCATATATGAGGAAACAGTATGGGGATGGGTGCAGATGCAATATGGTGAGAGGGGATGGGTGCAGACAGCATGGGGAGCGAACAGGTGAATGTATGCGGACGCAGTATGAGTAGCGATGTGAAAAATGTATGTGGACAGAGTACGGGAGTGAGGGAGATAGGATGTGTTCAGACACAGTGGGGGTATGTGTGAGGGATATGTGTGAGCAGGCAGTATAGAAAGTGAGGGGGTAAATATATGAGGAGATAGTATGGTGAACAGGGGGGATGTGAGAGGAGACAGTATAAGGAGGGAGGGGAATAGTGTGAGGAGAAAGTATGGGGGGGAAACAGGAGTGGGAACAGAATAGAAACTGAATAGTGGGGGCGTAGCATGGGGAGATAGTGTAAGGGGACAGCCAGGAGGGGACAGTATACCAAGGAGGTGGAGTGTGATGACAGAGTACAGTATATAGACTGGGCCCTATAGGGAGGACACAGTGTGAGAGGATAGTGTGTAGAGGGGGCCAGTATGGAAAGAGAGGTTAGTGTAAAGAGCATGTACCATAAGAGGGACATTGTGGGGGTCATATTTTATGCAGACAATATAGTGAGGGGCAATTTTTATTCAGGAGTATTATAATGACACTTCTATATTTAAGGGCATCATGTGGTGATTTTCTACAATAGAGGAGAGAGATGGAAGTCTGCAGTGATGGCTGTGGATGAGAAAACTCATCATGGGGTCTGGACAAGATGAAGAAAAGAAGAAAAACGACTCCAGAGACGATGACATCTATAAGGTACCTGGATGTAAATGTTATTTGTGATACTGACTTATTCTCATGTTTTCATTTATGTTAGAAGCATTATAGGGGTTGTCCAGGTTTGTGATGAGTCTGCAGGCATTCTATGTGACTGCGCACTTCTGAATTCTCACAGTGCTCACTGCACGGTGTCAGTATTCTCTGGCGTTGGTGATTTACATACATGCAGTCATGTGCTGACTAGACATGTGTGACCTCACTCAATGAAAATGAACTGAGCGAGGCCAGGCACGTCTAGTCGGAATGTGGCCAGAAATATACAAATCACATACTTGTGCTGACATGACTGTCCATCGGCAAGGGAGAATTCTAAAAGTGTGAAGTGCATTCGTTGTGAGAATTCAGAAGCCTACAATGTCAGGATTCAGCTCTGCAGGTTCCAGTAGTCATCACATGGACACTTCACTCATATGTGACTTTCATACTTATGTTCCTGTGATGAGCTTCTCTTCCTGCTTCTGTCAGTTTTTCACTGATCATTGAGAGCATTAGGAAGAGCAGCTCATCGGTACATGACTACGAGTGCAAATTGCATGTGTGCTGGGGGGGGCGCCAAACTGAATTCTTGCCCAAGGTGCTAGAAAACCTAGATAGACCTCTGCCCCAGCTCTGGGGGTTCATGTCCTCCCTCGCTCCAATTCCACGCACACTCTTGGCGTTTGAAATCTGTGTGCTGTGTCTTCCTGGTATGACGTGCGTCCGCGTCATTTCCGGTTTTGTGCATTGTGGGGGAGTATTGGGTGTACTCGCCAACTTCAGAATGTGTAGTGCGCATGCTCCGGAGCCGACCAGTACACCCAATACACCCCCACACTGCCCAGGACCGGAAATGACACGCTGCAGCATCATAACAGGAAGAAACAGTACACAGATTTCAAACGCCGGGAGTGCGCTTGGAATTTGAGCGAGGGAGCACATTAACGCCCAGAGTGTCTGCACTTCCGAAGACATAACCCTAATTAGCATAGGGACATGTAAGTTATAAAATCATTTTTCTCAGAGATTACAGGACAGTATTAGGTCAGACTATACAACAATGCAACAAAACTATAGTGTGCGAAATGAATAGGGAAAATGTGAATTTTGGTGGAAAATATTTTGGCATGGGAGGCCCATTTGATAGTTCGCACCGGGGCCCATAACTTTGTGGTTATGCCACTCACCCTCTATGGGTCCAGTGCTATCTCTGTGCCTCTGTTCTGGTCTCAGTGTTTTGGCAGTGTCTTGTTAGTGCTGTCTACCTCAGCCGAGCCGTTGAGCTCAGAGATTGGCTGCTGCCATGATGTGAGCTGTTGATGTGATTGCACCCAAAACATTGAGACCTGGAGCTGGACTTGGGGAGGGTGGCAACATGTTATTTTGCATGACAGGAAATATTTGCGGCCTAAGGACTCGATTCATCAAAAAAATCGCTGGTCTTGATGAGGGGGCGTGGTGGAGTCAGACACATGCCTCTTCATGAATCAGGAGAGTCTGACGAGCGGCACACGCCTCTGTATGCCACACCAGACGTAAGATTTCTGGCGAAAGTAACGCTCTGTGGCGTCATGCCACTGGCTCCATCATTCTGGCATAGCTGAGAGAAACTGGCATGAAAACGACAAAAGAAATTTATGCCAGAATTCCGGTGAAATAGATTTGATGAATAAGGGCAGAAAAGTGTAAAAGCCCTTTAAGAATATTTGAGCAAGTATACTGAGCAGCATATATTTTCTGTGATGCCGGGAAACCCTAGCTTTGAGCTAGAGATCTTTATGTTTATAAGAAAGTCATAAATATACAACATTCCTAAAATGCTTACATTATGATGGTTACATACGTGAAATGTTTGCTTTCAGCCTTTGAAAGTTATTGCTAACAAAGCTATAACCTATGTCTTAAGTGACCTTTACCCTGAACCCTTTCCTTATACTCAGAAGGACTAGCACTAAGGCTCTTATAAATCTTTTAGCTGATCTTTATCCATTTACAGTTAAGGCAATGACAAAACATACATCTCTTTGTATCCCTGATGCCAAGAGAAAATTAAGGCGAGACACGTTATTGAACAGCTGACGGTGACTTCATCACTGACCTGAATGAAAATGTCTTGATTTTCAGGGCTGTAAAAGTTTACTGTACCTCATTACTATATTCCAGGCAATAAGCAGTTCAGTTTTAATAAGGATGTGACTCATTACTGACTAATTTAAATGCCAGTCATGGAACCTCAATGACATAAATCTTATACGTACAAACTGCACTGTGAATAATTTTGGCTTCTAATCAAGAACCTGCAAGACTTATGTGGTGAGAACCCCTTCAGAGTAGTTATTAGAAGTTCTCATTGCATGGTAACTGTTTTTTTGCTTAATTACCATATTTATGATAAATCCTATTTTTATCGTTTGTATTGGGTTACATAGAGTCTGCAGGTCACTGGGCAAAGTCAATCTATTGAATCAGCATGGCAGTATCTAATGTCCATATAGCCACAATGGTTATAAGGGAAGATCCATCCTTCACTTAACAAGCTAACAGTCCCTTGGAGTCAGTATCTGAAGGGCCTAAGATGCCATCTGCAGAAGTGAAGAAACCCTGCTACAGAGGAGCGGACTGTGGCCAGGGCAGTGCAAATTGAATTGCGAATCTGTAAAAGTAGACCTTGCATAATCCAGATTTTTTTAACCTATCACCCAGTTTGAGGTGTTCAGTACTTCAAATAAATATTTTACATTTCACCTCCTAATTTTTGGATGTTGCACAAACAGCAAGACATTTTAATTTGTCTTCTCCAAAGAGCCCAAGGGAACCTGTAGTGTTCCATAATTGTAATGAAATTGGTCCCATTACATTTTTTTTTTAGCAATAGATTCTTAATGAACAATTATTCAAATGTCAAACATGTACATTGCAGTGAACAAAAAGAAACAAACATTAAGATGGTTGGAGTACAAGGGGAGGGGCTAACGTAACTGATGGGAAGGTATAGAAGGTAAAGAATGGGGAAAAGGAGTCCGGGGGGGGTAATTCGAGACTAAATTTAATATATCAAATTAGGATGAGTCTGGGGAGTCAGGAGCATGTAAACGAAGTGAAGGTGTGGCAAAGGGAGTGTGGTTGGCGTATTCTGCCAAGGGAAGCCAAATTTTTTCAACTTTACGGACTTTGTCAATAAGTATGGCAGATAATTTTTCATTGATCATATACCAAGAAAAGAGTCTCTTGATGTCTGACAAATCTAAACCTGATTTTTTCCAGGCCAATGCTATAGCTTGCTTGGCCGCTAGGAATATAAATGAGATGAGAATTTGGTTGTGTTTAGGGATGGTAGGGATACATTTGTTAAGTAAGGCTTCCCAGGGAAATTTTTTTAAGGTTAGTGTTTGTGACTGAGGGAGTAAGGTGAAATACCCTAGTCCAAATTCTGCGTACCACGGGCACAACCACCAAATATGGTAAAGCCTTTTCCTGCAATTACTATATTGTGTTTATATATATAATATATATATATATATATACACACAGTATAGTATATGGACATATTTGTGCAAAAGAAAATGTTAAAATTCCGTTTGCTATCAGTGGTTCCCTTATATGACCCACAAAGACCAAGTGGAATTTGTCCTTGTTAGACAAGGAGGTGGCAACACCAGAAGGGCAGTTGATCGCACAGCAATAGTCAAGAATCTGAAGAATCTACTCTCCTCCTTGGGCGCCGAGAAGGTATTTAGTTGCTTAAGTTGACATTTTATGCTTAAATCCCATAGGACATATGGCATAGAAGGCCCTTTTTTAAAAGCTGAGGCGGAATTATACTCTAGTACAGAGGTCTCAAACACACGGCCCACGGTATGCGGCCCCTGAGGCAGGCATCTGCAGCCAGCGGTGCACCACATGTCTCACGCTAGAAGAGAGCCCGGACTGCAGCTTCCTCTCACACATTGAGCGGCGCAGCCACGTAGGTGAAAGATGATGCCATCCAGCTGCGGCCGGCAGCGCCGCTCAATAAGTGAGAGGAAGGAAGTTGCCGGCGGCACGGAGAGGTGAGTTTGGCCGGCGGCGCTGTGCCAGTGAAGCTGCTGTGGTGTGTGTGTGGTGAGTGTATGTGTATGGTGAGTGTGTGTGGTGAGTGTGTGTGAGGTGAGTGTGTGTGTGTCTGGTGTGTGTGTCTGTGCGTGTGCTGAGTGTGGCCGCTGTGGAGAGATGATGGCGGTGATGGGGAGGGGGCTAATGATGGGGAGAGGGCTAGTGATGGGGAGAGGGCCAACGATGGGGAGAGGGCCAATGATGGGGAGAGGGTCAATGATGAGAGTGATAGGGACAGGGCCAATGATGGGGAGAGGGCCAATGAGGGAGTGATGGGGAGAGGGCCAATGATGGGGAGAGGGCCAATGATGGGGAGAGGGCCAATGATGGGAGTGATGGGGAAAGGGCCAATGGTGGGAGTGATGGGGAGAGAGCCAATGATGGGGAGAGGGCCAATGATGGGAGTGATGGGGACAGGGCCAATGATGGGAGTGATAGTGAAAGGGCCAATGAAGGGAGTGATGGGGAGAGGGCCAATGATGGGGAGAGGGCCAATGATGGTGGTGATGAGGAGAGTGCCAGTAATGGGTAGAGGGCCAATGATGGCGGTGATGGGGAGAGAGCCAATGATGAGAGTGATGGGAGAGTGCAACAATGGTGGTGGGGGAGAGGGCAATGATGGGGTGATGGGGAGGAGGAAATGATGGAGGTGGTAGAATTTCTACTTTTCTACATGAATGGGATCATGATGGGGCATTTCTACATGAATGGGATCATGATGGGGCATATTTCTGCATGAAGAGGATCATGATGGGGTATATTTCTGCATGAAGGGGATCATGATGGGGCATATTTCTGCATGAAGGGGATCATGATGGGGCATATTACTACATGAATGGGATTATTGTTTAACAATAATTTTGTACTGTGTTAAGTTTGAAAGGAATGCGGCCCCCCAGCTTAAATTTTTTTATGTGTGGCCCATTTACTCTGCCGAGTTTGAGACCCCTGCTCTAGTCCCTCAGATATGATATATCTTCTTCATAGCTCCTCTAAACCCTTTTTATTGGTGTTCATTTACATATATACCTATTGTGCTTTTGATGTATACATAAAGTTTTTTTGCACTCTTGCTGTGGGACCTACGTGTTCCTGGGACAGACATACTAGCGCAAAGGTATATACCTATTTATGGTTACAGGTACATACCTTGTTGGCACGAACACTACTGATTGAATAAGAACTTTCTTCGATCGCATCAGTTTAATATTTACAATTTCTGAAGATGGCATTTACAACTCTTTAACTCCTGATGGCCAACCACACTCTGTGTACTTAATCACAGGGTTCCAATCGTTGTCATTGCAGATGGGGGCCTAATGAAGACCTACATGTATGCCATGGATTTAATTAAATGAAATCCTGCCAATGGCTGGGCTTAACCCCTCACTGACAGAGCCATTTTGCAGCCTAATGATGGCCAATTTTTACAATTCTGAAGACTGTCACTTTATGAGGCTATAACTCTGGAACGCTTTAACGGATCCCGCTGATTCTGAGAATGTTTTTTCGTGCCATATTGTACTTCATGCTAGTGGTAAAATTTCTTCAATATGACGTGTTTATTTATGAAAAAAACAGAAATATGGTGAAAATTTTTAAAATTTTGCAATTTTCAAACTGCTCCGGCGGTGAGTCCACCTCAAAGCCACGACATGTCAGCTGTTATAAACAGCTGAAATGTGTCCACAATAGGTGCGAGCGGAATCGCCATCCGCCCGCGCCTATTAACTAGTTAAATCCCGCAGTCAGCTTTAACAAGCGCTTCCGGCCGCCGGGCCGGAAAAGAGTGCATCGCTGACCCCCGTCACGTGATCAGAGGTCGACGACGCAATGCCTTGACAACCAGAGGTCTCATAGAGACCTCTATGGTTGTTGCCGGCACACTGCTGTGAGCGCCGCCCGGTGGTCGGCGCTCAAAGCAATGCAGTAAATCTGCTACATATGGGAGATCTACTCATCGCTCATATGTAGCAGAGCCGATCGAGTTGTGCATGCTTCTAGCCTCCCATGGAGGCTATTGAAGCATGCCATAAGTAAAAAAAAAAGTGTTTAAAATTTAAAAAAATAAAAAAAACCTAAAAGTTCAAATCACCCCCCTTTCGCCCCAATCAAAATAAAACAATAAAAGAAAAATCAAACCTACATATATTAGGTATCGCCATGTTCAGAATCGCCCGATCTATCAATAACAAAAAAGGATTAACATGATTGCAACACGGCGCAGCGAGAAAAAAATTAAAAACGCCAGAATTACGTTTTTTTGGTCATCGCGACATTGCAATAAAACGCAATAACGGGCGATCAAAAGAACGTATTTGCACAAATGTGGTATCACTTAAAACGTCAGCTCGGTGCGCAAAAAATAAGCCCTCACCTAACCCCAGATCACAAAAAATGGAGACGCTACGGGTCTCGAAAAATGGCGCAATTTTCTTTTTTTTCTTTTTAGCAAACTTTGGAATTTTTTTTCACCACTTAGATAAAAGAGAACCTATACATGTTTAGTGTCTATGAACTCATAATGACCTGGAGAATCACAATGGCTGGTCAGTTTTTGGATTCAGTGAACCTAGCAAAAAAGCCAAGCAAAAAACAAGTGTAGGATTGCACTTTTTTTGCAATTTCACAGCACTTGGAATTTTTTTCCCGTTTTAGAGTACACGACATGGTTAAACCAATGGTGTTGTTCAAAAGTACAACTCGTCCTGCAAAAAATAAGCCCTCACATGGCCATATTGACGGAAAAAAAAAAACAGTTATGACTCTGGAAAGAAGGGGAGCGATAAACGAAAACGTAAAATCGAAAAAAGCTCCAGGAGTGAAGGGGTTAAAATCACTTTGAGGGGTGTACATGACAGAAAATAGCCAAAAGTGACACGATTCTAAAAGCTGGACCCCTCAAGGTGCTCAAAACCACATTCAAAAAGTTGAATTAACCATTTATGTGCTTCACAAGAACCGAAGCAATGTGGAAGCAAAAATTAACATTAACCTTTTTTTTTACAAAAAATTTACTTCGGAACCAATTTTTTTTTTTATTTTCACAAGTGTTAAAAGAGAAAATGAACCACAAAATTTGTTGTGCAATTTCTCCTGAATACGCCGATACCCCATATGTGGGGGTAAACCACTGTTTGGGCTCATGGCAGAGCTCGGAAGGGAAGGAAGCGCCGTTTGACTTTTTCAATGCAGAATTGGCTGGAACTGAGATCAGACGACATGTTGCATTTGGAGAGCCCCTGATGTGCCTAAACAGTGGAAACCCCCACAAGTGACACCATTTTGGAAACTGGAGCCCCTAAGGAACTTATCTAGATGTGTGGTGAGCACTTTGAACCCCCAAGTGCTTCACAGAAGTTTATAACGTAGAGCCGTAAAAATAAAAAATCATATTTTTTTCACAAAACCCGGAGAAAATCTGACTCTGGGGGGCGCTATACACTTTTTCCACAGCGCCATTAACTAACGGCGCTGTGGTTTAAGTACCCTTAACTACTGCCGTTAAAAGGCGTATTGCAGTCGTTAAGGGGTTAATATTATAGTATTACATTGTATTGCAATAGCGATCAAGAGATTGCAGGTTCAAGTCCCCTAAGGTGATTATAAAGGGAAAAAAAACATTTAAAAATATTTTTTAAAAATTGAAAAGTTTAAATCATCTCTTATTTTCCCCAAACATAAATACTTAAGGAATTTTATATATTTGACATTGCTGCATGCATAATTGCCTGAAGTAATAGATAATAATAAATAATATATAAATATATTTATCCAATATCGTGAATGCTAAAAAAAAAAGTAAAAATGCTTAGCTACTTACCAGTAGTGGTGTTTTTCGGAGCCCATGACAGCACCACAAGAGACGGGATCCGCCCTTCAGGGACAGGAAACCTACAAACATAAAAGGGCATCACCTCTCTCCCGCATCAGTTGGATTAGAGCATGAGAGGACCTCCCAGGTTAGTAGCAAAATATACAACACTTTAAATTAAATCTAATTTCCATACGTGCTTAAATTTAAAGCCCAGAAATGTGCTCACCCACACGTGAAGTGAGGGAATATAAGGGTGCTGTCATGGGCTCTGAAAAACACTGCTACCAGTAAGTAGCTAAGCATTTATTCAGTCTCCATGACAGCATCACGAGAGAATTACAGAGATGTAAAGAATTTTGGGAGGGACTACTGCCTCAAGCACCCTTCTCCCAAATGTGAGATCAGAGGAGGCACCTATATCCAGCCTATAATGTTTGAAGAACATGGATGGAGAAGACCAAGTAACCGCCTTACATACAGTACAGACCAAAAGTTCCACACATGTGGAATTATATACTTAACGAAAAAGTGTGAAACAACTGAAAATATGTCTCATATTCTAGGTTCTTCAAAGTATCCACCTTTTGCTTTGATTACTGATTTGCACACTCTTTGCATTCTCTTGATGAGCTTTAAGAGATAGTCACCGGAAATGGTCTTCCAACAGTCTTGAAGGAGTTCCTAGAGATGCTTAGCACTTGTTGGCCCTTTTGCCTTCACTCTGCGGTCCAGCTCACCCAAACCATCTCGATTAGGTTCAGGTCTGGTGACTGTGGAGGCCAGGTCATCTGGCGTAGCACCCCATCACTTTCCTTCTTGGTCAAATAGCCCTTACACAGCATGGAGGTGTGTGTTAGGGTTCGATTTCCCGCTGCTGCACAAGGGGAGTCTCGAACCCGTCCTGCTGCGGTCTCCCATTCATCTCCGGCTGCAGTGGAGCCTGCTCAGCAGAGACGTCGGTCCAGGCGTCTTGCCCACTCCTCTACTGTGCAGTGACTTGCTGCTGCCTTTCCTGGATCTGATATTATAGCCAGTGCTGGAGCAGTCGTCTTTGAGACAAAGTCCTGCGTTTTCCCATCTGAGCATGCCCAGAGTGAGATCTCTCATTGGAGATCAGGGGTCACATGTTCAGGTGCTACAGCGGCTCCTATTGGTTCGCCAGGAAGTTCATGTAGCTACGTTTGTTTGTAACAGCTTCTCATTGGTCCTTGTTCCTGGAAGGTCCTGTAGCTGTTGCTATAAAAGGGTAGCATGGCTGGGCCGCCATGCGCTAATATCAATCATTGTATGCTATGCGCCAGTGTGGTCATGTGTATGTGTGGATAGGGACCCGGCTGAAATAAGCCACTAGAATACCGACTTAATCGGTGAGGAGTTTGGTATGGTAGCTGGTCAGGGTCGGTGTCCTAGATGCCCTAGATTACCGGCATAACCGGTGAGGAGTTTGATTGCCGTATTCAGGGTCTGGTGTTCAGACGCCATAGATTGCGGGTGACTCCCGCGAGGACATTAGCACATGATCACGCTTTATGTACGCTTAGCACTTAACTGTGTATCTGAGAGCCTTACAGGACACAGTACTTTTTCTCAGCGGCCCTGTGACGTAACAGGGTTCGCTTTCAACGCTAGACAGGCGCCCTAGCGTGTTTTCTTTGCCACTCAGTTGTGTCTAGTGAGTGCGCACACATCGCCATATAGCGCTGCGGCTCTCCTTCTAGCGGCTCTGTGGAGTAACAGAGTTCGCACTTATTGCCACAGCGCATTACGGCGTTTATGTTGGCGACTCTGCGGGATAACAGAGTTTGCTTCTCGCGCCATTTCTACTAGCAGCAGGCTCCGCTTGCACGGTGGACCCTGGGCTGCGAACGCACCTCTCTACTTTATATATTTGGTGCGTTCCGCAGACCCTTAACATAATATTAGCGCCAGGGTCTGGCTAGTAAAATGGCGGATGAACAGCGTCTATCGCAGTACATCCAGCAGCTGGAGGGTAGGTTGGCGGCTCTTAAGTGCACAACCTCAGCTGTGGATGTTACCGCAGTCGCTGTTCAGGCTGCTAGCGTGGCTGCAGCCAGTTTGTCTTCTGCCACCTCTGCCCCTACATTATCCCACCTCCCGCTTCCTGACAAGTTTGCCGGTGATAGCAAGCAATGTCGGGGATTCGTGAGTCAGTGCTCTATACAGCTCGAGCTTCTGGCTGCACGTTTTCCCACGGATCGGGCACAAGTGGGTTTTGTACTTTCTCTACTCTCGGGCAGAGCGTTGGAGTGGGCAACGCCGCTGTGGGAGCGCGACGATCGTGTGGTGCGGAGTGCTCCTCGTTTCTTGGAGGCTCTTAAAAAGGTCTTTTTAGGACCTCAGGTCACCCACGATACGGCGCTACAATTGCTGGCATTGGCACAGGGTTCGTCTTTGGTCAGTCTGTTTTCCGTCCAGTTTCGGACTCTAGCTTCTGAGCTAGATTGGTCTGATAAAGTTCTTATTCCTATCTACTGGCGAGGACTGGCTGACCATGTTAAAGACGCTTTGGCTACCAGGGAGATTCCCGCCACACTGGAGAAGCTTATCTCCATATCTACCCGCATTGACCTCCGTTTTCACGAGCGGAGGTTGGAGCGGGCCCAGTGTAGGCAGAGGTTTCGGTTGGCTCCCACCTTTGCCAAACCTCTCGAATTTCCCAATCTGGCGTCCGAACCCCAAAAGGCCCCAGAAGTTCCTCATGCAGGACCTAAGTCTCGGTCTGTCCGAGTATCCGTGGTCTGTAACCGTTGTCAGCAGACAGGACACTATGCCAACAAATGTCCACAGCGATCGGGGAAGCGATCGCGTCTAGTGGCCCTGGGAGGAGGTTCACTAGAGACAGCGGCATTTTCCTCCAAGGTGACACTTAAAGGGACAATCACTGTTGGTACTTCCATTCTCACCGCCGACCTTTGCGTGGACTCAGGAGCAGAGGGGAATTTCATGTCCTCTAGCTTTGCTCGCCGTCATGCAATACCTCTGGTGGCGCTTGACAAATCAGTGACTGTCCGGGTAGTGAATGGGTCGACATTGCCCTCACAAATTACACATCAGACTGTTCCACTTGCATTGTCTGTATCTCCTTCCCATCAGGAACTTATTTCCCTACTCGTCCTTCCCGAGGGAATAGACGAGATCCTACTAGGTATACCTTGGCTCCGTTTCCACTCCCCACATATAGAGTGGACTTCGGGTAGGATACTGGGTTGGAGTGATGCATGTAGAGGCAGATGTGTCAGGAGTTGCGTTCAGGTTACCACTACGGAGTTACCCGCAGATCTTACTCCACTTCCCAGCACTACTGGTCATATGCAGACGTGTTCTCCAAGAAGGCTGCGGAGACTCTTCCGCCTCATCGCCCCTATGACTGTCCTATCGACCTCTTGCCTGGCGCAGAACCTCCTCGGGGAAGGGTCTATCCCCTCTCTCTTCCTGAGACAGAGGCCATGTCGCAATATATTCAGGAGAACCTGGCAAGAGGGTTTATTAGGAAGTCGGTGTCACTGGCAGGGGCGGGATTTTTCTTCGTGCAGAAGAAAAACGGAGAATTGCGTCCGTGTATTGATTACAGGGGTCTTAACGCCATCACCGTTAAAAACAAGTACCCGTTGCCCTGATTTCTGAGCTATTTGATAGGCTTCGGGGAGCAAGAGTATTCACTAAACTAGATCTGCGCGGTGCTTATAACCTGATTCGCATCCGTGAGGGGGACGAATGGAAGACGGCTTTTAATACCAGGGATGGGCATTACGAATATCTGGTGATGCCCTTTGGTCTCTGTAATGCTCCAGCCGTTTTCCAAGACTTTGTCAATGACATCTTCCGGGATATGCTCTCCACCTCGGTCGTAGTCTATCTGGATGATATACTCATCTTCTCTCCAGATATTGACTCCCACCGGAGAGATGTCTGCAGAGTCTTCGACCTCTTACGGGCTAATTCCCTCTATGCTAAGTTAGAGAAATGTATGTTTGAGCTGGAGTCTTTACCTTTCCTTGGTTATATCATCTCAACCCAGGGATTGGCTATGGATCCGGCCAAACTACAGGCTGTGATGGACTGGCAGGAACCTCACTCTCTAAAAGTGGTGCAGCGCTTTATGGGTTCATTAATTACTATCGCCAGTTCATTCCGCATTTCTCTACCTTGGTAGCTCCCTTGGTAGCCCTCACCAAGAAGGGAGCAAATCCCAAATTGTGGTCGGAAGAGATCTCCACGGCTTTCTCTTCTATTAAGTCTCATTTGGCTAGCGCTCCCATCCTACATCGCCCCGATGTTGATAAGCCATTTTTATTGGAGGTGGATGCCTCATCCGTTGGTGCTGGAGCAGTCCTCTTCCAAAAGGATGCTCAAGGTCGGAAGCATCCTTGCTTCTTCTTCTCTAAGACCTTCACTTCAGCGGAGAGGAATTATTCCATCGGGGATAGGGAGTTGCAAGCCATGAAGTTGGCCTTCTCTGAGTGGAGACATCTGTTGGAGGGGGTCCGTTTTCCCTTCCAAGTCTTCACCGACCACAAAAATTTGGTGTATCTGCAGACAGCCCAGCGGCTTAACTCTCGCCAGGCCAGATGGTCCTTGTTCTTCTCTCGGTTTAATTTCACACTCCATTTCCTCTCGGGAGAGAAGAACATTTGTGCCGACGCTCTCTCTCGCTCTGTGGTGTCCTCTGAAGAGGAGGTAGAGGAGCCTCGGCTTATTGTTCCCACAGAGAGCCTGAGAACAGTGGCTCCGGTTTCACTAGAGTCTGTGCCCCGGGCAAGACTTTTGTGCCTACCAATTTGCGACCGGAGGTACTCTCTTGGGCACATTCGTCCAGGGTTGGTGGACATTTTGGGGCAAAGAGGACATCTGAATTGCTGGCGAGGACATATTGGTGGCCGCATATGGTCCGTGATGTTGGGGGACTATGTTCGGGCGTGTGTCTCCTGCACCAAAAATAAGTCTCCACGACAACGGCCAGCTGGTTTACTTTATCCTTTGCCGGTGGCAGACAGGCCCTGGGAGATGGTTGGGATGGACTTTGTGGTGGGCTTGCCCAAGTCTCGGGGTTGCACCATCATTTGGGTAATCACCGACCATTTCTCTAAAATGGTGCATCTGGTGCCACTACCACGGTTACCTTCTGCACGGGCTCTGGCAGCGTTGTTCGTTAGGCACATCTTCCGTCTACATGGCATGCCGGACAAAATTGTCAGTGACCGAGATCCCCAGTTTACTCAGTACTGAGTTAAATCTCTCTTCAGCGTATCATCCTGAGACGAATGGGTTGGTAGAGAGGGCCAACCAGACCTTGGTCACCTATCTACGACATTTTGTCTCTGCCAGGCAGGATGACTGGGCATCCTTGCTACCATGGGCTGAGTTTGCATTAAACAATGCTGTGGCTGACTCCACCGGACAGACTCCTTTCCTTCTGAACTACGGTCAGCATCCGCGGGTTCCGATGCCCATGCCCGTGTCTTCCGCCGACTCCAGGGTGGCAGACTGGGCTGTGGAGGCACGGGACATTTGGGACCGTACTCAGGATGCCATTCAGGCGTCCAAGGAGAAGATGAGGTCCTCCGCCGACGCACATCGGCGCCCGCTCCAACATTTGCTCCTGGGGACTTGGTGTGGCTCTCCGCCCGTAACATCAGGCTGCGAGCTGAGTCCACTAAGTTGGCACCCGCTACCTGGGTCCTTTCAAGGTCCTCGAGCAGGTTAACCCTGTGGTATACCGTTTGGCTCTTCCACCACGCCTAGGTATCTCCGACACCTTTCATGTATCCCTCCTGAAACCCGTGCTCATGTCCCGGTTTTCTGAGTCATCTGCCGGGACATCGGGTTCATCTACGGATGACCATGAGGTGAACGCCATCGTAGGGTGTAAGGTGGTACGGGGCAAAAAGTTTTATTTGGTGGACTGGAGGGGCTATGGGCCTGAGGATAGGTCTTGGGAGCCTGCCGAGCATATTCACGCTCCGCAGCTCATCGCTGCCTTTGAGCGCAGCGAGGCCCAAAGAAGGGGGGGCCCTAGGAGGGGGGGTAATGTTAGGGTTCGATTTCCCGCTGCTGCACAAGGGGAGTCTCGAACCCGTCCTGCTGTGGTCTCCCATTCATCTCCGGCCGCAGTGGAGCCTGCTCAGCAGAGACGTCGGTCCAGGCGTCTTGCCCACTCCTCTACTGTGCAGTGACTTTGCTGCTGCCTTTCCTGGATCTGCTATTATAGCCAGTGCTGGAGCAGTCGTCTTTGAGACAAAGTCCTGCGTTTTCCCATCTGAGCATGCCCAGAGTGAGATCTCTCATTGGAGATCAGGGGTCACATGTTCAGGTGCTACAGCGGCTCCTATTGGTTCGCCAGGAAGGTCATGTAGCTACGTTTGTTTGTAACAGCTTCTCATTGGTCCTTGTTCCTGGAAGGTCCTGTAGCTGTTGCTATAAAAGGGTAGCATGGCTGGGCCGCCATGCGCTAATATCAATCATTGTATGC
The DNA here is from genome assembly GCA_033576555.1 of Oophaga sylvatica. Taxonomy (NCBI): domain Eukaryota; kingdom Metazoa; phylum Chordata; class Amphibia; order Anura; family Dendrobatidae; genus Oophaga; species Oophaga sylvatica. The sequence goes on along the minus strand of JARQOD010000006.1, from coordinate 156,996,448 downwards.
TATGCGCCAGTGTGGTCATGTGTATGTGTGGATAGGGACCCGGCTGAAATAAGCCACTAGAATACCGTCTTAATCGGTGAGGAGTTTGGTATGGTAGTGGTCAGGGTCGGTGTCCTAGATGCCCTAGATTACCGGCATAAACGGTGAGGAGTTTGATTGCCGTATTCAGGGTCTGGTGTTCAGACGCCATAGATTGCGGGTGACTCCCGCGAGGACATTAGCACATGATCACGCTTTATGTACGCTTAGCACTTAACTGTGTATCTGAGAGCCTTACAGGACACAGTACTTTTTCTCAGCGGCCCTGTGACGTAACAGGGTTCGCTTTCAACGCTAGACAGCGCCCTAGCGTGTTTTCTTTGCCACTCAGTTGTGTCTAGTGAGTGCGCACACATCGCCATATAGCGCTGCGGCTCTCCTTCTAGCGGCTCTGTGGAGTAACAGAGTTCGCACTTATTGCCACAGCGCATTACGGCGTTTATGTTGGCGACTCTGCGGGATAACAGAGTTTGCTTCTTGCGCCATTTCTACTAGCAGCAGGCTCCGCTTGCACGGTGGACCCCGGGCTGCGAACGCACCTCTCTACTTTATATATTTGGTGCGTTCCGCAGACCCTTAACAGTGTGTTTGGGGTCATTGTCCTGTTGAAAGAAAATGATGGTCCAACTAAACGCAAACCGGATGGAATAGCATGCCGCTGCAAGATACTGTGGTAGCCATGCTGGTTAGAGCAAAAGGAATGAAGTACTATTTCCTGCAGTCTGTGGAATTTTGAAGCCAATTTTGGCACATACAAGGGATCCGGTTTTAAAACAACCCCATCTTCCCTAAATTGGGCATATAGTGGCTGCTTAGACAGAGCTTGCATATCACTAACTCCCGGGCCGAAGTCAGTACAACTAAAAGGGCCGTCTTGAGAGAAAGACTTTTTATCGGGGCCAGCTCAATAGGTTCGAATGGAGCCTCCGTCAATGCACTAGATTCAAATCCCATGGTACTAACTTCTGCTTAAGGATGGGTCTAGACCTAGCCACTGCTCTAATAAACCTGGATAGTCAATAATTGCCTGCTAGATCAGGGCTCTTAATGCCGACATCTGTACTTTAAGGGTGCCCTTGGCAAGACCCATCTCTAAGCCCTTCTGTAGGAACTCCAACACCAGGTTTATCTTAACCTTTCCCTCAATCTCTGCCCCGAGACTGACAGGAACTTTCTCCAGGTTCTGGTATATCCTTGTCATGGACGTCTTCCTACTTTTTAGCAAGGTATTTACTAGGCCCCGAGAAAACCCCTTCTCCCTCAGCAGCGCTCTTTCAAACTCCACGCCGTCAGATGTAGGTTGGACACTCGTGGATGGAAGATCGGTCGCTGGGAGAGGACATCTGGGATCTCCGGAGAAACCCACGGGTTGGTGACGGACATCTTTCTTAGCCAGGAAAACCACGGCCTCCTGGGCCAGAATGGAGCTATTAGAATCAAAGATGCCCTGTCTTCCCGTATCTTCCTTAGAACTAAAGGAATCAGGGCTATCGGGGACAGGCATATGCCAGCTTGAAGTTGTCAGGAACACCGCACTGCACTTGCTCACTGAGCCAGTGCGTGTGTCCTGAGTAAACAAGCTGTGCCCAAAGATACCTGTGGAGCGGAGCAGCAGTGAAGATGTGTGCTTCAGACAACCAGACCTGAAGCATGTGACTGCTGAGGGGCGTGGCCTAAGCTCAGGCGAGCTAGGAGATGAAGGAAAACTCCTAGAAGGGTACTACGGGACAAAGTTACCAAGGGGCATAGACAGAACGGATAGTCAGGACGTAGCCAAGGGATCATACACAGAGAGGGTGGCGAAGTACAAAAGGAGCAGGCAGAGCGTAGTTAGGACGTAACCAAGGGGTCGTACAGAGAGAGGGCGGCGAAGTACAAGAGAAGCAGGCAGAGTGTAGTCAGGATGTAGCCAAGGGGTCATACATGGAGAGAGCAGCAGAGTACATAACAAAAGGGGCAGGCAAAAACTCGAAATAGGGACAAATCCAAATCAGAACCAGACGAAACATAGCACAGGCACAAAGCACTGGCACAAGCACAACAGGGTCAACACACTCGGGCCAAGGGTCAGAGTATAAGCGACAGAGAATGGCCCACAATGAGGCTATAAGAAGCTCCTAGAATCCCCGAATGAGGCCAGAAGAGATATCGCCACCTAAGATGGATTATTCACAGCCCTCAGAACCTGACATTTTGACATTAATAAGCCACCCACCTTCTTTAGAACTGATATCACCCCCTCCAATTGAATAGTGCAGTGCTGGATTGAATGGCCCACTATCAAAAAATCATCTAGATAGGGAACTACCAGGATATTTGCTCTGGCGATGTGCCATGACCTCTGCAATCACTTTAGTAAACATCGAGGGGCAATGGCAAGGCCAAACTGAAGGGCTCTAAACTGGAAATGATTTGTCTCACCCCCAGTGATACTGCACTCTAAGATACTGCTGGTGATTTGCATGTATTGGAATGTGATAGTTAAGCGTCTTTAAGATCTAATACTACCATGAAGCAATCTTTAAAGAGCAGCTTTATTGCCAACCTAACAGATCCATTTTAAAGGAAAGGACCATCAGGAATCTATTCAGACCCTCAGATTAATAATTGTCCGAAAGGAACCGTCTGATTTTTAATCAGGAAGAGGGGGGAAATAGAAACCCCTTACCTCTCTCTGACGCGGAAACTCTATCAAGACTGCCTTCTGTCGTAGTTCCCGACTTCCGACTCCAATGCTGTTGTTCTGCTGGTGAGAACGAGTATGGAGTTAATAAACCGGTCATGAGGTATTCCCTGGAAATCAAATCTAAGTCCTGTGTTGATGACGTTATGTATCCAAGCACTATCCAAATTTTTGACCAGGCTAGGTAGAAGCCGAAAGCCTCCCCCACCACTGGGCCTGCAGTCATTGGGCGGTTTCCAGCGATCCCGGGAGAAAACCAAACATGTATCCTTACCTTTTTGCCATCGCCCCCATTTATCTTATCCCTAGACAATCTTCTTTGTCTGGACCATCTCCTGTTGAAGTTACGCCTATATGAAGGACCTGCTAAGCTAGGGAACCTTGCCTTGCTGTCCCCTGCCTTTCTCCAAGAGCTCGTCCAACACTGGCCAAACAGATGTATTCTTCACAAGGGATACTGCACACTTAGATCTGACCTGGATGTCTCCCGGCCAACACTTCAGCCATAGGGCCCTACATGCAGCATTAAAAAGGGCCGCGAGCTCTTGCTGCCAGTCTGAGTTGCTGATGAGTCAGACAAAAAAAGCAGCAGCCCAATGGATTCATGGGAAGGGAAGACAGAATACACTGTCTGGAAGCCTTATCCTAAGATGATCCTCCAACCAGTCCAACCAGACCATTAATGATCTGGATTTGTAGGTGGCAGCCACCGCGGCATAAGAGACACTGCGACATCTTCCAGGTACCCTTTTGGAAGACATCTGCTTTTCTCCCAACATGTCTTTTAAATTCCCAATATCCTCAAACGGCAGTGAGGCCTTCCTGGACAACTTAGCTACTGCTGCGTCCAGCTTCGGACCCACTCCATACCCGGCCCCAGCAAATGACCCCACGGCACCAATGGCAGTTCAGGCTCGATGCACTGTGCACAGCCCCGGACCGCGCCCCCAGACTCACCCCGCGGCCGCCATCTTTCCTGGCGACCCCCGACCACTCATTAGGGACCCGACCGGCGCATCCCTGAGACCCGCCCCTGCCTCCACCACGCATGCATCCGACCGCATCACCGATGTCAGCCCCGGCACGAGGTCTGCCTCGGCCGCGTCACTGAGGTGTGTCCGCCAAGTCATCAGGGCGTGCGGATGCACAGCATGCGCTTCGGCAACAGAACGCGCCCGCAGCATTCCACCGGGACACCAAACGGGCCGCCAGCCGCCAGAGGTATCAACGCGTGATCCCGACGGAGCCCCGGGGCGCACGCCGCCGCAGCCGTTTACTTACCCACACCCCGGCGTTGGACCCCATCAAGCCTGCTCTCCTACCGGAGGCTGCTTCTCGGCCATCATCACACGTGTAGTCCCCCTGCACTGTGGTGCTTCCAGACACCCGAACAGGCAAGGCAGGGGACCCCGCTGCCTGAACAGACCGCGGGCCACGGCATATCTTCAGTCTTCACCTTCTTTCACAGGTATGTTGGGTGGTTCAACCTGTCAGGGACAAAAAACCAAACTGATGCGGGAGAGAGTGCTGCCTGTTAGTCTGTAGGTTTCCTACATGTTTTTCCCATGTGTCTTTATGAAGAGGTGAATAAATATTAGACACAGGCAGAAAATGCTATCAGAATCTGGCAATTATGCAGCTTGGGGTAGAAATAGTACAGCATGTACTTCTGGTTTTACTAAATTATCTGTCTTTTTTTTACTTGTCTTATACAACACATTTGCAAGGATTAAGATGTGAGTTAATGTAAAGGTTATTCCCACTGTATTAATCATAGCTCTGTTGTCAAATGCAATCAATTTTCATAGTGCTCACTGCTGCATACATCACCTATGAAACCTGTTTATTAAAAGCTTTTGTCTTTCTGGTTGCCCATGGTACATCTTGTAGTTCTTTCATATACGTTGCACATGCTCAGTAGGTATAGGCTTAGTGGGAAGGATTCTTCTTACTGTGCAGTAAGACCAGGCAAGCTTGATGCACAGTCCGCTCTGTACTGGTGGCCATAAGTACTGTGTGCCCAGTACTGTAAAAGGAGGGAAATAATCCCCTCCTCAGCAGTGTGTAGCCTGGCCCACACATGCCATAATACTTAAATTAAAAGCGTAATCTCACAACAAGTACATTTTATTCAATAGATCTTGGAATAAAAATAAGTTCCACAATTGGATGTGTTAAAAAAATTAATGTTCTTGTGCTGAGATAATGTTATAGATGTGCCCTGCTGTGTACTGTGTTATGGATGATAATACCACTATTCCGGGCAGGTGGGGAGCAAAAGAGTATACAGGCAGGACAGAATAAGATTGCAGCAGATTCTTTCTGTAGGAAAAAAATTTCCCTATAGTAATAAAGTTTTTAAAAGGCAGGAAAATGTGTTATCTCACTGAAAGATTTAATTATGATCCTATGTAATGACTACATACTCTCTTTTGCTTTCTCCCCTGCCCAGGAGCTGTGGTATGATCAGACCATGTACCTGCATGGTCAACACAGCCATTACACAGCACACAGCAGGGGCACATGTATAAAATTATCTAACTTACTTTTGTATCCCCAGTCATAGCTGATGGACATGAAATTACTTGTATTAAAGCTAACTTTAAGTCTCAGAGAGACAGAAAGGTTTGGGATATAAACTCATGACACCCTTTGACACACTCAGTGCTGGAATGAATGTATCGCATGGATTTATGTCTTTTTACATCAATTAAGGAATCTGCTCTTCAGACCTTCTGGGCATCACAACACAATACCAGACCCAATCAGAGGGCAATGAAAACTTTCACACTCCTTATCTATGAACTGTTCCAATATTTATGTTCATCTTATCTCCCATAATGACCATTCTGCTTCACGTCACTTGTCTTATCTATTGTATTGTTTCTGTGCTGTGTTGTGTATAATATGTGATTCTTTCAGAATCTGTATTAGTCTAGCCTGATGAAGAGACCTGAGTAGTCTCGATGAACACCTTGGTCGCCTCAGGAAAGACCTTTTTAATCAGGGCTACCATCCCAAGAACAATTGAAAACCAAATTAAAGAGCCCCAGAAAATCAAGGAATCACCTGCTAAATTACAAGCTAAAGATGAAAAGTAGATTTTTGTGTACTCACCGTAAAATCCTTTTCTCCGAGACATCATTGGGAGACAGTAGACAGTGGGGGTGTTATGCTGCTGCCACTAGGAGGACACTAAGTAATATACAAGCAAAAAAGGTTAACTCTCCTCCTGCGTATACACCTCCGTCGGCTCAGCCTGAACCAGTTCGGTGCCCAAGCAGTAGGAGCTTCATAACAGAGATGCAATAAGAGGAAACAAAAAGGCACGAGGCTACAGACTAGAAGGGTGGGAGCTGTGTCTCCAATGAGTGTCTCGGAGAAAAGGATTTTACGGTGAGTACACAAAAATCTACTTTTCTCCATCGTCTCATTGGGAGACACAGACCGTGGGATTGTCCTAAAGCAGTCCTGGGTGGGAACAAAACATCACAACGGATGTAGCCTCGTAAGCCAATGCATAAATGCTTTAAATAATTTAACAGAAAAAACTCACAGATGCGCAACAACTGATTTGCAGAATCTGTCTGCAAGAAACGCATCTGAAGAAACTTGGCATGTACTTTGCAATGCTTTAATAAAATATGCCAGACTGGACCAAGTCAAGCCTTGCACCTTATTGTGCCGAAGCCTGGAGCCAAATGGCCCAAGAGGCCACCACAGTCGTATGGAGTGTGCCTTAGTTCAGCCGGATAGGCTGCCCTTGACTGATCGCAACGGCGGATCCATGTTGCTAACGTGACCTCAGAAGCAGGGAAACCCTGTCTGCGTCCCTCCAGGAAACACGAAAAGGGCGTCGATTTACGGAGGATGCAGTCCTAGAAATGTACCTTCGAAGAGCCCTCCAAAACCAGAGTGTGAGGGCTTTCTCCGTGCGGTGACTAGCGCCGGACAGAACAAAGGTAGAACTATCTCCTCGTGATGTGAAAAGCCGACAGACTTTAGGTAAAAAGAAGGAGGGTTAGGACCACTTTGTCCTGGTGGAAAATGAGGAAGGGAGGTTTACAAGGATAAAGCTGCCAATTCCGAGACCCGCCTGATGGAGGTTTAGCAAACCAGGAAAACAACCTTTGAAAAGACAAAAGATACTTCAGGTAAAGGCTTTAGGGTGGTTCTTGTAAGGTACTGAGGACCAGATTAAGATCCCAAGATCCCAAGGGCCTCCTGTAAGGAGGAACGAGATGAGACCCCCCTTGAATAAAAGTTTTAACCTGAGACTTAGATGCAATCCATTTCTGAAAAAGGACGGATAGAGCAGAAATCTGCCCCTTCAGGGAGAAAGAGCCAACCCCGAAACAATCCAGCTTGAAGAAACTCTAGGATGGAAGGTTAGAGAAGACCAAAAGGGGAGCGACCCTTATTCTTACACCAGGAAAAGAACGTTTCCAAACACAATGATAAATGCGCATGGAAACCGGTTTCCTGGCATTGATCATGATAGAGACAACCTTCTGAGAAAAGCCAGCCTGGGCTAAAAACCAGGATTCAATGTCCATACGTCAAATTCAGCACCTTCGAATTCTGATGGTAAATTGGACCCTGAGAAAGAAGGTCCGAAAGATCCGGTAACTCCAGGGAACGTCTGCCACCTGCTGGATTAGTTCCCCATACCATGGGCGGCGCGGCCAGTCTGGAACGACAAAGAATGAGAGGGAACGCCCTCTGCTTTGATCTTCCGAATGACCTGGGAAGTAATGGAAGAGGTGGGAAAACGTAAGGGAGATGAAAGTGACTCCAAGGGAGGATAACGCGTTCGACCTGATGGCTTTGAGGACCCCGAGACCTGCTTATGAAAGCCTGAGTCTTGGCATTTAGTCTGGATGCCATGAGATCCCCATCCGGAGTGCCCTAGCGTTGGCAAATCTTGCAAAATACTTCCGGTTGAAGGGACCCCTTCTCCGGAGGCTAAGCACTGGCGTCAGAGAAAATCTGCCGCCCAATTGTCCGCTCCCGGAATGTGCACCGCCTCCGAATGCCACCCTGACGGTAGATGTACGCCACAAGCCGTGGCATTGTCCGACTGAATCCGGATGGGACATCCAGCTAACATTTGATGAAAGTGAATAAGAGTAGTCTGATAGCTCTGATCTCCAGAATGATGATCGGAAGACGGGTCTCATGAGGAGTCCAACGACCTTGAACAGTGTGGTGACGAAAAACCGCACCCTAGCCGGGAGGAGACTAGCATCGGTGTCACTTTCCGACAATGTACCGGTAGAAAGGACTTTCCCCGATTTAAAGAGGAAGCGCTCATCCACCACATCAGCGAGCGCTTAACCTGGGAGACAGACGAAGTCGGTGAACTACAGATGATGGATTTGTGTCCCATAATGATATCAACTCCTGTTGACGGCGAAATGGAATTGAGCAAATGGTACTGCCTCGATGAAAGCAACCATTTTTCCCTAGGACCTGCATTGCGAACCGAAGAGAGTGGAGAGCGTCCCAGAGACAACAGGAGTATTCTCCGTTTTAAGGAAGACATCTTCTCTGGAGGGAGCTATACCAACCTTGGAAAGTGTCAAAATCATTCCCAAAAAGGGAGTTTTCGAGAAGGAACGGGAGAGGACTTGTCAAGTTCACTAGCCAGCCTAGGAAATTAAGGGTGTCGACAGCAAAGGTCGATGTTGTCTCCTGATTACCCAGAGGTATTGGAATGTGGAGATAGGCGCCCCTTTTTTTCGACTGAAGAAAGATACTCTCCATTTTTCTAACGAAGCGAAAAACTGAGCGAAGAGACTCCATTCTGAACTGGCGTACCCTGATGGGAAACCAGAATGGGACGTATGGGTCCATTCTTTTTGGGAAGAATCGAGACTGAAAGAAATGCCTTGGAGGCGGGGAATCGATCTTGTAGCCGAATTCTACGAGGGTTTCGGACCCACCGGTCGTGAACGACCGACAACCAGATCTCGTGGAACAAGAGTAGGCGGCTGTCTACCCTGTTTGGGTCCACAGGACCCGCAAAGAGTCATTGCGAAGAGAATTTGCGAGAAGAGGATCCTTACGTCCCGACTGTGATGATCTGTTTCTCCAGGCTTGAGAGGATTTGAATGATGGTTGAAGACCCTTATCCCTATTCGGAGGATGGGCTGCAGGGACGAAGTAGATGCGGAAACCAGTTGGAAGAGCCGCGAAAAGGCCGAAAACGGACTTGGTTTTGAGGCCAAAAAGATCGACTGAGTTTGCGCTGCGGAAGAAATTTGCTTTTGCTCCCAGTAGTATCAGATATGATTTGATCTCGTCTCTCACCAAAGAGGCGCCCGCTTTGACACGGTAGAGAAGTCAGGGACCTCCTTGAAGCAGAGTCTGCGCGCCACTCTCGGAGCCATAAGGTTCTTCTAATGGCGATGGCATTAGCCGCCATGAGCGCAGAGCAGGCGGCTGCATCTAAGGATGCATGCACGACAGTCACCTGCCCGAGAAATCTGATAAGCAAGACTGATTACCTCAGTGGGAAGAGACCCCGAGGTGTCATGAGTAGATTTAATTATATCTTCCGCCCAGGCCATCATTGCCCTTGCTGCCAAACGGGAAACAGGTGGATCTGCTACCGGAGAAAACAGTCCACTCCTTTGATACCCCAGTTGGAAAAGGATATCGAATTTTGAGTGATTTCTAACCTGAAAAACGTTTGTCTGGACGACCCCTCTGCTCTTGAACAATATCAATAAACTCTTGGTGATTAGCAAAGATATGTGAGGTCGCTTAACTCTTTAGAACGACATGGCGTGATCTGAATTAGAGCCGGGTTGTACATCAACACTCAGGATTTTTATAAACTGCTTCTATGCGAAAATCTACGGATTCTTGATATTCTGGTGATCCGGGTCATCGCTACATCCGCCTCATACTCAGAGTCATGTTCACTGAATTCCCTGAAGAGGGATAGCGGGAACCTGAGCTAGCGGATGCTGATCCTCCATCTGAGCCTTTGATGATCCAGATGGATGGATTAGTGGATGGTCCAACCAGAAGCGCCAGCGACGCCGAAGCGCCGAAGCGCTACATAGAGGCAGCCGCGGCACGACGCAGAAGCGCCCGTGGCGTGACGCAGAAGAGCCTGCGGCACGACGCAGAAGAGCCTGCGGCGCGACGCAGAAGCGCCGCCGGTACCACCCCAAGGCGGTCGCGGCGTGCGACGCAGCGGCGCCCCTGGCACGACCCAGAGGCGCCCCTGGCATGACCCAGAGGCGCCCGTGGCGCGATTCTGAAGCGCCCGCGGCTACACAACCAGGGCACGGCGGCGGCTCCAAAATCAGGCCGCGGCCCACAATTAGGCCGCGGCGGCGGCTCCATAAATAGACAGTGGCGCCGGCTCCACCACTAGGCCGCGGCGGCGGCTCCACTAGACCGCAGGGGCGGCTCCACACTAGACCGCGGCGGCTCCACACTAGGCTGCAGCGGCGGCTCCACACTAGACCGCGGGCGGCTCCACATAGGCCGCGGCGGCAGCTCCACTAGGCCGCAGCGGCAGCTCCACACTAGACCGCGGCGGCGGCTCCACACTAGGCCGCAGCGGCGGCTCCACATTAGACCGCGGCGGCTAGGCCGCGGCGGCTCCACAATCAGGCCGCTCACAGCTAGGCCGGAGGCGGTTCCACAACTAGGCCGCTGCGGCGGCAGTAGGCCGCAGCGCCACAAATAGGCCGCGGCAACGGCTTCAACTAGACCGCGCGGCTGCACACTCTCCATGACGAGTGAGAGAAGACCGTGGCACTGAAGGGAGCCCGCAGCCTTACTCACTGATGTCGGGGCCAGCGGCCCATGCGGTCATGTCTCGAACCACCGTACCTCCTCAATCGACCGTCCCTTTGATAGGGAGGTGGAGAGGGATTTATGTCTGCCTCCATTGGCCCAGCCGCTTTCAGTAAAGGCCTGCAGCCTGTACTCACTGATGTCGGGGCCGCGGCCCATGCGGTCATGTCTCCTCGAACCACCGTACCTCCTCAATCGACCATCCCTTTGTAGGGAGATGGAGAGGGATTTATGTCTGCCTCCATTGGCCCAGCGCTTTCAGTAGAGGCCTGTAGCCTGTATTCACTGATGTCGGGGCCAGCGGCCCATGCGGTCATGTCTCCTCGAACCACCATACCTCCTCAATCGACCGTCCCTTTGATAGGGAGGTGGAGAGGGATTTATGTCTGCCTCTTTTCAGTAGAGGTGGTGAGTGGTATTCGAGGTACCTCATGGGGAGAGCGGCCCATTCAAGGGATCTGTCGCCCCATGGTAGCGTAGCAGGAGGGGGTACGAGAAGACGACACTTCACGTTTCTGCCTGTTGCTGATTTTGGGAGATCGGGATTTTTCATTAAGACCCGTCACCCTTCCGTGCGTGGAAGAAAGAAAAATAATAAAAGACAAAAAAGTGGGGTCTGAGAGCAGACCCTAGTGCCTCCTACAGACACTAAGTAAGAACTGGTTCAGGTCTGAGCCGACAGAGGGTGTATACTGCAGGAGGAGGAAGAGGAGGAGTTAACCTTTTTTTTGCTTGTATATTACTTAGTGTCCTCCTAGTGGCAGCAGCATAACACCCCACGGTCTGTGTCTCCTAATGAGACGATGGAGAAATGACCGGTGCCTCTAGTGGTCAGCTACAATCCAAATCTGGAGATGCTAAGGGGAGCTGCACAGAAACTACAACCTTTACTACAAAAAGATGCCCGATTACAATCCATATTCCAGACCCCCCACTACTGTGTTTCAGGCAGCCCCCAAATTTAAGAAGCATCATTGTCAGAAGCTCCCTGTCCTCCCCAACAGCTACAGGAACCTTTCCTTGCAACCAGAAAAAATGTAAAACCTGTCCATTTATAATGACCACAGACAACATAAAGATCCCCAACTCACATCAGGACTACAAGATCCCAGGTACTTTCAGCTGCATCACATCTAATGTGGTGTACCTAATTATATGTACTAAATGTCCAACTGGGGGGTCTGTATGTGGGGGAGACAGGGCAAAAACTGAGAACAAGGATGAATTCTCATCGCCACACAATAAGAGAAAAGAGAATGGATCTACCTGTGGCCAAACATTTTTGTATGCCCGATCACAGCATCATAGACATGAAATTACTCATACTGAAAGGTAATGTCACATCTCAGAGACATTGGAGAGTTTGTGAATACAAACTGATGATGACCTTTGACACTCTCAATGCTGGAATGAACATATCGCATGGATTTATGGCCTTTTACATCAATTAAGGAATTTGCTCCAAGACCCTGTGAGAACATCACAAAACATTACCAGACCCCAATCAGAGGGCAATAAAACTTTCACACTCCTTATCTATGAACTGGTCCAATATTTATTGCCACAACTGTTCATCCCTCTCCCATAATGACAGTTTTGCTTCACGTCACTTGTCTTATCTATTGCATTGTTTCTGTGCTGTGTTGTGTATAAATATGTGATTCTTTAGTCTTTGCCTGATGAAGAGACCTGAGTAGTCTCGAAAGCTTGCAATTTGTTACCATCTTTTCAGTTAGCCATTAAAAGGTATCAACCACTGAGGACTCTCAATTCTAAATATTTTGATAATTGCCAATAATTTACATCTGTTGTCTATTCCATTTGCACAACAGCATGTGAAATTGATTGTCAATCAGTGTTGCTTCCTAAGTGGACAGTTTGATTTCACAGAAGTTTGATTTACTTCGAGTTATATTCTGTTGTTTAAGTGTTCCCTTTATTTTTTTGAGCAGTGTATATAATAAAACATGGAGATAATAAGGGAAATCTGGACTGCTCTACATACTTACTTGAGAGTGTGTTTTGTCTCTCAGCTGATGTATTGTAAAAACCTTACAACTAATAATTATACTAACAATGGTAATTGGGTTCCATACTGTTCCCATATGTACCAACTTTATTAGCTTGTGATTTGGTAGGTTAATGGCTTATGGGGCAATAATATGCGATTAATTAGAAGACTCGCTCCCTACTTGCACATTCTCACCCCTCCACTCCCTAGGTATCCCCAAATATGCAATTAGATGCCATGGCTCAAGAAATCTTCCAGAATCCCTTGTTTCTGGGGTATTTTGGTGGGACTTGGAAAATTACTGATTCATCAGGGATCCAGAAGGTTGCTCCAGCCAACTGCAAATATTGTCTAGTTTAACAACAACTTCAAGGTGCTGACTTGGCTTCCAATTTCCCTAATAATTACTTAACCCCTTCCCGACCTGTGACGCCACGTAGGCGTCATGAAAGTTGGTGCCAATCCGACCTGTGACACCTATGTGGCGTCATGGGGAGATCGCGTTCCTGCGGGTCGGGTGACCGGGGTCAATGAAATGTCACCTGACCCGCAGGCACAGGATGACCTGGACTTGACCCCAGGGGGTGGCTTTGCCCCCCCATGGCTGAGATCGCTTCTGCTGACCTTTTTTTCACCCCCTCCAGATCTGATTGGAGCTAGAGTCCATGTGACGCTCTCCTTCCAATCAGATGTGGAGGGGCGGAGTAAACTATGGCTGACCTCGCTCTTGAGCTTCATGCGGTCCTGGAAGCTGAAGAGCGAGGTGCCTGCTTGCTGCCCTGCCACTGCCTGACCTGCGATCGCCGCCGCCACCCGCCGCCGCTGCCTTCATTTGGTACTCCTCTCTGCTCACCCCATCCCAAACCACTCCCCCGACCTCCGTTCCCTCCACACTTCCCCCCTGATCTTCCCCTGCCCCCTTGATCACTCCCCCTTGCTGCTGCTTCTGGCAGCTCCATTTATCTGCTACAGCTCCATTTATCTGCTGCATCTCCAGTCTCCCCCCGCTCATGACAGCCCCCTCCTGCCCCGTGATCATCCCTCAGCCCCAGTGATCACCCCAATCACCCCCTGCCACCCAGATCACCCCCTGCCCCCAGATCACCCTCTGTCCCCCCAGATCACCCCACCTGCTGCTACTTCTGACAGCTCCATTTGCTGCGCCTCCAGTCCCCTCCTCACCTGACAGCCCCCTCCTGCACCCATGATCATCCCTCAGCCCCAGTGATCACCCCGATCACCCCCTGCCCCCCCAATGACCCCCTGCCCCCCACATCACCCCCTGCCCAAGATCACTCCCTCCTGCTGCTACTTCTGACAGCTCCTTTTGCTGCGCCTCCAGTCCCCCTCACCTGACAGCCCCTCCTGCCCCATATTCATCCCTCAGCCCCAGTGATCACCCCGATCACCCCCTGCCCCCAGATCACCCCCTGTCCCCCAGATCACCCTCTGCCACCCAGATCACCCCCACCTGCTGCTACTTCTGACAGATCCATTTGCTGAGCCTCCAGTCCCCCCTCACCTGACAGCCCCCTCATTCCCCCGGTGATCATCCCTCAGCCCCAGTGATCACCCAGATAACCCCCTGCCCCCCTGATCATCCCCTGCCCCCAAGATCACCCTCTGCCCCCAGATCACCCCCACCTCCTGCTACTTCTGACAGCTCCCTTTGCTTCGCCTCCAGTCCCCCCTCACCTAACAGACCCCTCCTGCCCCCGGTGATCATCCCTCAGCCCCAATGATCACCCCCTGCCCCCCTGATCACCCCCTGCCCCCTGATCAACCCCTGCCCCCCTGATCACCCTCTCTGCTGCTGCTGCCAGCTCCGTCTCTGCTTCCATCTCCATCTGCTGCTGCTGCATCTCCTAGCCCCCACCTGCCCCCGCGCGCCTGACAGCCTCCTCCTGCCCCCCGTGCGCCTGACAGACAACTCCTGCCCCCCGTGCGCCTGACAGACAACTCCTGCCCCCCGCGCGCCTGACAGCCCCCTCCTGCAGTACAAAGTTTCAACAAATACTCGCAAATACATACGCACACGCACCCTATAATAGCTTTTAGCTTTTTTTAAACACGCACACACACCGCACACACAATGTCCCGCTTGTCCCGCTCATCCAAGTCCCAGTCACAAAGGGTGTACTCAGCTGAGGAGGCATATGCTTTTATTGCCTCCGATGCGGATAGTGAAGGAGAGGACCCTACTTTTCTGTATTCCTCCCCCTCTTCCTCCTCCAGTGACACAGACGTACCAACACCAAGATGTCGCAGGACAAGAAATCGTCCGGAGTCCAGGGAAGAAGAGCCGGAGGCCGGGGAAGAAGAGTCGGAGGCCGGGGAAGAAGACCCACAGCCAAATGTGAGTAACCCCCAACCTAGTGCTAGTCACGCCCAATCTAGCACTAGTGCCCCCTCCTGGAACCCCCTCCTGAAAATTTTGCTCCACGGATTCCTGATTTCGTTCCCCAATCTGGAATCCAGTTCGAGACTGCCAACTTCAGAGAAATAGACTTTTTCAAAGTCTATTTCTCTGAGTCAATTGTCAGTCTTATGGTGGAGCAAACAAACTTGTATGCCCTGCAATTTTTTGCCGAAAACCCTAATTCATCATTTACTATTTGGAGTCCCATTGACTCAGTAGAAATGATGAAATATTGGGGACTGGTCCTTTACATGGGGATTGTGAAGAAACCGTAAATTCGCCAATACTGGAGTACTGATATTTTTTATCAAATTCCAGTATTTGGCATAGTTATGCTTCGCAAACGTTTTGAGGCAATTCATAAATTTCTCCATTTCAGGGACAATACGGACAGCCTTCCCCGCGATGACCTGAATTTTGATAGACTGTTCAAAATTCGGCCGGTTATCGAACACTTCAGCAACAAGTTTGCTGAAGTGTACATTACCCAAAGGGAAATTTGTGTGGATGAATCCCTCCTCCACTTCAAAGGGAGGCTTTAGTTTCGTCAGTACCTGCCCAGCAAAGGGCAAGGTAAGGGAGAAAACTCTATAAGCTGTGTGAGAGTACCTCAGGGTACACTCACAGCTTTAGAGTTTACGAAGGGAAGGACACCAAGATCCAGCCCCCAGAATGTCCACCTGCTCTGGGGGTGAGTGGGAAATTAGTGTGGGATTTGGTCCACCCACTGCTTGATAAAGGTTACCAACTGTACGTTGATAACTTTTATACAAGCATCCCACTATTTCAATCCCTCTCTGCCAGAGCTACCGCAGCTTGCGGTACTGTGCGCAGAAACATGAGGGGTCTCCCTTTGACGCTAATTGAGCAGGCTCTCCCAAAGGGTGAGAGCCAAGCCCAATGTAGCGGCAACATGCTTGTGGTCAAGTTCAAAGACAAAAGGGACGTCTTTTTCTTGACAACAATCCATGGTCCCAGCACCACGGTCACCACCGTTCGTGGTACCGCAGCACAGGTCCACAAACCGGACTGTGCCCTGGGGTACACCAAACACTTGGGGGGAGTTTATCTTTCTGATCAAGTCCTCCAGCCCTATAGTGCCATGAGGAAGACGAAGGTGTGGTATAAAAAACTGGCTGTGCACATCGTGCAAATGGCACTGTATAACGCATACGTGCTATCACGATGTGCAGGCCAGACCAACAACACCTTCCTTCAGTTCCAGGAGGCGGTGATAAAGGCCATGATTTTAGAGAGGAGGACAGAGCGTGCCCCAGCACTCCTGGAACTCGTTTCCCGCATGGTACCAGGGCAACATTTTCCCCGTGAGGGGAGAGCAAAACAAAGGTGCCGGGGGTGCTATTAAAGGGGGATAAGAAGGGAAACTCGTTTCCAATGTGAAACGTGTCCTGACAAACCTGGACTGTGTTTGAATGAATGCTTCAGAATTCATCACACATCCATGGACTAAACACATCCCGACATTCCTCTACAGAAATCACCAACACAAGCCTGACATACACACACACCAACATGGCGTACACTATGCCACACACACCAACCTGAGTAGTGTGTCAGGTTGGTGTATGTGGCGTAGTGTACGTCAGGTTGGTGTGTGTGTTTTAGTGTACGTCAGGTTGGTGTGTGTGTGTGGTGTATACTACACCACACTCACCAACCTGACATACACTACACCACACACAAACCTGACATACACTAAACCACACACACCAACCTGACGTACACTACACCACACCAACCTGACAAGCACTACGTCAGGTTGGTGTGTGGTGTGGTATAGTGTACGTCAGGTTGGTGTGTGTGTTGTAGTGTATGTCAGGTTGTTGTGTGTGTGTGGTGTATACTACACCACACACCAACCTGACGTATACTACACCACACACACACACTAACCTGACGTGCACTATACCACACACACCAACAAGACTTAGTGTGTTAGGTTGGTGTGTGTGGCGTAGTGTACGTCAGGTTGGTGTGTGTGTTGTAGTGTACGTCAGGTTGGTGTGTCTGTGTGGTGTATACTACACCACTGTTATGTTACGGTAGCTGAGGAGTGCAAGTAAAAAAGGAAATACACCAGAGCAGTTGGAAACTATGAGATTGCAGTACCCTGACTAACCACCGCAACTAGAGGCAGCCGTGGAGCGTTCCTACGTTGGTCCTAGACGCCTCGTCACAGCCTGAGAAACTAACTACACCTAAAGATAGAAATAGGAAAGCTATCTGCCCCGGAGCAGAACCCCAAAGATAATAGAAAGCCCCCAAACATGTAATGGCGGTTAGACAAGAGGAAATACTGACACAGAAAGAAAATAGTATGAGCAAACGCTGGGGCCCAAACTATCTAAATAGAAAAGGATAGGAAGGGTACTTACTGCAATCTCAGAAAACCCTGAAAAAACACCAACTCTACTAATTTCAAATCACCTGAGATCACACGACCTCTACCACCTAAATTAGTTCTCTGGTGTAACAAAAACAAAACAGCAGCCACTGAAAAAAAACTGGAAAAAGCAAAAGTACAAAACACAGTGGCTGGACTAAACTGAGAGGGCAAAAGCCCCCGGAGTGGACCCTGAAGGCCCCCACAGAAGTGCAGGACAAAATGCAAAAATATAGCAAAAACACAAAATAAGAAATTGTCTTATCTGATAGCAGGAGATGCAGACACGACACAGCAGGCTACAAGGGAAACTGGAAAGAAGGATTCAGACCAGAACAATTGATCACCGGCAACCCTGATGGGAAAATGACTCCCTTATATAAGACCAATCAGTAACACCTGATTCCCAGTCCTCACACAATCCTCACTAGTACTGCTTGTAACCACCAGAGGGAGCCTCTGCTCAGAACTCATCTCAAACCCATTCACAACAGTACCCCCCCTTGAGGAGGGGTCACCGAACCCTCATTTGAGCAACCAGGTCGGTCAGGATGAGTTCTATGATACGCACGGATAAGTCTCCTAGCATGGATGTCCGAAGCAAACACCCAAGAATTGTCTTCCTGACCATAACCTCTCCATTTAACCAAATACTGGAGTCTTCGTCTAGAAAAACGAGAATCCAATATTTTCTCAACCACATACTCCAGATTGCCCTCAACCAAAACAGGGTCAGGAGGCACAGCAGCAGGAACCACTGGCTCAACAAACCTCTTCAACAAGGACTTGTGGAACACGTTATGGATCTTAAATGTCCCTGGAAGAAGCAAACGAAAAGAAACAGGATTAATAATCTCCATGATCTTATAAGGTCCAATGAACCTAGGCTTAAATTTAGGAGATGCTACTCTCATAGGAATATTCTTTGAGGACAACCAGACCAAGTCCCCCACTTTAAACCGAGGACCATCAGTCCTATGCCGGTTAGCAAACCGCTGGGCCTTCTCCTGAGAGAGGGACAACTTCTCCACTACCTGGTCCCAAATCTGCTGCATACGCTCAACAACAGAGTCAACACCTGGACAGACAGAAGCCTCCGTCTGTCCTGAAGAAAATCGAGGGTGAAACCCAGAATTACAGAAAAACGGAGACATCAAAGTGGCAGAGCTAGCCCTATTATTAAGAGCAAACTCAGCCAAAGGCAAAAAAGAGACCCAGTCATCCTGATCAGCAGACACAAAGCATCTTAGATAAGTCTCCAATGTCTGGTTTGTTCTCTCAGTTTGACCATTGGTCTGAGGATGAAATGCCGAGGAGAAAGACAATTGAACACCCAGTTTAGAACAAAAAGTCCTCCAAAATCTGGAAACAAACTGGACTCCTCTGTCAGACACAATGTTCTCAGGAATGCCGTGTAAACGAACCACGTGCTGAAGGAACAACGGCACCAATTCAGAGGAGGAAGGCAAAAAGATGTATCATTTTGGAAAACCTATCACAAATTACCCAGATGGTGGTCATTCTCTGAGAAACAGGAAGATCGGAAATGAAATCCATAGAGATATGGGTCCATGGTCTCTTGGGCACAGGCAATGGCATCAACAAACCACTAGAGCGAGAGCAAGGCTTGGAGCGAGAGCAAGTCCCACAGGACTGCACAAATTCCCTGACATCGCGAGACAAGGTAGGCCACCAAAAGGACCGACTAACCAAGTCTCTGGTACCAAAAATTCCGGGATGCCCAGCCAATGCGGAACAATGAATCTCAGACATCACACTCTTTTTCCATTGGTCCGGGACAAACAATTTTCCAACAGGGCAGCGCTCGGGCCTATCCTCCTGACACCCCTCCAGAGCAAGTCTCAAATTGGGCGAGATGGCGGAAAGAACTACACCCTCCTTCAAAATAACAGAGGGATCAGATAGCTCAGGAGAGTCCGCAAGGAAACTCCTCGAGAGGGCATCCGCCTTAACATTCTTAGTGCCAGGAAGAAAGGAAACCACAAAATTAAAACGTGTGAAAAACAAGGCCCACCTGGCCTGTCTAGGATTGAGACGCTTGGCAGATTCCAGATAGACCAGATTCTTATGGTCCGTAAGGATCACCACCTGATGTTTGGCTCCCTCCAGCCAATGTCTCCACTCTTCAAAAGCCCACTTCATGGCCAATAACTCCCGATTACCCACGTCATAATTACGTTCAGTAGGAGAAAATTTTCGAGAGAAAAAGGCACAAGGGTTACTTTTAGAGGTCTCTGGATCTTTTTGGGACAAAACGGCACCTGCCCCAATTTCAGAGGCATCAACCTCCACCTGAAATGGCAGAGAAACATCAGGCTGCCGTAGAACAGGAGCAGAAGTGAATCTCTGCTTAAGTTCCTGAAATGCAGAGACTGCCTCAGGAGGCCAATTCACCACATCAGAACCCTTTCTGGTCAAATCAGTTAATGGTTTAACAATAACCGAGAAATTACCAATAAATTTACGATAAAAATTGGCAAAACCCAAAATCTCTGAAGAGCCTTTAATGAAGTAGGTTGGACCCAATCACAGATGGCCTGAACCTTGACCGGGTCCATTTCAATAACAGATGGGGACAAAATGAATCCCAGAAATGAGATCTTCTGTACGCCAAAAAGACACTTTGATCCCTTCACATACAGAGCATTCTCTCTCAAAATCTGGAATACAGTTCGAACATGTTTCACATGAGAGTCCCAGTCATTAGAAAAAATCAAGATATCATCCAAATAAACAATCAGAAACTTGTCCACAAAATCCCTGAAAATGTCATTCATGAAGGACTGGAAGACGGAAGGAGCATTAGTGAGCCCAAAGGGCATCACAAGGTACTCAAAATGCCCTTCAGGGGTGTTAAATGCCATCTTCCATTCATCCCCGTGCTTAATGCGAATAAGGTTATACGCCCCCCTGAGGTCAAGCTTGGTAAACCAAGTAGCGTTTTTCACCCTGGAAAACAGGTCAGAAATCAAGGGTAACGAGTATTGATATTTCACAGTAATATTGTTCAAGAGACGATAATCAATACACGGCCTTAATGAACCATCTTTTTTGGCCACAAAGAAAAAACCGGCACCTAAGGGTGAAGAGGATGGTCTGATATGACCCTTCTCCAATGATTCCTTGATATAAGACCGCATAGCGTCATGTTCAGGTACAGACAAGTTAAAAAGGCGACCTTTAGGGAATTTACTACCTGGCACTAATTCAATAGCGCAGTCATAGCTCCTATGGGGAGGTAAGGATGCAGATTTACTTTCGCTAAACACATCAGAAAAATCAAACAAAAAGTCAGGAACATCCTCAGCCTGGGGGGAGGCAGAAAAAACAGGAGTGTTGGTATTAACACATTGGCAGCCCCAACTGGTTACAGACACAGATTTCCAATCCAAAACAGGATTATGAGACTGTAACCAAGGGAAACCCAGCACTATAATGTCATGCAGATTATATAGAACCAAAAATTTGCAGCACTCCTGGTGATCAGGTTCAACCCTCATTATCACCTGAGTAGAAAACTGGGGTTTATTCTCAGCCAAAGGGGTAGAATCGATCCCCAGTAAAGGAATAGACTTCTGTAGGGGTATCAAGGGAAACCCACAACGTTTAGCAAAATCATAATCCATCAGGTTAATAGCTGCTCCAGAATCAACGAAAGCCTGAGCAGAAAATGAGGACAGAGAGCATATCAGAGTGACAGTTAATAAAAACTTAGTCTGAACACTACCCAAGACAACTGAGCGTGCAAAATGTCTTCCCCGCTTAGGGCAGACTGAAATAGCATGAGAGGCATCACCACAGTAGAAACATAACCCATTGCGCTTTCGAAACTCATGACGCTGTGCCCCAGACACCACTCCATCACACTGCATGGGCTCAGCAGCTGGCTCACAAGGCAACACCACTCCACTCATACTTCTCCGCTCACGCAAACGTCTGTCAATTTGAATCGCTAATGACATAGAATCATTGAGACCAGAGGGGACAGGGAATCCCACCATAACATCCTTTACATTATCCGACAGACCCTTCCGGAAAAGGGCCGCCAAAGCGTCGTCATTCCACTTGGTCAGGACTGCCCACCTACGGAATCTCTGACAGTATAACTCAGCGTCATCAAGCCCCTGATTTAATGCCAACAAGGCTTTTTCAGCTTGATCAGTGACATTAGGCTCATCGTACAATAACCCCAAAGCCTGAAAAAATGCATCAACATCACTCAAAACAGGATCCCCAGGTATCAGGGAAAAAGCCCAATCCTGAGGATCGCCGCGCAGGAGAGAGATGATAATTTGAACCTGCTGCGCTGCGTTTCCTGAGGACTTAGATTTTAAGGCAAGAAACAATTTACAATTATTTTTGAAATTCTGAAACTTAGCTCGATCCCCTAAAAACAAATCTGGCATGGGGATCCTAGGTTCCACAACAGGCAACCTAGCAAGATATGTAGCAATACTCTGAACCTCAGTGGCAAGCTGATCCACACGGCCAGACAACTGTGCAAACTCCATTGGGAGAAAAGATCCTCCCCAGCACCCAGAGATACAGAGGGAAAAAAAAATAAAAAATGCAACAAACAGAAAAATATCTCTGACAACTTTTCTTCCTTCAAAATATTTTTCCCTTCTGTGAGTACCATACAATTTTTATGGCCGGTGATACTGTTATGTTACGGTAGCTGAGGAGTGCAAGTAAAAAAGGAAATACACCAGAGCAGTTGGAATCTATGAGATTGCAGTACCCTGACTAACCACCGCAACTAGAGGCAGCCGTGGAGCGTTCCTACGTTGGTCCTAGACGCCTCGTCACAGCCTGAGAAACTAACTACACCTAAAGATAGAAATAGGAAAGCTATCTGCCCCGGAGCAGAACCCCAAAGATAATAGAAAGCCCCCAAACATGTAATGGCGGTTAGACAAGAGGAAATACTGACACAGAAAGAAAATAGTATGAGCAAACGCTGGGGCCCAAACTATCTAAATAGAAAAGGATAGGAAGGGTACTTACTGCAATCTCAGAAAACCCTGAAAAAACACCAACTCTACTAATTTCAAAATCACCTGAGATCACACGACCTCTACCACCTAAATTAGTTCTCTGGTGTAACAAAAACAAAACAGCAGCCACTGAAAAAAAACTGGAAAAAGCAAAAGTACAAAACACAGTGGCTGGACTAAACTGAGAGGGCAAAAGCCCCCGGAGGGGACCCTGAAGGCCCCCACAGAAGTGCAGGACAAAATGCAAAAATATAGCAAAAACACAAAATAAGAAATTGTCTTATCTGATAGCAGGAGATGCAGACACGACACAGCAGGCTACAAGGGAAACTGGAAAGAAGGATTCAGACCAGAACAATTGATCACTGGCAACCCTGATGGGAAAATGACTCCCTTATATAAGACCAATCAGTAACACCTGATTCCCAGTCCTCACAATCCTCACTAGTACCGCTTGTAACCACCAGAGGGAGCCTCTGCTCAGAACTCATCTCAAACCCATTCACAACACACCACACACACCAACCTCACATACACTACACCACAC
Organism: Oophaga sylvatica; assembly: GCA_033576555.1. NCBI lineage: Eukaryota > Metazoa > Chordata > Amphibia > Anura > Dendrobatidae > Oophaga > Oophaga sylvatica. Next base: position 156,973,509 of record JARQOD010000006.1, on the reverse strand, counting down.
ACAAACCTGACATACACTAAGGCTACTTTCACACATCAGTTTTTAGCCGTCAGGCGCGATCCGGCAGTTTTTGCAAAAAACGTATCCGTTTTTTTTACCACCAGGTCCGTTTTTTTCTCATTGACATGCATTAGCGCCGGATCGCGCCACATGTCATTGCGTTTAGTCCGTTTTCTGCCAGATCTGTCATAGATTTTAATTCCGGCGGCCGGACAGGACGCATGATGTAAAGTTTTTTTTTTCTGCCGGAAACGCCTGACAGCGCCTGATGCGGCGCGTCAGGCTAGGTCATACAATACAAGTCTATGGGAGCCGAATCAGGCATAGGACTGATCCGGCCACCAGACTCTGTTTTCATCATGTACGCATGCCTGGAAGCGGAACCAAGATTGGTCTCTCTCTCTCTCCCAGACATGCGTACAATACATTTTATATACTACACCACACACACCAACCTGACGTACACTACACCACACACCAACCTGATATACACTACACCACACACACCTGATGTAGTGTATGTCAGGTTGGTGTGTGGTGTATGTCAGGATTGTGTGTGTGTGTGGTGTATACTACACCACACACACCAACCTGACGTACACTACACCACACCACACCACACACCAACCTGACATACACTACATACTTTCCATACGCAAAATGGTGTCCGTTAACGATTGTGGCGCTCCTTCCCTTCCGGGCCCTGGGGGGGTCTAGTTTCCAAAATGGGGTCACTTGTGGAGGTGCACCAATGTTTAGGCACACAGGGGCTCTCCAAATGCGACATGGTGTCCGCTAACAATTGGAGCTAAATTTCCATTCAAAAAGTCAAATGGCGCTCCTTCCCTTCTGGGCCCTGCTGTGCGCCCAAACAGTGGTTTATGACCACATATGAGGTATCGGTGTACTCAGTAGAAATTGCGCAACAAATTTTAGTATCCATTTTATCCTGTTGCCCATGTGAAAATGAAAAAATTGAGGCTGAAAGAAAATTTTTGTGAAAAAAAAAGTACTTTTTCATTTTTACGGATCAAGAAAATTTTTGTTGGAAAAATTATAATATCCATTTTTTCCTTCCACGTTGCTTTACTTCCTGTGAAGCACTTGAAGGGTTAATAATCTTCTTGAATGTAGTTTAGAGTAGATTGAGGGGTGCAGTTTTTAGAATGGTGTCACTTTTGGGTATTTTCTGCCATATAGACCCCTCAAAGTGACTTCAAATGTGAGGTGGTCCCTAAAAAAAATGGTTTTGTAAATTTTGTTGTAAAAATGAGAAATCGCTGGTCAACTTTTAACCCTTGTAACTTCCCAACAAAAAAAATTTTGTTTCCAAAACTGTTCTGATGTAAAGTAGGCATGAGGGAAATGTTATTTGTTAACTATTTTGTGTCACATATCTCTCTGGCTTAACAGAATAAAAATTCAAAATTTGAAAATTGCGAAATTTTCTAAATTTGCGCCAAATTTCCATTTTTTTTTACAAATAAACGCAAAATTTATTGACCTAAATTTAGCACTAACATGAAGCCCAATATATCACGAAAATACAATCTCAGAATCGCTAAGATCTGTTGAAGCGTTCCTGAGTTATAGCCTCAGAAAGGGACACTGGTCAGAATTGCAAAAAATGGCCAGCTCATTAAGGTCAAAATAGGCTGGGTCATGAAGGGGTTAATGTTATTAAGCATCTGTGGAATATGTAAAGACCAGTCATAAAGGCTCCACTTTGCAACTCAAAAAACACAAAGAATCAGCTTGTATTCTAAAATTTTGGGGTTAGACACCTTCAGATTTCTTGTGAAGTGTGTGCCTCAATGGGTCAGACCTGTTTTTGTGGCAAGTAAAGACCTATACATTTGAGTGGTGATACAATAATGGGAAAAATGTGGTTTTATGATGTGTGCTGGATTCACTTTTCAAGTATGAAAACTGATGGAGGTTTACCAGGCTTCCCCTAGGCACCAATCAGTAAAATCCAGACAGTAAAATGGTACAACAAAGATGGCATCCATATGCTGTGTTTTGCACAGACTCTGCCATTAGAGTAAGGCCCACAAATCGGATAACACAAAGACCATACAGCAGAAAAAATGTCCCAATAATGGCTGATCAATATAGTCTACAATAGAATATTCTACAATACAGTAACTGCTTATCATTTAGTCCATGTTTCTGGAGCGTGAGAGGAAACTGAATGTAACCAGGGAGAACACACACACTCTGTCTACCTGCTGTTCTTAGCCTGTAAGCTAATAGTGTTATTAATCATTTTTAACCATGTTAATAATCGTATTCCTTTAATAAATGTCACAATAAAGCAGCAATCAGCTCTAGTGTTGTCATACAATATGGTAGACACTAATCCAAGTATTTAATTCCTGGAGGCAGACTTCAGTTCTCAGTACTTCTAGTTCAGTAACATAAACACTTTTTATCACTGAGTATCCAGTCTCAGTAGTTTTGGCTTCCATCACAGAAGTACAAACAAAACTAACTGTCTGAACAAGTACCTTTACTGATTTATGACAAACATCTATGTAAGAAAAGTCTGCTGCTCTGCTGTCCTGGTACAGCGTTGATATATTGCTTGAGTGTGCCTTCCTTTAGAATGAAGCAACATATTTTACTGCAGTCAACAATGAGGCTATTTGTAATAGTAGGTCGCCCTCTGGTGGCAAGAAGTATAATTATAAAATACATGGACATTGAAAGGAAAATTGAGAAATTCAATACTAATTTAGCTACCTAGAGAACAGGTGCTTTATCTTGCAAGCATGGACAAACGTTATGGCACATAAATAATATTGTTTGTAACATTTGGGAAGCACAGAAACTAAATGATTAGGGCTGGCCTCACGTACTGTTTGCAACTACATTCAGTGGCTCTCTCAAGTTTTATGTCCAAAAACTGGATTCGGTAATATGTGTCGACGGGGCCACTGACAATAATGATGCAATAATGATAAAGTGCTGGTACAAGGTCCAGGAGGAGGCCCCAATGCAAGTTTTTTGTGTGTTTTCACTTGAGAAATGCATGTTGAGGTCTTCCCCTGGACCTTGCTCCAGCACTTTATCATTATGGGTAAGCCCTCCATTTTATTGATTTTTCCATCACTGTGAAATGTTGTTATGCTGATTGTCCTATATTTATCTATTTACCATTAGCTACTATTCATAATTTCATTCATGGTCCTGCATTTTTTATGTCACAGATATGCTTTGATTTTTATATTTCAGTCAATGTCATTATGGTTTACATTGCATTTAGCACTTATACTTCTTTAGTTCATTGTTGACTGTGAGACAACATATCCCATGTGACTTTGCTATATATGTACCATTATTGCTATATACCATATATACTCGTGTATAAGCCGAGTTTTTCAGCACATATTTTTGTGCTGAAAACGTCCCCCTCGGCTTATACACGAGTCATTGTCTCAGAAAGCCGGCGGGGGAGGGGGTGCAGCAGATAACAGAGGCATTTCTCTTAAAGCGGGCAAAGTGACAGCTGCAGCTGCCGGCTTCCAGAAGACATCCTACTCGCCCTCCTGCGTGCCCTCGTTGCTGGCACTGCATCTCGTTGGTTCCGGCTTCCAGCAGCTCTTCCTGTGCCGAGCAATCACATTGCCTCACTCAATAAGGTAATGAATATGCACGCGTCTCCACTCCCATAGCCGTGGAGGGAATATTCATTACCTTAATGAGCTGGACCACGTGATCGCTCAGCACAGGAAGAGCTGCTGGCCGGCGGCCAGAACAAAATACTGCGAGGGGATGTAGGTGGGTGAGTAGGATGTTTTTTTTGGAATATGAAGCATGCATACAAGGATGGGAGGGGGGAGCCATGCATACAAGGATAGGATGGGGGAGCCAGGCATACCAGGACAGCGATGGGGGGCCATGCATACCAGGACAGCGATGGGGGGAGCCATGCATACCAGGACAGTGACGGGGGGAGCCATGCATACAAGGACAGTGAACAGTGACGGGGGAGCCATGCATACAAGTACAGGGACGGGGGAACCACGCATACCAGGACAGCGATGGGGGGATCCATACATACAAGGACAGCGACGGGGGAACCACGCATACCAGGACAGCGATGGGGGGATCCATACATACAAGGACAGCGACGGGGGAGCCATGCATACAAGGACAGCGACGGGGGGAGCCATGGATACAAGGATAGGGATGGGGGAGCCACGCATACCAGGGATGAGGGGACAATGCATACCCGGCTTATACTCGAGTCAATAAGTTGACCCAGTTTTTCGTGGCCAAATTAAATGCCTCGGCTTAAGGCACTGTCACACTTAACGATCGCACTAGCGATCACGACAACGACACAACCTGGCGAGATCGCTAGTGCAATCGCTATGTGGTCGCTAGTTAGCTTCCAAACACAAAGATCTCATCAGAGATCAGCGATCTGTATAACGACCTCTGTGGTCGTTGGGAAAACCTAGTAGTCCCGCCTGCGACGCTGGTAAAGTCGTTCATAAAGGGTGTCACACTCAGCGATTCAGGCTCACCAGCGGGACACCAACGACCAAAAAACGGCTCAGAACGTTCATAAGAGATCAACGACATCGCAGCAGGGGCCACATCGCTGCTACATGTCACACACAGCTGCGTCGCTAAAGAGATCGCTACTGCGTCATAAAATTGCTGACTCTTTAGCGATCTCGCTAGCGATCTTGCTTAGTGTGACAGTACCTTTAGGCTAAGTTCACACGTTGCGGAATTGCCGCGGAAATTTCCGCGGCAATCCCGCACTTCTCCCGCAGGAAATACGCACGTTTTTTGTGTGCTGATTCCCGCCAGAATAATAGCGTTTTGCAAGCGTAATTAGCTTGCAGAATGCTAGCGTTTTCCTAGCGATCTGTAGCATCGCTTGGAAAACTGATTGACAGGTTGGTCACACGAGTCACACATAGTGTTTGACACGTGTGACCAACTTTTTACTATTGATGCCGCCTATGTCGCATCAATAGTAAAAGATCTAATGTAAAAATAATAAATAATGATATTCTCACCTTCCGGCGGCCCCCGCAGCCTTCCCGCCTTCAGCGACGCTCCCGGCAACTCCGGTCCCAAGGATGCTTTGCGGCAAATCACACCGATGACGTAGCATCTCGCGAGACCGCTATGCCATCTGGGTGATTCTCGCAAAGGACTCTTGGGACCGGAAGTTGCCGGGAGCGTCGCTGAAGGCGGGAAGGCTGCGGGGGCCGCGGAAGGCTGCGGGGGCCGCCGGAAGGTGAGAATATCATTATTTTTTATTTTAATTATTGTTTTACCAGGGATATGGTACCCAGGGCCTGGAGGAGAGTCTCCTCTCCTCCAGACCCTGGGTACCACCGCACATGAACCGCTTACATTCCGCAAAATTAATGAACATGTTGCTATTTTTTCCGCAAAGCGTTTTTTTCGCGGAAAAAAACGCAACATGTGGCCAAAACATGCGGAATCAATTAACATGTATAGGATGCTTAATGCTTGCGTTTTTATCGCGTTTTTACCGCGGAAAACCGCGGAAAAACCGCGAAAAAAACGCAATTATTCCTGATCGTGTGCACTTAGCCTTAGGCTAAGTGCACACGTTCAGGAATATTTGCGTTTTTTTCGCGTTTTTTCGCGGGAAAAAACGCGTCAAAAACGCATGTATTAAGCATCCTATCATTTAGAATGAATTCCGCAAATTTTGTGCACATGGTGCGTTTTTTTCCGCAAAAAAAACGCATCGTGGAAAATCTAGCAGTTTGTCCATTCATTTTGCGGATTTCTAGCGTTTTTCCCTCTTTATTATTGACCTAGAAAGTTCAGGAAAAAATCGCGGTAAAAACGCGTCAAAACCGCGCAAAAACCGCACCAAAAACGCGCAAAATCCGCGCAAAAAAACGCGCGTTTTTGCCGCGCAAAAAAGTCCGGTTTTGCTCAGGAATATTCTGCAAACATTCTGCAAACGTGTGCACTTAGCCTTAGACTCGGGTCGGCTTATACTCGAATATATACGGTACTTGCTCATTGTTTTTTGGTGCAATTCTGGTTTCTTGGTTTCCTCTTTAGTAACCCTCATAATATTTGTTCTTATTTCTTCATATTTTACCTTTTGTACACAAATAAAAAATAATTTTTTACATGAATTGAATACAGTACGTCAGTCTGCTGGACAATTCTAGGTTGAGTATTCGCCGAAGTGTATTCTTATATTCGTCTTTGACACTAAGGGGGATCATGTTGTTTTGGCTGACGACATGCTCCTAGCCAGATTACTATATTTATCCCCTGTGACCTTTATTATATTAGGGTTGACATTATGTAGTGAATAGAACTGTAATGTTATTTTACAACTTGACTTTCTATTGTTAGTATCCATGCTTTGTAGGACTAGATATCCAGAATTTTATCTTGTAATTCAATAAAGCTCTCAATTAATAATGAATGTATACAATTGACATAAACATAAAACACTAAATATATTTAATTAGAAAATGTGTACAGTAAAGACATCATGTTACATACTAAGGTCTCTTGCAGAGGAGCAAGGTCGAGTGAATGAAGAGTGTACAGAGCCATATACTGCTCATGTGCCACCATACTCTTGCTTAGAAGCAATGCTCCAGGGGAATGAGCACCCCTCTGTATAAATATGTATATAGAAAAGTTATTTTAGAGAGCATTTAGTCTTTTTCATTTAGAATTACTTATCATCCGGATACTGCAGTTTTCACGGATTCAAAATTCCAATGAGTATTTATTGTCCAGTGTGAGAGGAAAATGTATATACATTTCCACCGATGCAAATTATATATATATAAAACCAGCCTTTTCTTACATACTTTCCTTATTTCTAATAGTTTAACATTCTATGGTGTCTAATTTGTCACACTCACCTCACATCTGTTTCCACTGGTAGGTGCAGTTCTGAAAACCTCCTCATAATCATCACTTTCGACATTCCCTATGGTTCCATCATTCTGCAAAAAAAAAAAAAAAAAGGACGGTTATTTTAATAATATTATTTGTCCAATTAGAACTACAAGCGACATTATTTCACCTAAAAAAGCTATTTCACAATTTTTTTAACAAAAGGTTAAAGGGCAGAGATGATCGAATTGCTCCGCTGCGAATCAACTGCTAGTTGAAATTTCCTCACCGATCCAGATGAATTCGAAAAATTTGTGATTCAGTTTGACGGATAGCTAATATTATGCACGGTGCCATTTCACACATTGCTGAAGATGGCATTAGAGAGGGGGCTCATATGATCCCAGGCGCAGCCATGTGGCTTTCGCATAATCAGCTATTACTAGGGTTGAGCATTCCGATACTGCAAATATTGGGTATCGGCCGATATTGGCTGTATCGGAATTCCGATTCCGAGTTCCGATATTTTCGTCATATCGGATACCGGAATCGGAATGTCACTGTCAGTGTCCGTCTGTCGGGTCTGTCAGGAGTCAGCGGCACTTACCCGGCAGAAGATCTCCGGCGGTCACGTCCTGGACTGCTTGATGGCCGCCATCCTCTTCTCCCTGGCGGTCACATGCAGTTTCTCGCGATAACTGCAGTGACTGCCGGGTAATCGCGGCCGTAAAGCAGTCCGATGACGTCACCGCCGGGAAAGCAGGTAATCAGCTGTGCTGCGCCGGGATGTCAGGCTCTGCCTGGCATTCCGATGTAGCAGAGCTGGATCGTCGTGGACACTCGTTACTATGGACTGCGTCGGACAGGTGGTATACTGTTGGTTTGTTTTTTTCCTTTTTTTACAGGAGATCGATGGCGTCGCAGGAATGAGTGTATAATAAAATTAATGAAAACTGTGTTGTCTCTTTTATTTCATTAAAATACTTTTTTCTTGCTTTGTCTTTTTTTTAAACATTTAAAAACTTTGGGATTAATAATGGATCGGTGTCTTATTGACGCCTCTCCATTATTAACCGGGCTTATTGTCACCGTGCAATCAACTGTGACATTAACCCCTTATTACCCCACTTGCCACCGCTACAGGGCAAGTGGGAAGAGCCGGGTAAAGTGCCACAATTGGCACATCTTTTGATGCGCCAAATGTGGGGCTGCTGTAGCCTGGTATTATCAGGCTGTTGAGGGCCAAAATTCATGGGCCTTGACAGTCTTTTAATACCAGGCCGCAGCAGTCTGCATTTTACTTGGCTGGTTAACAAAAATAGGGGGACCCCTACGCCGTTTTTTTTTTCGAGGGGATCCCCTATTTTTGTTAACCAGCCAAGCTAAGCAGACTGCTGTGGCCTGGTATTATCAGGCTGGCAAGGCTCATGGATATTGGATCCTTACCAGCCTGAAAAACCAGGCCTCAGCAGTCTGCTTCATCTGGCTGGTTAACAAAAATAGGGGGGACCCCACGCCAATTTTTTTCGAGGGGATCCCCTATTTTTGTTAACCAGCCAAGATATGCAGACTGCTGTGGCCTGGTATTATCAGGCTGGCAAGGTCCATGGATCTTTGCTCCTTAACAGCCTGAAAAACCAGGCCTCAGCAGTCTGCTTCATCTGGCTGGTTAACAAAAATAGGGGGGACCCCACGCCAATTTTTTTCGAGGGATCCCCTATTTTTGTTAACCAGCCAAGATATGCAGACTGCTGTGGCCTGGTATTATCAGGCTGGCAAGGTCCATGGATCTTGGCTCCTTAACAGCCTGAAAAACCAGGCCTCAGCAGTCTGCTTCATCTGGCTGGTTAACAAAAATAGGGGGGACCCCACGCCAATTTTTTTCGAGGGGATCCCCTATTTTTGTTAACCAGCCAAGATATGCAGACTGCTGTGGCCTGGTATTATCCGGCTGGCAAGGTCCATGGATCTTGGCTCCTTAACAGCCTGAAAAACCAGGCCTCAGCAGTCTGCTTCATCTGGCTGGTTAACAAAAATAGGGGGGACCCCACGCCAATTTTTTTCGACGGGATCCCCTATTTTTGTTAACCAGCAAAGATAAGCAGACTGCTGTGGCCTGGTATTATCAGGCTGGCAAGCAGGGTCGGACTGAGCCACCGGGACACCGAAGAAACCTCCGTTGGGCCCCAGCTCCTGCGTGGTGGGCCCTGATTTGAAAGGATAGGTCGCGGGGCAGAGGGGGCGGTGGCCCCGGGCCCCGCGCTCTGAGGGGGCCCACCCGGAGCTACGCTACAGTAACTGTATCGGCGTGCACAGCACGCCGATACAGTTACATTCTGCGGCAGAGCAGGGAGAATCGCTCTCCCTGCTCTGCCGCCCGGAAGCTATGGGGCCTGAACAGGCGGTGGGGGGGCCCGGTGCCAGCAGTGGGCCCCCCAACCGTCATCGAGGGTCAGCTGTATCGGCATGGGTACGGTTGGGGCGAGGATATGGGTGTGATTAGCTGTGAAATGGGTGTGGTCGGGGCGTGGCTTAAAATTTGCAGCGGCGCGCTATGCTGCCGCAGCCTTTAACCCTCTTTCCTGTCTTCAAAATTTGGGAGGTATGCTGTATGACCTCCCTACAACTTCTGGGCATGCTCCTGATGAGCGCGACGGATGGTCTCCTGAGGGATCTCCTCCCACACCTGGACTAAAGCATCCACCAACTCCTGGACAGTCTGTGGTGCAACGTGGCATGGCCTAAAATTTGCTGCAGCAGGCACAGCGTGCCACAGCCTTTGTCCCCTCTTTCCCTTCTTCAAAGGTTGGGAAGTATGATGGTGGGCCCCAAGAATAATTTTTCTCTGGTGGGCCCAAGGTACTCCAGTCCGACGCTGCTGGCAAGGTCCATGGATATTGGCTCCTTAACAGCCTTAAATACCATGCCTCAGCAGCAGGGGCGTACATAGAAATCATGGGGCCCCATAGCAAAAGTCTGAATGGGCCCCCCCCCCAAAAAAAAAAACCCAGAGCCATTGTAAATGTAAAGTGCCAGCACAGTGAGGGGACACATTAAACAAAAAAATGTATTGTGCCCCCATAGATTGTGCCCCCATAGTTGCTCCATAGATCATGCCCCATAGATTGTGCCCCCATAGATGCTCCATAGTATAGGCCCTTATGCTGCCGCAGCTGCTGCAACCAAAAAAAAAAAGACATACTCAGCTCTCGTCGCTGGGGGCCAGGTGCCCGTGTCCTGAGCAGGGGTGACACCAGGTGCCGATGTCACCGCTCGCTCAGGGCCCCGGCACCTGAGATATTTACCTGTCCTCTCTCCACTGCTGAGCGCCGCTGTCTTCGGGGTCCTCCAGCAGTGAATGATCAGGCAGAGGGCGCGGCGCGCACTAACGACGTCATCGCGCCCTCTGACCTGAACATTGCAGCAAGAAGACGCGAGCAACGGTGGAACGGACAGGTAAATATCCCTTATACTCACCCTTCCACCGGCGCGGTCTCTGCAGCCCTGCTCTTCTCCCGGGTCTCCGCCGCCAGTGTTCAGCGGTCACGCAGGACCGCTCATTAAAGTCATGAATATGTGCATATTCATGACTGTAATGAGCGGTACCACCTGACCGCTGAACACAGGCATCGGAGACCGTGGGAGAAGAGCAGGGCTGCAGAGACCGCACCAGGAGGGGTGAGTATATAGAAGAGCTGCGCTCCCCCTCCCCCGCCGACCCCCTGGTAGTACTGTGTCAGCACAGCTACCCGACCGTCGCGGGCCCCCTCACCTGTCCGGGCCCCATAGCAGCTGCATGGTCTGCTTCATTCACGGTACGCCACTGCTCAGCAGTCTGCTTCATCAGGCTGGTTAACAAAAATAGGGGGGACCCCACGCCATTTTTTTTTGAAGGGAACCCCTATTTTTGTTAATCAGTTTCCTCTGACGTCACTGATTGTGTCCCTGGCTGACCTGAAGTGAAAGTGGAAAGCAATCAATTAAGCTTTCCACTTCCTCTCCTGTCAGCCAGGAGAGGAGCTCATTCATTTGGGGGTTTACTGTAAGGCTGCAGCATTAGCTGCGGTCCCTGCAGTAAACATTAACCCTTTCTGAAGGATTACACCGTGGGACCTGACTGTGCATGGGATAGGTAAGAATAATTTTGCTTTTTTATTTTATTTTTATTACAGGAAATGGTTTTTGCAGTAAAATAAAAGATGGTCAAAAACATGTGTCTTTATTTCATTAAAATGATTTTTAATTAAAGTGTGTGTGTTTTATTTTTATTTCATGCAATAGGATTAATAATTGATAGTTGTCTAATTGACAGCTCTCAATTATTAACCTGGCTTAAGGTCACCTTTCAATAGCAAGGTGGCTTTAACCCCATATTAACCCATTCGCCACCGTTGCAGGGCAATGGGAATAGACGGGCAAAGTGCCAGAAAGGGCGAATCTAATTATAGATTTGTCTTTTCTGGGGTGTCTGGGGCAGATGTTAGTAGCCAGGGGGGGGCCAAAAATAATGGTCCCTTTCTGGGCTATTATTATCTGCCCCCACTCGCTGGCTTTGTCTGTCTGGTTGCGAAAATAGGGCGGGAGCCCACGCATTTTTTTTCAACAATTTTACACCTCATATATATATATATATATACATGTCATTGAATTTGTGACACATATATATATATATATTTATATTTATAGTTCATACACTTCTACATAGTATAATAGCCGCTAATTCAATTGCCGGCTTTTGTGAAAATGCAGAACCCGACATGAAATGACACTTGGTTTACATAGAGTTAACCATGTCATTTCAAGTTGTTTGATCTATTGTTTTCACTAACAATTACATGAGTGGCTGTGTGCAACATTTCACACCTGTAGGGGTTAATTAAAGGTGTAAATTCGTAGCAAAAAAGTCCGTTTTTTTTACAACGAATTTACACCTTTAATTAACCCCTACAGGTGTGAAATTTTGCACACATAGACTGATGTAATTGTTAGTGCAAATCAGATATCAAACTACATGAAAAGACATGGTTAACTCTATGTACACCAAGTGTCATTTCATGTCGGGTGCTTCTGTCTTTTCACAAAAGCCGGCTTTACCCGGCAATTGAATCAGAGGCTATTTTACTATGTAGAAGTGTATAAACTATAAATATATGTATATATATATATATATATATATATATATATGTCACAATGACATGTATAGATATATATATATATATATATATATATAATATATATATGTATTCTATGTGTGTTTATTTAGTGTTTACAAGGAAAGAAAGAGGTTTTTTTAGTTACGATATTTCTGTCCCATAGACTTACATTGGATTTCCGGTATCGGTATCGGGTATCGCCGATATTTTTTGGATATCGGCGATACCATTACGATACCGATACTTTTGGATATCGGAAAGTATCGCTCAACACTAGCTATTACATCAAATGGATGAGCAAAGGAAAGTGATGGCCAGTTTATGGTTTTAAAGCCTAGGGATAGAAGGTCAGAGTGCACAGATCATCATTAAAGCTGTAAAGTGATAAATCAGGGTGTGGTGCAATATTGCAGCACTGAAGAACATAGAATCCAGAAGTGAAAGTCTATAAATAATAATTTACAGATTCAAGTGATATTGAAGAGCAGGAACAGCAGAGCCAGTGTGACTTAGAGTATGTTTCCACGGGCCGTATTACATCCGGATTTGCTGTGGATTGAACGCTGCGTACAGCCGCAGCATTTAATCTGCAGCGTCCAGATGTTACAGCATAGTGGAGGGCATTTTATGAAATCCCGTCTCCACTATGTGTCCTAATAAGCAGGTGACACACCCATGAATCCGGACATGCGACGCGTCTTTTTAGAAGGCAGCATGTCTGTTTACCTTGCGGAGAGGCTCAGTCTCTGCCAAGATAAATAACCCATCCGGAACACATCCGGAATCACTGCGCGTACAGAAGGGGGAGGGGCTTTGGGCGGAGCGGGCTTTCCGCTCCATCCAAAGCACAGGCAGTGCACTAAGTGGAAACATATCCTTAGAATTAATTGATCAGTGATATACAGCTGTACAGCACCTTAACCCCTTCACCCCACATCCTGTTTTCACCTTCATGACCAGGCCAATTTTTTCAATTCTGACCACTGTCACTTTGTGTGGTAATAACTCTGGAATGCTTCAACAGATCTCATTGATTCTGAGATAGTTTTTTCGTGACATATTGTACTTAATATTAGTGACAAATTTAGGTCGATATTATTTCCATTTATTTATGAAAATACTGGAAATTTTAAAAATATTTGAAACTTTTGCAATTTTCAAACTTTTAATTTCTATGCTCTTAAACCAGCATAATAGATAATAAATAACATTTACCATATGCCAACTTCACATCAATATCAACATCAATTTTGAAACATAATTTTTTTCTTAGGAAGTAAGAAGGGTTAAAAGTTTAACAGCATTTTTTTATTTTTCCAACAAAATTTATAAAACCAATTTTTTTAGGGACCAATTCCATTTGAAGTTACTTTTAGTGACAAAAATACCCAAAAGTGACTATATTAAATACTACACCTCTCAAAGTACTCCAAACCATATTCAAGAACTTTTTAACCTTAAAATTGTACTTTTTCCACGAAAATATTGATTTAGCTCCAAATTTTGCATTTTCACAAGGGTAAAAATTTCTCCTGAGTAAGCTGATATGTGGTGGAAAACTACTGCTTGGGTGCACAGCAAGGTTTGGAAGGGAAGGAGCGCCATTTCATTTTTGGAGCTCAAAATTGGCTGGAATCAATAGCGTTTGCAGAGCCCCTGATGTGCCTAAACAGTGGAAATCCCCCACAAGTGACCCCATTTTGGAAACTACACCCCTTAAAGGGAACCTGTCACCCCCCCAGGGCCTTTTTAAGTAAAAAAGCCACCCTCAGCAGCACTAAGGCTGCATTCTGTGAAGGTGGCTCTTATGTTTCTGATCGCTAGGAACGCTGAAATATACACTTTTATAATCTGTCCAACACAGAGCTATTGAGTCAGGGAGGTATGCCTTCTCGCCCTGTGTCAGCGGCATCAGCAGTGTCAATCATCCCCCTCTTGTTTCCGGCCCCCGCCTCCTCTCCTTGCGACGTCACCGGCGGCGCTTCGTGCATCGGCGGCCCCAGATCCCGCCCCGGAGTGTGTTATGATGTATTCACACTGTGGGGCTGGGAATCTGGCGCTTGCGCAGTAAGGATCTCTGCGCCTGTCCCTCATCTCCCTCCGCCGCTTTCCCCATCCACTATGCTGTAACATCTGGCCGCTGCGGATGTACACAGCGTCCAACCCGCAGCATTTACTGACCGTGGGAACATACCCTTAGGGACAACTAGAATAACAAAGAATTCAACTTCTTCTTATGTACAGTGCCTTGTAAAAGGATTCATACCTCGTGAACTTTTCCACATTTTTTTAAGTTACTCCCAGAAACTGAAATGTATTTTATTGTGATTTTATGTGATATACCAATATAAAGTAGTAAGTAATTGTAATATGTAAAGGAAATGATACATGGTTTTCTAATTATTTTACAAATATAAATCTGAAAATTGTCATGTGCATTAGTATTCAGCTTCCTGTAGTCTGATACCCCTAAATAAAATCCTGAGAGAACAATTGCCCCCAGAAGTCACACAATTAGATATTAAATCCACCTGTGTCTAATTTATTCTCAGTATAACTACAGCTGTTCTGTGAAGGCCATATAGGTTTTTTTTTTATAACATTAGGGATCAAACAGCATCATGAAATCCAAGGGACACACCAGATAGGTCAGAGAGATAGTTGTGGAGAAGCGTAAAGCAAGGTTAGGTTCTAAATAAATAGCCCAAGCTTTGAACATCTCATAGGGTACTGTTGAATGCATCATTGTTAAATAAAAGGAGTATAGCACAACTGCAAACCTACCAGGATATGGCTGTCCACCTAAACTGACATCCCAAGCAAGGAAATTACCAATTAGAGAAGCAGCAAAGAAGGCGATGGTCACTCTGGAAGAGCTGCAGAGATCCAAAGCTCACGTGGGACAATCTGGCCACAGAACAACAATTAGTCATATATTCCATAAATCTGTAATTTATGGAAAAATGGCAAGAAGACGTTTTTGAAAGCAAGCCATAAGAAGTCACATTTGCATTTTCCAAAAATCCATGTAGGAGACACAGGTAACATGTGGAAGAAGCTGCTCTGGTCAGATGAGACCAAAGTAAAATTTTTTTAGCTAAATACAAAACACTATGTGTCATGAAAAACTAACACTGCACATCACCTTGAAAACACCATCCCCAACGTAAATCATGGAGGTGGCAGCATCATGCTGTGGGGATGATTTTCTTCAGCAGGGAAAGGGAAGCTGAATGGAAGATGGATGGAGCTAAATACAGGGTAATCCTGGAGGAAAACCAGTTGGAGGCTGCAAAGACGTGAGACTGATGCGTAGGATCATCTTCCAGCAGGACAACAACCATAAACATACTGCCAGAGCTACGTTAGAATAATTTTGAGCAAACAATATTTATGTGTTTGAATGGTCCAGTCATAGTCCAGACCTAAATTCCACTGAAAATCTGTGGCAAGACTTGAAAATTGCTGTTCACAGATGCTCTCCATTCAATCTCACTGAGCTAGTTTGCAAAAAAGAATGGGCAATTATTTCAGCATCCAGATGTATAAAATTGATAGAGACAATATTTCAGTATCGAAAAGTGCAAAGCTGGTAGAGACATACTCCAAAAGACTTGCAGTAGTAAAAGCAGCAAAAAGGTGGTCTTACTAAATATTGCCTCAGAGGGGCTGAATACAAATGTATGTCACAATTTTCATATCTATGTTTTTTAAATAATTAGAAATCCTTTACATTTCACAAATGCTTGCTAATTTGTGTTGGTATATAACATAAAATCTCAATAAAGTACATTTATGTGTGTTGGAGTCAGAAGAAAAAAATGTGGAAAAGTTCACGAGGTGTGAATACTTTTTCAAGGTACTGTTTCTTGGAGAAAACAATCACTCATTAGGATGCAACAAGAGATGAAGGAAGAACAACCTGTGCATGTTCATTGCTGAAGAATGTGGAGGAGGAGGAAGAGCCGCAGAAATATTAATGTCGGGGCCTTTGCATGGTTCCCCTATCTCCTCCATGCAATGACACTGACATACTCACCGCCCCGACCATGCAGTGAGCTCCCCGTCTCCTGTTCCCAGTTTCCTGTGCACGCTGAACAGTCTTCCCGGGGGTGCGCCTAATGTGCGCGCTCTCCCCTGTTCTTAAAGGAGCAGCCTGCACACTATAAGAATGCCACCAGCCAAGGCTAGGAGGCATTTAGTATAAAGGCACACTCCCCATTAGGGAGGCGCCTGAGCAACTCCTGTAGTTCCTTACTTAGCTTATGTGTGCAACTGTATGTTGCCAGGTCCCCTGTCCTAGTATCCTGTGTAGTTAGTAAGTGAACCTGAACCCCTCGTCCTTGTGTGGCCAGGACCTGAACCTGAAACTGCATCTGGCGGTCCTTTGAACCCTGAAGCCGAACCAGCAGTACCCAAATCTGTAACCATTCCATCAGTACTAGAACCTGCACCTGAGTCCGTCCTGTTGCAGTATCAGAATCTAGCTCTGTCTGTGACTCTGAGTCAGTATCCCTTCTGCCCGAGGATCCAGAACCTGTGCTGTCTGAATCGAGTCTGAATCCTGTCCAGTCAGTGACTCCGAGACTAGTCCATGTCATCATACCTGACCCTTGGGGTCAGCAGATGCAGTACTGGGAACAGTCTAGGAGTGGCACCTGTTAGCTACCTGAAAGTCAAGCCTGGTTTCACCATCAGGAGCTCCAGTGAACACCAGGTAGCTCCAGTGAATACCAGGTAGCCGCTTAGCTACGCCCCTCATGGCCCCGTGGCACAGTGGGTCCATGAACCACGTAGGCCACCTACGTGCGTGACAAGCAGCCAGTGTTTTTCATGCTCAGGCTTATTTTACCTCATCTATATTGAATACTTTATTGTTCTGATGATGTTGATAGAGTTATATTTTTTCTGTATGCACTTGTTCTAATTTAATAAATATTATTCATTGGTTGGTGATACTTGCCTTATTTATACTTCATTTCTTCTTTGTTTTTGCAACCTGATTCACCTTTAGCAAACAGAGACATTCTGTCTGAACAGCCAGATTTAATCATATCTTAAATGTGTCCATTTACCCTGAGTCGCACTCCCATCGACTTGTGGGTCAGCAGCTTGGACTAGCGCCAAGAACTTGCCCAGTTTTCTATGGCATACTGTCATGTCTAGCCTTAAGTGTACTGTAATAAAAGGCATTCACGGCGGCCAGTGACTTTGGACCAAGTCATCGCCTGCAGGTGTGGAAAACCTCACATTTGTCAAAATAAATCAGGTATGTATCTGTACCAAATCTCATTAACCTACAGCTGATGCCAGTTATTAGATTGGCCATAGCATTTGCCTATAAATCTGTCCATTTTCTTTTACAGAGTTCTGCTGATACCAGTGCTGATAGCGATAAACTGCCAGACATTTCCTTGCCTGGCCCACCATATTGCTTCTGTCGCTGTCACTACCACTAGACAGCCATGCCAGTCACACATCTCCTTCCTGCCCACTGTGCTTTATAGTGCTATGTTGTACTGTTGCTGTCAGGACTGCCAAAGCTGGCCTATCCGCCAGATATCATCTTGACTGCCTTGTCACATTTTACACTGTGTCATTGCTGCCATGAGATGCCAACGCATAAATCCTGTGTATAGCCTCTTTGTTATACACAAACATGAAACTGCTTCCAATTCTTGTTGACAAGGCATTTCTTCTTCCCTTTGAATTCAGTCAATCTGTTCTTGATCCCTAAATAAAGGGATCTTTTCTGTACAGTTTTTATAAAAGCTATTGTTATTGTTTGCTCATTTTGTGAATAACAAACCTATTGTGAATCCCAAAAAAGGAATATCATACTTTCCAGACACATTTTTTAGCCCTAGAAACTGGGTCTAAAATTTTAGTGCGTCTTAAAGTATGAGGGTGCCATTACAAACATGAGGCCCTATTTTGCAATTTATTGACGTAACTTTTCGTTTCTGTCTTGTGAATACAATGTATTTTTTTCTAAAAATGTTTACAATGTGCACACAGAACATGAATTTGCTGCAAAATGGAAAATGGTCTTTACTTTTGTCTTTAACCAGATTTTGTGACTTTTCTATATTAAAAATTGCAAATCCTTTAAAAGTTGCAAAAAATTTTAACTCCCCCAGAACATTTACACCACGCAGGGAATTCAGTGATCTGCTCCAACAAATTGCAATATTTGGTAAAAGTTGCATTTTTTAAAATCTGTCTACAACATCTGGATAAGTTATTGCGGAAAAATCAATAAGACAACTTAAAAAGTGGTGCAAATTGTTTAGAGAATAAGGCACAAATACTAAAAACACTAAAAAGAAGCAAATCACCTCAGATAACTGAAGAAACAACAATCAATGAATCAAGTGTTTCTGTTTTCTGTCAGTCTGCAGGAGAATGCCCTACATGGTTTATGCAATGCATGGTGATTTGTATCTGTCCGTTGGGTCACAGTCAGCTGCCCCAGGCTTCAACTTTCTCCCGAGATTGTGGAGACATAGATATGAGTGGGGACAGGAGCAATCTCGCTATATTGTTGTCACGGGGCAGTTGAAGAAATGCAGGGAACGAGGAACCTGTGCCCCTGAACTGCCCCCTAAGGCTAAGGGAGGACCTGTCTTTCCTTAACTAGGGGGTACGCTTAAAGGTAGCAAGGCCCAAGTCCCCGACCTGTCCCTGTCTCCTGTTTAGCCGTGAGCTAAACCCACCAACCCCCTCCCCAGGAGGTGAGACAGGGCATAATGTGAATTACACCAAAAACAACCAAAAGGAAAGACAGACACCTAAAGGTTAACACAACTAAACAACAAACACTTAGCTTTCTCTGCTGTTAAGCTCACACAGCAGAGAAAGGCCCCAGATGAGGGAAGCAACTGAAGTACAACTGCTCTCAGCAGCTCCTGGCTCCAGCTAGGTTGGTTTCCAGAGGAAGCAATATTACTAACAGTCAGCTGACAACTCAGGAGACCTTTTAAAGGAAGTGGGAGTGGTCACCACCTCCCTCTGACAAGACATCAGGCATGCAATTACACCAGTGGCCACCGGAGAAAAGACTAAAGGGTATGCCACACTAAACAAGAACGCTAACGAGATCGCTAAAAAACGTCACTATTTAGCGATCTCGTTAGTGACGTTGTTGTGTGTGGCATGTAGCAACGACGTGGCCCCTGCTGTGATCTCGCTGATCGTTCACTAGCGTTCTGGACTGTATTTTTATCGTTGGCGTCCCGCTGGTGAGCGCTATATCGCTGTGTCTGGCACCTTTTTTGAACGATGTGCGCTGTTTTTTACATCGCAATGACCGCCAAAGTCATTAACGAAATCGCTAACCGCTTATGCATCGTTAACGAGATCGTTAAGTTTGGCAGCTACTAGCGACATCAAAACGATCACAAAAACGATCGCATTAGTATGCGTCGTTATCGTGATCGTTAGCGGGAGCGTTTAGTGTGGCAGTACCTTTAGATTAACTCCCAGTGGCCTGAAAGAAAACAGGTCTTAGCATGCAGAGAGAGATTTGCCACAGATCCGAACGTGGATGGTGACACTTGTACAGTGAGACGAGACAGGAGACATGAACTTTCGTTTTCTCAAGTGATTGACAGTAGAAAATAGGTGAGGAGACATGGTGTTGGGCATGCATTCCATCAAAGCCTGCAGCCCTGTCCAGTTCCAAAAGCTAACAATGCCATAACCACAGATGGGCTCTTCTGTCAGTGCAATACACTTTAGACTAAGTGCACACTGAGTTCTTTTTATGAGTTTTTTATAGCGGAAACTTACTGGAAACTCTTCAAAACTCCTCAAATACTTTGAGTTTTTGGTTAGATTCTGCTGTGGTAACTCAGTAAAAAGACATTGTACAGTACAGACCAAAAGTTTGGACACACCTTCTCATTCAACGATTTTTCTGTATTTTCATGACTATGAAAATTGTAGAATCACACTGAAGGTATCAAAACTATGAATTAACACATGTGGAATTATACATTACACTTTACAAAAAAGTGTGAAACAACTGAAAATATGTCTTTTATTCTAGGTTCTTCAAAGTAGCCACCTTTTGCTTTGATTACTGCTTTGCACACAGAAAAGGTGAACAGATGGACTCTACATGCCTAGTTCCCACCGTGAAGCATGGAGGAGGTGGTGTGATGGTGTGGGGGTGCTTTGCTGGTGACACTGTTGGGGATTTATTCAAAATTGAAGGCATACTGAACCAGCATGGCTACCACAGCATCTTGCAGCAGCATGCTATTCCATCCAGTTTGCGTTTAGTTGGACATCATTTATTTTTCAACAGGACAATGACCCCAAACACACCTCCAGGCTGTGTAAGGGCTATTTGACCAAGAAGGAGAGTATTGGGGTGCTACGCCAGATGACCTGGCCTCCACAGTCACCAGACCTGAACCCAATCGAGATGGTTTGGGGTGAGCTGGACCGCTCACCGCTTCAATTTTGAATAAATCCCCAACAGTGTCACTAGCAAAGCATCCTCATACCATCACACCATGAACATGCTGCTGTCTGCAGACCCCAAAAATGAGATGATTTTTGTTCGGCTTGTAAAAAAACTATCACTTCTTAATTTAGCAATACTAGCAATTTGGAATGAATAGATTCACTACAAATTAAGTTTTGTGGAAAAATGTATCAAACCTGAGGAAATTGAATTCCTACTGGCAGAATATACTTGGTTCCATTAGCTTCTATGTAATATAAAGTAGTGGATGTATTAACATTATTATGTTTCCAAATTGTAAAACCAAATGTAGAAACAGAATTCTATTAACATTATCATTGATTTCAGTGGAATTTTTAAATCAGATGTCAACAGTTGAAATTGGTTAGCGCCTGCTCTGTAAGGTTTTTGTTGATATCAGGTAGAACAGAGCAGCTGTCTATACCAAATCACAAACTTTTTCATCTTGGGACTCACAAAACTAAGGAGATGCCTGAGTCTCAGCTGAAGGACTAAGAAAAATCCTGGGACTCTCCATGTGTAGTGGGAGAATCCCCGATAGGACCGTGAGAAAGTCTCAAGGTGCAGAGGCAAGTTCACCGCAGTTCAAATTCACCACAGTGAAATTATCACGGTGAACTGCGGTGAACTTACCTCTGCACCCTGAGACTTTCTCACAGTGCTAGCAGGGGTCTCACCAAGGTCACCACAGTTAAGCATGGCTGGGAAGGCAGTCTCAGTGACCGGCAGTAACCTCGATGACGTCACCGCTAGTCACTGAGGCTGCGCTCGCAGCAGCTCATTGACAAGTGGTACTAAGCCTAGATGGTCGCATCTTGGCACTGTCCAGGTTGAAAACGGTTTATCCCCCAGATAAGGATTACGGCGTGGGACAGAACGAATGACAAGTGAGGGATAGTGTTGTTTTTATTTTGTTTAATTACAGGAGATGAAGGATTCAGTTGAATTAGGCGTTATACTCACCTAACTGTGTTTGTTACTTTTAAATAAAAAAGTAAAAGTGTGTTTTGCTTTATTTCAAATAAAAGACTTTATTCTGGCTGTATGTTTATTTACAATACCACTATAAGATTAGTTATTAGTCTTATATACACCTCTCCATTAGTAATCCGTGCACTTGATGTCACCTGACAATACAAAGGTGATATCAACCCCACAAATATGAATCCCACTTGCCATCGCTACAGGGCAAGTGGGAAGAGCCGGGCAAAGCACCAGAATTGGCACATCTAATAGATGCACCTTTCTTAGCGACTGCAGGCTGCTTTCTTAAGCTGGGAGGGCCAATATCCATGGCCCCTTACTTGCCTGAGAATACCAGACCCCAGCTGTCTGTGTTAGCAAGGCTGGTTGTCAAAAAATGTGTGGACCCCATACTGTTTTTTTGCAAATTACAGTATTTAAATAACTAAAAAATACGGCGTGGGGAGCTCTCTATTCCTGATAACCAACCTTGCAGAAGCTGACAGCTGAGGGTTGCAGCCGC
This sequence comes from Oophaga sylvatica, assembly GCA_033576555.1. NCBI lineage: Eukaryota > Metazoa > Chordata > Amphibia > Anura > Dendrobatidae > Oophaga > Oophaga sylvatica. Next base: position 156,951,503 of record JARQOD010000006.1, on the reverse strand, counting down.
TAGCTGTGAGTTTTGCCTGACTGGTTATCAAAAATACAGGGAACCCACATGTTTTTTTTTCTTTTAATTATTTATTTACAGTGCAGGCGCCAGCTGATGAATACTCCCATCAGCTGCTCCTGCTCTCACTGTTATTAGTGCCAGCAGGCGTTGGCTGATGGCAGCGGTAGTCCCTTCAGCTGATACCAGTGACCGGAGGTAAACTTTATACCTTAGATCACAGCTGCGCACTCACGCCGTCTTTTGACAGCATGTGAACCGTGGCTTTCTGACCTCCGGTGATGATTTTACCGCCGATCAAAAGCGGTGTTTGCCGTGCTGTCATGTACATGACAGTGTGGAAAACACTGGATGTTCGGGCCACTATTCAAGTGAATGGGGTCCAGGTTCGGGTCCGGGATCTGTTCTGGTACCTGAACCTGAACTTTTTGTAACTGTTCGGCCAAACCTGCCATACCCAAACATCAAGGTGTCCGCCCATCTCTACCTTTGATGCAAAAGTGAACAGAGCGCCAAATATGATAGGATATACATTGGAGTTCAGTTTCATTTTTTAAATGAAAATCTCTTGACTTGAGTTGCACATGCAGTCTGATCTGTTGATAGTATGGTATAGAGAAGAAGCTGTAAGAATGGTATATAGGTTTGTAGGAAAAGATTCAATATAACTTGAATTTTATTCTTTGAAATGCCTAGTGTTTTGCATGTATAAGTGGACAATGGGTGGTTCTAGTCAATGATTGACAGCTGTCTCTAAATGCAGAGTCATAAAGTGAAGACTTTCAATCACTGAAAAGGATCACCTACTGGCCGCATAGACATATTAAAAACTAGAATTGCAATAAAATAATTGCAATAAAACATTTCACACAAAAATGTATATCAATCTGATCAACTTGTTCTTTACAACAACCGGCCTGCAGATGAGATACTATTTTCAATATGACAGGTTCCCTTTAAATAGCCAAAGAAAATTAAGCATGGCCTCTCATGGTTGCCGTGAGCAATATGGTCCATCTTTTTCACTCTAAGGCCGGGATCACACATGCGACGAAAACGTCCGTCGCTCGCATGTGAAATCCCAGCTCTGGCGCCGGCACTGGGGAGTGGAGCGAGCGGCTGCATAGAACTACATGCAGCCGCTTGCTCCACACCCGAGTGCCTGCGCCAGAGCTGGGATTTCACATGCGAGCGACGGACGTTTTCGTCGCATGTGTGATCCCGGCCTAAACAAGCAAAAGGTCGCCGAGTATAAAGTGTTCTTTACTACCCAATAGCTATAGAATTATTTCTGATTTTGACATTTGTTCAGGTGCAAAGGTAGTGTGTGCAAAGAAATGCTTTAATGTGAGAAATAAAGAAAAGACACTCCTTAAAGTTTCCATAAATAGCATCTGCAAGGCCATTTCCTTATCATCTTACTCATAAACATACTATTTCCTTTCTTGCCACATTTTACATTCAGGAATTTTATTTGAATCTGAATATGCTTTCATTTAACTCTTAATGTATCACCATTCTTTTTATGCTTCTCTTATCTCGACATTTAAGGTGGATGTCTCATCTTTTATCTTCAGGAATACATTGCTCCTCAGCCTTCCAAAGGTGGAATGGGTGGGTACACTCATGATGAATGACAATTTGGGCGAATGGCATGGCTGCGCTATTATCCTGAACTGTGGTCACTTTCGTACTGCAAGCAGAGACTGCAGCAAAGGAAGAGTGCAGTGTCACCGAAAGGTAGCTTGATCCAATGATTTACAGAAAAAAGCTTGTAAGCTCTTTTCCTAAGAGACTGGCCATTGCTGATAGACTGCAGAAGTGGCTGAAAAACTACACAAAGAGAAGTAAAGTAAGGAGTTGAAAACCACTCCAATCTTGAGAAAAGACAGGATTTTTAACAAATGCTAACCCCTTTGAGACCTTGCCCTTTTTCCTTTTTGCGTTTCTGTTTTTCGCTCCCCTTCTTCCCAGAAACATAACTTTTTTATCTTTCTGTCAATATGGACATGTGGGGGCTTGTTTTTTGTGGGACCAGTTGTACTTTTGAACGACACCATTGATTTTACCATATTGTGTACTCAAAAATGGGAAAAAAAATCCAAATGCAGTGAAATTGCAAAAAAGTGCAATTCCACAACTTTTTTTTGGATTTTTTTTACCATGTCCACCAAATACTAACACTGACCTGCCTTTATGATTCCCCAGGCCATTATGAGTTCATAGACACCAAACATGTCTAGCTTCTTTTTTATTTAAGTGGTGAAAAAAAAATCCAAATTTTGTTAAAAAAAAAAATTGTGCCATTTTCCGAGACCCGTAGCGTCTCCTTTGTTTCTGATCTCAGATTGAGTGAGGGCTTATTTTTTGCATGCCGAGCTGTCGTTTTTATTGATACCATTTGGGCGCCAATACGATCTTTTGATAGCCCGTTATTATGCAATGTTGTGGCGATCAAAAAAATGTAATTCTGGCATTTTGACTTTTTTCTCGCTAAGCCGTTTAGCGATCAGATTAATCCTTTTTTTTTATTGATAAATCGGGCGATTCTGAACGCGGCGATACCAAATATGTGTATGTTCGATTTTTTCATTTTTAATTGGGCGAAAGAGGGGTGATTTAAACATTTATATTCTTTACATTTTTTTAATATTTTTAAAAACATTTTTTTTTTTTTACTTTTGGCATGCTTCAATAGTCTCCATGGGAAACTAGAAGCTGCCACAACCCAATCGGCTCTGCTAAATACAGGCGATGATCAGATCACCTGTATGTAGCAGAATACTCACTTGCTATGAGCGCCGACCAATGGGCGGCGCTCACTGCAAACCGGCAGTGACAACCATAGCGGTCTCCAGGAGACCCATCGGTGGCCAGCGATCACATGACGGGGGTCACCGATGGGCGGGATTTCCGGCTCGATGGCCGGAAGAGTGTTAAATGCCACTGTTAAGAGTTTGACAGCGGCATTTAATGGGTTAATAGCTGCGGGTCGATAGCGATTCCACCCATGGCTGTTCTGGGCACATGACATATGCTGGGAAAGATGTGGGCTCAGCGCTGGAGCCCACAACAAAGGGAGAGAAACGACATGTGCAGGTCGCGAAAAGGTTAAACTTCAAAATTAGTTGTTCTTATCAGCACTTTGCAATTTTACCCATTTAAAAAGATGAGACAACCCTTTAATATATAACTCTTGCCTATCATTGGTTTGGAATAAAAAAACATAGATTAGATTTAAATCATACCTGCTGTTTCAGATGACTTTTCAGAATAAGCTTTAGTGTGTGTATTAGGCCGTGATCACACATGCACAGAAATACATGTGTGCTTATATAATAACATTTCTGTCCATTACATGAATACATCTTGCAGTCTTCATCAGTTATGTCATCTGCATTATCGGACTTTAATTTTCATTGGTTTATAAGCTAATCATTAGAAACTAACTGCTATGATGTCTCTAAAACAAAGCACACAGATAAAAAGAGGGATCCATACTCTACTGTCTCTATGTAGCACGTGTTCAGAAGCAACAGAAACATTGAGCACATTATTCAGCATTAATGAGAAATGTAGGCCTGTGGTGATATAAAAAACGTATTAGAAAGCAGCAACACAGTCGGTGTGTGCTCTTTTTATTATTTTAAATAAAATAGATGTAGCGGCGCAAGTATATAAGTGCTGGATCCTGCTGCAAGTACAAAACTCCTACACAAGGAGAAAAAGGGGGAGATAATAATAAAATATCAAAACAGTACTCGCGCTTTGAATCAAACACACTCACAATACTGATTGCAACACTACCTGGAATATTCAGAAGGTTTGTAGACAGATGTTTGAATGATGAATCAGTAGTTTTTGTGTTATAGTGAGCACATGTGTATTGAACCTCTAGGTGCAAGAAAAAAGATAAAAGATAAAATCAGTCCACATAAATTGCGAGAAATAAACTAAGTAACTTTACATAAAATATGAAAGGACCCAGACCACACCTGTGCGTCCTTAAAAATGTGCCTTTTTTGGAAAAAAACCCCTTAGGGGATAGGAAATCCCAATAACTCAATATTTGGAAAGAATCAAAAATGTGCAAAAAATGCCTTTAAAATATTACAACATAAGGTGCATAGAATAAAAAGTCATATATATATATAATTAAGGTGCCAACTGTGCAATATTAAAGTGCATACTTCATAGCGGAAAACGGATTTGTATATATACCCATATTCTTATACAACAACGTGAAGTGATGAATAAGAGAAAATCCTGATACTCCTATGGGACAAATGGAAGGGTGACCGGTGATATTCAAAGAAATCCACTAGTGGTACCTTGTAAATCGAGTATTAGTGTACTAGTATCCTGACTGGAGCAAAAAGAGAGATGATACTTAGCTTGGGACGGGCTCCAAATAGATCCAATGTTTATAGAAAAGAGGAGAAGACGAGGGGTCCTGGAGAGCTGCCCGGCCGGTGGCAAGCTCTCCTCCACACTAGCGCTGCTGCGCAGCTTCACTCCAGAGAGCGTCGGAAGGACCCAGGTGCAGGTGCCGCTCCTGCACGGGGTCTCCCTCCCAGACGCGCTGCCTTGCGATCGTTCTATGGGGAGCTTGTTCTGTGTCCGGACTCCGACACGTGATGCGGTCACGTGATGTGCTGATTCAAGCTACGGTGTGCAGAGAGAGCCACAATACCATCCAACGCGTTTCGGAGAGCTGACGGCCTCCTTCATCAGGGATGGCTCTGTCTGCACTTGGCTCATATATTTATATGCTCAGTCCATATATCTTAATTGAAAGCAAATAGTTCTATGTCATTATTTAAACCTCTGGGTTTTAAAGTTTCCAGTTCAAAGATCCATCTTGTTTCCTCCCTGGACATCTGTTTAACAAAGTCCCCTTTACGCCAGTCTTTATTGACTACTTTAATTCCAGTGACTTTTATATCTTTAAAAGATCCTTTATGTGCCAATTTAAAATGTCTGGATAGGGGATGTGTATCCACATTATTCCTTATATTGCGTAAATGTTCCCCAATTCGTCTACATAAGGGACGTATTGTACGTCCAACATACATCTTTTTACATGGACATTCAATAACATAAATCACTCCAGTTGTCCTACAAGTTATGAAGTCCATAATTTCAAATTCTTTACCGCTTTGAGAAATAACAATTTGTTGTTTAGTGAGTTGCAATGTCCTGCACATTTTACATTTTTTGCAGGGATAAAAACCTTTCATAGTTGTTTTGAAGGGCCGACACACGTATTATTATTCAAAGTCTTTTCAAAATTACGTACTGTTGGTGCAACTAGATAATTAAGATTTTGCTCCAGCAGCAAAGTTCAATAAATTTCAGGCATTTATTGGAGTAAAACAGTTTATGCGTAAACTAGCGTTGAAAAAATATTTTTTTTAAAAAAACTGTAGCAGCATCTTATACCTCTATACAACAGGAAGACTGCTCACCACCCAACCTCACCAATTTAAGGCCTAAATCCAAATTTAACCCTATCAATGAATACTCAGAGGCGTTTGAATCCTTTCAAAAAAATGTAATTTATGATCTTAGGAAAATTAGTGAGAAGAAATGCTCACACTTCCAACAAAACCTAACTAGTAGGGAACGTCATGCTATTCGGGAACTACAGAGAATGAAAGATATCGTGATTAGACCTGCAGATAAGGGTGGTAGTATTGTAATTTTGGATTATTCACAGTATGAGATGGAATCTCAACGCATCTTAAATGATGAAAAAACATATAAAAAATTGGATAATGACCCCACTGACCAATTCACGAAGGAACTTAAAAGCTTGATAATCAAAGGTCGCAACAAAGGACTATTAAGCAAAGAGGAATCAGAATACATTGAAACACCATACCGTAGAACAGCGGTTTTTTATCATTTACCAAAGATTCATAAAAACCCGGCTAATCCGCCAGGCCGTCCAATTATTTCAGGTATTGGTAATTTAACCTCTAATCTATCCCATTATGTTGACTGTCATCTACAGAAACTAGTTCCAAATTTACCTGCATATCTAAAAGACAGCAAACACATTCTTCAAATTCTAAATCAATTTAAATGGGAAAGTGACTTGATTTTGGGGACATTGGATATATCATCGCTGTACACTGTTATCCAGCACGATAAGGGCATTGAATCATTAGATTACTTTTTAAATAAGTCAGAAAATATCTCTTTAGATATGATTGATTTTATCAAAGAATGTTCATATTTTATATTAACGCACAATTATTTTAAACATGAAAAGAACTACTACACCCAGCAGTGGGGTACAGCCATGGGGACCAGGTTCGCACCCAGTTACGCAAATCTTTATGTAGGGAGGTGGGAAGACACGCATATCTACCGGGATGGTACACTGCGTGCGGACCTGGCCCTATGGCTACGTTTTATTGATGACGTGTTTTTTATTTGGAAAGGGGGTTGGGATTCTTTAAATATGTTTTTAGAAGATTTAAATAAAAATGAGTTTTATCTTGAATTTAATGCCACCACTAGTATGGAGAGAATACACTTTTTAGATCTGGATATTTCCATTAAAGAAGGGGTTATTGAAACATGCACCTATATGAAACCTACGGATTCTAATAGTTATATTGCTACCAACAGTTGTCACCTTCCAAAATGGCTATTAAATGTTCCACGTAGCCAATTTCTAAGATTGCACCGCAATTGTTCCAATACAGCGGATTATGTGAAGGAAGCCGACACACTTATTAGTAAGTTTTTGAACAAAGGCTACAAAGAAGAATTTCTATCCAGCATCAAAGAAAACGTTAAAAACACTCCCAGGGAGGAAATTCTATATAGTACTAAACCTAAGAAGGACCCTTTATCTGAATCTTCAGATGTAATATCTGTCCCTCTAATAATACAATACAATTCTAAGGTACATCTTTTTAAAAAAAATCGTTTCCAAACATTGGGGACTTTTGAGAGATGATAAAGTTATTGGAGATAAAATTACGGAAAATCCCAGCTTTATCTTTAGAAAAGCTAAAAATCTTAATTATCTAGTTGCACCAACAGTACGTAATTTTGAAAAGACTTTGAATAATAATACGTGTGTCGGCCCCTTCAAAACAACTATGAAAGGTTTTTATCCCTGCAAAAAATGTAAAATGTGCAGGACATTGCAACTCACTAAACAACAAATTGTTATTTCTCAAAGCGGTAAAGAATTTGAAATTATGGACTTCATAACTTGTAGGACAACTGGAGTGATTTATGTTATTGAATGTCCATGTAAAAAGATGTATGTTGGACGTACAATACGTCCCTTATGTAGACGAATTGGGGAACATTTACGCAATATAAGGAATAATGTGGATACACATCCCCTATCCAGACATTTTAAATTGGCACATAAAGGATCTTTTAAAGATATAAAAGTCACTGGAATTAAAGTAGTCAATAAAGACTGGCGTAAAGGGGACTTTGTTAAACAGATGTCCAGGGAGGAAACAAGATGGATCTTTGAACTGGAAACTTTAAAACCCAGAGGTTTAAATAATGACATAGAACTATTTGCTTTCAATTAAGATATATGGACTGAGCATATAAATATATGAGCCAAGTGCAGACAGAGCCATCCCTGATGAAGGAGGCCGTCAGCTCTCCGAAACGCGTTGGATGGTATTGTGGCTCTCTCTGCACACCGTAGCTTGAATCAGCACATCACGTGACCGCATCACGTGTCGGAGTCCGGACACAGAACAAGCTCCCCATAGAACGATCGCAAGGCAGCGCGTCTGGGAGGGAGACCCCGTGCAGGAGCGGCACCTGCACCTGGGTCCTTCCGACGCTCTCTGGAGTGAAGCTGCGCAGCAGCGCTAGTGTGGAGGAGAGCTTGCCACCGGCCGGGGCAGCTCTCCAGGACCCCTCGTCTTCTCCTCTTTTCTATAAACATTGGATCTATTTGGAGCCCGTCCCAAGCTAAGTATCATCTCTCTTTTTGCTCCAGTCAGGATACTAGTACACTAATACTCGATTTACAAGGTACCGCTAGTGGATTTCTTTGAATATCACCGGTCACCCTTCCATTTGTCCCATAGGAGTATCAGGATTTTCTCTTATTCATCACTTCACGTTGTTGTATAAGAATATGGGTATATATACAAATCCGTTTTCCGCTATGAAGTATGCACTTTAATATTGCACAGTTGGCACCTTAATTATATATATATGACTTTTTATTCTATGCACCTTATGTTGTAATATTTTAAAGGCATTTTTTGCACATTTTTGATTCTTTCCAAATATTGAGTTATTGGGATTTCCTATCCCCTAAGGGGTTTTTTTCCAAAAAAGGCACATTTTTAAGGACGCACAGGTGTGGTCTGGGTCCTTTCATATTTTATGTAAAGTTACTTAGTTTATTTCTCGCAATTTATGTGGACTGATTTTATCTTTTATCTTTTTTCTTGCACCTAGAGGTTCAATACACATGTGCTCACTATAACACAAAAACTACTGATTCATCATTCAAACATCTGTCTACAAACCTTCTGAATATTCCAGGTATGTGTTGCAATCAGTATTGCGAGTGTGTTTGATTCAAAGCGCGAGTACTGTTTTGATATTTTATTATTTTACGCCTTCCTCCTCCTAAGGCCGGAGTCACACATGCGAGAAACTCGCACGAACACCCAGCACTGCCGCCGGCACTCGAACCAGAGCGTACGGCTGCATAGAAATACATGCAGTCGCACGCTCTGGTCCGAGTGCCGGCGGCAGTGCCAGGTGTTCATGTGAGAGACTCGCACGAGAATCGTGCGAGTTTCTCACATGTGTACCCCGGCCTAACCCTCCATCTCTATAAAATACATTACAGCTGTAATCTGATCTCTCAGTAAACTGGGAGAAAATCTTGTTTTGACCAAGGCAGAATATAGCTGTTTTGAGTCAATGATGAGATAAGGAGACAGGGAGTTGGAGAATGTTAAGCTCATGCCCTGACTGGTTGGCGCAAGCATGGGGGGTGCCACAAACCAGACTACCCTGGAAGGGGTGTGACTAAGCAGCTACCTTGGTGTTCACTGGAGCCTCTGATGGTGAGATCAGGCTTGTGCGGCAGGTAGCTGCCAGGTACCACTCCAGGGAGGTGTCTGGCTGTAGCAGCTGATCCCACTGGGGAACAGAACACTATGAGAGGTGCGGACAAGTACAGACAGGCACGACTGATACTACGGCGGGCATGGCTGAGACACTGGCAGACAGGCAGGCACGGCGGAGACATTGGCAGACAGGCGGGCACGGCTCACACGGAAGGGACAGGAACAGACTCGTTAGGGACAGGAACATGGACAGACATAAGTGGTATATGGGAACAGGTAGGGACCTGTTCAGACTGGAGAAGCTGGGGCTGGTTCAGGAAGGACAGAGACACAGACTGAAATGAGAGTTATATGGGAACAGGTAAGAGTAGTGTGTGGGAAAAGGTAGGGACCTGTTCAGACTGGAGGAGCAGGGACAGATAAAGAACCGCAGGAAGCAGAACGAGAGCGGAGCAGAACTGCAAGGTTGTGGAGCGGAGAGCAGAACAGAGTTACTGGTTGCAGTGCAGCGAGCTGTTATGAATGTGCTAGAGATGGTTTCTGAGCAGAGGCTCCCTCTGGTGGTTACAGACAGTACTGAACCTTTCAGCGAGGAGTGGCAATCTGGAATCACGGACTGGTCTGATATAAGGGAGGTTCCTTCCCATGATGGTTGCCGGTGATCCTGGGGACTGAGCTCCTCACAGTTTTTCTGCAGCCACTGTTATTTGCTCGTTTGCTTTTTCCTGTTTTTTCAGCGGCTGCGGCTTGGTTTTTGCTCACAGTGAGATCTGATTTAGTGGGTGGCGAGATCGTGTGATCTCAGTATTTTTGTAATCAGAATTGTTGGATTTTTGTAGGGTTTTCTGGGTTGCAGAAAGTAATCTCTCCTGTCCTATCCTATTTAGTCAGCTTGTGGCCCCAGCGTTTGCTCAGTCTATTTTCTGCCTATGTTTGTATTTTCAGCTTGTCTAACCGCCATTGTATGTTTGGGGGCTTCCTATTTTCTTTGGGGATCTGCTCCGGGGCAGATAGCTTTTCATCTTTCTGCCTTTAGGTGTAGTTATTTCTCAGGCTGTGACGAGGCGTCTAGGATCAACGTAGGAACGCTCCACGGCTACCTCTAGTTGTGTTGTTAGTTTAGGAATCTGCAATCCATCAGTTACCAACATCTCAGGTGTTCGGCTGCCCTGCTGTAGTTCCTGTCCTCCTCAGCTACCGAAACATAACAGCGAGCTGAACCGCAGAAGTGCAAAGGCAGTACTGCAGGCATGCGGAGCAAAGGCAGAACCGCAGGCATGCAGAGCAAAGGCAGAACCGCAGGCGTGCAGAACTGCAGGAGTGCGGAGCAAAGGCAGAACCACAGGGGTGCGGAGCAAAGGCAGAACCGCCGGGGTGCGGAGCAAAGGCAGAGCGGAAAACCGCAAGGAGCAGAACCGCAAGGATCGTAGCCGAAAGCAGAGCGGAGCCACAGGGTGCGATGAGCAGAGCAGGAGTAAACACAAGGATACACACAGCAGGGTAGGGAAGGCTAAAGACAAGGATACAAATGGGTACAGGTGTAAGACTCAGTTTAGACAAGATAGGTACAGGTCAAGGCACAGGAACCAGGATGTGCAGCCTCCTGGAGGGCGGAACAAGAAACACAGAGCACAGAAACAGATCTGGGTATTCAGCCCCCAGAGAAGGTGGAAAACAGGACAGGACCTGGCAGCTCAGCAGCAAGACACTAACTGAGATAAAGCATTGCACAGGCATCCTCCTGTGGGCAGGGATGCCTTATGTACCAGAGGCCTCTTGGCAATTGACTGGGGACACCTTAGGATGATGCACACTGACTTTATAAGAACCAGGAAGTGCCGGCGCCGCCCCCTATGCACACAGCCAGGACGTATGCACAGAGCAGGCAGGAGACATGAGGCACACAGCATGGAGGCGGCAGAAGACAGAATTCACAGCATGACCCAGAGTAGTAAGTTGGTGTGTAAGGCAGGTGGGGGATGGGAGGCCATGCAGTAATACCGGCAGGGTTGTTACAGAGAAGAAGTGCTGGTAAGAAAAAAAAGTCAATTTTTTTCTCATAAGATGTATAACAAAGTTTCTTATACTAACTTACACTATACACTCATACTATACAAAGTTTGTTGAATTGACATTAACCAGTAAGATTTCCAGTACTAGGTTATCTTAGTCAGTGATAACATTAAATTGATCTTGCTAAACATAAAAAAAACTGAAGCTGGCACAGGTCAGCTGATAATGCAAGACACAAGTTATTGAAGTTGACAAGTAGAAAAAATACAAGATTTCAAAGAACAAAAAAGCCTACAAACTATACAAAGAAACATGTGGTAAATAAACTGAATATAAAAATCAAAGCTTTAACAACTATTCATAAACAAGGTAATTTCCTGAAAGTGTAGCCTGAAATACAAAATGATGAAAATACAGTCCACCTATCAAGGGTAGCTATAGTCTACAGTCATGGCCAAAAGTTTTGAGAATGACACAAATATTATATTTTCACATGATCTGCTGCCCTCTGGTTTTTATGTGTGTTTGACAGATGTTTTTATGACAGACAGAAATATAATTGCAAACATATGAGTAACAAAAGCTTATATTGGCAGCTAGAATGAGTTAATGCAGCAAGTCAATATTTGCAGTGTTGACCCTTCTTCTTCAGGACTTCTGCAATTCTCCCTGGCATGCTCTCAATCAACTTCTGGACCAAATCCTGACTGATAGCAGTCCATTCTTGCACAATCAATGCTTTCATTTTGTCAGAATTTTTAGGTTTTTGTTTGTCCACCCGTCTCTTGATGATTGACCACAAGTTCTCAATGGGATTAAGATCTGGGGAGTTTCCAGGCCATGGACCCAAAATCTCTATGTTTTGTTCCCTGAGCCATTTAGTTATCACCTTTGCTTTATGGCAAGGTGCTCCATCATGCTGGAAAAGGCATTGTTGATGGCCAAACTGCTCTTGGAGGGTTGGGAGAAGTTGCTCTTGGAGGACATTCTGGTACCATTCTTTATTCATGGCTGTGTTTTTAGGCAAGACTGTGAGAGACCCGATTCCCTTGGCTGAGAAGCAACCCCACACATGAATGGTTTCAGGATGCTTAACAGTTGGCATGAGACAAGACTGGTGGTAGCGCTCACCTTGTCTTCTCCGAATGAGGCGTTTTCCTGATGTCCCAAACAATCGAACAGAGGATTCATCCGAGAAAATAACTTTACCCCAGTCCTCAGCAGTCCACTGCCTGCACCTTTTGCAGAATATCAGTCTGTCCATGATGTTTATTCTGGAGAGAAGTGGCTACTTTGCTACCCTCCTTGAGACCAGGCCTTGCTCCAAGAGTCTCCGCCTCACAGTGCGTGCAGATGCGCTCACACCAGCCTGCTGCCATTCCTGAGCAAGCTCTGCACTACTGGTAGCCCGATCCCGCAGCTGAAACACTTTTAAGAGACGGTCCTGGCGCTTGCTGGTCTTTCTTGGGCGCCCTAGAGCCTTTTTGGCAACAATGGAACCTCTCTCCTTGAAGTTCTTGATGATGCGATAGATTATTGACTGAGGTGCAATCTTTCTAGCTGCGATACTCTTCCCTGTTAGGCCATTTTTGTGCATTGCAATGATGACTGCACGTGTTTCTTTAGAGATAACCATGGTTAACAGAAGAGAAACAATGATGCCAAGCACCAGCCTCCTTTTAAAGTGTCCAGTGGTGTCATTCTTACTTAATCATGACAGATTGATCTCCAGCCATGTCCTCATCAACACCCACACCTGTGTTAATGGAGCAATCACTGAAAAGAGGTTAGCTGGTCCTTTTAAGGCAGGGCTACAATGATGTTGAAATGTGTTTTGGGGGATAAAGTTCATTTTCTAGCCAAATATTGACTTTTCAAGTAATTGCTGTTAAGCTGATCACTCTTTATAACATTCTGGAGTATATGCAAATTGCCATTAGAAAAAGTGAAGCAGTAGACTTTGTAAAAATTAATATTTGTGTCATTCTCAAAACTTTTGGCCATGACTGTACAATGTACACTAATACAAACTGCCATACCAAATAAACAAAATACACCACAAGTTAATAGTTCCAGGAGAGACAAATATTAATGTTTAAGTTAAAATTGACCAAAATTTCTTCAGATTTACAATAAATCTTCAACCACAAAAAGATTTGTCAGCAAAAAGCAAAGTGCAAACCTATTTTTTTAGATGAGTATAAAAGTATAACCTAAAGCCAGAAGGTCTCTAAAGACAACATATTTTACAATAGGTTTATTCAAGGGGTTTATGGGGTCACAGTTTTTACATTTCTAAGAAACTGGCCAAATTTACATCACTATCATTGAGCTTAGATGTCTATAAAATCTTCACTACAGGGCATTGAACTAACCATTTAGCAAGCTATCATGCAGTCTTCAATAAGGTAAAAACACTATGAATACATCAGTGTTCAGAACTTAAAGGTGGCACTAGTGTATAAACTGTAAAAAAAAACTAGAGCCTAACTTTGAAATAGTAAACACCTAGAGGAAAAACAACAGGAATTGATGAGGAACAGTCTTTTCCTAGCAATCCATCTCCCACACTTGATCCGTGTATCACAACATATACATTTGATATAATGCTTATAGAAATTTTCTTTTCCTGCAAAGCAAACATTAAAGACCGGAATCATTTACCTTGTTTACTTTCTTATTGCTTCGGAAAAATCCAAAGATTCCCTTTTTCTCCTTTTCTGTTGTGTCGCTGTTTGAGGAAAGGTTGCGATTCTTTTCTGGAAAGAGTAATACAGTTAGTACTGATGCATAATAACAGATCACACAATATTACAAATATACAGTATGTTGTATTGTTGAGGTAAAATGAGGAATTGAACACACTTTTGCAGCATACCTATAAAACGTGATTTCTTCCCTACTGCCTACCTTCGTGTGTACCTTAAACCTTTGTTATGGAACAACTAAAACAGATCTCATTGGAAACTTGTACTTTACTTTTACAAGGTGGACTTTGCAAGACAGATTAGCTACAATTGGTGCGTAGTCTAAGTGCAAGGTCCTGATATCATAAAAGAATTTACAGCTCATGTTTATTATCACTGCAGGTTTTTATATCATCTATATGTTTAAAAAGATAGTTCACATTTTTATATACATTTCAAGCACTGTAAGCATAATCATTCCAGTTAATCTATTATCACAAGTACTGACAACTACAATTTCAGAACCAAACAATGATTAGGTCTCATTCAGAAGTCCTTTTTTTGACTTTTCGGTTCTATGTTTCTCACAGATAGAAAATATACCCATTGTAATCTGTGGCGTTGTTTACATGTCTGTATTTTTTTTTAGCAGACACCAAAAGATATGTTAGTCTTTAACCTGAGATCACGGTTCACTAATACCTATGGCAAGTCTATGGATCCGTAAAAAAGCACCGATGAATGTATACCATCCATGTGCAATCTGTATGCCGTTTTTAACCATTGTATTGGGTAGGAGAAGCTTTGCAATTTTTTTTTTCATAGAAGAAAATGATCAATCAAACACTAAAGTAAAAACTGACACCTTAACCAAATGAAAAAGCACACGTAAAACAAGATGATGAAAATTGGACTGACTATTTTTTACGAAAGAGAAACACCATGAATAAGTAAATCAGGTCTTACAGAATGAAAAAAATTAATGAGACAAAGAAGTCACACCTATAATGGTCTATAAATATTATTTACAGTGCTTTAAAAAAGTATTCATATCCTGTGAACTTTTCCACATTTTTTCATATTACACCCACAAACTTAAATGTTTTTTATTTGAATTTTATGTGATATACTGTCAAGCAACAGCCAGGAGAGCACACAGATATCTCCCCACTGTTGCCCAAAGTTCACGAACCAACACTACGCCTGTACATGGGGAGCTATGTGAGGGTTCCTGTATACAAGAGGCTATGTGATGGCTCATACTGTACATAGGGGGCTATGTGGGGGCTCATACTGTATAAAGGCGAGGCTATGTGGGGCCCACACTGTATATAGAAGGCTGTGTGCGAGCTCATATGGTATATAGGAAGCTGTGTACGGGCTCATACGGTATATAGGGAGCTGTATCTGGGCTCATACAGTGTATTGGGGGCTGTGTTCAGGCTGATACGGTATATTGGTGGCTTTGTGCGGGCTCATACGGTTTATTGGGGCTGTGTGTGGGCTGATACAGTATATAGGGGTTGTCAGCATACTTAATTCTGCTCAATAGTTAGTGATACAAATAATAACAAATAATAATTCTAATTAATATGTTAATATTAATATTAAGATTAATTTCAGCCTATTTGTTTAGCTCACCACAACAGTAATGGTCTCTCATGTGCCCACTAGAGAAAATTAAGTGCCCACGCCTGCTCCAGAGTAACCATGGGCATCTTGGTGTTTTTTCTAATTAGGGATGTCAGAGTAGGTGGATGGTTATGTCTTGGTAGCTTTGCAGTTGTGCCATACTCCTTCCATTTTATGATGATGCATCGAACAGTGACCCAAGAGATGTTCAAAGCTTGGGCTATTTTTTATAAAATAACCCCACTTTACTCTTCTCCACAACTTTATAACTCACCTGTCTGGTGTGCTTCTTGGTTTACATGATGCTGTGGCACCCCGGAAGGTCCAATCGCCACAGATGTACTGCAACTCATCCAGAGGTGTGATATTCCACTCTCAGGTAAGGAGGTAGAACTACCCAAGACTCTAACATTCGCACCCAACACACACCAGTTCAGTCAGGGCACCTGGGCGTACCCCAAGGGAGGAGGGCCTCATCTCAGGCTGGGTAGAAAAAGGTGTTGAGGTGTGGGTGGAGGAGGTAGAGAAGGGGAGGAGCTTAGAGAACGGGAAGAAGAGAGAAAGTGTGTGAGAAGGAGTCTGCTGTGGGGACTGAAAGAGCCAGGAGCTCGTCACCAGATTACAGAGAAGGAAGAGAGAATTGTGAGGGGAGGCTGAAGGAAGATCCCAGGAGGACAGAAGGGGTCCTAGGGACGCAAAGAATGCTGAAGTCACACATGAGACCCGAATCCAGTAGTGGAGGGACCAGGTCGCAGTAGGAGAACCAGCCCCCAAGACTAGTGGAGGACTTCAAGACTCAGCTAGCAAGCAGGTAGCTGAGGTATCTGTACATGCCTCAGCCGCATCCACAATTATTTGCCGAAAAGGCAGCCATAAAAGAGCAAGGGGACGCAGAGGACGTCGCCCGACAAGGTCCGCGACTGCTGGCTTGGGACACTGATTGTGTAGGTGCTGGACTGGAGGGAGGAAGCCAGCGCAGTGAGATGGCCAGGAGAGGAACATACTGAAGGGAGCCCTGGAAAGGTGTATTCCAATCTACCTGGGAGTTTGCTGGACCCCTCACCTGTAGGACACGGCACCAAGCGGGCATCAGCACACAAGAGAACTGTGAGTAAAATGTTGGAAACTGCACCCTGCTGTGTCCTCTGAATCATTCCTGCACCACCTGTCCTTCACCACACTCACCACCAACATAACCATTAATATTCTAACTTCCCTGGGAAACAGCTCTACCCATGGAGAGCTTAACCATCTTTGCTGCCCTATCATCCCAGAGGATCTGCATTGCAGCGTCGTCCCCTGACCGAATACCACGGGTGGCATCACAAACACTTTATTACAAACTTTATTTTCCCTTTTTCATCATCCCCCTTTTTATTGGATGCCTAGTGCCACGGACCGGGTCACTGCCCCTTTAAGAAGCAGCCGGGTACCGAGTATCCCCACTGCCCTGGCAGGCGATCCAATGCTGTTTGATCACTAATGTTCTCAAACAAACCTCTGAGGCCCTCACAGAACAGTAGTGGTTATAGTAAGAATAAATTACAAGTGGACTCAATTTACTAATTGTGTGACTAATGGGAGCAATTTGTCAATAAGGATTTTTATTTTTAAAATAATTAGAAAACCATGTATCCTGCCTTTCCTGTACAAATACTACTTTGTCACATAAAATCCCAATAAAGTATTTGAGGAAAAATTCATTGAGTATGAATACTTTTTCAAAGGCATTGTATAGTAATCTATATGCATATACAGTGGGTTCACAAAGTATTCAAACCCCTATACATTTTTCACTCTTTGTTTCATTTCTAGCCATTTGGTAAATGCAAAAAAGTTCATTTTTTTCTCATTAATGTACACTCTGTACTCATCTTGACTGATAAAAACCAAAAATTTTGCAAATAAAAGAAAAACTGAAATATCATATGGTCATAAGTATTCAGACACTTTGCTCAGACACTCATATTTAAGTCACATGCTGTCCATTTCCTTGTGATCCTCCTTGAGATGGTTCTACTCCTTCATTGGAGTCCAGCTGTGTTTAATTAAACTGATAGGACTTGATTTGTAAAAGGCACACACCTGTCTATATAAGACCTCACAGCTCACAGTGCATGTCAGACCAAATGAGAATCATGAGGTCAAAGGAACTGGCCAAGGAGCTCAGAGACAGAATTGTGGCAAGGCACACAAGGTTACAAAAGAATTCCTGCAGTACTCAAGGTTCCTAAGAGCACAGTGGCCTCCATAATCCTTAAATGGAAGAAGTTTGGGACCACCAGAAGACTTCCTAGTCCTGGCCGTCTAGCCAATCTGAGCAATTGTGGGAGAAGAGCCTTGGTGAGAGAGGTAAAGAAGAACCCCAAAATCACTGTGAATGAGCTCCAAAGATGCAGTAGAGAGATGGGAGAAAGTTCCACAAAGTCAACTATCACTGCAGCCCTCCACCAATAGAGCCTTTATGGCAGAGTGGCCTGACCGAAACCTCTCCTCAGTGCAAGAAATATGAAAGCACGCATAGAGGTTGCTAAAAAAACACATGAAGGACTCCCAGACAATGAGAAATAAGATTCGCTGGTCTGATGAGATGAAGCTAGAACTTTTTGGTGATAATTTTAAGTGGTATGTGTGAAGAAAACCAGGCACTACTCATCACCTGCCCAATACAATCCCAACAGTGAAACATGGTGATGGCAGCATCATGCTTTGGGGGTGTTTTTCAGCTGCAGGGACAGGACGACTGGTTGCAATTGAAGTAAACATGAATGCGGCCAAGTACAGAGATATGTTGGATGAAAACCTCTTTCAGAGTGCTCTGGACTTCAGACTTGGCGCCAAGACAATGACCCCAAGCACAAAGCTAAAATAACAAAGGAGTGGCTTCAGAACAACTGTGTGACCCTTCTTGACTGGCCCAGCCAAAGCCCTGACCTAAACCCAATTGAGCATCTCTGGTGACACCTTAAAATAGCTGTCCACCAATGTTTACCATCCAACCTGACAGAACTGGAGAGGATCTGCAAGGAAAAATGGCAAAAATCCAGTTGTGAAAAACTTGTTGCATCATTCCCAAGAAGACTCATGGCTTTACTAGCTCAAAAGGGTGCTTCTACTCAATACTGAGCAAAGGGTCTGAATATTTATTACCATGTGATATTTCAGTTTTTCTTTTTTAATTTGCAAAAATTTCTAATTTTTCGTGTTTTTTTCAGTAAAGATGGGGTGCAGAGTGTACATTAATGAGAAAAAAAGAACTTTTTTGCATTTACCAAATGACTGCAATGAAACAAAGAGTGAAAATTTTAAAGGGGTCTGAATACTTTCCGAACCCACTGTATATAGTTATGATGCTTAAGTTTCAACTGTAAGTCCATAATAAGTCACTTCTGTTGCTAAGAACGGTTTCAGATAGTTGGAATGCTGCTACATCTTAGGGTCAATACTGCAGCTTCTAAATCTGGATCACACCATCTGCCATAGTTTCTGTTGTTTAGCCATCAAGAAAAATGTTGCAGCCTACTATCCAAGGTGCAGGTGCACCGGACCTACTCTGGACCCAGGTGTCCTTTGCAAGTAGAATATCCTTTATACCGTTCAGTGAACCTTGCCAACAGCGACTATATGAATAAGACCTTATGAGGGTCAAAACGTTATGTTCTTGTCGCCTCACTATTTTCACTATCCCTGCACGAATTCCTTATTCATGAGTTGTGTCATTGCTGCATTTATATCTGTACAATAAAGTCTTCACAAGTTATCAAGAGTGTACGGTGATTGACCATTACTCTATGGCAGAGCTATTATTACTGCAATTAAGTCCTATGGAACTGCCCTATAAGGCTTTGAATGATATAAAAAGGACCTTAGTTTGATTAAAAGGGTTTTAACATGAAGAAAGTTCATATTAATTAATAGATCTTGGAATAATAAGTTGCATAATTGGACGTGTTTAAAAAAATGTTCCTGTGCTGAGATAATCTTATAAATGTGCCTCTGCTATATACTGTGTAATGTTGTAACAATTATGTGGGTACTATGGAATCTGATTGCGTGGGAAAAAACGAGTCTGAGACCAATTCCTGCAATTATAACGAAGTGACAGCACAAAACAGAAATGTCCAGCAAAATTAGAAGCAGGGCGTGACCGCTAATACCAACAAGTCCAGCAGTAATATGCAGCAAGAATGCGACCGGCATTTATACGTGGAAGTCCAGCAGTAGTATGCAGCAAGAGTACGACCGGCACTTATACGTGGAAGTCCAGCAGTAATAAGAAGCAAGAGTGCAACTGGCACTTATACGTGGAAGTTCAAAACTATGCAGATAGAGGAGATGACACCTTTCATGGATGTCCAGAAATACATGTGTGGCGCTTAACAGGAAGAAGGTCCTTAAATATACCTTTTGGGCTGAGAAGTCCCACTCAAGTCCCACAAAGAAGCCCGCAGCAGACACAGTCTCAGAAGTCACGACAGTAGGTAACCCCAGCCAGGATCCGGAAGCAGCTTAGAAGACTGAAGGCAACTGGAAGTGGTGAAGCAGAGCACCGAGTAACGAGCAGCAGCAGGAACTCCAGAGGCAAACCAGGAGTAAGCTATGAAGCAGACCGCAACAAAATACTCAGGCAAGGAGGATCTCCTGACCCGGACTTAAATAGTAGGACAGACAGGAAGTTCCAGGACAGGGCAAAGTACCAGACTCCATCTTGGACAAGAGCAGAGCAGGCTCCAAGGAACATTCGGAATCCTTACAAATGTCTGTATCTGACCATACAGGAACATGGTTTTATCATACCACATCTCCTGGGCAGGGGAGGAAGCAAAATAGAATATACAGATTGCAAACCATGGGATCATAGCCGATTCAATCCTTGAGCTAAAGTATTGATTAAAAACAGGCTGAGAAATGTTTTACCTTACCAATAAAATCATGTGCGATTCCATTCTGTAATGACTGTAAACTCTGTTTCTTCCTCCCCTGCCCAGTAGATGTAAAACCTGTTGTTGAATTTTTCATTCTGCCTCCCAGAGATTGCAGTAAGCCTTGGCTCACATTTATCCTGCGCTCTATGCTGTGCGCTTACATTGGGGTTTCTGTGTAAATCTCTGGAAAATGTGATTCAAATATGTATGTATTTCATGTAGCTTTCACTTGCATGTATACTCCTTTATACCCATATATACACTCAAAGTGAATGCAGTCAATAATCAGTTGCTTAAGACATGACCCCTGACCCAGATAAACCAGACAAGTGTCAACCAGACAGCTTCTTCGGTACTTTCCCAGTCACCAGACAGCACAGAACAGGAAGCTGTAGCAGATGGTCCAAGCTGATGTCTGATTTCTGCTGAATAGCAGGAAAACTAGGACAATACTCATAAATTGCGAGATCAGCCATTTGTTAGCCAGAAACCTTCATGTATTCAAACAACCAATAGCATAGAAGATTGATTGTATGTTAATTAACTAACCACCCATTTCTGTGTGCAGCTATCAAACCATGTATTAACAATAAAGGCATCAGTATTGATGGAATGTTATTCTGTCACTTCAGTGTGGACAGTCTTTCATTTCTTTGAGCGCTCAAAATAAGTAGTCTGATTGGGAACAGCAGCAGCAAACACAAGGATAGATTTATCCTAACCAAATTTCCATAACAGATGGCAGGAACTGTGGATGCTGTGTGGGGTTGCCTATGATCCAGCGGTGTCCGTCTTTTTAAGAATGCATAAAAGCACTGTGGACCACAGTTTTGTGCACTTCTGAAAAGAAGGACATCGCTGAACAGAGGCCAGACGGAGTCCAGAGTAACTCTGGTGCCACATTACAGTGAATGGATCCCTCGGGGGTGTCATCTGAATCACATCACTCGGACATTTAGATGTAAACCCCGATGTAAGAGCTCAGCGTAGAATGCGTGATAAATGTGATCCAAATGTTATGTAAAATGTTCCCTACAGAAGCTTCAAATCAATCCACAAAAAAAGCAAATTCTCGTTCAGCTTCGTCATTTATTAATGGAAATATAGAAGGCTGTCACGTTACTGGTAGTACAAAGACTCTGGAAAAGCGCTATAACTCCTAGCCCCTGAAAAGAAATTCAGTAAATTCTGCACTCCCAAATCCAAATGCACCCTCCATTCTGAGCACCAAAGTGTGCCTAAAAAAGTTTGGCATTTCTGCACGCCAAATTTACAGGTGCATGTCTCTAGAAGCATGAGATGGGAGCTACCACGTACTGGTGACTGCCATGTACTGGTGACTGTAAAGTACTGGTGACTGCAACATACGACACCACAATGGCAGTTTACAATTTTCACTCAGCAACATCCACTGCTGCCTGTTTCTGGAAAACACACGTGGAGTCAAAATTGTCACTATACCTGTAGATAAATACCCAAAGGGCTATAATTTCCAAAATAGGGTCACTTGAGGGGAGATTCTGCTTTTCTAGCACTTAGGGGAAATGTATATGGAGTCCGCAAACTATCATAGCAAAATCTGCGCTCCAGGAGGAAAATAGCACTCCGTCCCTCCTAAGTCTGACTGTCTCTATGCAATACTGTACAGCCACATATGGGGTATTTCCACATTCAGCAGAAATTGTGGAACACATTTTGGTGTGATTTTTACCCATTTCGCAGTGTGAAAATGTAAAATCTGGGGCTGAAACAAATTTTTGTGGTAAAAATGTAATTATTTTTTCCTTCACTGTCCAATGGTATAAAATTCTATGACACACCTGTGGTGTCAATATAACTGCACACGTAGATGAATTCATTGAGAGGTATAGATTGTAAAATGGGATCACTGATTGGGGGTTCTCCTATTCTGGCACATCAGGGGTTCTACCAATGTGACAAGACAGCCTTAAACCAATCTA
Source organism: Oophaga sylvatica (assembly GCA_033576555.1). Taxonomy (NCBI): domain Eukaryota; kingdom Metazoa; phylum Chordata; class Amphibia; order Anura; family Dendrobatidae; genus Oophaga; species Oophaga sylvatica. Next base: position 156,929,199 of record JARQOD010000006.1, on the reverse strand, counting down.
GCAAAAACTGAACTCTTAATGGCGCATTTTACTTTCTGAGCTTTGTACTGTACCTCAAAAGCAGTTTTCGGCCACATATGGAATATTGATATACTCAGAAGAAATTGCACAACAAATTTTGGGGTCCATTTTCCCCTGCTAATGTTGAGTAAATATAAAAAATTGGGGCTAAATTCACAGCTCTACGTTATAAACTTCTGTGAAGCACCTAGGGGTTTAAGGTGCTCACTACACATCTAGATAAATTCCTTGAGGGCTCTAGTTTCCAAAATGGGGTAACTGGTGGGGAGTTTCCACTGTTAACCCCTTTCTGTCATCGGACGTACTATCCCGTCCATGTGCCCAGGGGGAGCGCAGCTCATCGCTGCCGGGTGTCAGCTGATTATCACAGCTGACACTCGGCACTATGTGCCAGGAGCGGTCATGGACCGCTCCCGGCACATTAACCCCTGGCACACCGCGATCAAACATGATTGCGGTGTACCGGGGGCACAGGGAAGCATCGCGCAGGGAGGGGGCTCCCTGCGTGCTCCCCTGAAACCCTCAGAACAGCGCGATGTGACCGCGCTGTTCTGAAGGCCTCTTCCCTGCAGGACCCCGGATCCAAGATGTCCGCCAGGTCCTGCAGGGAGGAGGCTTCCTCAGCACCTGCTGAGAGCAGGCGCTGAGGAAGCCTGCAGCACTGCCTGTGAGATCACTGGTCTCACAGTGTGCTGGGCACACTGTGAGACCAGCGATCTGACCCTATACTGTAATGTCCCACCCTGGGACAAAGTAAAAAAGTTAAAAAAAATAAAAATAACAAGTGTAAAAATTCCAAAATAAAGGAAAAAAAAATATTCCCCAATAAATTCATTTCTTCCTGTAAATAAAAAAAACAAACCAATAAAAGAACACATATTTGGTATTGCCGCGTCCGTAACGACCCGCCCTATAGAACTGTCCCACTAGTTAACCCCTTTAGTGAACCCCTTAAAAAAAAAAAAGCAAAAAATCAATGCTTTATCACCATAATGCCAAAAAAAGTGGAATAATACGCGATCAAAAAGACCAATATAAATAAACATGGAACCGCTGAAAATGTCATCTTGTCCCGCAAAAAACGAGCCACCATACAGCATTATCAGCGAAAAAATAAAAAAGTTATAGCTCGCAGAATAAAGCAATGCAAAAATAATTATTTTTTACATAAAATTGTTTTTATTGTATAAACGCGCCAAAACATAAAAAATGATATAAATGAGGAATCGCTGTAATCGTACTAACTCGAAGAATAAAACTACTTTATCGATTTTACCACACGCAAAACGGTATAAACGTCCCCCCCAAAAGAAATTAATGAATTGCTGATTTTTGTTCATTCTACCCTCCAAAAATCGAAATAAAAAGCGATCAAAAAATGTCATGTGCTCAAAAATTGCGCCAATAAAAACGTCAACTCGTACCGCAAAAAATAAGACCTCACAAGACTGTGGGCCAAAATATGCAAAAATTATAGCTCTCAAAATGTGTTGATGCAAAACCTATTTTTTGCAATAAAAAGCGTCTTTTAGCATGTGACAGCTGCCAATCATAAAAACCCATTATAAGTAGTAAATCAAACCCACCTTTATCACCCCCTTAGTTAGGGAAAAATAATAAAATTAAAAAAATGTATTTATTTCCATTTTCCTACTACGGTTAGGGTTGTGGCTAAAGTTAGGGTTAGAGTTGGGGCTAAAGTTAGGATTAGGGTTAGGGTTGGGATTAGGGTTAGGGGTGTGTTAGGGTTAGGTTTGTGGTTAGGGTTATGGTTAGTGTTGGGACTAGGGTTAGGGATGTGTTGGGGTTAGGGTTGGAGCTAGAATTGGGGGGTTTCCACTGTTTAGGCACATCAGGGGCTCTCCAAATGTGACATGGCGTCTGATCTCAATTCCAGCCAATTCTGCATTGAAAAAGTCAAAAGGTGCTCCTTCCCTTCTGAGCTCTGCCATGTTCCCAAACAGTAGTTTACCCCCACATATGGGGTATCAGCGTACTCAGTACAAATTGCACAATAACTCTGGGGGTCCAATTTCTTCTGTTACCCTTGGGAAAATTAAAAATTGGGGGCGAAAATATCATTTTTGTAAAAAAATAATGATTTTTTTTGTTTTTACGGCTGTACGTTATAAACTTCTGTGAAGCACTTAGGGCTTCATAGCGCTCACCACACATCTAGATAAGCTCCTTGTGGGGACTCTTTTCCAAAATGGGGTCACTTGTGGGGGGTTTCCACTGTTTAGGCACATCAGGGGCTCTCCAAATGCGACACGATGACCGCAGACCATTCCATCAAAGTCTGCAATCCAAAACGTCACTACTTCCCTTCCAAGCCCGACGTGTGCCCATACAGTAGTTTTCTCCCACATATTGGGTATCAGCGTACTCAGGACAAATTGGACAACAACTTTTGGGGTCCAATTTCTCCTGTTACCTTTGTGAAAATAAAATATTGGGGGCAAAAATATCATTTTTGTAAAAAAAAAAAAGATTTTTTTAATTTTACAGCTGTACGTTATAAACTTCTGTGAAGCACTTCGGGGTTCAAAGTGCTCACCACACATCTAGATAAGTTCCTTGGGGGGGTCTATTTTCCAAAATGGGGTCACTTGTGGGGGGTTTCTACTGTTTAGGCACATCAGGGGCTCTCCAAACGCGATATGACTCCCGCAGACCATTCCATCAAAGTCTGCAATCCAAAAAGTCACTACTTCCCTTCCGAGCCCTGACGTGTGCCCATACAGTTGCTTTTTCCCACATATGGGTAATCAGCGTACTCAGGACAAATTGGACAACTTTTGTGGTCCAATTTCTCCTGTTACCCTTGGGAAAATAAAAAGTTGGGGACTAAAAGATCATGTTTGTGGAAAAAATATGATTTTTTTATTTTCATGCTCGGGCGTTATAAACTTTAGTGAAACACCTGGGGGTTCAAAGTTCTCACCACACATCTAGATAAGTTCCTTGAGGGGTCTATTTTCCAAAATGGTGTCATTTGAGGGGGGTTTCCACTGTTTAGGCAGATCAGGAGCTCTCCAAACACAACATGGCGTCCAGCCAATTCTGCGTTGAAAAAGTCAAACGGCGCTCCTTCCCTTCCGAGCTCTGCCATGCACCCAAACAGTGGATTACCCCCACATATTGGGTATCAGCGTACTCAGGACAAATTGCACAATAACTTTTGGGGTCTTGTTACCCTTGGGAAAATAAAAATTGGGGTGAAAAGATCATTTTTGTGGAAAAAAGTTATAAACTTGAGTGAATCACTTGGGGGTTTAAATCGCTCACCACACATCTAGATAAGTTCCTTAGGGGGTCTAGTTTCCAAAATGGGGTCACTTGTTGGGGGTTTCCACTGTTTAGGCAAATCAGGGGCTCTCCAAATGCAACATGGCGTCCAATCTCAATTCCAGCCAATTTTGGTTGGAAAAAGTCAAATGGTGCTCCTTCCATTCCGAGCTCTGCCGTGCACCCAAACAGTGGTTCCCCCCACATATGGGATATCAGCGTATTTAGAACAAATTGGACATTTGTGGTCCAAATTCTCCTATTACCCTTGGGAAAATAAAAAATTGGAGACTAAAAGATAATTTTTGTGGGAAAAAAATAGGATTTTTTATTTTCATGCCCGGGCATTATAAACTTGTGTGAAGCACTTGGGTGTTCAAAGTGCTCACCACAGATCTAGATAAGTTCCTTAGGAGGTCTAGTTTCCAAAATGGGGTCACTTGTGGGAGTTTTCCACTGTTTAGGCACATCTGCAAACGGAACATGACCCCCATCAACGTCTGCATTCCAAAACGTTATTACTTCCTTTCCAAGCCCTGCCGTGCGCCCAAACAGTTTCCCCCCCACATATTTGGTATCAGCATACTCAGGACAAATTGGACAACAACTTTTGGGGTCCAATTTCCTTGGGAAAAATCAAAAATTTGGGACTAAAAAAATAATTTTTGTGGAAAATTATTTTTTTTTTTCACACCCAGGCATCAAAAACTTTTGTGAAACACTTGGGGGCTCAAAGTGCTCACAACAGATCTAGATAAGTTCCATAGGGGGTCTAGTTTCCAAAATGGTGTTACTTGTGGGGGGTTTCCACTGTTTAGGCGCATCAGGGGCTCTCCAAATGCGACATGGCGTCCAATCTAAATTCCAGCTAATTTTGGTTTGAAAAAGTCAAACGGCGCTCCTTCCCTTATGAGCTCTGCCATGTGCCCAAACAGTGGTTTTCCCCACATATGTTAATTCATAATTTTGATGCCTTCAGTGTGATTGTTATGTTTCGGTAGCTGAGGAGTGCAGGCAAAAAAGGCAATACACCAGAGCAGTTGGAATCTATGAGATTGCAGTACCCTGACTAACAACTAGAGGCAGCCGTGGAGCGTTCCTACGTTGGTCCTAGACGCCTCATCACAGCCTGAGAAACTAACTACACCTAAAGATAGAAATAGGAAAGCTATCTGCCCCGGAGCAGAACCCCAAAGATAATAGAAAGCCCCAAACATGTAATGGCGGTTAGACAAGAAGAAATACAGACACAGACAGAAAATAGTATGAGCAAACGTTGGGGCCCAAACTAACTAAATAGAAAAGGATAGGAAGGGTACTTACTGCAATCCCAGAAAACCCTGAAAAGCACCAACTCTACTAATTTCAAAAACACCTGAGATCACACGACCTCTACCACCTAAATTAGTTCTCTGGTGTAACAAAATCAAAACAGCAGCCACTGAAAAAACTGGAAAAAGCAAAAGTACAAACATCAGTGGCTGAACTAAACTGAGAGGGCAAAAGCCCCCGGAGGGGACCCTGAAGGCCCCCACAGAAGTGCAGGACAAAATGCAAAAATCAAGCACAAAAACAAAAAGAAGAAAATGTCCTATCTGCTAGCAGGAGATGCAGACACGACACAGCAGGCCACAAAGGAAACAGGAATCAAGGATTCAGACCAGAACAATTGATCACCGGCAACCCTGATGGGAAGGTGACTCCCTTATATAAGACCAGTCAGTAACACCCGATTCCCAATCCTCACAATCTTCACAATCTTCACTGGACAGACCAGCACCGCTTGTAACCACCAGAGGGAGCCTCTGCTCAGAACTCATCCCAAGCCCACTCACAACAGTGATTCTACAATTTTCATAGTCATGAAAATACAGAAAAATCTTTGAATGAGAAGGTGTGTCCAAACTTTTGGTCTGTACTGTATATCGAATAAATTTTACCACTAACGTGAAGTACAATATGTCACGGGAAAACAATCTCAGAATCGTGAAAATCTGCTGAAGCGTTCCAGAGTTATAGCCTCATAAAGAGACAGTGGTCAGAATTGTAAAAATTGGCGCGGTCTTTAACGTGAAAACCACCCTTGAGGGTTAAGGGGTTAAGGAACATCTGAAGCTCTCCAAATGTGATATGACACATGCACAACATTGCATCAAAATCTGCATTCCAAAACATCACTCCATGCTTTCTGAGCCCTGACTTGCGCCCAAACAGTGGTTTACCCCCCCATATGGGGTATCTACATACTTAAGAGAAATTGCACAACTAATTTTAAGATCAAATTTTCCTGCTACCTTTTTGAAAATAAAAAAATTGGGGGCTAAAAAACATTTTTGTGGGGAAAATGTTATTTTTTTATTCTCACGGTTCAACGTTATAAACTTCTGTGAAAAACCTGGGGGTTCATGGTGCTCACCACATATAGCTCTGGCAAAAATTATGAGATCACTGCACAGTTTTATAAAAGCAGCTTCCCTACATGTCTGACAGCCAATCCATTCCAGTGTCAGTTGAATTCCAACCAGAGTACACCTTATTCTATTTAATGTGCTTCTGATTAGGTGATCACCTGAACCAAATCTTATTTAACAAAGGAAAGTATAAAAAACACTGCTGTAGTGTTCACAATCCTCTTGCAATAGGACAAGCTGTATGGCAAAACAAGTGCTAGTAATATCCCAAAAGTAAAATAACTTTTAACCATGCCAAAGGAGTTGAAAAGAAAAGTCTTGAGAGAGGAAAACAAGGGCTTTACTAGCAAAGGAATACAGTAAGCGTCATGTTGCCTCCATCCTTGAAAGTTCTAAGATGGCAGTCCATTACAACAAGGTCAAGCAGCAGACATTGTGGACAACAAAGCTACAGACCGGCAGAGGGCGAAAAAGACTCTCCACTGACCTTATTCGAATGTCACTCAGCAACCGCAGGATGACATCAAGTGACCTACAAAAGGAATGGCAAATGGCAGCTGGGGTGAAGTGCACGGAAAGAACAGTTCGTAACAGGCTCCTAGAGGCAGGGCTCAAGTCATGTAAAGCTAGAAAAAAGCCTTTCAACAATGAGAAGCAAAGGAGAGTCAGGCTGAAGTTTGCCAAAGACCATAAGGATTGGACCATAGAGGACTGCAGTAAGGTAATCTTCTCTGATGAGTCTAATTTTCAGCTTTGCCCAACACCAGGTCTTCTAATGGTTAGATGGAGATTTGGAGAGGCGTCTTGCACCCACTGTGAAATTTGGAGGAACATCAGTGATGATCTGAGAATGCTTCAGCATGGCTGGAATTGGGCAGGTTAATCTTTGCGAAGGACGTATGAATCAAGCCGCATACAAGGTTATCCTGGAAAAACAGTTGATTACTTCTGCTCAGGCAATGTTCCCCAACTCTGAGGATTGTTTTTTCCAGCAGGACAATGCATCATGCCATACAGTTAGGTCAATCAATGTGTGGATTAAGGACCACATTAAATCCCTGTCATGGCCAACCCAATCTCCAGACCTGAACCCCATTGAAAACCTCTGGAATATAATCAAGAGGAAGAACTGCTTACATTTTTCTACCAGGAGTGGCATAAGGTCACCCAAAAGCAGTGTGAAAGACTGGTGGAAAGTATGCCAAGACGCATGAAAGCTGTGATTAAAAATCATGGTTATTCCACAAAATACTGATTTCTGAATTCTTTCTGAGTTAAAACATTAGTATTGTCGTTTCTAAATGATTATGAACGGGTTTTCTTAGCATTATTTGAGGTCTACAAGCACTGCATTTTTTTTTGTTATTTTGAACATTTCTCATTTTCTGAAAATAAATACAAAATTTATTGCTCGGAAATTTGGAGACATGTTGTCAGTAGTTTATAGAACAAAAGAGCATTTACATTTTACTCAAAAATATACCTATAAAGAGAAAAATCAGCCAAACTCAAAATTTTGAAGTGGTTTCTTAATTTTTGCCAGAGCTGTAACAAGGTAAGTTCCCTGAAGGGTTTAATTTCCAAAACGGTGTTACTTGTGAGTGGTTTCCACTGTTTAGGCACACAAGGGGCTTTCTAAATGCAACATGGCATCTGTTAATGCTTTCACTAAAATTTTACATTCAAAAAGTCAAATGGTGCTCCTTCTCTTCTGAGCCTTGCTGTGCGCCAAAACAGTAGTTTTCCCCCACATATGAGGTATCAGCATACTCAGGAGAAATAGCTTAAAAAATGAATGGTGCAATTTCTCTTTTTATCCTTGTGAAAATGCAAAATTTGGGACTAAAAAACATTGTATGAAAAATGTGATTTGTATATTCTCAACATTATAAACTTTTTTGAAGCACTTGGGGGTTCATGGTACTCACCAGACATCTAGTTCAGTTTCCTCAGGTGTATAATTCCCAAAATCGTGTCACTTGTGAGTGGTTTCCACTGTTTAGGCACATCGGGGGCTTTCTCAATGCAAATGGCACTCTTTCCCTTCCGAGCCCTGTCATGTGCCCAACAGTAGTTTTCCTACACATGAGGTATTGGTATACTCAGGAGAAATTGAGAAACACAATTTAAGATCCATTTGTTCCTGTTACCCTTGCAAAAATAAAAAAAATGTGTGTTAGGCACCAGGGTTCTGCCTCAGTCCAGGGTAGATCCCAAGCCTCATCTTCTGCCATCTCCTATTCAGTCTCAACCACAGTAGATGCTGCTCAGCAAAGATGTTGGTCCCAGCGTCTTGCTCAGACTCGTGTTGTGCGCTTTATTACTGCTGCATCTCCAGGTTCAGCTATAGTAACTAGCAATAGACAGCTGCGAGCAGTCATTCCTGAGACTGAGTCCAGGATTTGCCCTACTGAGCATGCTCGTGAGGTGGCGACCTCTCATTGGTGGTCAGTCGTCAGCTGCTCAGGTCCTGCGGCAGATCCGGATTGGTCCTCGAGCAAGTCCTATCTGACTGGAACGTATAAAAGGTTCTCAGGTGGGCCCGGCCGCGCACTAGGATCATTTTTGCTCGTGTGTGTGTGGGCCAAGACTCTGCCACTCTGGTGGTGTGTGAACGTTTAGTGTTCCTTAGAGAGGCAGGTGTTTCCTCAGCATGACCTAGCGTCTGTCTCGGCCACGTGTGCAGCTTAGCACGGGCTGTTTACAGGGCACAGTCAACCACGTGCTTTAGCACATACTTTTGGTACCGCTCTGCGGTCAGCTGAGCTCGGTACTCCTATTTTTGGCGCCACTCAGTGTAGCTTATTTAGTTAGTTTTACTTTGTTGCCACTCGGCAGTTAGCTGAGTTGGTACTTCGCGGCCAGTGCTCATCCCTCTGAGTAGCTATCAGAGTAGAGTGACCTGTGCTCACTCCACACAGGGTGACATTTAACCCTGTGTGCTCTTGGTAGTCGCTCGAAGCACCGCTCCGCCATTACTCACTAGCAGCAGGTTAACATCTCTGCACAGTGGACCCCGGGTTGCGATCGCCCTAAAGAAATAATATAGTGCGATCCTCCAACGCTAACAATGTGGGTCTAAATTAAAATCTTTGTGAAAAAAGTTAAATGTTCGTTTTTTCCTTCTACATTCCATGCATTCCTGTGAAGCACCGAAGGGTTAATAAACTTCTTGAATATGGTTTTGACCACTTTGACTGGTGCAGCTTTTAGTATGGTGTCACCTTTGGGTATTTTCTGTCTTGTAAGCCCCCATAAAATGAAAAATGAGAAATTGCTCGTCAACTTTAAACCTTTATAACTTACTATAAAAAAAAATGTTCTAAAAATGTGTGCTGTTGTAAAGTAAACATGTGGGAAATGTTATTTATTAACTATTTTGTGTGACATAACTCTCTGATTTGAGTGCATAAAAATTAAAAGTTTGAAAATTGCTAAATTTTCACCAATTTTCCAATATTTTCACAAATAAATGCAAGTCTTATCAAACAAATTTTAACACTATCACAAAGCACAATATGTCATGAGGAAACAGTCTCAGAGTCAGTGGGATCTGTTGAAATGTTCCAATGTTATAACCACCAGTGTTGAGCAATACTTTCCGATATCAATAAATATCGGATCGGATTAGATCGGACCGATACCCAAAAAGTATCGAATATCGCCTATTCCAATACCGGAAACCAATGCAAGTCAATGGGACAGAAATATCGGAATTGAAATAAACCCTTTCTTTACTTGTAAACACTAGATATACACACATAGAATACATATATATATATATATATATATATTTATATATATATATATATATATATATATACACACACACATGTCATTGTGACATATATATACATATATTTATAGTTCGTACACTTCTACATAGTAAAATAGCCGCTAATTCAATTGCCGGCTTTTGTGAAATTACAGAACCACCCGACATGAAATGAAACATGGTTTACATACAGTTAACCATGTCATTTCATGTAGTTTGATATATGGTTTTCACTAACAATTACATGAGTGTATGTGTGCAAAATTTCATACATGTAGGGGTTAATTAAAGGTGTAAATTCGTTGAAAAAAACTGCTTGGGCTCCCGCGCTATTTTCTGAACCAGACAAAGCCAGCGAGTGGGGGCAGATAATAATAGCCGAGGGAGGGTGCATTTATTTAGTGCCCCCCCCGGCTACTAACATCTGTCTCCAGCCAACCCAGAAAAGGCAAATCTATAATTAGATGCGTCCTTTCTGGCACTTTGCCTGTCTATTTTCATTGCCCTGTAGCGGTGGCTAATGGGTTAATAATGGGTTAAAGCCACCTTGCTATTGGAAGCTGACTTTAAGCCAGGTTAATAATTGAGAGTTGTCAATTAGACAACTCTCAATTATTAATCCTATTGTATGAAATAAAAATAAAACACACACACTTTAATAAAAAAACATTTTAATGAAATAAACACACAGTTTTTGACCATCTTTTATTTAACTAGTAATCCGTGCGAAGACCTTGCTCTCCTGTAATAAAGAAAAAATAATAAAACAACATTATTCTTACCTATCCACCGCTGTCAGGTCCCACGCTGTAATCCTTCACAAAGGGTTAACTGGCTTACAGCCAAGCAGCACAGCTAATGCTTGCTGCTCAGCTGTAAGCCCCCGAATGAATGAGCTCCTCTCCCGGCCGACAGGAGAGGAAGTGATTAGTGTGGGAAGCTTAACTGATTGCTTCCCACTTTCACTTCAGGTTAGCCGGGACTCCCTCTGACGTCACTGGTGCAGTGCGATGTCCCCGGCTGACCTGAAGTGAAAGTGGGAAGCAATCAATTAAGCTTCCCACACTAATCACTTCCTCTCCTGTCAGTTGGGAGAAGAGATGATTCATTCGGGTGTTTACTGCGAGGCTGGCAGCATTAGCTGCGGTCCCTGCAGTAAACGTTAACCCTTTCAGAAGGATTACATCGGGGGTCCTGACTGAACACCGGATAGGTAAGAATAATGTTGCTTTTTATTTTATTTTTATTACAGGAGAACAAGGGCTTCGCAAGGAATGGCAGTAAAATAAAAGATGGTCAAAAACTGTGTGATTATTTCATTAAAATGATTTTTAATTAAAGTGTGTGTGTTTTATTTTTATTTCATACAATAGGATTAATAATTGAGAGTTGTCTAATTGACAGCTTAAAGTCACCTTTCAATAGCAAGGTGGCTTTAACTCATTATTAACCAATTCGCCACCGCTACAGGGCAATGGGAATAGACGGGCTAAGTGCCAGAAAGGGCGCATCTATTTATAGATTTGCCTTTTCTGGGGTGTCTGGGGGCAGATCTTAGTAGCCAGGGGGGGCCCAAAAATAAGGTTCTTCTCTGGGCTATTATTATCTGCCCCCACTCGCTGGCTTTGTCTGTCTGGTTGAGAAAATAAGGCGGGAGCCCACGCATTTTTTTCAACTAATTTACACCTTTAATTAACCCCTACATGTATGAAATTTTGCAAAAATATTTAGACTTGAGAGTCCTCAGTGGTTGATACCTTTTAATGGCTAACTGAAAATATGGTAACAAATTGCAAGCTTTCGAGACTACTCAGGTCTCTTCATCAGGCAAAGACTAATACAAAATCTGAAGAATCACATATTTATATACACAAAAGGACACAGGAATAATGCAATAGATAAGACAAGTGACGTGAAGCATAACTGTCATTATGGCAGAGGGATGAACATAAATATTGGAACAGTTCATAGATAAGGAGGGAAAGTTTTATTGCCCTCTGATTGGGGTCTGGTATTGTGTTTTGATGACCCTAGAAGGTCAGAGAAGCAGATTCCAATATGAGAAAAAAGAATGGATTTACCTGTGGCAAAACACTTTTGTATGCCCGGTCATAGCATGATGGATATGGAATTACTTATATTAAAATCTAACTTAAAATCTGAGAAAGATAGAAAGGTTTGGGAATATAAGCTCATGATGACCTTTGACACTCTTAGTGTTGGAATGAACGTGTCACATGGATTTATGTCTTTCTATATCAATTAAGGAATCTGCTTCTCTGACCTTCTAGGGTCATCAAAACACAATACCAGACCCCAATCAGAGGGCAATAAAACTTTCCCTCCTTATCTATGAACTGTTCCAATATTTATGTTCATCCCTCTGCCACAATGACAGTTCTGCTTCACGTCACTTGTCTTATCTATTGCATTATTCCTGTGTCCTTTTGTGTATATAAATATGTGATTCTTCAGATTTTGTATTAGTCTTTGCCTGATGAAGAGACCTGAGTAGTCTCGAAAGCTTGCAATTTGTTACCATCTTTTCAGTTAGCCATTAAAAGGTATCAACCACTGAGGACTCTCAAGTCTAAATATTTTTCTATCTACTGGCTAACACGGTACGAAGATACACATCTTTCCTATATCAAAATGGAGGATACCAGAATGTACCGCATCTTTATGGAACTAAAACCACTTCTGAAGAAATGCGCACAAATGGACAGCGACATTTTTTTCTTATCTAAATGCAAAAAGGAGAATCTAATTCCCAAAGGACTCTGGATTACAAACCCAATTCTTCACACCTACAATACCCATTATGCACAAAACCTTTGTCACAGGACTTCTGAAAGACTAAGGAACCATCTTTTGCATGTCTGCTACAGCATAAGGAGTAAAGTCCAAGGGCAATTTGAAACTCTGAGGAAAACACTTACAGAAAGCACAGAGCAAAAATTACAACAATACTATAACAAACTACGGACCTTTCTGATTCATAACAAGGAAAAGAAACTACACAGACTGAGCCTCAATTGTGGACTCTATACAAACAGATACAAAACAAAACCAAAACCTGACAACTCTGACAACCACTCCATTCCAAACACAAAAGCATCTAACTGTGTCATCAATCTCTCAGATTACAAACCCAACAAGGTGGAACTGGCCGTGCTTTCTAGAGGACTCTCATTTTGTCCTACTAAGGCCCTGGATAAAACCGAACTCTGCAGTGATATGGAACATTTTTTCAGGAGACTGCGCCTGAGGGAATACTTCAATGATACAGAAGATCCAGAAAACACTCGGACTGAAGGAAAAGGGATCCCAACAACCAAGAAGAGGTCAGACTGGACACCTCCACCTGGACGTAACCCTCATTTGGATAAATATATAGACTCATTCAGACATTTGATAAAATCCACCATCATAGCCACCAACAAGAGACAAACATCCAACATCAGTGCCCAGGAGAGAAAGGCCATACAGTCTCTGAAAACCAACAAAGAAATCATCATTAAACCTGCTGACAAGGGAGGTGCAATAGTCATGATGAACACATCAGACTATATGAAGGAAGCAAACAGACAACTTACGGACACACGCTACTACAGAAAACTGGAGTCGGACCCTACAAAGGACTATTACAAGGAATTAAGCAAGTTGGTATCTTGTCTGCCTGACAAATCCATAAGAGCCGATAACCTGATACCAGAAAGTCCAAGAACAGGGACGTTTTACATGCTTCCCAAAATCCACAAAGCAGGGAATCCAGGGAGGCCGATTATTTCATGTGTGGACACCCTTACTGAGCAGGTATCTGGATGGGTAGAGGGTATTCTTATCCCCTGGTAAAGGATACACCCAGCTACATTCTGGACACAACTGACCTACTGAATAAACTAGCAGCAATAGGTCCCCTACCAGAAGGAACCATCCTGGCCACCATGGATGTGGAATCTTTGTACTCTAATATCCCACACCAGGATGGATTAAATGCCTGCAAAGTCTTCATGGGAAACACCGGGAATGATGCTGATTCTGTGGTGAAACTCACAAAATTCATCCTCACCCACAATTACTTTGAATTTGACAACAAGATCTATCTTCAGGAGACTGGCACAGCTATGGGAAGTAAAATGGCTCCACAGTATGCAAATCTTTTCATGGCCAAGCTTGAAAGCGACTTTTTGTCCTCATGTCTCATCAGGCCTCGGGCCTACTACCGCTACATTGATGACATTTTAATCATCTGGACGGAGTCTGAACAACAGCTAAAGACGTTCCATGAACAGTTCAACCAATTTCATCCCACCATCAACTTAACACTTAACTACTTCAGCACTGAAATTAACTTTTTAGACACCATCATTAAACTGAAGGACAATGAAATAGAGACATCCCTGTATCAGAAGCCAATCGACCGTCCAACATACCTTAAATGGGACAGTTTCCATCCAAAACACATAAAAAACTCTATTGTCTACAGCCAAGCCATCAGATACAACCGTATATGTTCCAACCCCATGGATAGAGATGAACACCTTGGTCGCCTCAGAAAGACTTTTTTGAACCAGGGCTACCATCCAAGAACAATTGAAAACCAAATTACAAGAGCCACCAGAATATCAAGGAATCACCTGCTACAGTACAAAGCTAAAGAAGAAAATAACCGGGTGCCTCTAGTGGTCACCTACAATCCAAATCTGGAGATGCTAAGGGGAGCTGCACGGAAACTACAACCTTTACTACAAAAAGATGCCCGATTACAATCCATATTTCCAGACCCCCCACTACTATGTTTTAGGCAGCCCCCAAATCTAAGAAGCATCATTGTCAGAAGCTCCCTGTCCTCCCCAACAGCTGCAGGAACCTTTCCTTGCAACAAGAAGAAATGTAAAACATGTCCATTTATAATGACCACAGACAAGATAAAGATCCCCAACTCACATCAGGACTACAAGATACCAGGTACTTTCAGCTGCATCACATCTAATGTGGTGTACCTCATTATATGTACTAAATGTCCAACTGGGGGTCTGTATGTGGGGGAGACCGGGCAAAAACTGAGAACAAGGATGAATTCTCATCGCCACACAATAAGAGAAAAAAGAATGGATTTACCTGTGGCAAAACACTTTTGTATGCCCGGTCATAGCATGATGGATATGGAATTACTTATATTAAAATCTAACTTCAAATCTGAGAAAGATAGAAAGGTTTGGGAATATAAGCTCATGATGACCTTTGACACTCTTAGTGTTGGAATGAACGTGTCACATGGATTTATGTCTTTCTATATCAATTAAGGAATCTGCTTCTCTGACCTTCTAGGGTCATCAAAACACAATACCAGACCCCAATCAGAGGGCAATAAAACTTTCCCTCCTTATCTATGAACTGTTCCAATATTTATGTTCATCCCTCTGCCATAATGACAGTTCTGCTTCACGTCACTTGTCTTATCTATTGCATTATTCCTGTGTCCTTTTGTGTATATAAATATGTGATTCTTCAGATTTTGTATTAGTCTTTGCCTGATGAAGAGACCTGAGTAGTCTCGAAAGCTTGCAATTTGTTACCATCTTTTCAGTTAGCCATTAAAAGGTATCAACCACTGAGGACTCTCAAGTATAAATATTTTTCTATCTACTGGCTAACACGGTACGAAGATACACATCTTTCCTATATCAAAATGAAATTTTGCAAACATACACTCATGTAATTGTTAGTGAAAACCATATATCAAACTACATGAAATGACATGGTTAACTGTATGTAAACCATGTGTCATTTCATGTCGGGTCTGTAATTTCACAACAGCCGGCAATTGAATTAGCGGCTATTATACTATGTAGAAGTGTATGAACTATAAATATATATATATATATATGTCACAATGACATGTATATATGTATTCTATGTGTATATATCTAGTGTTTTGTGAGCTGTCAATGTGATTTTACAGTATTGACTACGTATAGCATTATTAATGCTATACATAGTCAATTCTGTAAAATCACACTGACAGCTCACAAAACACTAGATATATACACATAGAATATAATATATATGTCATTGTGGCACATATATATATTTATAGTTCATACACTTCTACATAGTATAATAGCCGCTAATTCAATTGCCGGCTTTTGTGAAATTACAGAACCACCCGACATGAAATGACACATGGTTTACATACAGTTAACCATGTCATTTCATATAGTTTGATATATGGTTTTCACTAACAATTACATGAGTGTATGTTTGCAAAATTTCAGACATCTAGGGGTTAATTAAAGGTGTAAATTCGTTGAAAAAAAATGTGTGGGCTCCTGCTGCATTTTCTCAACCAGACAGGTAAAGCCAGCGAGAGGGGGCAGATAATAATACAGTCATGGCCAAAAGTTTTGAGAATGACACAAATATTAATTTTTACAAAGTCTACTGCTTCACTTTTTCTAATGGCAATTTGCATATACTCCAGAATGTTATAAAGAGTGATCAGCTTAACAGCAATTACTTGCAAAGTCAATATTTGGCTAGAAAATGAACTTTATCCCCCAAAACACATTTCAACATCATTGCAGCCCTGCCTTAAAAGGACCAGCTAACCTCTTTTCAGTGATTGCTCCATTAACACAGGTGTGGGTGTTGATGAGGACATGGCTGGAGATCAATCTGTCATGATTAAGTAAGAATGACACCACTGGACACTTTAAAAGGAGGCTGGTGCTTGGCATCATTATTTCTCTTATGTTAACCATGGTTATCTCTAAAGAAACACGTGCAGTCATCATTGCAATGCACAAAAATGGCCTAACAGGGAAGAGTATCGCAGCTAGAAAGATTGCACCTCAGTCAACAATCTATCGCATCATCAAGAACTTCAAGGAGAGAGGTTCCATTGTTGCCAAAAAGGCTCCAGGGCGCCCAAGAAAGACCAGCAAGCGCCAGGACCGTCTCTTAAAAGTGTTTCAGCTGCGGGATCGGGCTACCAGCAGTGCAGAGCTTGCTCAGGAATGGCAGCAGGCAGGTGTGAGTGCATCTGCACGCACTGTGAGGCGGAGACTCTTGGAGCAAGGCCTGGTCTCAAGGAGGGCAGCAAAGAAGCCACTTCTCTCCAGAAAAAACATCATGGACAGACTGATATTCTGCAAAAGGTACAGGCAGTGGACTGCTGAGGACTGGGGTAAAGTTATTTTCTCTGATGAATCCCCTTTTCGATTGTTTGGGACATCAGGAAAACGCCTTATTCGGAGAAGACAAGGTGAGCGCTACCACCAGTCTTGTCTCATGCCAACTGTTAAGCATCCTGAAACCATTCATGTGTGGGGTTGCTTCTCAGCCAAGGGAATCAGGTCTCTCACAGTCTTGCCTAAAAACACAGCCATGAATAAAGAATGGTACCAGAATGTCCTCCAAGAGCAACTTCTCCCAACCCTCCAAGAGCAGTTTGGCGATCAACAATGCCTTTTCCAGCATGATGGAGCACCTTGCCATAAAGCAAAGGTGATAACTAAATGGCTCAGGGAACAAAACATAGAGATTTTGGGTCCATGGCCTGGAAACTTCCCAGATCTTAATCCCATTGAGAACTTGTGGTCAATCATCAAGAGACGGGTGGACAAACAAAAACCTAAAAATTCTGACAAAATTAAAGCATTGATTGTGCAAGAATGGACTGCTATCAGTCAGGATTTGGTCCAGAAGTTGATTGAGAGCATGCCAGGGAGAATTGCAGAGGTCCTGAAGAAGAAGGGTCAACACTGCAAATATTGACTTGCTGCATTAACTCATTCTAACTGTCAATATAAGCTTTTGTTACTCATATGTTTGCAATTATATTTCTGTCTGTGATAAAAACATCTGTCAAACACACATAAAAACCAGAGGGCAGCAGATCATGTGAAAATATAATATTTGTGTCATTCTCAAAACTTTTGGCCATGACTGTAGACTAGGGAGGGTGCATTTATTTTGTGCCCCCCCTAGCTACTAACATCTGCCCCCAGCCACCCCAGAAAAGGCACATCTATAATGAAATGCGCCCTTTCTGGCACTTATCCTGTCTATTCCCATTGCCCTGTAGCGGTGGCTAATGGGTTAATAATGGGTTAAAGACACCTTGCTATTGGAAGGTGACTTTAAGCCAGGTTAATAATTGAGAGTTGTCAATTAGACAAATCTCAATTATTAATCCTATTGTATGAAATAAAAAAAACACGCACACATTAATTAAAAATAATTTTAATGAAATAAACACAGTTTTTGACCATCTTTTATTTTACAGGTAATCCGTGCGAAGCCCTTGTTCTCCTGTAATAAAAATAAAATAATAAAGCAACATTATTCTTACCTATCCGGGGCTCTGTCATGTCCCACGCTGTAATCCTTCACAAAGGGTTAACATGTTTACTGTGGGGACCGGAGCTAATGCTTCAGCCTCGCAGTAAACCCCCGAAAGAATGAGCTCCTCTCCCGACTGATAGGAGAGGAAGTGATTAGCTGGGAAGCTTAATTGATTGCTTCCCAGGCTAATCAGTTCAGGTCAGCCGGGGACACAGCACAGCATCAGTGACGTAGAGGGAATCCCGGCTGACCTGAAGTGAACTCATTAACAAAAATAGAGGATCCCCTCGAAAAAAAAATGGCGTGGGGTCCCCCTATTTTTGTTAACCAGCCAGATGAAGCAGACTACTGAGGCCTGGTATTTAAGGCTGTTAAGGATCCAATATTCATGAACCTTGCAAGCCTGATAATACCTGGCTACAGCAGTCTGCTTATCTTGGTTGGTTAACAAAAATAGGGGATCCCCTCGAAAAAAAAATGGTGTGGGTTCCCCCTATTTTTGTTAACCAGCCAAGTAAAAAGCAGACTGCTGTGGCCTGGTATTAAAAGACTGTCAAGGCCCATGGATTTTGGCCCTCAACAGCCTAAAAATACCAGCCTGCAGCAGCCCCATAATTGGCGCATCCAAAGATGTGCCAATTGTGGCACTTTACCCGGCTCTTCCCATTGTCCTGTAGCGGTGGCAAGTGGGGTAATAAGGGGTTAATGTCACCTTTGATTGAATGGTGACAATAAGCCGGTTAATAATGGAGAGGCGTCAATAAGACATCGATCCATTATTAATCATAAAGTTTGAAAATATTTAAAAAAAATACACAGCCAGAATAAAGTGTTTTAATGAAATAATACACAACACAGTTTTACATATTTTTTATTGTGCTCTCATTCCTGCGACGCCATCGATCTCCTGTAAAAAAATAAAAATAACAAACCAACACAAATACTCCCTGTCCGACGTAGTCCAAAATAACGAGAGTCCCACGAAGAGTGCAGCTCTGCTACATCTGGATGCCAGGCTCAGCCTGACATCTGACAGCGTGGGAGCCGTGGCTCTCTGACTGATCTTACTGCTGATCAGAGGCAGTGTTTGCAGAATTGTCACGCACATGAATGTCTGAATTTAGGTTCTGGTACCCAAAACAAACTTTTTTTTACCTGTTAGGCCCAACCCGATCATGCAGGAGTTCGCCCATCACTAATCATGAATAACTCCAGTTATTCAATCCTTGCCAAAAAATATATAACAAAAACCATTAGGTAGGTACATATCGAAAAAGTAAAGTGTGGTAACAGGCTGCAGTATAGGTGTAACTTGTACGGATGTCAAACTGGACTAGTCAAACAGGTGTGTAAAAACAAAAATGCACAGCTAAATCTCTACATTTTTTATGTAGCAAAATTCTACCCTTTCCAAAAAATAAAATAACAAAATTCTAGGTATATAGATGTCCAAATTTAGTAACTGCATCAGATGCATTGGTGTTGGTGTGGCATGTACAGATATCAAATTTTAACTAGTAAAACAGATGTACAAAAACAAATGATTCCATATGACACTCATACTTTTCGAGGAAGACAATCACATTTTCTTTCGTAGAAAAGGACCCAGCTCCACAGGTCTTTACAAATCTTGAACTTTATTCAGTGTGACAAAAGTACAATCCACTGCAGGTAATTTTAAAATATCATGATATCAAAGTGCAATAAAATCTACGCGTTTCAGGTTGTTAAACCTTTAGTCATGAACTGTACTATTGTTTCTTTTGACATTTTGTATTGTAAAAAATAATTATTTCCTCTTTGCAAAACGGGTTCCACAAGAAATGCAAACACTACAGTTGCTGCCGACAAGCAAGCATACCATATCTGACTGACACTGATTGATGTCAGATTTTTTTTTCTGTAAAAAATATTGTATTACATCATTGCTGCTTTTTAATGTATTAATTAATTAGCATTTTTTTCTTAACAAAATGCAAATGGGGCTATAAATCATTTTTGCAATTGGAATTAAAAAATGGTAAAAATGCAGACTACAACCCTTCATTAATTCCAGGAGGTGTATAGTTTCCAAAATGGAGAAGTGTTAGAATTTTGATGGCGTTTTGACAGGCAGGTTTTTGAAGCATTCCACATCCTTTGGTAGAGATTTAACAAACTATTTCATAAGGCCCAATTTGATGTGAAGAGGTGGAAAGAGAACTCTCACTAGGAACCAAGCTTTTCTTGATGAAGTTCTTTTCACCAGCAGTTAGGGTTTCTTGAAGTGGTTAGTCATTTTTTTTTCCAATGAAGATCTCTGACTCGACTATCCCAGAAGCACAGAAAGCAGGGATACTTTGCATATCCTGACTGTTAAACTAATAACCTAGCTAGTATTTTGAAGTATCCACAAATCATCCAGCGATAATCTTCATACTTGATTTTTTCAAGAATCAGAGCAAAATTTTCATAACTTTCCTGCAGATGCACCAGGTGTCCAACAGTAAGTGATGCAAATTCATTTTAATTATACAGCAAGACTGATTTTCGGCTTGTTTTGGAAGAACATATAAATAAGTGCCATTGAGATTCGTATTCGATTTCAAATAGCTTCATGAGCCCAGGGACATCACTGCAAAAAACGCGATTCCCCTCTTTAGAATAAAATAATGTGAATTCACTCTCTCTATGTTTGTTCCATGAAAACGATGTTCCGGGTGAGAGAAGGTATTTTATTCTTGAATCTTGATCCCAACAGTTCAGCAGCATCTCTGGAAAGGCCTAAATCTCAGGTGCTTCACAAAAGTTTATAACGTTAGTTGTGAAAATAAACAAAACAAATTTTTCACACAACAATGCAGTTTTAGCCTCATATTTTTTCTGAAGGGTAACAGGAAAAATGGACAGCATAATTTGTTGTGAAATTTCTCCTGAGTAGGCCGATATGTGGGGGAAAATTACTGTTTAGGTGCACGGCAGGGCTCGGAAAGTAAGGAGTGATATTTTGAAATGCAGACTTTGATGGAATAATCTGCGGCCATCACATCACATTTGGAGAGCCCCCAATGTGACTAGATAGTGGAAACCCCACAAGTGACCCTATCTTTGAAACTAGACTACTCAAGGAATTTATCTAGATGTGTGGTGAGTACCTTGAACCCACAGGTGCTTCACAGAATTTTACAATGTTTTCACAAAGATAGAAAATGGACACCAAAATTTGTTGTGCAATTTCTCCTGAGTACATGGATGACCCATATGTAGTCAAAAACTACTTTTGAGGCAGAGTGCAAATCTCTGAAGGGAAGAAGCGCCATATTGGAATACAGATTTTGCAGGATTGGTGTGAGGGTACCATGTCACAATGGCAGAGCCCCTGAGGTGCCAGAACAGCAGAAACCCCCCCATAAGAGACATCATTTTACAAACTAAATCCCCCAATTCATCTAGGTTTGCAGTGAGCATTTTGACACCACATGTGCCTCACAGAATGTTATACCATTGTGCCTTGAAGAAAAAATAAATACATTAATACCACTAAAATGTTATTTTACCCCAAGTTTTTTATTTTTAAAAGGCTAATAGCAAAAAATGGACCTCTCAGTTCGTTGTGCAATTTCTCCTGAGAGCACCTATACCTTACATCTAATTGGGAACTACTTTTAATTTTTGTAGAATTTTGTAGAATTTTTGTAGGATTATAGTATTGCGGGAGTTTGCCCCCCTTTTTTCTTTCCCTTCAGTTCCATGGGCACGTTTTCTTTGAGGGATTGTTATACTTATATATGTATCCGCAAGGTCGGTATTTGTCAAAGTTTTTTTTTACATTTGTCTGCTGTCACGCAGTAAAAGACCCTTTTTTTTGCAAAAAAAGTTTTGAATCGCCATATTTGAAAGCTATAATTTTACCATATTTCTGTCAACAGAGTCATTAGAACTTATTTTTTGCAGAATGAGTTGACGTTTTTATTGGTATCATATTCGGTCACAACTTTTTTGATCGTTTTCTATTCCAATTTTTGGAGGTAGAATGAACAAAAAACAGCAATTCAGGAATTGCTTTTCAGGGCTTTTTTTATGCTGTTCACTGTGTGGTAAAAGTGATAAGGCAGCTTTATTCTTTGGGTCAGTACAATTACAGCAAAACCACATTTACATATTTTTTCATGTTTTGATGCTTTTATACAATATAGAATATTTTATAGAAAAAATAATTATTTTTGCGTTGTTTTATTCTGAGAGCTATACATTTTTATTTTTTCCACTGATGGAGCTGTATAGCGGCTTGTTTTTTTGCGGCACAAGATGTTTTGAGCTATACCATTTTTTACTGTATTTACATTTGTCTTTTTGATTGCTTTTCATTCCACTTTCTGTTCAGCGGTATGATGAAAAAACAGTTTTTTTCCTCGTTTTTAGTTTTATTTTTTACACTGTTCACTGAAGGGGGTTAATTAGTGTGACAGTTTTATGTCGGTTCGTTCTGGATTGTAGCAAAATCAAACGTGTACTTTTTTATTTTTTCCTTTTTTTCATAAAAATAAGTATTTATGGTTATTTTTTTTTATTTTGCAATTGGGATTTTTAAATAAAATATTTTTACAATTTTGTAAAACTTTTTTTTCAACTATTTTACTTAGTCCCTCTATGGAACTTTAACTTTTAGCACTCTGATTGCTGGAATAAAGCATTGCAATGCATTAGCTCCTGTGCCCAAGCGTACAGCTCTTGTGCCCAAGCGATCGCCATGATGTATCTATACTTTATCGATCGGGAACTCCTTCCACTCCATGACGTATAAATACGTCAAATGTCGTAAAGGAGTTAAACAATGTGCTCAACACTATAGAAGAGAAGCTGATCAATGATAAAAATGGAAATTATACAACCCACAGCTCTTAAAACTTGGGACCTATGATTTCCTGATTATCAACATATCTAAACAGGATGGCAATTATCTCAAGAGTGACCAAAACACCCTTTTGTAAAATTAAATTCTTTTTAAGCTTGAATAAAAATCATTATTCTTGGTGGAACACTGTCCTGTGTAAACAACACATGTGGGGTTAAAAACAGTGCTGTTCTTTGCCCAAGAACGATCAATCTAAGAATTGCTTTCTATGCATGGAAGTGCAGTCAGCCCGACGAAACAAGCTAACCACCGATCAGCTTAAAGGGAATCTGTCACCCTAAATTGGCGGGATATTTAAATGATGGCAGTCAGGTCAGATGGGCGGTGTTTTGGGTACTTGCCTTAACATGTTGTTCACCGCTGTCTCCATTATTTCTGGGAATTGTAGTCGTTGCCCTTCATATAACGCACCTGCGCATTGCAATCTTGAATTGTGCACGCGCAGTATGCTTTGCCCGCAGATTGCAATGCACAGGCGCATTATACGGAGGGCAACGACTACAATTCCCAGAAATAATGGAGACAGCGGTGAACAACATGTTAAGACAAGTACCCAAAACACCGCCCATCTGACCTGACTGCCATCATTTAAATAGCCCGCCAATTTAGGGTGACAGATTCCCTTTAAATGTAGACCATGGGCAGTTGTTTAATGATGACCACTATTCAAATGTCTAAATGAAACCTGATCACATTTAGTAAGCCTGATTGTAGGTGTTAAATGCCCACTGATCGACTAAATTTAATCCAATCAGTACAGCTTTAATAGTCTGTTTAGTCATGCTTCCTGAACTTCTATGGGAATAGAACAACTGTTAATACATTCATGCTTGGGCATAGAACATAACAGCTGACACACAGGACAATGTGCTGCTGAGAACAATATTTTTATGCAGGCTGAAAAATCATTTTACACGACGAATTAGCATTTTAATCGTTCATCAGTAGATTGCTTGCCTGTAAAGACTAGAAATGTTCATTTCCTAGAAACACTTGTTCCGGAACATCAGCCAGTGTAAATGGGCCCTTTGAGTTAAAGGTGTTGCTTGGCAGTCACTCACACACTGCGCACTGTGAGAATTCTCTGGTGAGCAGGTGGGTGCGCAGCCACACTAATTACAAGGCTGGAAACAGCTAGTTGAAATGTGGCAGGAAGTCTGCAAATCGCATACTTACAATCACATGCTTCCGGCACCGTAAAATCTTCACAGCATGCAGTGTGCGTAATGAGAGGACTCACAAGTTTGCAGTTACATAGAGTGACTGCAGACTTGCATCCCAAAGCCAGATAACCCCTTTAGGCCGGGATCACACATGCGACGAAAACGTCAGTCGCTCGCATGTGAAATCCCAGCTCTGGCGCCGGCACTCGGGAGTGGAGTGTACGGCTGCATGTATTTCTATGCAGCCGCTCGCTCCACTCCTGAGTGCCGGCGCCAGAGCTGGGATTTCACATGCGAGCGACGGACGTTTTCGTCGCATGTGTGATCCCGGCCTTAAATTGAAAGCATACTGTACATGGGTCCCTTGTTGCAATGTGAATGCCTTAGAGCCCGTTTCCACGGTCTGTATTGTCGGCGCTTTGGACGGAGCAGAAATCCTACTCCGTCCAAAGCGCCGCCCCCTTTTGTACCCGTGGTGATTCCGGAAGTGTTCATTGAACACATGCAGAATCACTGCATAGCATACATAGACCGGGTTATTTACCTTGCGGAGACTGAGCGTCTCCGCAAGGTAAACAGACATGCTGCAGTCTAAAAAGACGCGCCGCATGTCCGCTTTTGTGGGTGTGTCACCTGAGTATTAGTACGCATAGTGGAGATGGGATTTCATAAAATGCCCTCCACTATGCTGTAACATCTGGACGCTGCGGATTAAACACTGCGGCTGTATGCAGCGTTCAATCCGCAGCTAATCCGGATGTAATACAGCCCGTAGAAACATACCCTTAGATTTAGAGCACAGAGCTACCTGCTGATCTTCTTTACTCATCCTCATACTGAAAAGATCAATTTAGATTTGCTGTAGCATAGTTGATGTTGCAAAGTTGTATGTGTGTTGATGTAACAGGGTTGCATGTGTTGATGTGTCAGACTTGTGTTTGTTTATGTAGCAGATTTGTTTGTGTTAATGTAGCAAACTTGTGATTATTTATGTAGCAAAATTATGTGTGTGTGGTTATGTAGCAGAGTTGCATATTGATGTAGCAGAGTTACGTGTTAATGTAGCAGTGCTGTACATGTGTCTGTGTGGTGATGATAGGCAGTTCTGTGTATGGATGTAGCAGAGTGTGTTGTCTTTGAGTGTTTTGATGTAGTCAATCTGTGTGTGTTGAGGTGTACAGTGTGTACACTGTGGGGAGTATCATATTGTGTGAAGGAGAATGTACTCTAGAGGACATCATAATGTGTGTGGGAGAATACACTATGAGGACATCATTTTGGGGGTGGGTGAGTGAACTGTGTGAGAAACATTCTATGCATGGGGGAATGTGCTGTGATGGCATTATACTTTAGGCGGCAATGTACTGTGGAGACAGAATGCTGTGTGAGAGGAGATGTACTGTCGGGGGATATCATACTCATATGTCCCAACTTTTAAAGAAGAGAAAAAGGATCAAAGCATTTAGTGCATGGCAAAATTTTGGGCCTCTACCTTAACCACATCCATAGCCACACCCATGTACCATTTCAGTCTCCCCTCGTCATATAAATAGAATGTTAGAAAGTGATGGACAACCACTTTAACACTGTATTGAAACTACTGCTATATTTTTCTGTTGCCCTGTCCCATTACAGGACCAGAGGAATGGAAAGCAGCTGGGGAAAGATTCAGTATTATACGCACAGCAGCAAGCCCGTCTGTCCCCACTGACTTTAATGAGCTCCGTCAACTTTCTGCCAAGATTCCCTTCATATTTCCAAACAAACTTCTTGTCCTTATACGTCCCTGTTCAGGCCAACTCCTCAGTACTCATCTGTGCCCTGAGCTGTCTCCTTAGAGTTCCTCTCTCCTCTCAGGCTGTCTCCTTATCGCTCCTCTGTGCTCTTACGCCAAGGCACGTCACAACTTTGAACATGATACTGTGCCGTGGACCAAGAGCACAGAGAAGCATCTTAAAATGAGCTGTCTTCACAGACAACTTTTTAAAGAGATTTTCCCCTTTCAACCTTCTGTATATTGTGTGCATGTATTAAAACAGAAGCATAACTCACCTTCCGCTGCTCCAGCGTCAGTTCCCCACCGCTGCTCTGGTCTCTGCTTACAGGCTGCAGCTATGACGTCAAATCTGACCACATGATTTACTGCAGTGGTCACATGCACTATAGATATGATGCTACTGCTGCAGCCTGTAAAGAAAGATCAGGACAGCAGTGGAGATCAAGCACTGGAGTGGAAGAAGGTGTGTAATGCTGATATACACATTCATCATTTTTTTAGTGATTTAATCTACTATACAATTGTCTAACTTTTCACTTCCGTCTGTAACGGAAATCCTGCGTCGCTGATTGGTCACGCCCCGCCGGACGCGACCAATTAGCAACAGGCACATCTGGCCCACGCCACCGCTATCGTCGGGAGATCAGCGGGTCATCTCCACGTACATACTCACCTTCCGTCCCTTCATCCCTGTCCCGGCGCTTCTGCTTTTATCCTGTGCAGTGCGGTCACATAGTACCGCTCATTAAGGTCATGAATATGAACGCAACTTCACTCTCATAGGCGTGGCATCCATATTCATGACCTTAATGAGCGGTACCACGTGACCGCACCACAAAGGAAGAAGCTAACGCGCCCGGATAGAGATGCAGCCACGTGCAGCAACGGGGCGAGGAGGGTAAGTATGATGGGGGAAGACGGTGGAGGACGGAGGAGCCCAGCGGAGGGTGAGAGTGGAGCTATGTATACAGGGTGGGAGCGGAGCCATGTATACAGGGTGGGAGCGGAGCTATGTATATAGAATAGGAGGGTGGGAGCGGAGCCATGTATATAGGATGGAAGGGTGGGAACGGAGCCAAGTATACAGGGTGGGAGCGGAGCCATGTATAAAGGATTGGAGGGTGGGAGCGGAGCCATGTATACAAGGATGGGAGCGTGGGAGCGGAGCCATGTATATAGGATGGGAGGGTGGGAGCGGAGCCATGTATATAGGATGGGAGGGTGGGAGCGGAGCCATGTATATAGGATGGGAGGGTGGAAGCAGAGCCATGTATAAAGGATGGGAGGGTGGGAGCGGAGCCATGTATAAAGGATTGGAGGGTGGGAGCGGAGCCATGTATACAAGGATGGGAGCGTGGGAGCGGAGCCATGTATATAGGATGGGAGGGTGGAGCGGAGCCATGTATATAGGATGGGAGGGTGGGAGCGGAGCCATGTATATAGGATGGGAGGGTGGGAGCGGAGCCATGTATATAGGATGGGAGGGTGGAAGCAGAGCCATGTATACAGGATGGGAGGGTGGGAGCGGAGCCATGTATATAGGATGGGAGGGTGGGAGCGGAGCCATGTATATAGGATGGGAGGGTGGAGCGGAGCCATGTATACAGGATGGGAGGGTGGGAGCAGAGCCATGTATACAGGATGGGAGGGTGGGAGCGGAGCCATGTATATAGGATGGGAGGGTGGAAGCAGAGCCATGTATACAGGATGGGAGGGTGGGAGCGGAGCCATGTATATAGGATGGGAGGGTGGGAGCGGAGCCATGTATATAGGATGGGAGGGTGGAGTGGAGCCATGTATATAGAATGGGAGGGTGGGAGCGGAGCCATGTATACAGGATGGGAGGGTGGGAGCAGAGCCATGTATAAAGGATGGTAGGCGGAGCCATGTATACAGGATGGGAGGGTGGGAGTGGAGCTATGTATACAGGATGGGAGGTGGGAGCGGAGCCATGTATATAGGATGGGAGGGTGGGAGCGGAGCCATGTATACAGGATAGGAGGGTGGGAGCGGAGCCATGTATACAGGATGGGAGGGTGGGAGCGGAGCCATGTATACATAATAGGAGGGTGGGAGCGGAGCCATGTATACAGGATGGGAGGATGGGAGTGGAGCCATGTATACAGGATGGGAGGGTGGGAGCGGAGTCATGTATACAGGATAGGAGGGTGGAGCGGAGCCATGTATAAAGGATGGTAGGCGGAGCCATGTATACAGGATGGGAGGGTGGGAGTGGAGCTATGTATACAGGATGGGAGGGTGGGAGCGGAGCCATGTATATAGGATGGGAGGGTGGGAGCGGAGCCATGTATACAGGATAGGAGGGTGGGAGTGGAGCTATGTATACAGGATGGGAGGGTGGGAGCGGAGCCATGTATATAGGATGGGAGGGTGGGAGCGGAGCCATGTATACAGGATAGGAGGGTGGGAGCGGAGCCATGTATACAGGATGGGAGGGTGGGAGCGGAGCCGTATACATAATAGGAGGGTGGGAGCGGAGCCATGTATACAGGATGGGAGGATGGGAGTGGAGCCATGTATACAGGATGGGAGGGTGGGAGCGGAGTCATGTATACAGGATAGGAGGGTGGGAGCGGAGCCATGTATACAGGATGGGAGGGTGGGAGCGGAGCCATGTATACAGGATAGGAGGGTGGGAGCGGACCATGTATACAGGATGGGAGGATGGGAGTGGAGCCATGTATACAGGATGGGAGGGTGGGAGCGGAGCCATGTATACAGGATAGGAGGGTGGGAGCGGAGCCATGTATACAGGATGGGAGGGTGGGAGCGGAGCCATGTATACAGGATAGGAGGGTGGGAGCGGAGCCATGTATACAGGATGGGAGGATGGGAGTGGAGCCATGTATATAGGATGGGAGGGTGGGAGCGGAGCCATGTATACAGGAAAGGAGGGTGGGAGCGGAGCCATGTATACAGGATGGGAGGATGGGAGTGGAGCTATGTATACAGGATGGGAGGGTGGGAGCGGAGCCATGTATATAGGATGGGAGGGTGGGAGCGGAGCCATGTATACAGGATAGGAGGGTGGGAGCGGAGCCATGTATATAGGATGGGAGGGTGGGAGCGGAGCCATGTATACAGGATAGGAGGGTGGGAGCAGAGCCATGTATACAGGATGGGAGGATGGGAGTGGAGCCATGTATACAGGATGGGAGGGTGGGAGCGGAGCCATGTATATAGGATGGGAGGGGGGAGCGGACCCATGTCTACAAGGATGGGAGGGTGGGAGCTGAGCCGTGTATATAGGATGGGAGGGTGGGTCGGAGCCATGTATATAGGATTGGAGTGTGGGAGCGGAGCCATGTATACAGGATGGGAGGGTGAGAGCGGAGCCATGTATACAGGATGGGAGAGTGGGAGCGGAGCCATGTATATAGGATGGGAGGGTGGGAGCGGAGCCATGTATATAGGATGGGAGGGTGGGAGCGGAGCTATGCATACAAGGATGGGAGGGTGGGAGCGGAGCCATGCATAAATGAACTACATACATATTCTAGAATACCCGATGCGTTAGAATCGGGCCACCATCTAGTACATAATAAAATGTTACTGCTGTATTATTAAGTTATATTATTTTTTGGGCTCAGGTACCTTTTATTTTTTTATTTCACTTGTCTTTTACATTTTTCCATGATGATTTAACACCTATAGTAGCCCTCTGCATGATATATGGAGAATGTTATAACAAAATTAATATTCACCTCACCGCTTACCTGTCCCCACTTTCCCGCAGCTTGTTATTCGGTCCTCCATGTCTTTTCTTTTCTTCTTGGCCATTCCACAGATACTCTTCAGCTCTTCACACCTAGCCAGGACTTTTAGGACGACTATGCGTTTAACATTGCTGCAAGCCATGCAGTCAGTCAGGAGATGTGTGTCTTAACAGGAGCGTTAAAGCCCTTTTTTTTATTCCGGAAATTATGGCCTTAAAGGGAATCTGACAGTAGGAACAATCCATTCAAGCCATCTACATGGCATGCAGGTGATAGAAAGTTGAATACATTTATATCTGTGATATACTGATATCTGCGATCTGATGTCTTATTCCAGAAAAATTCACTCTTTTCTTAATATGTACATGAGCTGTTAGGATCTATGGACCGGACATAGATCTCTCTGAGAATCTGCCTCTAGAAATTATTATAAATAAAAAGTGGCATTACCAGTGTGAGACATGTAATGACAGACAGGCTGCTCTCCTGAGCTACATGTCTCACACTGGTAAGACCACCTTTTATTTACAATAAGCTCTGGTGGCGGATTCATGGGGAGACCTATGTCCGGCCCACAGATCTTAACAGCCCATTTACATATTAAGAAAAATGTGGATTTCTCTGGAATGAGACACTGAAACAGAGCTATCAAGATAACTTGTATTCAGCTTCCTATGACTGCATGCCAATATAGACAGCTTCGGAGGGTAGATACAAGTGATAGATGCCCTTTAAGTGAAGAGGCCAAAGAGCATCAGCACGACAGAAGAAGGGGAAAAGAATAGGAAGGCTTGCCAAATGGTGAGCTGCGTGAATGGCGGCACAGTTGAAAAATGAGATGAGGGTTTCTTTAACCATTTGCCTGTCCCTCTATGTCTCAGCAAAATGGCAGCTGATGCTGGATGCTATTTTTTAATTTATGAGGATCGAATCACAAAAAATCTGTATCCTGGAGAACACAAATTTTTGCAAGATTTGTGGAGATTTCAATTTCACTTGCATAAATTCGCTCATATTTATTATCCATGTAGCATATATGAATGATATAGTGTGCTTGTACTGTCAGGAAAGCATGGATACTATACAAAGTGGACAGCAGAGGGCAACAAAGCCAAGGTAATCCTGCTATGCATATGCTACAATATGTTTGTATATTTTGTATCTCATTAGATCCACATTACATTTGCAGAGACTCAATATTTACCTAGTGGGTATGTCTGCTCAGTATATGTAGTGTAAATGATGTGCTGAAGTGATGTTAATGTGCCATGGAAATGCTGCATGTCAATTTAGAATATTACAGAAACACAGGCTACTTTATTAGTTCATTAAACCCATATACCAAAAAGCTAATTCAAAATAAAAACAGGCGCAACCAGAACCAAACTATAAACCAAATAAAGTTTA
Organism: Oophaga sylvatica; assembly: GCA_033576555.1. NCBI lineage: Eukaryota > Metazoa > Chordata > Amphibia > Anura > Dendrobatidae > Oophaga > Oophaga sylvatica. Next base: position 156,898,374 of record JARQOD010000006.1, on the reverse strand, counting down.
CTCCAATAATAAGTGGAAAAAAGTACATAACAGTTTATTGAAACACATGACACAATTAATATAAAAAACGTGTATATACGCAAACAGGAGGAGGCTGATGCTGGAACCCAAACTATTCAAGTTATGTTGTAATACCAAACTTAACCACTAGATGGCAGAACATTAGAGACGTAGTGGTGGCTTTAATAAAAGATATATCATGTACAATAACAAATGATATTGTGGTACCATGTTAGCCAGAAAAAGTATTTGCATCAATAAAAGACATACAAATACTGGTATACTATTTGTAGAACATATGGTCATCGTATAGAAGCTACCTTGCTATGTCCATATGTTCCACATATAGTATATCACTATTTGTCTCACCACTATTTCTCCAATTCTCTGCCATCTAGTGACTCATTTTGGTATCTATCTCATAGTCATTAGTACTTGCCATAAATGAAGATGTTAATTTGAAGACTACCTATAACCAACAGCTTGTTAAAGATTTGTAGGAATACATTTTAACTTTTTATTTTTCTGTCCACAAAGCCATATGAGAGTCTGTTTTTGTGGGAAGACTTTTAATTTTGATAATTTTGAACGACACCATTCATTTCAACATATAATCTATGTACTGTAGAGTGATAGAGTGGTAAAATGGTTAAAAAAATAAGTAATGCCATGATTGTTGTTAGTGGTCTATTTTTTACGGTTAGGTTTGTGGTCTATAATTCTTCAGGTTAGTACGATTACACCGATACCAAACCTGTAGAGTTTTTTTTTGTCATTGAAGTGCTATAAAATTTAGAAATTATTAAAAAAAATTGTGATGCAAATATCTGACATCTGCAACTTTTTAATTTTTCCTTCAAGGCTTGAGGGTATTTCTTTTGTGTAGATTACATTACTTCAATTTTGGGGTGCATACAATATTAATACTTTTTAGTGCATTTTTGAGGGAGTTACAGCAAGTAAAACAATGGCATCTCGATTTTTTTATTTTTGCTTTTCGGCATTTACTGTATGGGATAACAAAATATTTTGATAGATCAAACGTTTGCAGATACGACGATACACAATATGTGTGCTTTTCTTTCACTTCTTTATTATGAAAATGAGATTAGGTTGGTAATTCAATTATTCTGTTTGCTTTTATTTTTTTTTATATATTTTTAACTCCTTAGTGACAAAGCCAATTTGGTACTTAATGACCAAGCCAATTATTACAATTCTGACGACTGTCACTTTATGAGGTTATAGCTCTAGAACGCTTCAACGGATCCCACTGATTCTGAGAATGGTTTTTCGTGACATATTAAACTTCACATTTGTGATAAAATTTATTTGATATGACTTGCATTTATTTATGAAAAAAACATAAATTTGGCAAAAATTTTGACAATTCAGCAATTTTCAAACTTTTAATTTTTGTGCCCTTAACCCCTTAAGGACCAAACCATTTTGTAGGTTGAGGACCAGGTCTATTTTTAAAATTCTGACCACTGTCAATTTATATTATAACTCTGGAACGCTTCAACGGATCTTGGCGATTCTGAGATTGTTTTCTCGTGACATATTGTACTTCATGTTATTGGTAAAATTTCTTCGATATAACTTGCGGTTATTTATGAAAAAAAACGGAAATATGATGAAAATTTTGAAAATGTTGCAATTTTCAAACTTTTAATTTTTATGCCCTTAAATCAGAGATATGTCACACAAAGTAGTTACTAAATAACATTTCCCACATGTCTACTTTACATCAGCTCAATTTTGGAACCAAAATTTTTTTTTGTTAGGAAGTTATAAGTGTTAAAAGTTGACCAGTGTTTTCTCATTTTTCCAACAAAATATACAAAACCATTTTTTTTAGGGACCACCTCACATTTGAAGTCACTTTGAGGGGTCAATATGACAGAAAATACCCAAAAGTGACACCATTCTAAAAACTGCAACCCTCAAGGTACTCAAAACCACATTCAAGAAGTTTATTAACAGGTGCTTCACAGGAATTGAAGCAATGTGGAAGGAAAAAATTAACATTTAGCTTTTTTTCCCCAAAATTTTTCTTTCAACACAATTTTTTTAATTTTGTCAAGGGTATCAGGAGAAAATGAACCACAATATTTGTTGTACAATTTCTCCTGAGTACACCGATACCTCATGTGTGGAGGAAGACCAATCTTTAGGCGCACGGCAGTGCTTAGAAGGGAAGGAGCATCATTTGAGATTTTGAATGTCAAATTGACTGGAATCGAGAGCAGACACCATGTCGCGTTTGGAGAGCCCCTGATGTACCTAAACAGTGAAAACCCCCCATAAGTGACCCCATTTTGGAAACTAGACCCCCCAAGGAACTTTTCTAAATGTGTGGTGAACACTTTGAACCTCCAAGGGCTTCGCAGAAGGTTATAACGTAGAGCCGTAAAATTAAAAAATCATATTTTTTCCACAAAAATGATCTTTTCACCCCCAATTTTTATTTTAGAAAGGATAAAGGGACCCCAAAAGTTATTGTGCAATTTGTCCTGAGTACGCTGATACCCCATATGTGGGGGTAAACCACTATTTGGGCGCATGGCAGAGCTCGGAAGGGAAGGAGCGCCATTTGACTTTTTTGGCTGGAATTGAGATTGGACACCATGTCGCATTTGGAGAGTCTCTGCTGTGCCTAAACAGTGGAAATCCCCACAAGTGATCCCATTTTGGAAACTAGACCCCCCAAGGAACTTATCAAGATGTGTGGTGAGCACTTTGAACCCCAAGGGCTTCACAGAAGGTTATAGCGTAGAGCTGTAAAATTAAAAAATCATATTTTTCCACAAAAATGATCTTTTCACCCCAATTTTTATTTTCCAAAGGGTAACAGGACCCCAAAAGTAATTGTGCAATTTGTCCTGAGTACGCTGATACCCCATATGTGGGGGTAAACCACTATTTGGGCGCATGGCAGAGCTCGCAAGGGAAGGAGCACCGTTCTCGAATGCAGACTTTGATGGAATGTTCTGCTGGCGTCAGGTCGCGTTTGGAGAGCCCCTGATGTGCCTAAACAGTAGAAACCCCCAAAAGTGACCCCATTTTGGAAACTAGACACCCCAAGGAACTTATCTAGATGTGTGGTGAGCACTTTGAACCCCAAGTGCTTTCAGAAATTTATAACGTAGAGCCGTGAAAATAAAAAAATCATATTTTTTTCCACAAAAATGATCTTTTTGCCCCAAATTTTTATTTTTATAACGGTAACAGGAGAAATTGGACCCCAAAAGTTGATGTGCAATTTGTGCTGAGTACGCTGATGGGATTTTTACGGACGCGACGATACCAAACGTGTATTTTTTTATATATATATAATAAATGTGTATTTTTTAGAGGAATTTTTTATTATTATTTTTAATATTTTTTTACAATTTTTTTTAAAAAATGTTTTTTTTTTTACCTTGTCCCTTTATGGGACTTTCACTTTTTCACTTTTGTTGCAGGTATAATATATTGCAATGCTCCAGCATTGCAATACATTAAACCAATGGAGAAAGCTGCTGTTACCATGTTGTGAGCATGGTCACAGCGGCTTTCCGTAGCTAGATGACCCAGAGGTTGTCATGACAACCCCCGGGTCATCAAGGCAGAGATTGAGCCCTACAATTACATTGCGGGGATGCCGATCTGAGGCAGAGTGAGCTCCCGACCCTCCGCCTCCCCCCCGAACGCTGTGATCGCGCTCGATCAGAGCAGTCAGGGGGTTAACAGCCAGGGGCGGCAGTGCAGGAAGCTCGGCCACTGCAGCGCTGAGCTCCTGCACTGATCGGGCAGGAGAAACTGAAATTTCAGTCTCTCCTGCCCGATCGCTGCTGTGTTTGGTCAGTCAGATTGACTGACCAATCACAGAGCTGTATGTGTGGGGACCGACTGCAAAGATCCCCGCACCGCTTGCCGTGCCTGTCAGCTGTCATAGACAGCTATCGGCACTGAACTACCACTGCGTGTTTACACAGTCCGTCATGGTGCCAAAACTGACATCCTGCCATGACGGACTGTGCACGTCAAAGGACAGTAACGGGTTAAATCAGAGAGTTCTATCGCACAAAATATTTAATAAAAATGTTGCAATTTTCAAACTTTTAATTTTTATGCCCTTAAATCAGAGATATGTCACACAAAGTAGTTACTAAATAACATTTCCCACATGTCTACTTTACATCAGCACAATTTTGGAAACATAATTTTTTTGTTACGACATTATAAGGGTTAAAAGTTGACAAGCGATTTCTAATTTTTCCAACAAAATTTACAAAACCATTTTTTTTAGGGAACACCTCGCATTTGAAGTCTGTTTGGGGGGTCAATATAACAGAAAATACCCAAAAGTGACACCATTCTAAAAATTGTACCCATAAGGTGCGCAAAACCACATTCAAGAAGTTTCTTAACCCTTCAGGTGCTTCAAGAGAACTAAAGCAGTGTGGAAGAAAAAAAATAAACATTTTACTTTTTTCACAAAAAAATTATTTTGGAACTAAACTTTTATATTTTTGCAAGGGTATCAGGAGAAAATGAACCACAAAATTTGATGTGCATCTCCTGAGTACGACGAGACCCCGTATGTGTGGGAAAGCCACGGTTTGCGCGCATGGCAGGGCTCAGAAGGGAGGGAGCACCGTTTGACTTTTGAATGCAAAATTGGTTGGAATCAATGGCAGGCGCCATGTCACATTTGGAGACCGCCTGATATACCTAAACAGTGGAAACCCCCCAAATTCTAACTCCAACCCTAACATAGCCCTAAACCCATCACACAGCTAACCCTAATCCCAACCCTAACCATAATGCTAACCACAACTCTAACCCCAACCCTAACCCTAGCATAACTCTAACCCTAGCTCTAACCTTAGCCCCAACCCTAACCCTAACTCTAACCCTAGCCCCAACACTAACCCTAGCTATAACCAAAACACAACCCTAACCACAATACAACACTAACCCCAACCCTATCCCCATCCCTAACCCTAGCCCAATCCTAACCCTAGCTCTTACCCTAGACTCACCCTAACCCTAGCCCCAACCCTAACCCAATACTAACCCTAGCTCTAACTCTAGTCCCAACCCTAACCGTAGCCAAACCCTAACCCCAGTTCTAACCCAACCCTAGCCCAAACCCTAACTATAACCCCAACCATAAGCCTAGACCTAATCTTTGCCCTAACCCTAATGAAAAATGTTAAAAATACTTTTTTTATTTTTTTCACGGGTGTGTCGCTACGAAGATCGTCGCGATTGCACAGCCTGACTTCTCACAGCTGAGTTTCTGGTGCTGGGTGTTTTTCGGCAGTGAGCGAGTTAATTCTCCCTCCCTCTGTGCTAGACGAGGCCAGCCTCGCCCAGCTGCAATTAATGCTGCAGTAATGGGATTCCTTCAAATACCTGCCAGTCTGCTAGGGAAGTGTCGGTGAAAGCATTCCTGGCAGACAAACAGAGCGGCTTGTGGTATTTTGGAGTTTGGAGTGAAATGTACTTTGTGTGTGGTTTTTTCCCTTCCTCGCTTTATCATTTATCTCCTTACCCGTTGGTGTTCCCTCTGTTGTTTTGGTGTAGTTTTGTATGCAAGGTGGTTGTTGATTTTCCCCTTGTACTGTCTCGTTCGTCTAGTACTGTGTGTGAGCTTATGTTATCCCGTTCCCTGTTGTTGTGATCAGGGTCCTTCTCAGGACTAGATCACTGAGGTTCAGGGATCCTCAGAGGTAGGGATTACGCTGGCGGCCTGGACCTCTGTACCTTTAACAGTACCTCCAGGTAGAGGGATTAGTCAGGGCCCCAGCTTAGGGTCAGCTTAGGCCCCTAACCTCCGGTACGCAGAGACAGCGTGACATTTTCACCGACACTTCCCTAGCAGACTGGCAGGTATTTGAAGGAATCCCATTACTGCAGCATTAATTGCAGCTGGACGAGGCTGGCCTCGTCTAGCACAGAGGGAGGAGAATTAACTCCTCACTGCCGAAAAACACCCAGCACCAGAAACTCAGCTGTGAGAAGTCAGGCTGTGCAATCGCGACGATCTTCGTAGCGACACACCCGTGACAGTATCCCTACCTCCTGAAAACTGGGTCCCAGGTTCATCGGGCCATACAAGATCAGTTCTATAATTAATCCGGTGGCATTCCATCTTGACCTCCCTCCTACATTTAAAATTCACAATGTGTTCCACAGATCGTTGCTTAAGAGGTATGTGGCGCCGGTGATACCTTCACCTTTACCTCCTCCTCCTGTGGTGGTCAATGGTAACTTGGAGTTTCAGGTGTCGAGAATCATCGATTCACGTCTGAATCGCCGGTCCCTTCAGTACCTGGTTCATTGGAGGGGGTATGGTCCTGAGGAGAGGACGTGGGTTCCTGCGTCGGATATTAACGCAGACCGATTAATTCGGGCCTTCCACACTACTCACTCAGATAAACCTGGTCCTGAGGGTCCGGAGGCCCCTCGTAGAAGGGGGGGTACTGTCACGGGTGTGTCGCTATGAAGATCGTCGCGATTGCACAGCTTGACTTCTCACAGCTGAGTTTCTGGTGCTGGGTGTTTTTCGGCAGTGAGGGAGTTAATTCTCCCTCCTCTGTGCTAGACGAGGCCAGCCTCGCCCAGCTGCAATTAATGCTGCAGTAATGGGATTCCTTCAAATACCTGCCAGTCTGCTAGGGAAGTGTCGGTGAAAGCATTCCTGGCAGACAAACAGAGCGGCTTGTGGTATTTTGGAGTTTGGAGTGAAGTGTACTTTGTGTGTGGTTTTTTCCCTTCCTCGCTTTATCATTTTATCTCCTTACCCGTTGGTGTTCCCTCTGTTGTTTTGGTGTAGTTTTGTATGCAAGGTGGTTGTGATTTTCCCCTTGTACTGTCTCGTTCGTCTAGTACTGTGTGTGAGCTTATGTTATCCCGTTCCCTGTTGTTGTGATCAGGGTCCTTCTCAGGACTAGATCACTGAGGTTCAGGGATCCTCAGGAGGTAGGGATTACGCTGGCGGCCTGGACCTCTGTACCTTTAACAGTACCTCCAGGTAGAGGGATTAGTCAGGGCCCCAGCTTAGGGTCAGCTTAGGCCCTTAACCTCCGGTACGCAGAGACAGCGTGACAATTTATTATATTTACCTAACTAAGGGGGTGATAAAGGGGGGTTGACTTACTATATTTTTTACTTTGATCACTGTGATAGATCTCAACGGCTCATTGCCATAAGAAGATGCCAAGGGCCAGGGGACACAGCAGAGGGACTGGGGGACACCGTGAATAACGGTGATCGCAACACTGGGGTCAGTAAAAACCAACCCGAATCATGTTCTCCGGGATCTCAGCTACCCATGGTAGCCGAGACCCAGAGTTTTTCCAACGCCAGGGTGTGCTATAACCTTATTTCTCAGCGATGTTAAAAAGCGGCGCTGAGGAATAAATACCCTTAACTGCCACCATTGAAAAGGCATATCGGCAGTCGTTAAGTGGACAAAAAATATTCAATTGTTATTATTTAGTCCCAGAGACACTTAAAGTTGATAGTCTGTTCTATATACTGCAAAACCTCTGTACTACAGTATAATAACACAATTATGGTCCGTATGAAGCCCAGCATAATTAGCATAATTCCACACACAAAAATACCCATACACAAACAAATACAAACAAAGAAACATACACAAAACACAAACACACACAGAAACACACAGAAACACACAAACACACAATGGCATTACTATTAAATGCAGCAATTTAGCAGTCCCAATATTCCTTTGAGAAATATATTTATCCAAAGACTCCTGCCAAACTGGCAGTGTTTCCTTGGCAACTGTATCTTGTTTACAGAGCAGCCGTATAATTTGGGCCAGAATCCTGACAGCTGATGTGGCATGTGCACACTAAGTAAATATCATACATAGGGCTCATACCCATTTGTGGAAAAAAAAACGGTCCGTTTTCTGGATGGAAAAAAACGGTCCGATTATATGCAATTGTCATGCGATTGCAGGGGATTTTTAATCGCAATCATCCGTTTTCAGCCGTTTTCCATCTGTATGCAATGCGATTTTAAAAATGACGTTATACATAGAGCAGTTCTCTCTATGTAAAAAATCATGTAAAAAATCACATTTAAAAAAAAATGTACACAAAAAGCAAATAATTATATATATAATGTATATACAGTACAGACCCAAAAATTTGGACACACCTCATTCAAAGATTTTTCTGTATTTTCATGGCTATGAAAATTGTAGAATCACACTGAAAGGCATCAAAACTATTCATTAACACATGTGGAATTATACATTACACTTTACAAAAAAGTGTAAACAACTGAAAATATGTCTTATATTCTAGGTTCTTCAAAGTACCACCTTTGCTTTGATTACTGCTTTGCACGCAGAAAAGGTGAACAGATGGACTCTACATGCCTAGTTCCCACCGTGAAGCATGGAGGAGGTGGTGTGATGGTGTGGGGGGTGCTTTGCTGGTGACAATGTTGGGGATTTATTCAAAACTGAAGGCATACTGAACCAGCATGGCTTACCACAGCATCTTCGCAGCCATGCTATTCCATCCAGTTTGCATTTAGTTGGACCATCATTTATTTTTCAACAGGAAAATGACCCCAAACACACCTCCAGGCTGTGTAAGGGCTTTGACCAAGAAGGAGAGTGTTGGGGTACTACCCTGATACCTGGCCCTTCACAGTCACCAGACCAGAACCCAATCAAGATGTTTGGGGGAGCTGGACTGCTCACCGCTTCAATTTTGAATAAATCCCCAACAGTGTCACGCAAAAGCACCCCACACCATCACACCACCCCTCCATGCTCACGGTGGGAACTAGGCATGTAGAGTCCAGTCGTTCACCTTTTCTGCGTGCAAAGCATAATCAAAGCAAAAGGTGCTACTTTGAGAACCTAGAATATAAGACATATTTTCAGTTGTTTCACACCTTTTGTAAAGTTAATGTATAATTCACATGTGTTATTCATAGTTTTGATGCCCCTTCAGTGTGATTCTACAATTTTCATAGTCATGAAAATACAGAAAAATCTTTGAATGAGGTGTGTTCCAAACTTTGGTCTGCACTGTATATATATGTATACATATATATATATATATATATACAACAATATATATATATATATTATATATATATACACACATATATATATATATATATATATAATTATATATATACAGTTAGGTCCATAAATATTTGGACAGAGACAACATTTATCTACTTTTTGGTTCTAGACATTACCACAATGAATTGAAACAAAACAAATCGATGCAGTTGAGTTCAGACTTTCAGCTTTCATTTGAGGTATTCCACATTAAAATTGGATGAAGGGTTTAGGAGTTTCAACTCCTTAACATGTGCCACCCTTTTTTAAAGGGACCAAAAGTAATTGGACCAGATTAAATAATTGTAAATAAAATGTTCATTTCTAGTACTTGGTTGAAAACCCTTTGTTAGCAATGACTGCATGAAGTCTTGAACTCATGGCATCACCATACACTGTGTTTCCTTCTTTTTGATGCTCTGCCAGGCCTTCACCGCGGTGGTTTTCATTGTTGTTTGTTTGTGGGCCTTTCTGTCTGAAGTTTAGTCTTTAACAAGTGAAATGCTGTTCAATTGGGTTTGAGATCAGGTGACTGACTGGCCATTCAAGAATATTCACTTCTTTGCTTTAATAAACTCCTGGGTTGCTTTGGCTTTATGTTTTGGGTCTTGTCCATCTGTATATAAACGACGACCACAGTTTGGCGAATTGGCTGGATCTAGCACACTATGGCTCTGAAACCTCAGAATTCATCGGTGTTTCTGTCCTGTTCAATCATAATAAAACGTGACCCAGTGCCACTGGAGCCATGCATCCCAACCTCACAGCTTCCGCCATGTTTTTTAAGGATGGGGGTATCTTTGGGATCATGGCGTACCCGCCTTTGCCATTTTTCTTTTCCATTTCTAGTAGGGTTATCTTGGGTTTCTCTGTCCAAAGATGTTCTCCCAAACTGTGTGGCTTTTTAGTGTTTTTTAGCAAATCCACCTAGCCTTTTTATTCTTGATTTTGAGTGGTTGCACCGGCGTAACCCTCTGTATTTTAATTTCTCGTTTCTCTTTATGGTAATTTGGATATTGAACGCCTACCCCTGGAAGTGTTGTTCACTTGGTTGGCTGTTTGTGAAGGGGTTTCTCTTACCATGGAGATATTCTGCGATCATCCACACTGTTGTCTTCCTGGGGCCCCAGGTCTTTTGCATTGAGAGTACCATGCTTTCTTTCTTTTCAGAATGTACCAAACTGTAGATTTTGCCACTCCTAATTTTAGAATTTTCATGGGTTTTTTCTGTTTTTTCGCTTAAGGTTGTTTTTCACCTGCAGGAGAGCTCCTTTGACCCATGTTTCTTCACCTAAACCTTCCAAATGCAAACACCACACCTCAAATCAACACCAGCCCTTTATTGCTTAATTGGGAATGATTAATGAAGGGATTGCCCACACCTCCATGAAATGCTTATCAATTGTCAATTATTTTGGCCCTTTAAAAACAGGGGGCACATGTTAGGGGTGAAACTCCTAAAACCCCTTTACCAATTTTATGTGGATACCCCAAATAAAGCTAAATCGAACTTAAGCATTATTTGTTTTGTTTCAATTCATTGTGGTAATGTCTTACCCAAAATTAATAAATGTTGTCTTGTCCAAATATTTATGGACCTAACGTAGGTCTACACTTTACAAGTTAATACCGCTAATTCAATTGCCCGGTTTTTAAATTTTCAACCCACATAAACGACACATGGTTTACATCAGGAATAGTGTTGACATACTCCCATATCCAAAATATCGGATTGGATTGGATCGGCCCGATCTCAAAAAGTATCGGGTATCGCCGTTCCCATCCGGAAACCAATGCAAGTCAATGGGACAAAATTCAATTTAAAAAAACCCTTTTTCCTTTAAACAAAATAGATTACACACATAAATTATTATATCATATATATTATTATATATACATACATAATATACACACATTCTTGTGACATTATATAATATATTATAGTTAA
>JARQOD010000006.1:156725697-156887214 GCA_033576555.1 Oophaga sylvatica | reverse complement strand
GATAATTCTGCTTTTGGGGGAGAGACATCCTGCAGGTTCATAAAGTGAGAAGTCATTCAATGGACTCCACAATGCCCCCTATGCCCAAAAGCTAGACCTAGGATGGGTCATAATAGGAAACGTATGCTTGGGACGCATGCACGCCCCATCTTCTGTGACAAGCATGCTGACAAATACATTGGAGAAAGGACGCCCATCTCTGTTTCAACCTTGTAACAATGAATTCCATGTCAGAGAGCTACCACACAGCATCCAACTGCCCAATCATCTAATAGACTTTACTCATGACAGTAGCATAGTGTCAGGAAGCTATGAGGATCAGTTAGGTGCACAGTCTTCCAGAGAACTAAGCAAGACAACCAAGTGGCAATGTCAGTAGAGGACAAGTTGTTCTTAGAGATAATGGACAAGGGACTTGTTAAAGATGAAACCAACAGCTGGGTCGCTTCTCTTCCCTTCAGAACCCACAGACCACGTCTACCGAACAACAGAAATCAGGCATTAAAGCGTTTCTCCTCTCTCAAACATAATCTGCAAAAGAAGTCAGAGATGAAAGATCACTTTTTCTCCTTCATGTCAAAGATCTTTGAGAATTGTCATGCAGAGCTAGCTCCCACTCTCAAAGACTCTGAAGAATGCTGGTTCCTACCCATTTTTGGAGTATACCACCCTAAGAAACCAGGCCAAATTAGAGTGGTGTTTGACTCCAGTGCTAAGTTTGATGATATCTCCTTGAATGATGTTCTACTGACAGAACCAGACCTCAATAACATACTGCTGGGAGTACTTATGCGTTTTCGTAAGGATTCCATCGCCTTCATCGCTGACATCCAGCAAATGTTCCATTGTTTCCTTGTGAGAGAGAGAGACAGGAACTTCTAAGATTCTTCTGGTACAGGGACAATGATCCTGCTAAAGAAGTCACAGAGTATCGCATGAGAGTGCACATCTTTGGCAACAGTCCTTCACCTGCAGTCGCCATCTATGGACTCAAAAGGTCGGCTCAAGAAGGAGAAACAGAATATGGATCAGATGTCAGACAATTCATAGAAAAAGACTTATGTTGACGACTGTCCAAAAGCCATGCCTTCAAATGAGACTGCCTTCAGTCTTCTCAGGAGAGCCCAAGAGATGCTTGCTTGCTCGAACTTCAGGCTTCACAAAATAGCCTCAAACAGCCAGGAACTCATGGAAGCATTCCCTTCTCAAGACTTATGTAACAGCCTCAGAGATTTGGACTTGGGGTCAGAACCTGCACCAATGCAACGCGGCCTCGGGCTTCTCTGGAATCTACAGTCAGACACTTTCACCTTCCAGGTCAGCCAAGAAGAAAAGCCTTTCACACGTAGAGGTGTCCTGTCCACCATCAACAGTCTGTACGATCCCTTGGGTTTCGCAGCTCCTGTCACTATATAAGGCAAGGCCTTACTAAGGGACTTTACCAAGGAAACATCCGACTGGATGCACCTCTGCAACCTGATAAGAGAATACAGTGGGAAGGATGGAAGAACTGTTTAGCAATCCTCTCCAACCTGAATGTACCAAGACCATACACCCCTGTGCCGTCTACAGAAATACAAAGCCAAAGACTGTACGTGTTTGCAGAGGCTTCTGTCAAAGCAATTGTCGCTGTCACCTATCTCAAAACTGTAGACTCCAAATGTCAGAGCCACATTGGATTCGTTATGGGGAAAGCCAAACTTGCTCCACAGCCAGAGCACACTATACCCAGGTTAGAGCTTTGTGCTGCAGTCTTAGCCGTTGAATTGGCAGAGTTCATCGCATCCGAGATAGATATCAACTTGACACAGGCCAAGTTCTACTCAGACAGCAAAGTAGTCCTTGGATATATCCACAATGAAACTAGGCGATTCTATGTTTATGTCAACAACAGAGTGCTACGAATTAGGAGATCAGTTCATCCAAAACAGTGGCATTACATACCCACGGACCAAAATCCTGCAGATCACGCAACTAGAGCAGTTGATGCAAGTAGACTAGGAAGCACAACATGGCTCTCAGGACCAAAATTACTGTACACTGAGGAACATTTCCCAGACACCTTTGAACTAGTAGGAGAGGACTCATATGCTGAAATCCGCCCTCAGGTGTCTACACTTCATACAACAACCTCTGCTATCCAGCTTGGATCTCACAGATTTGACAAATTTTCAAGTTGGAAGTCACTTTTTCGAGCTATTACCTGCCTGACTCATGTAGCTCGATCGTTCAGTACCACCAGAGCTTGTGACACAGAAAAATGTAAAGGTTGGCATCTTTGTAAAAGTACCTATGTTACTTCAGACTTGGAATTCTCCAGAAACCACATTATCTTCATTGTTCAAAGAGAAAACTACCCTGTAGAAATCCAATGTCTCATTAACAAAGCTCCAATACCAGAGAGCAGCGTATTGAGGAAACTCGACCCATTCATTGACAACAATGGTCTGCCGAGAGTAGGATGGCCAAAGGGAATGAATCTAAGACATTCTTCAGACCAGTACCTGAACTGTTCTTATTGTTGCCTTCGGAAGAAAGAGACAGTGACATCCGTTGATGCCAGTCGGGGAGTGTTCTCTCTCCGACATCTAATTGTTGTTTTTTCCATTGTTTGTATAGGAGTTTAATAATCTGCTTGTTTGGCTCCCTCTAGTGACCAGTGTCATATTCGCAGTTATAATGTTTTCTTTCACTTTCAGCAAAGTCCTTTTCCCTCCCTTTGCAATGCATGATGGTAGCTTAAGCAATGCATCATGGTAGCTTAGCAATGTATTCTGGGAGCTTTCCCTCCATTTCTTCCATTTTCCTTCAGCCTGCATCCAGGAAGCAGCTCATCTTTTCCTCTCCTCTTGTGATAGCATCGCCGGTATGTACTTATGTCTCTCTAGTTAATACCTGTCCTATATTAGCCCTGTCTAATCAGTTCTGCCTCTGGTTAGGTATTAGTCTGTAAATGTTTATTCACAGTGTACTATGTATATGTAATTCTACTATGCAAGTGTACTGATTGTATGTATATTATGTTTGTATTATAGTTTCACCGCGTCAATATATCAAGTTCAATAAAAGCACAGATTCAATCACAATCTCCTTATTGGACCCCGGTATAGCGGTTTAGCTGTCTGTATAAGCTGCAAAACGTCTGCATCATTCAGTGAGGACAGAACAGGCAGCATCAATAGTAAAAAGTTGGTCACACTTGTCAAACACTATGTTTGACTAGTGTGACCAACCTGTCAATCAGTTTTCCAAGTGATGCTACAGATCGCTTGGAAAACGCTAGAATTCTGCAAGCTAAATACGTTTGCAAAACGCTATTTTTTTGCGGGGATACGCAAAACGGAATGCATTTCCCGCGGCAGGGAGTTGCGGGAATGCAGCGGAAATTTCCGCTGCATTTCCGAACGTGTGCACATAGCCTTAGTGTATGAGCGTCATACTCCCGCTACCGTTACATGCCATTATATTTATGACTGTGCTCCTCTTTCCCTTTGTGTCAATCATCCAATCAGACAAGGGCACTGAAATTTAACTAATTTCCCCACCGAAAAAAAATGTATTATTTTTTCATGGAAGAAAGTGCATACATATATGCCTTTCATAATATAGGTATGTTTGTGACCCCTAAAGCACCAGGGACAGGATTACACAATGTTAGAACTTACCTGGACTCATCCATAAACTGCTTGCTGTGATGACAAACCGCCCTGCACCAAGCTTTTGTGCCCAGATCATCAGCTTCTATCACAGATCCAGTCACATATTTCTATAGCTGTCTAATATAGGAAAGATGTGTATCTTTGTACCGTGTTAGCCAGTAGATAGAAAAATATTTAGAATTGAGAGTCCTCAGTGGTTGATACCTTTTAATGGCTAACTGAAAAGATGGTAACAAATTTATATACAACAGGACACAGGAATAGTGCAATAGAAAAAATGTCGCTGTCCATTTGTGCACTCTCAATTCTAAATATTTTTCTATCTACTGGCTAACACGGAACAAAGATATACATCTTTCCTGTATCAAAATGGATGATACCAGAATGTACCGCATCTTTATGGAACTAAAACCACTTCTGAAGAAACGTGTACAAATGGACAGCGACATTTTTTCTATTGCACTATTCCTGTGTCCTGTTGTGTATAAATATGTGATTCTTCAGATTTTGTATTAGTCTATGCCTGATGAAGAGACCTGAGTAGTCTCGAAAGCTTGCAATTTGTTACCATCTTTTCAGTTAGCCATTAAAAGGTATCAACCACTGAGGACTCTCAATTCTAAAATTTTTTTTATAGCTGTCTAAAGCAGAAATTGGAGACCGGGATTAAGTAGCTTTGTGTTCCAAGTCTCCTATTAGTATTTACATAACCTTCATAAACACTGTGTACTTTCCTCTCCGTGACATATTAAAAATTAATCAAAGGAAGGCTTTCATATGTGTTAGTATATTTTCTATTTGCTTTTTATCATTTAGAGGCAAAGGGAATATGGCGTAATTTAAAAGTTCATACTAAAAATTTTAAGCAATATAATTACACTTAAATGTAATGAAATCTGCATTTATATTATAAATAAGCTAACAAAATGAATAAGATATAATGGAAAACAAAGTTATTACAAAAAAAGAGAGACAGATGGATAAAAGGTCAGACAGCTAGATAAAAATGAAAGCGGTGCACATTGCTGAAGGAATCTGTAGACGTTCCTTAGGGAGACACCCAAGGAGGTGCAGCGTGCTGGCTGCTGTACGTGGACACACGTCATATACAAAGTCCACAGCACATTTCATAGACAGCTGTTCGCCCACACTGGCTGCATGCCTGATGTGTCACATTTATTAGCAAACACAAAGGAATTACAATTGCTAGGATTGAATGCATTACTTTCTTACATGAGTGAAGTCACTACAGAAACCTTCCAAACCATTACTCCACAACTCTTCAGAGCGTGCACTATTCCAATGTGGTTGCACTGGGTACAAATAAGTAGTCCTCTATAGAAAATATCCCAAATAAATTAAAATGCATAGAGAACTGAGGTATTTAATGAGCAGACAAGAGAAAGAGGTCTATTTGTAAATATGTCAGCTCCAACAAACATTGTAATGCTAGTCACATGAATGTAGATTCTCTTTTCCAAGAGAATTAGATCGATTATGTAAATTACACTGATCAAACTCTGACCACAGTTTTTATCCCAGTGTCAGCTTAGTGTGGCACGATTCTCTCAGATGAGAGAATTTGAGAACAAAATCAACAGAAGAAGGAGAACAAAATTTCTCCATAGTTTGTTACCCAAATTCTCATGAGTCAAAAAGTTTTGTTTGGCCAAAAAGCAGGGCTCAGAACGGAAGAAGCAATATTTTAATTTTGGAATACAAATATGGTTGAAATAGATTACGGGCACCATGTTGAATTTGAAGTGCCCCTGAGGTGACTAAACAGAAGAAACTCCAACAATTTACCCCATTTTGGAAACTACGCTCCTCAAAGATTTTATCCAGGTGTATAGTGAGGATTTTGAACCCAAATGTGCTACACAGAATTTGATATTAGGTTTTAATATTGAATATGTCGTCATATCGTCATAATTTTTTTACTTTTGAAAAAAATCTCAACCCTAAGCCCAACCCTAAAGGGTATGCCACACTAAACAACATCGCTAAGGGGATCGCTAAAAAACGTCACTATTTAGCGATCCCGTTAGCAATGTTGCTGTGTGCGGCATGCAGCAACGACGTGGCCCCTGCTGTGATCTCGTCCGTCGTCCTGATCGTTCCGGACCCTATTCTGATCGTCGGCGTCCTGCTGGGTAAGTATATATCGCTGAGTGTGGCACCTTTTTTAGCGATTTAGCGGTACTTTTGTACCGCTAAAGTCGTTAAGGAGATCGCTAACCGCGATAGCGTCCTTAACGACATCGCTAAGTTAAGCCGCTATCAGCGATATAGAAACAATCCCGCTAGCGATCGCATTAGTATGCGTCGTTATCGTGATCGCTAGCGGGATTGTTTAGTGTGGCAGTACCTTTAGACTAACCCTAAGCCCAATCCTAAGACTAACCCCAAGCCTAACCCTAGACCAACTCTAACCCTAACCCTAATGGAAAAGAATGAAAGAAATTAAAATTCTAAAATAAAAAACATTTAAGCTGACTAAGGGGATGACACGGGGGAATGATTTACTAACTCTTGGGCTTTTGATCACTGTGATAGGGTCTATCACAGTGATCAAAAGTCAGGAACCAATAAGAAAATTCCCTGCTGTTGCTGGGTGCGGGCCAGCAGATCTTAGCAGGCACACTGAGCATGCATGGAGAGTAGGCGGATGGCCAGGGATAGACCAGGCGGACCGAAGAATGGTGGATCCGGTGGTTGGCTTGGGGACATCATTTCACTCACCAATGACATGTTATATCATGTCAGAAGATAGAGAAATTATTTTAATAACACTTTTTTTTAAGTTATTCATCGAATAACGGCGATAGTGTGATCGGGGACCAAAAAAACAGCACTGAATGTGTTCTCCAGAGTCTCAGCTACCCCTGGTAGCTAAGACCCTGGGGATTTAATGACTGGGTGCTATTCACTTATTCTCGATATCCGGAAATAAGGCCACTTAGCGGCCGCTGTTTTAATGCATATCGGCAATCGTTAAGGGGTTAAAACATGACGTAAAATGTTTAGCGAACCTGAGAAAAATGTTGCAATTGAATATTTTATATTTTGATTGAAAAAATTAACACTAAAGAGAATATGTCACATGGTTTTTATCCTCTAAACCACAACCAAAGGCCGGGATCACACATGCTAGAGACCCGCACGATTATCGTGCGAGTCTCTTGCATGAACACCTGGCACTGCCGCCGGTCCGAGTGCCGGCAGCAGGCCAAGTGTTGACGCCAGAGACTCGCATGATAATCGTGGCTGGGATCACTCTCGCATGTGTGATTCTGGCCAAAGGCTGATTGTTACTTTCTAGTGTTTTTATTAGCAGAAGTAAGCGTTGGATTCACCACATCTCAGCATGCAAAAAACAAGCTCGATCACTGAAAAAATAAAAAAGTACGAGTTACGGTAATAAAAAAGTGGCAGAAACTAATTTTTTCTCTTTTTACAATTAAATTTTTTTTCAATACTAAAAAAAAAAATATATACAAGTTTGATTCTGTCATACTTAAAATAATCTAGAGAATCATGCAAACAGGTCATTTACTGCACAATAAACACCGTATAAACAAAATCCAAAAAACAATGGTTCAATTGCAGTTTTTTCACAATTTCACCACACGCAGCAAGATCTGGCGACCGCCGCCGCAGTCCCTGCCATATATACCGGGAGCGTACTGGCTACCGCAATAATGAGGGGAGTCGCATACCCTGAGCGATTTCAAGGAGAGACTGTGCACTTTATTTGAAGTGTACCCCCTGTCTGAAATCCAAAAAGTAAGCCTTCTCATTGGACAGTTAACTGGTGCAGCTCAAAGAGAAGTAAAGTCCTGGCAGGACACTGATAGAGACTGTTAAGCAAATTCTGGCTAAGCTAAAGAGCACTTTTGACACCCGCACTGCAGCAGAAATAACAATGAGGTTCTTTGGGTACAAACAAAGGGTGCAGGACAGTATACGAGTAGTGTTGAGCGATATTGCTCGATATCTAAAAATATCGTATCGAAATTGTATCGCCGATAGCACTAAATATCGTCGATATCCGATTTCGATAGCGGAAGTCCCATGTAAGTCTATGGGAACAAAATATCGAAATTAAAAAAAACCTTTATTTCCTTGTAAACACTAAATATACACACATAGAATACATATATATATATATATATATATATATATATATATATATATATATATAATATTAATATATATATATATATATACATGTCATTGTGACAGATATATATATACATATATGTATAGTTTATACACTTCTACATAGTAAAATATCCTCTGATTCAATTGCCGGGTAAAGCCGGCTTCTGTGAAAAGACAGAAGCACCCGACATGAAATGACACTTGGTGTACATAGGGTTAACCATGTCTTTTCATGTCGTTTGCAATCTGATTTGCACAAACAATTACATCAGTCTATGTGTGCAAAATTTCACACCTGTAGGGGTTAATTAAAGGTGTAAATTCGTTGTAAAAAAAAACTGACTTTTTTGCTACGAATTTACACCTTTAATTAACCCCTACAGGTGTGAAATTTTGCACACTTACACTCATGTAATTGTTTGTGCAAATCAGATATCAAACTACATGAAAAGACATGGTTAACTCTATGTAAACCAAGTGTCATTTCATGTCGGGTTCTGCATTTTCACAAAAGCCGGCAATTGAATTAGCGGCTATTATACTATGTAGAAGTGTATGAACTATAAATATAAATATATATATATGTGTCACAAATTCAATGACATGTGTATATATATATATATATATATATATTATATATATATATATATATATATATATATATATTATATATATATATATATGAGGTGTAAAATTGCTGAAAAAAAATGCGTGGGCTCCCGCCCTATTTTCGCAACCAGACAGACAAAGCCAGTGAGTGGGGGCAGATAATAATAGCCCAGAGAGGGACCATTATTTTTGGCCCCCCCGGCTACTAACATCTGCCCCCAGACACCCCAGAAAGGGCAAATCTCTAATTAGATTTGCCCTTTCTGGCACTTTGCCCGTCTATTCCCATTGCCCTGTAGCGGTGGCGAATGGGTTAATAAGGGGTTAAAATGACCTTGCAATTGAAAGGTCACTTTAAGCCAGGTTAATAATTGAGAGCTGTCAATCAGACAACTATCAATTATTATCCTATTGTATGAAAGAAAAATCAAACACACACACTTTAATAAAAAAGAAGTTTAATGAAATAATCACACAGTTTTTGACCATATTTTATTTACCTGCTAAAACCATTTCCTGTAATAAAAATAAAATAATAAAGCAAAATTATTCTTACCAATCGATGTACAGTCAGGTCCCACGGTGTAATCCATCAGAAAGGGTTAATGTTTACTGCAGGGACCGCAGCTAATGCTGCAGCCTCACAGTAAACCCCCAAATGAATGAGTTCCTCTCCTGGCTGACAGGAGAGGAAGTGGAAAGCTTAATTGATTGATTGCTTTCCACTTTCAGTTCAGGTCAGCCAGGGACACAATCAGTGACGTCAGAGGGAACTGGTTAACAAAAATAGGGGATCCCCTCGAAAAAAAAATGGCGTGGGGTCCCCCCTATTTTTGTTAACCAGCCAGATGAAGCAGACCGCTGAGGCCTGGATTTTCAGGCTGTTAAGGAGCCAAGATCCATGGACCTTGCCAGCCTGATAATACCAGGCCACAGCAGTCTGCATATCTTGGCTGATTAACAAAAATAGGGGATCCCCTCGAAAAAAATTGGCGTGGGGTCCCCCCTATTTTTGTTAACCAGCCAGATGAAGCAGACCGCTGAGGCCTAGTTTTTCAGGCTGGTAAGGATCCAATATCCATGGACCTTGCAAGCCTGATAATACCAGGCCACAGCAGTCTGCTTAGCTTGGCTGGTTAACAAAAATAGGGGATCCCCTCGAAAAAAAAAAACGGCGTAGGGGTACCCCTATTTTTGTTAACCAGCCAAGTAAAATGCAGACTGCTGCGGCCTGGTATTAAAAGACTGTCAAGGCCCATGGATTTTGGCCCTCAACAGCCTGATAATACCAGGCTACAGCAGCCCCACATTTGGCGCATCAAAAGATGTGCCAATTGTGGCATTTTACCCGGCTCTTCCCACTTGCCCTGTAGCGGTGGCAAGCGGGGTAATAAGGGGTTAATGTCACCGTTGATTGCACGGTGACAATAAGCCCGGTTAATAATGGAGAGGCGTCAATAAGACACCGATCCATTATTAATCCCAAAGTTATTAAATGCATAAAAAAAAGACAAAGCAAGAAAAAAGTCTTTTAATGAAATAAAAGAGACAACACACTTTTCATTTCTTTTATTGTACTCTCATTCCTGCGACGCCATCGATCTCCTGTAAAAAAAGAAAAAAAACAAACCAACAGTATACCACCTGTCCGACGCAGTCCATAGTAACGACAGTCCCACGACGATCCAGCTCTGCTACATCGCAATGACAGTCAGAGCCTGTCATCGCGACGCAGCACAGCTGATTACCTGCTTCCCCGGCGGTGACGTCATCGGACTGACTGCTTTACGGCCGAAATTACCCAGCAGTCACTGCAGTTATCGCGAGAAACTGCATGTGACCGCCGGGGAGAAGAGGATGGCGGCCATGAAGCAGTCCAGGATGTGACCGCCGGAGATCTTCTGCCAGGTAAGTGCCGCTGACTCCTGACAGACCCGACCGACGGACACTGACAGTGACAGACCTGACCGACGGACACAGACAGTGACAGTGACAAATCCGATTACGGTATTCGATAAGACGAAAATATCGAAACGAATTATCGAAAGGCCGATAGAGCTAATATCGGCCGATAGCCGATATTTGCATTATCGTATCGCTCAACACTATATACGAGACTATGCTCTTAATCTTCAGGAGGCACTGCGGGCCATAAAGCAGAATGACGCAGACAGCGTGCAGGTTGGAGACAGATTGTTAACCCCTTCCCGACCTTTGACACAGCGTATGCGTCATGAAAGTCGGTGCCATTCCGACCTATGACGCATACCCTGCGTCATGAAAGGATCTCGTCCCTGCGGGTCACTCAAAGGTCACCCGACCCGCAGTTACAGGACCCTTTGTGCTTCACCACAGGGGGGTTTTCTTAACCCCCCCGTGGCCACGATCGCTCTGATTGGCTGTTAAAAGTGAAACAGCCAATCAGAGCAATGTGTAATATTTCACCAATTTAATTGGTGAAATATTACAATCCAGCCATGGCCGATGCTGCAATAGCATCTGCCATGGCTGGACACCGAGCCCTGACCCCCCACACGTACTCACGGCGGCGATCGGCCGCCGCCACCGAAAGATGGCAGCGGTCGGTCACCGCCGCCACTAACAGCTCCCCTCGTCCTGGCCTCCGCTGCCCCACCTTCCGATTCCCCCCCCTAACCTTCCGACCCCCCTACTCACCTCTCCCGATCCACCGATGTCCCTGGATCGGTCCCGGCGTCCACCCGGGCCTCTTCATGGGCGCCGCCATCTTGGAAAATGGCGGGCGCATGCGCAGTGCGCCCGCCGGCCGGCGCATGTGCAGTGCGCCCCCCAGTGTTCAAAAATTTATTTTGATCACTGTGATAAACTGTCACAGTGATCAAAATAAAAAAAAGTAAATGAACCCCCCCTTTATCATAGGTAGGGACAAATAAAAAAATAAAGAATTTTTTTTTTTCCTAGCGGATTTTGCTGCTGATCCGCAGCTGATTTTGCTGCGGATCCGCGGCGGATATTGCTGCGGGTCCGCGGCGGATTTTGCTGCTGATCCGCGGCGGATTTTGCTGCAGATCCGCGGCGGATTTTGCTGCGGGTCCGCGGCGGATTTTGCTGCGGGTCCGCGGCGAATTTTGCTGCTGATCTGCGGAAGATATTGCTGCTGATCCATAGCGGATTTTGCTGCTGATCCGCGGCAGATTTTGCTGCTGATCCGCGGCGGATTTTGCTGCTGATCCGCGGCGGATTTTGCTGCGGATCCGCGGCGGATATTGCTGCGGATCCGCGGCGGATATTGCTGCGGATCCGCGACAGATTTTGCTGCTGATCCGCGGCGGATGTTGCTGCTGATCCGCGGCGGATTTTGCTGCTGATCCGCGGCGGATATTGCTGCTGGTCCGCGGCGGATATTGCTGCTGATCCGCGGCAGATATTGCTGCTGATCCGCGGCTGATTTTGCTGCGGATCCGCGGCGGATATTGCTGGGGATCCTCGCGACGTGCCGTCATTCAGTGAAGGAGCCTCGGACACGGGCTGCAGCGTCTGGGCTCCGTCACCGCTAGCACATATGAATCATCTGCTGATTCATCTGCGCTAGCGGGTATAGCATAACGCGATCGCGTTATGCTATACCGTTACCAGCCGGTCAACACTACGTGTTGAACGGGCTGGTAAAACGCAATATGAACCCAGCCTTAGGGTTAGGGTTAGCATTAGGGTTAAGGTTAGAATTAGGGTTAGGGCTGGAATTTGGGTTAGGGTTGGAATTAGGGTTAGGGCTGGAATTAGGGTTAGGCTTGTGGTTAGGTTTATGGTTAGAGTTGGGATTAGGGTTAGGGGTGTGTTGGGGTTAGGGTTATGGTTAGGGTTTGTATTAGGGTTAGGTGTGTGTAGGGGTTAGGGTTGGGGTTAGGGTGTGTTGGGGTTAGGGTTGGAGTTAGAATTGAGGGATTTCCACTATTTAGGCACATCAGGGGGTCTCCATACGCGACATGGCGCCACCATTGATTCCTGCAAATTTTGCGTTCAAAAAGTCAAACAGTGCTCCCTTTATTCCAAGCCCCGACGTATGCCCAACAGTGGTTTATCCCCACATATGGGGTATCAGCGTACTCGGGAAAAATTGCACAACAACTTTGGGGGTCTAATTTCTCCTGTTACTGTTGGGAAAAAAAATTGGGGACTAAAAAATTATTTTTGTGGAAAAAAAATGATTTTATATTTTCACGGCTCTGCGTTATAAACTTCTGTGAAGGACTTGGAGATTCAAAGTGCTTATCACACATCTATAGGAGTTCTTAGGGGATCTAGTTTCCAAAATGGGGTCACTTGTGGGGAGTTTCTACTGTTTAGGCACATCAGGGACTCTGCAAACGTAACATGACGCCCGAAGACCATTCCATCAAGTGGGCATTTCAAAACGTCACTACTTCCCATCTGAGCCCCGACGTGTGCCCATACAGTAGTTTTCTCCCACATATGGGGTATCAGCGTACTCAGGACAAATTGGACAACAACTTTTGGTGTCTAATTTCTCATGTTACCCTTGGGAAAATAAAAAAATTGGGGACTAAAAGATCCTGATTGTGGAAAAAAATATGATTTTTTTATTTTCATGCCCGGGCGTTATAAACTTCTGTGTAGCCCTTGGGGGTTCAAAGTGCTCACCACACATCTAGATAACTTCTTTGCGGGGTCTAGTTTCCAAAATAGGGTCACTTGGGGGGGGTTTCTACTGTTTAGGCACATCATGGGCTCTGCAAACGTAACAAGATGCCCGCAGACCATTCCATCAAGTCGGCATTTCAAAGCGTCACTACATCCCTTCCGAGCCCTGACGTGTGCCCAAACAGTGGTTCCCCCCACATATGGGGTACTAGCGTACTCAGGAAAAACTGGACAACAACTTTTGGGGTCCAATTTCTCCTGTAACCATTGTGAAAATAAAAAATAGTGGGCTAAAAAAATCATTTTTTGAGAAAAAAAATGATTTTTTATTTTCACGGCTCTGCGTTATAAACTTCTGTGAAGCACCTGGGGGTTCAAAGTGCTCACTATGCATCTAGATAAGTTCCTTAGGGCGTCTAGTTTCCAAAATGGGTCACTTGTGGGGGAGCTCCAATGTTTAGGCACACAGGAACTGTCCAAATGCGACATGGCAACCGCTAAATATTCAAGCATATTTTCCATTCAAAAAGTCAAATGGCGCTCCTTCCCTTCTGAGCCCTGCCGTGCGCCCAAACAGTGGTTTATGACCACATATGAGGTATCTGTGTACTCAGGAGAAATTGCCCAACAAATTTTAGGATCCAATTTATCCTGTTGCCCTTGTGAAAATGAAAAAAACTGAGGCTAAAAGAAAATTTTTGTGAAAAAAAAGTACTTTCTTTTTTTTTTAAGGATCAATTTGTGAAGCACCTGGGGGTTCAAAGTGCTCACTATGCATCTAGATAAGTTCCTTAGGGGGTCTAGTTTCCAAAATGGGGTCACTTGTGGGGAGCTCCAATGTTTAGGCACACAGGGACTCTCCAAATGCGACATGGCAACCGCTAAATATTCCAGCATATTTTCCATTCAAAAAGTCAAATGGTGCTCCTTCCCTTCTGAGCTCTGCCGTGCGCCCAAACAATGGTTTATGACCACATATGAGGTATCTGTGTACTCAGGAGAAATTGCCCAACAAATTTTAGGATCCAATTTATCCTGTTGCCCATGTGAAAATGAAAAAACTGAGGTTAAAAAAAATTTTTGTGAAAAAAAAGTACTTTCTTTTTTTTACAGATCAATTTGTGAAGCATCTGGGGGTTCAAAGTGATCACTAAGCATCTAGATAAGTTCCTTAGGGTGTCTAGTTTCCAAAATGGGGTCACTTGTGGGGGAGCTCCAATGTTTAGGCACACAGGGACTCTCCAAATGCAACATGGCAACAGCTAAATATTCCAGCATATTTTCCATTCAAAAAGTCAAATGGTGCTCCTTCCCTTCTGAGCCTTGCCGTGCGCCCATACAGTGGTTTATGACCACATATGAGGTATCTGTGTACTCAGGAGAAATTGCTCAACAAATTTTAGGATCCATTTTATCCTGTTGCCCATGTAAAAATGAAAAAAATGATGCTAAAAGAAAATTTTTGTGAAAAAAAAGTACTTTCTTTTTTTTTAAGGATCAATTTGTGAAGCACCTGGGGTTCAAAGTGCTCACTATGCATCTAGATAAGTTCCTTAGGGGGTCTAGTTTCCAAAATGGGGTCACTTGTGGGGGAGCTCCAATGTTTAGGCACACAGGGACTCTCCAAATGCGACATGGCAACCGCTAAATATTCCAGCATATTTTCCATTCAAAAAGTCAAATGGCGCTCCTTCCCTTCTGAGCTCTGCCGTGCGCCCAAACAATGGTTTATGACCACATATGAGGTATCTGTGTACTCAGGAGAAATTGCCCAACAAATTTTAGGATCCAATTTATACTGTTGCCCATGTGAAAATGAAAAAACTGAGGTTAAAAAAAATTTTTGTGAAAAAAAAAGTACTTTCTTTTTTTTACAGATCAATTTGTGAAGCATCTGGGGGTTCAAAGTGATCACTAAGCATCTAGATAAGTTCCTTAGGGTGTCTAGTTTCCAAAATGGGGTCACTTGTGGGGGAGCTCCAATGTTTAGGCACACAGGGACTCTCCAAATGCAACATGGCAACAGCTAAATATTCCAGCATATTTTCCATTCAAAAAGTCAAATGGTGCTCCTTCCCTTCTGAGCCTTGCCGTGCGCCCATACAGTGGTTTATGACCACATATGAGGTATCTGTGTACTCAGGAGAAATTGCTCAACAAATTTTAGGATCCATTTTATCCTGTTGCCCATGTAAAAATGAAAAAAATGATGCTAAAAGAAAATTTTTGTTGGAAAAATTAAAATGTCCATTTTTTCCTTCCACGTTGCTTTAGTTCCTGTGAAGCACCTGAAGGGTTAATAATCTTCTTGAATGTAGTTTTGAGTAGCTTGAGGGGTGCAGTTTTTATAAAGGTGTCACTTTTGGGTATTTTCTGCTATATAGACTCCTCAAAGTGACTTCAAATGTGAGGTGGTCCCTAAAAAAATGGTTTTGTAAATTTTGCTGTAAAAATGAGAAATCGCTGGTCAACTTTTAACCCTTATAACTTCCTAACAAAAAAAAATTTGTTCCCAAAATTGTGCTGATGTAAAGTAGACATGTGGGAAATGTTATTTATTAAGTATTTTGTGTCACATAACTCTATGGTTTAACAGAATAAAAATTCAAAATTTGAAAACTGCGAAATTTTCAAAATTTTCGCCAAATTTCCATTTTTTTCACAAATAAACGCAAAAATTATCAACCTAAATTTACCACTAACATGAAGCCCAATATGTCACGAAAAAACAATCTCAGAATCGCTAGGATCCGTTGAAGCGTTCCTGAGTTATTACCTCATAAAGGGACACTGGTCAGAATTGCAAAAAATGGCAAGGTCTTTAAGGTCAAAATAGGCTGGGTTGGTCTTGAAGGGGTTAAAGAAACAATTTATTGAGGGACTCCTGTCCAGCACGCACAGGACACAGCTGCGCATCATGGCCCTACAAAATCCTGACCTGAACTTTGCAGACTTTAAAGATAGGGCTATGTTCTGCCCTCTGAATATAGGGAAATATGTTTGT
This sequence comes from Oophaga sylvatica, assembly GCA_033576555.1. Lineage (NCBI taxonomy): Eukaryota > Metazoa > Chordata > Amphibia > Anura > Dendrobatidae > Oophaga > Oophaga sylvatica. The sequence continues at coordinate 156,871,137 of JARQOD010000006.1, read as the reverse complement.
AATATGTGCTGGTTTAGTTGTTATAGCACCATCTAGTGGTGGCTGAATTTGGCTGAGTCTTTATTAGCATTTATAGCCTGTGTCCTTAACAGCAGAGTGTTGCATTGTGGGATTGAACAAGGTATGCTGGGGAGAAGAAACTCCATTTTCTTTTGTCTATTCCCTGAGACACACATGTTTATTTGTTCTGTAACTCCCCAACTTGAATTTTCTATCCTGGTAAAGCATATCTGGTAAGATTAATATCTTCTCTTGCAATGCAAGATAAATTGATTAGATAGATAGATAGATAGATAGATAGAGATTAGATAGATAAATAAAATGGTGCATAAATAGTTAAGACTAGGGATGAGCGATATTGCCCGAAATCGTATCGGAAATCCGATTTACGATATTGGAAAAATATCGGATATCGGAATTTCCGATTTCCGATATCAATCCAAGTCAATCAAGAAAAAAAATCGGAATTACAAAATGACCACTATAGTGCTATATAATGGATAAAATGGAGGGGAAACACCTCAGGATAATGGGGTAGGAGTATGCAGATGTAGAGGAGCAAAAAAATTGCTAGAAAAATGCACAGAGCGAAAACTGTAGCAGGAAAACTGGTCGCCATCTGCTTAACAGCTGTGTTTTTTCTTTGGGTTAGGATTAGTTGGGGTAGGGTTAGGGTTTATGGTTAGTAGGGTAAGGGTTAGGATTAGAGCGAGCGTTGTCGAAACACGATTTGGAGCAGGAGGTACCCGTGCTCTTGGGCACTCCCGAGAACCAGCTGGCGATGCTAGAACTCGGTTTACCTCTAGAGGGAGGCACCTGTGTCCGCACTTCACTGCCACGAAACAGCCGGCATGGCTGGATCCCGCCTCTTGTGCTTCTGCCTATAGGTGTTTGGCATCTGTCGTCCTTTTTTTCCACTTTGGTCTAACGAGGTACAGCTGGCGGTACTGTTGCCCAGAAACACAGCATGCTGTAAAAGTGGCAGTCACAGAAATGGGCAATAGCTGGCGGTACTAGAGCCAATGGAAAACAGTATGAGGTGAAAGAGTCAGTCACAGAACCAGGTGCTACCAAGTAGAGGCCAGAGGACGGGCATAACAGATTACGCTGTGTGCAACATAGGCACATGACAGAGCATGCATACTGCTACTAACCATGCATGTAACCTGTGTACTGTGGCCCAGGGCAGCAAAAGTCACCAGAAATCCAGGCCGGATTCATTTTTCGGAATGTAAGCCGGTCCACATTTGCAGCGGATAGTCTGGTACGTTGGTCTGTTAGTACATTGCCAGCTGCACTAAAGACGCGTTCAGAAATCACACTGGCACCAGGACAAGCCAGGACCTCCTAGGCATACTGGCTAAGCTCAGGCCATGTATCCAACTTGGAGACCCAAAACTTGAAGGGGGCAGATCCATCCTGAAGCCCACTGACAAGGGTGAAGAGGTATTGTGCCACCATGTCACGGCAACGTTGCCTCCTAGTGCGTTGTACTGTCTGTGCTGATGGTGCCCGAACGGTTTTGCAGGTTCAGAAACCGTTGGAACAGGTTGGATATACTGAACCTGTCAGTAGCAGATGTACTGCTTCTGCTATCGGCTTCTGAACGGATTCCGCTGGGCCCAGGACGCACTGAGGTGCCTGCTAGTGCACACGCATCACTGCTATGCAGTGGAAAAGAGTACATGAGTGAATTAACCAGTGCTTCTTGGTACTCCTGCATTTTACGCGCCCGGTTCAACGGTGTAATTAAGCTTTCAAGGCTGTCCCGGTAACGTGGATCTAAGAGGGTGGCCACCCAGTAGTCATTTGTGTGGAGAATACGAGCCACGCATGGGTCTTTTCTCAGACACTGCAGCATGAAGTCACTCATGTGCTGAAGGCTGCCAACTGGCCATGCATCGCTGTGACCAGCTGGAGGAATGTGCTCTGGCTGATCTGCATCACCCCATCCACGCTCTATCTGGTGACTACTAGTAGAACGCTGTGTACTCTCCTCCTCTAGCTCAACCTCATAGTCCTCCTCATCCTCCTCGCTTGCTGTGTCCTGCCTGGACCTTTGTGAGGCACCCACAGAGCTTTGAACCAACCAGGCCGATGAAGATTGCCTGGTTGGTGCAAGTGTCTCATCATACTCCTCCTCCTTCTGAGAAACCTCATCCCTTAGTCCTTTAAGTGATGATTCTATAAGGCATATAAGGGGAATAGTCAGGCTGAGTAGGGCAGCATCCGCGCTCACCATTAGAGTGGAGTCCTCGAAGCACTTCAAAATGGTGCATATGTCCTTCATGGTTGCCCACTCTGTGGTAGTAAAGTGGGAGGGCTGAGATGTGTGTCGCCTACTTTGCGCCTGCTGAAGCAACTCCATAATTGCAGGTTGCTGCTCACACAACCTCCGCAGCATATGCAAAGTCGAATTCCACCTGGTGGGGAGGTCAACAATGATGCGGTGCTCGGGCAGGTCCAATCTGCGCTGCATGGCTGAAAGGCGCGATGCAGCCATGCTTGAACGACGCAAATGAGAGCACTCGTATCTGACTTTGTGCACCAGCTCCTCAAGGTCAGGATAGTTCCTAAGGAAACTCTGCACCACCAAGTTTAGGACATGGGCAAGGCATGGAATGTGAGTCAGACCACCTAGGCCCAGAGCCGCGACCAGGTTTTGGCCGTTGTCACACACCACCATACCTGGCTGGAGGTTGAGCGGCGCAAGCCATATGTTGCTCTGCTCCTTGAGCATGTTCAACAGCTCGGTTGCGGTGTGGCTAACATTACCCAGATAAACCAATTTCAACACGGCCTGTTGATGTTTGGCCGATGCAGTGCTGAAATCGGTTGTTGTGGTACGTCTGGGTGCAGGCGAGTCTGACGAGGAGTATGAGGAGTCAATTTGTACGGAGGAGAGGCCTGCAATCCGTGGAGTTGGCAGGACCCGCGCACTTGCACTGTCTACTTCAGTACCAGGCTCAACTACATTTACCAATGGGCGGTGATGGAAATGTAGCATCCCTGGCCATGCTGACTGATCCACGCGTCGGTGGTCAGGTGGACCTTGCTACTAACTGCATTTTGCAGTGCATGCTTAATTTTACGCTCCACATGCTGTTGCAGGGAGGGGACGGCTTGCCTGCTGTAGTAGAAGCGGCTGGGAACGCTGTATTGTGGGATTGCAAACCCCAACATATCGATAAATGCTGGCTTGCTCACCAGCCATAATGGTAGCATTTCCACTGCAAGCAGTTTGGCAATGCGAGAATTCATGCCCTGTGCTCGTGGGTGGCTTGCCGAGTACGGGTGCCTTTTCTCCCACACCTGTGTGACAGATGGCTGCACACTGGATTGGGAGTGTGAGGATGCCAGCGATTGGGATGCTGATGCTAACAAAGTACAGACAGTGTGCCGCCGTACAACACTGCCTGCAGATGCATCCTGGCATTCTGGCGAGGAAGCGGGAGCAGCTGTTTGCGAGCTGGAGGAAGAGGTAGCTGAAGAGATGGAAGGTGGGGGACCAGCTGCAGGTGGCGAATCATCTTGGGTGTGATGCAGCCACTCCACAGGGTGCCTCTTCCTGACACGCGTCAACATATTGGTGGTATTAAGGTTGCTGACGTTCTTCCCTCTCCGCACAGTTTGTCGACAAAGCTTGCATCTGACTACTGTAACGTCATCTGCAATTTGGTCGAAAAAGGCCCATGAACCACAACTCTTGGGCGCACCCCTTGTGCTCTTTAAAAGAGCCCTGCTCCTAACGGGTGCTGAAGTTGAGGGAGCAGACAACAAATTTTTCCCACTTCCTCTCCCACGTGGACGGACACGCTGCGCCACACCTGCAAGCTCTTCCTGAGAGCTATCCCTACTTGCTTGCTGCCCCTCAGCATGCCATGATGGGTCAAGGACCTCGTCATCCAATACACTTTCATCAGCAGAAACTGGCAGCTGAGTTTCATCATCATCTGCTGACTGGGGTCTGGTCACTGTGGGCACTGGCCCACCCTCCACTTCTTCCTCAGATGCACACAGTGGTTGCGCATCTGTGCACACTACCTCTTCTTCAGCTGCAGGAATGCTGTCTGGCTGGCACACAGATTCCAAGCCAACAGATTCTGAGAAGAGGATTTAGGTTGGCTCCTGGCCTTCTGAATGTCTGGTCAATTTAGTGGGCGATGAAGAAGCAGATGGGTGCTGCTCTTCAGTGGCCTGACCCGATGTGGTGGAGAGGTCCTGGGAGGATGCTGCGCTCATTGAGGTGGATGCCTCAGCTGCCATCCAACCAACAACGGTTTCTACTTGATCCTCTCTTATCAGCCTATGGCCCTGTGCTCCTAACAAGCTGCGCATAAATGACTGCTGCCGGGTGAAAGTAGGTGCTGAGTGACTTGGGCCTGCTGCTTGCTCTGGATGTGCACCATGTCTAGCTGCTAATGCACCTCTTCCGCGGCCGCCACGGGGACGTCCCTTACTCCCTGCCTTCATCTCTATTGATGGATTCAGAACGGCAATTTCACTATTAGATTCAAGATCTCTCCCTATCTCCAACAGCAACCTATCCCTATCTGCTTTCACAGTACAGTGAGGCTAAAACGGCAGGCGCAGCCTTTTATACTGCCTGATCACACCATTCAGCCAGCCAATTGCAGCGCAGCCCCTAGCTAGCAAGTTTGGACGCCTCCTACCAAGCTTAGGGGAGTTACACAATGTTGTCAGCAATTCTTCAGCTCCTGATTGGCTCCACGGAGCGCTCAGAGGCTGAAGGATTATGGGATTTCCGATTTCCGATGTGAAAAAAATATCGGAATCGGAAATCGGAATTCCGATATAGCAAATATCGGGCCGATTTCCGATATTGCAATATCGGAAAGCTCATCCCTAGTTAAGACACACACACAAATTCTTCACACAATATCTTTAATTAAAAAAAAAATGCGTGGGCTCCACCTTTCTGCGCCAGAGGGGGAAAGCCGACGACCGGGGCCAATATTTCTAGCCTGGGAAGAGATTAATACCCATGGAGCCTCACAGGCTATGAATATCAGCCAGCAGCTAGCCTTTACTGGCTATAAAAATAGGAGGACCCAAAAAAAAAAGACGTGGGTTCCCCTATAAATTACAGCCAGAAAGGCTACGCAGAAAGCTGCGGGCTGATATTCATAGCCTAGGAAGGGGCCATGGATATTGGCACCCCTCCTGGCTAAAAATACCAGCACCCAGCCGCCCCAGAATTGGCGCATCTCTACGATGCGCCAATTCCGGCACTTAGCTCCTCTCTTCCCACTGCCATGTAGCGGTGGAATTTGTGGTAATAAGGGGTTAATAATAAAAAGTAAAAAAATAAACCAATAGTATACTCCCTGTCTGACGCAGTCCAATCAATAACGATTGTCCCACGACGATTTCCCCTATAGAACAGTGACATCAGGTGATGTCACTGCTCTATAAGGCCTCCCAGTGATGCACTGACAGGAGACAATGGCTCCTGCAGTGCATCACTAAGGTTACCCGAGCTCATGCTCTCACTTTACGGCAATGTTGCGTGGAAATTTTCTCACCCAGCATTGCCGGTGAATGAACTTAAGTGACCTCACTCTCTCACGGCGGAGGGATCCACCGTGGTGGATTACCTCCGCTGTCAGTGCATCATGGAGGCCCTGTAGAGCACTGACATCACACGATGTCAGTGTTCTACACCCGACATCGTCGTGGGACACTATGGCGGAATAGTAAGTATAGGTTGGTTTTTTATGTTATTTTTATTAAAGGAGGCGAGGGCGTCGGGGACTAGGTGATTGGTAAGTATGTACTCTATGTTATGTGTTGTATGAAATATGTATGTTCTGTATGTTATAAGTATGTACTGTATGTTTTTTTTTTTTTTTTTTTTTTTTTTTTTTTTACTACTAATCACATCACAGCCATTGTCTGATGGGACTACTTTCCCATCACCAGCAATGCTGTCACTGTGAGCATTCATTGCCTGATGGGAGCAGTAGTCCCATCAGACAACGGCTGCTTACACAGACACGCACACACACAGGGACACACCAGCACACACACACACACACACACACACACACACACACACACATACACGCAGTGCCCCGCACACACCATACATGCACAGAGTCACTGCCCACACACTATACACGCACATAGTCACCGCCCACCCTCCGCCCACAGACTTCCCTCCTCCCAATCTGCAGCGTTTCATCCGCAGGAAAACAGCAGATCTTTTTTAGACCTGCGGTTTTGCTGCGGATGTGCCCGACTCAATGCAAGTCAATGGGTGCAGAAACGTTGCAGATCCGCACAAAAAATTGACATGCTACGGAAAATAAAACGCTGCAAATCCGGCTGTGCACTACACTGCAGATCTGATGCGTTTCTGTGCGTCCAAAAACGCTGCGGAAACGCATCTAATAAATCTGCAACGTGTGCACATACCCAAAAACGAAAAATTACCTGCTCAGGAAGGGGTTAAGGAAAGAGCCTGCAGAGGTAAGAATTAGTGAAAAATGCAGAATATAAATCATATAATAGCTAGAAATAGTGTCATTCCTCATCTGCAAATACATGACAGCTTATTCTGAAAAGTTACTTATCTGAAACATCAGGTACATGTGAATTGTATATAGTTATTTTTAACATTCTGTTTTGTTATATTTGTACATGAAATGACATCATTGCATCTATTAGAGGAAACTGGGGAAGTCCTGAGGCCCCTTTGTTAGGTCAGGATTGAACCATGAGGTATTTCTCACTTTGTCAGCAATGTTGTCATTACAAATTATAATGTTTACAATTAAACTGGGGTTGGAGTTTTCTCACTTCACGTATTTAGAATTTGATGTTTTGCTGGAAAGAGTTAAATTAAAGTACCAGGTAGCGGAATATTTATATTTACATAAGAAGCAAATAAAAGGCATTTTGGAGCATAATCACATAAGTGTGTTTGCTTTTATGGCTCTCCCTTCACCACGTTACAGGCTTTTGTATGGACTGAGAGAAGAAAATGTAAATAGTACTTGTCTTTTCAAATGACTTTTCAGAGTAAGCTGTCATGTGTGTACCTAAGGAATACCACCATGTCTGGCTATTATTTTACACATTTCCTGCGTTTTTCACCAGTTTTACGCTCTGTCTCTGAGCTAGTGGTTGGAGAGTAGATGCTGTCATGTCTTCCATACAAAGTACACAGACATGAGGGATTCTTTCTTTCCTGTTTCAGTACAGAACATGTTCAGAAACAGCAGCATGTGTGACAGACTTTACACAGCAGTACTTTCCTACCAAAACGACTACTGGAGTCACCACACACAAAGAAAGTACATATAAAAATTTTTTTTATTTAGAATATGATTAAAATTGTTGACAAGAAAAGATGGAGGAATGCCAATAGCCCAGCACATACACAAGCATGGCCAAAATGTCTTGATAATATATAGTACACATGTACAGGAAAGTTCACATCTATGCAATAGGCAGCATTTATATGCATCAGTTAAGTACAGAAGTGCTTAGCAGCATAGCACTGGGGGAGATAAAACACTTACTGGAAAGCAGCTGTACAATCTTTTTTTCTCTGTGCATCTCTTTTTCACCCTGCTCCGGACTCCTCCTCCCCTATCAGTCTCTATACAATGCAATAAAAACAGCTCTAATTTGATCCCTTAGTGAGTTTGCCTTAGCATGAGCAAAATGGAGTTTAGCTGGATTTGTAAATGAATCATCAGTTCAGGAGGCAGGAGAAAAAAATGAAGTGGCTCATCAGTGGAGTAAAAACACAATGTGATAAGATATTTCCTTGTATTATTGATTTCTGCACATGGCATACTGGTGTGTATAGTGCATATCACCAGTGACATATCTTGTAGGGTGCTTAGAGGATAGGGAATGCAAAACCCGCAGCATCATAGCACATCATTGCACTACAAAGGTGACATCTATTAATGAAATTGGCTTGAACTAATTAATAATTATTTATTTGAACAACTTTATGAAAAGGAAAATGATTAAAGATTGGTAGTTACCTTGTTTACTGCTCCAGGCATATAATTCCTTGATACCCAGCTCATTTAGTGACCGGGACATGTCTAGCTGTTCCTTGCTGATTGCGTCTCTTAAAAGAGTCACATTCTCATGGCTAAGTTCACATTTCTCACACACAGCTGGAAGGATGTTCCGCAGGGGCACCGCAGGATTGACTCTCACAACAGCTTTCTGAGTACCAAGGAAGTTCACGACAAGCCGGATTGTTTTCTGGTGAAGACAAAAATGAAAGGCCGAACCATTGGGATCAGTACTCTTTGCCAAGTCTTAGCTACCATGCACTGTCATGGAATGCAGAATGGGCTTCCTAGTTTCACCTGATCCCTGTCGTACAGATCTAGTGACTCATTAGCATTTTGCTTTGAAAAAAGGGATGGACCAGTTGACTTGTAAAAGGAGCTGACTTACTCAGCACGCCAACTGCTACGTGCTCGGCAAACAGCTGAAAAGTACAATCACACCTGGATTTTTTTACATCTCTTACACTGTGACAAGTTGACAAAGGGTTTAGAAAAAAGACTGGCATGAGTGGAAATGGAGTATGAAAAGATAAAGGGTTCACTGATTCTAAAGAATAGAATAAACTAGAAGAAAACAAATGACAGAGCATGAAACAGAAGCAATTGTTGATTGGCATGCATTGCAGCTTACACAAAGAGAAGTGAATTTGACACATAATAGTAAATTACTTAAGCAGTAGTATACATACTAAATATATCTCCTAAGGCAAGCTTTTGGCAACCCCACGATGGACAATAGTCATGTATTACAGTTTAGCATATGATAGGCTGCAAAATTCTGCTTACACTGTTTTCTTTACGTCTTTGTGTACAACTGACCTACATACTGCAGACAAATCCTATAAGGGCCTGTGCACACGTTGCGGTTATTGCTGCGGTTCCGCAGCGGTTTTTGCGCTGCGGAACCGCTGCAGAACCACACGCCATGTACAGTACAATGTTAGTGAAGGGGGAAAAAAAAGCTGTGCACACGCTGCGGAATTTTCCACGCGGATTGGGTGCGGTTTCAAAACCGCAGCATGTCAATTCTTTGTGCGCATTCCGCTGCGTTTTTACACCTATTCCATTATAGGTGTAAAACCGCAGGGCAATTCTGCACTAAAAACTGCGCCAAAACCGCAGTAAATCCGCGCTAAAACCACAGTGCGGTTTACCTGCGGTTTTAGCAAAGTCAGCGCGGAAATAAACACAAGTGAATCCGCAACGTGTGCACGGGGCCTAAGACCTAAGCTGAGGGGTTAATTAATAAAAAAAAAACCTGTGTTTTACAGATGTAAATAAAAAAGAAAGTGGTCATGTTAACCCCTTCAACAACTTGGATTTTTCAGTTTTTGAGTTTTTGTTTTTTGCTCCCCTTCTTCTCAGAGCCATAACATTTTTATTTTTTCCGTCAATATGGCCATGTGAGATCTTGTTTTTTGTGGGACAAATTGTATTTTTGAACAACACAATTGGTTTTACCATATAGTGTACTGGAAGACAGGAAAAATTAAAAAAAAGGCAGGTCAAATTGCAAAAAAAGGGCAATTCCACAATTGTTTACTTTTTTTTACCATGTTTGCTAAATGCTAAAACTGACCTGCCATTATGATTCTCCAGGTCATTACGAGTTCATAGACACCAAACATGTCTAGGTTCTCTTTTATTTAAGTGGTAAAAAAAAATCCAAAGTTTGTGAAAAAAAAAATGGTGCCATTTTCCGAGACCCGTAGCGTCTCCATTTTTCGTGATCTGGGGGTGGGTGATTGCAGATTTTTTGCGTTAAGTTTTTATTGATACCATTTTGGGGTAGATACGATGTTTTGTTCGACCGTTATTGCATTTTATTGCAATGTTGTGGTGACCAACAAAAGTTATTTTGGCGTTTTGATTTTTTTTCTTGTTACGCCATTTATTGATTGGATTAGTTCTTTTCATATATTGATAGCTCAGGCGAATCTTAACTCGGCGATACCAAATATGTGTATTTTTTCTTCTAATTGTTTTATTTTGAATAGGGCAAATGGGGGTGATTTAAAGTTTTATTTTTTTTAATTTTTTTTATAAATATTTTTAAAAATGTCTTTTTTAACTTTTTACTGGCTTCAATAATCTCCACTGAAGATTAGAAGCTGCGATCATTCAATCACCTGTGCTATACACAGCAGGTCTTCAGCTAATGATGTGCTTCCAAGATTGTCAGCGGCATGTAACATGTTAAGGGTACATGTCAGTTGATGAAATCAAAACCAAAAGTTGAAGGCTTATTGCCGAAGTCTGCATCAAACAGGGGGAGGTCACCTATGACATACCTATACGTCATAGGTCGTAAAGGGCTTCTCTTTTAAAAAATTGATTGTTTTATTTTCGAAGACTTTTTATGAAAAAAACTGAAGGGCTGATTCATTAAGAGTAGCATTACACACATCAGTCTTAATAAAACTGGGTGGTTGGATAAGATGTGCCGAATTATTAACTCAGTGGGGTGTGTCTAGCTAAAAATGCTACTTCAATCAGAGACTGGAATATCGTTTCTGGTGTAAATTATGCAACTTAACTGGCATAACTTATTTATTCATTATACATTTCTTACAAAGTGCCATCATGTTCCGTAGAGCTTTACAGACAATTACTGTCCCCATTGGGGCTCACAATCTAGATTCCCTACCAGTATGTCTTTGAAGTGTGGGAGGAAACTGGAGTAACCAGAGGAATCTCACTGTCACAGCACAGCTGGACCCGGGACCAGGGGCTCTTTCTCTGTCCCCAACACTAGGGGGCGCCCTAGCTCGCCCTGCTTCCCGGGATACTTCAGATGGCGAAGATTCAAGGGGCCTACGCCCACACTACGGAGCGCCCTAGCTCACCCTGCTCCCCGGGATACTTCAGATGGAGAAGATTCAAAGGGTCTCCGCCCTTGCCTATCTCCTGAGTTAGCCCTCTGTCTGCTCCCTTCACCCACCTAGGGAAGAGAGAGCGCTACTGTGCACTGTGGTACACTAATCTGACAAACAAGGCAACACAAACAAGGCTTTAACAGGAAACTCCAGGCATACAAAATATTCACTCATACTGTATATAACAGAAGAATCCACTGGGGTGTGAAGGTAGGGGAATAAACCAAAACAGAGAAGGATAAGGAATTAACACGCATGCAAACCAAGCAACAGTCACTAATAAGTCCTTCAACTCTCTTCATATGTACTTCTCTCCCACAGTTAGCCATGCAGCAAATGCTTGCTCTGACAAGGATTAGTATCAGAGCCCAAATTATAAAGGGGAAGGGAGTGGCTAACCAAGCTCAGCTGTGAACACAGGGATTTCCAACATGGCTAATTAATCCCTGTTCTGCCAGAAGAAAAAAACACATTTAAAATAACGGAGAAGTGCTTCTTCTCAGCGACGGAGAAGGAGCAATCAGACGCTGCAGTCTTCTGGCTTCACACTGTCACGGTAACCCCGTGACACTCACGCAAACACAGGGAGAACATACAAACTTCTTGCAGATAATGTCCTTAGTAGGATTTGAACCCAGGACCCCAGTGCTGCAAAACACCTGTGCTAACCACCGAGTCCCCATGCTGCATCCTTTTAAGGAAATTGGACAATGTCACCACGCCCTGTCCATTTTCCTCCCACTTTTGTGGAGGTGGCTGAGACTGGAATGAAAATGCTAAAATGCTTTTCAACTCAATGCCAATATAAAATTTACATTTTACAATTAACCTGCTTAGCTGCTTACAGGGAGTCATGTCGCCGTTGGATTCAGTGGCTGGTGTTCCTGCCTTGGCCGCAGGGAGGCGCCGGATTCCTTCAGCTGGTGGTGCCGGTGATAGGAGTGCGGTATCCTCATATGGTTCCGCTCCTTTGATGTCGGCCTCTGTCGCTGCGCATCGCCATGTTTCTCCTGTGGGTAATGTTGGCGACAGAGAAGGGGTCTCTGCGCAGGCGTCTGGTGGGCGTAGGCTTCGCTCTTCTGTCAGAGGTGAAGTGGTTGGTGTCAGTCATTCATCACCATCTGGCCTGGTTCTGGGGGCGGTCCAGATGAGGTCATCAGACTGTGAGCCTGTGAGAGGTAGCCATGCCCTTCAAATGCCTTGGAGCCTGGCTTGTAGGCCGCCAGATATAGTCTTGGTTTCCCCAGTGTGCTAGTTTGTTTTGCTTTTGTATTTCTGACCTTTGCTTGGATTTCTGACTGTTCTTCTGCCTGCCGATTTTGTACCTCTGCTGTCCTCCTGGTTTTGACTCGAACTTTAGCCTGAATTTCTGACCCTTCTACTGCCTGCCGATTTTGTACTTTTGCTCCCCTCCTGGTTTTGACCCTTGGACTTCTGACTACGCATTTGGTCTCACTTTTTATTCCCATCCTAGCGTCCTTCCTACTCTGGTCCACTGCTCTCATAGGCAGCTACCCCCTGGGCTTCGCTGTAATTCCAGATCCCTGTATAGGGGTAAAGGGTCTCGGGGTTTCTCGGGGTGCTGTCTTACCTACAGTTCAGACCTGCAGTGGGCGGACGCCACACTGGGTTATTTCCAGAATCCAAATGTATACCCTATTCATAGGGCTGCCAGAAATGGCTGAGTGCTGTACTCAGTCTTATCTGAAGTCCGTTAGGCAATGAATTAAGCAGATGTTGAATATGCACTCTTCCGCTCCATTCAAGCAGGTTTAGTAAAGTCTCCCAGGATCCAGAGCCATTTCTGGAGTCAGACTTCAGCGATCAGTAAAGTAAATGTTTGATTTTGGGAATAACCCTTTAAATTAGACTTGGTTTTGTAATGTTTGATGTATTTTACAGTTTCTTCACTCATATTCAAAGGGAGTCCATCACCAAAAAATGCATTTGAAATGTGCTATACAGAGTTGTAAGGGTCTACATGACCCTATCCATGCTCCCTTCAATACGGTGCAGTCATCCTGTCCCATTTGCAGAAAAGCACCCCCAAAGTATGATGTTTACCCCACCATGCTTCACGGTTGGGACTGTGTTCTTTGAGCTGTACTCATCCTTCTACTTCCTCCAAACACAGCGAGTGGAGGTGATACCAAAAAGTTCTATTTTGGTCTCATCTGACCACAGGACCTTCTCCCATGCCTCCTTTGGGTCATCCAGATGCTCACTGGCAAGCTTCAAACAGGCCTGGACATGTGCTGGAGTGAGCAGGGGACCTTGCGTTCCCTGCAGATTTTAATCCATGACGGCGTAGTGTGTTGCTAAAGGTAATGTTTATCATTGACCTAGTCCTCCAATGTAGTTCTGAGCCGGTTCTTGACCTTTCTCAGAATCATCCTTAACCCATGAGGCGAGATCATGCATGGAGCCCCAGACTGAGGAAGACTGACAGTCAACTTGTGTTTCTTACATTTTCTAATAATTGTGTAATTGTGCCAACAGTTGCTGTCTTCTCACCAAGCTGCTTGCTTATTGTCCTGTAGCCCATCCCAGCCTTGTGCAGGTCTACAATTTTGTCCCTGGTGTCCTTAGAGAACTCTTTGGTCTTGGCCATGGTGGAGAGGTTGACATATGATTGACTGAGTGTGTGGACAAGTGAAATTAATACAGGTAATGAGTGCTAAGTAGGAAATATTCTCAACAAAAAACTAACAGGCCTATAATAGCCAACAAATCTTGATGGTTGGTAGGTGATCAAATACTTATTTCATGCAATAAAATGCAATTTATTTATTTAAAAATCATACATTGTGATTTTCTTCATTTTTTTAAAGATTCTGTTTCTCACAGTTGAAGTGAACCTACGATAAAAATTACAGATCTTTCCATTCTTTGTACAAGGGAAAACTTGCAAAATCGGCAGTGTATCAAATACTTATTTTCCCCACTGTATAAGAAACAAAATGACTGGAGCGCTTTAGTGTTTTTAGCATAAATTGTTGAATATTGTTGATTGCTATGCAATTGTGTAGGAAGGAATCACTCAATATCAATTTGAACAGTGTGGCAAAACTGCATTTCAGCACGGTTTTCTATAGCATGACTGCATGTGAACTCAACCCTACGATTGGCTACTTGCACAGTCATGGTAGGCTGAAGGGTACATGGCCAATTATTTCTAATGTCTTTTGGATGCTCTTACCTCCTATGATGGTAAACAATACTAACACATTACTCATAACTTTAATCAAAGATACACATTATATCATCTGTCATCTGTAGAAAAGAAAAATGGCATTAACATCACGTACATTACACAATTTCAAACAGTAATTTAGGGATTTGGGAGGATGAAATAGCATTATATACTTCAAGATAGAGATTTTCAAAACTATTAAACGAAAGTAAATACGCAGTTTACAATCAGCTTCATGTCTCTTATAAGTGGTCAGAATGTTGTCAAAGTAAATGTTGTCGCACATTAAGTGTTAGTATCAAAAGATGTTGACCATAGCTCAGATCTAAAGAATGTGATGAAATTGAACATCAATGTATGATGAAAGAGTCTTCTTGATGTTCGTAAATGGATTGAAAATACAGGTATGCAACTCAAAGAGGTTGCCAAACATCTAAAACATCTGGGTTGAAGGCAGATAATGCTCTTTAAGGTCTTGTGGCTAAAGCACAGACTGCGTCGGCATTCTTTGTCAGGACTGGCAGTGATAATGTCTTGTACAATTCACCTGACTACTACCTCCAGTAAATAGCATCAGCAGTCAGGGACTATAGAATGGTACATCATCAACTCCAGTCTGTTACGATTGTGTAACAACTTACTTGGGAAAATAGGTAAAAAACTAAAAACTGCAACTGACCTTGCCGGTTCCTGTACAGACAAGATATCCCGACCAGCAGTCCCTAAAGGTTTCTGCATGAGTAGATATAGCCCTAACAACAAACTAGAAGATGGCAGCTTGGAACTAAACCACCTATTAGACTGTTAAGCTCTTCGCCTTTCTCCTAAATAACCAGAGGGCAGTGCAGAGTGTAAATTACCTACAAAAGGGAAAATGTGCTGAAAAAATAAAAAATCCCAGAGTGAGTAAAGTAAACCACAAAATACAAAATAAAGTATAAATTACATACTGTTAGATTATATGCTGCCTACTTCCTAAAAAGAAACAGAAGGTACAGTAGGTGCCAAGTAAGGAACAGAAACAGCAAGGAGATAAACCCTGGTGGAATTTCACTGTCTGGCTTTAAGTTATAGCACAATGGCTGAATATCCAAATTAACTATCACCATCAGAAAATACCAGTAGGGGGACAGAATATAAAGCCGCAGACTAATGAAAACATACAGTACAGACCAAAAGTTTGGACACACCTTCTCATTCAAAGATTTTTCTGTATTTTCACGACTATGAAAATTGTAGAATCACACTGAAGACATCAAAACTATGAATTAACACATGTGGAATTATACATTACACTTTACAAAAAATGTGAAACAACTGAAAATATGTCTTATATTCTAGGTTCTTCAAAGTAGCCACCTTTTGCTTTGATTACTGCATTGCACGCGGAAAAGGTGAACGGATGGACTCTACATGCCTGGTTCCCACCGTGAAGCATGGAGGAGGTGGTGTGATGGTGTGGGGGTGCTTTGCTGGTGACACTGTTGGGGATTTATTCAAAATTGAAGCGGTGAGCGGTCCAGCTCACCCCAAACCATCTCGATTAGGTTCAGGTCTGGTGAATGTGGAGGCCAGGTCATCTGGCGTAGCACCCCATCACTCTCCTTCTTGGTCAAATAGCCCTCACACAGCCTGGAAGTGTGTTTGGGGTCATTGTCCTGTTGAAAAATAAATGATGGTCCAACTAAACGCAAACCGAAAGGAATAGCATGCTGCTGCAAGATGCTTTGGTAGCCCTGCTGGTTCATTTTGCCTTCAATTTTGAATAAATCCCCAACAGTGTCACCAGCAAAGCACCCCCACACCATCACACCACCTCATCCATGCTTCACGGTGGGAACCAGGCATGTAGAGTCCATCCGTTCACCTTTTCTGCGTGCAAAGCAGTAATCAAAGCAAAAGGTGGCTACTTTGAAGAACCTAGAATATAAGACATATTTTCAGTTGTTTCACACTTTTTTGTAAAGTGTAATGTATAATTCCACATGTGTTAATTCATAGCTTTGATGCCTTCAGTGTGATTCTACAATTTTCATAGCCGTGAAAATACAGAAAAATCATTGAATGAGAAGGTGTGTCCAAACTTTTGGTCTGTACTCTATGTGTGTAAACAGACGACACCAGAATAACAGAACCTGAAAACCTGAGAAAAAGTGTGTCTCCTGTGGCACTTCAGATAGTGTGTATTCGACCATAAAACTCAGTCTAATGGTTCAAATCCAGGAGCATGACACAGTCTCAGCGTAGACCACCACAGTGGTCTGTGCTGGATAGGCAAAAGACTGGAATGGTGCATGTACCTCTGTCATATGACACCATTGGCTGCCTTTAGCCAAAATTTTATGTAAGCCCATTTAGTAGTATCAAATCTTTCTCTTGTTGGTTAGACACCATCATGACTTTTTGATCACTTATGAAAAAAAAATATTAAAAATTGTGATTCCCAGTAATTGAAAAAAGGAGTATATCACAAATTTGCCTAATTTATTATCACACATTTATGAAAATATTCAAATTATCTCTTCAGAGAGGAAGAGGACTAGAACTCTGGCGCCACCTATCGCATATTTCCTAGAGGAGCACTGCGGCTTTAAGTCTCCTCATCTCGGCATGCTTAGCATGTTAATCTTCACAAGGAGAAACGACACTTCTTGGATATCGGTCAAATACCTCTCACAAAGCCAAACCAGATCTCACACTTTGCACTGATGAGAGGCAGTACCCCGAAACACAGTGTCTGCAAATTGAGATTCTGGTTTGGCTTTAATCCTAAGTCATGTGACAAGGCTCGTTAAAGGGTCGACATTGACTTTTAGGATTGCTACTTCCAATAGGTGGCACTAGAGTTCTAGTTCTCTTCCTCTCTGAAGAGATCATTTGCATATTTCACAAAGGAGCGTTGCGGCTTTAAGTCTCCTCATCTCGGCATGCTTAGCATGTCAATCCCCAAGATGAAACGACTCTTCTTGGTAATTGAACATAAAAATATCACATTTCATTTTCATCAGAAATAGCTTAAGAAGGGTGAATTCAGCTTTGGAAATGAGTTCTAGATATGTAGCACAGAAACATTTACAGTTGCTGAAATTGTCTCCTTTACTAACCTCGGGAATCTTTGGAGGTGGTTTTCGGACTTTTACTTCTGTAACTTTCTCCTTCAGAAATATAGATTCTACGTCTAAAGTTCCAATGAGGGTATTTGGCCTTAATGTCAAGGGTTGCTGTGATACTCCAGAGCGCACCTCAAGAGTGTGCTGAACAGGATTCAAATGATATTGGCTGCACAGGTCCACCAAGAAGTCCATCACTGCTTTACTAGAAAAAAAAAGAAAGAATGGATTTAACTATTTACCAAATAAAATATAACTACCTAAGTACTTGAAGAATAAGGATGTGTTTAAATCTAATTGCGTTTCCACATATTTACCTTTTTTTTTGCATTACAGAACTGTTGACTAAACAATTTTTGACATTAAAAAAAGAAACAGAAACCCCGAGGAAAAGAGAATAGCACTAGTGTGAACAAATCCTTAATCTAAAAAAAGATAAGTGGATCTGACAGCAAGTTTAAAGGGAATCTGTCACCCCTGGGACACTTTTCAGCTATTACTATGGGCATACAGGTAATAGAAATGTTAGTATAGTCTCACCTGTATGCCTCATAGTTGCTGTCTAGATGTGGAGAAATAGACTTTAATTTCATTATGCTAATGATTTCTTCCAGGCTCCAGGGAGCGTGATGCCTGGTAGAAATCCCTGCCTTCATTATGCGGGATTCAGGGACCACTGACCTGTGATGTGCAGTTGTGGTCCCTGAATCCAGCGCATGCGCCCTGCACTCGCTCAGTAATCTGTACCTCTTCCTTCTTTCTATGGTCCATGTATTCAGGCACACAAGATTGCTGAATACACTGAACAAAGAGAAAAGGAACAGGTACAGATTGTTGAGCAGGTGCAGGGCGCATGCGTGGGATTCCGGAGCCACAACTGCACGTCACATACACTATTACCTACAGGGGTTGGACAAAATAATGGAAACACCTGGAAACATCAACAAAAGTTAGTTTAACATGGTGTAGGACCACCTTTTGCGGCGATTACAGCCTCAATTCTCCGAGGTACGGATTCATACAAGGTGTGAGTGAATTGTTTCCAAAGGAATTTTAGCCCATTCTTCAGTTAAAACGGCGGCGGGTATCGACGTATAACTTGAATCTCTAAAATCGACCATAAATGCTCAATAATGTTGAGGTCTGGTGATTGTGGGGGCCAGATGAGATGCTCAACTTTATTAGAATGTTCCTCGTGCCATGCTTTAATGATTCTAGCTGTATGAATTGGTGCATTATCATCCTGAAAGATGGCGTTCCCCTCCAGGAACAGTGCTTGAACCATAGGATGCATTTGGTCACCCAAAATGCCTAAATAATCGCGGCTGTTAATTCTTCCATGAAGGGATATCACTGGCCCGGCGGATCTCCACGAAATAGCACCCCAGATCATCACAGAACCTCCGCCATGTTTTACGGTTGGGAGAAGGCAGTCTGGATGGAATGCTTCTTTCGGCTGTCTCTGAACGTACACGTGGCCGGAGGTCGGAAATAGGGTAAACGATGATTCGTCTGAGAATATCACATGTTTCCACTGCTCGAGGGACCAATTCTGGAGGTTTCTTCACCACTCTAAACGCTTGGAAACATTTGTCATTGAGAGCAGCGCTTTTCGAATTGCAGCTCTTCCGTGGAATCCAGATTTGTTCAGCTCCCGACGAACAGTTTTCGTGGAAACTGGGTTCTGTAGGTGTTTATTGAGCTCAGCAGTGATTTTCGGAGCCATGGTTTTGCGATCCTCTCTCACAATTCGCTTTAGAGTCCGACGGTCTCTCTCAGTCAACTTCGACTTTCGGCCGGCCCTGTGCTTTGCTGCAGACGTTTTTCCTTCTCTTTCAAACGCAGTCATTACTTTGAAGACAGTACCTCTTGACACGCCAAGCATTTGGGCACTTTCGGTTACACTAGCGCCTGCCATACCAGCACCAACAATTTGGCCTCTTTGAAAATCCGAGAGGTCTGCCATTGGTATCAGGTTCTCATCAATGTTCTTACAATTATGCAAAACAAACAGTTAATTTACATACACATATCACATAACACAAATAATCAACTACAAAACATTACCATATGTCACGGTTTGCATGTTTAAACATGTTCGAAGATTATGATGCCAAAACGTTAGGTGTTTCCATTATTTTGTCCAACCCCTGTATATGCCCATAGTAATAGCTGAAAAGTGTCCAATGGATTGACAGATTCCAATTAAACTGCCCTCTCAGACACTCTGATTGCAACAGTTTGTTGGTTTTGTTACGCAGAAATATCACTGTTCTACAAATTTTCTAAAGATGTCAGATTCATTTATGAAATGAGTCATTTCACAATGATTTTGAGTTCCTGAATTCAAACAATGGCAATGACAATTTTTAGTCGGCTTTGGTTACTATGATATCAAAGTTTTTCTTTTACTGCTACATATAATTAATGCATAAAAGTTTCAGTAGTTTAAAACATTTATTCATTTTGCAAATATAAACAAGCAAAATATTTTGTCATACCAATTTTTATGATATGCTTTAAGAGGAAATTTAGCAACAATTCAAATAACTAAAACCTGTCTAAGCATAATTGCGAATTATAAACAGTTACAGAAAATTGCACTACAAGATTTGGCCCTCATTCAGTAACCTCTACTTTTTGCTTGTCTCTTGTACTCCTGCATTGGATCATCTCTTACAATTGTCCAACAGTAATTTGCAAGCATTGATAGATTCCATTTTCCTAGATATCTTTTCTTGATTGCCTCAATATCTTGGTGAAATCTTTCATCGAGCTCGTCGCTTAATGCTCTGCAGTTTGGTGGTAAAAAGTCTAGATGCGAACGTAAGAAATTAATCTTTAAGAACATATTGCAGCCAAGATCCTTTATGTTTTGACAAGATTTTCCACCAATTCTTCATATTTATATGCTCTTGAGTTTCCCAAAAAATTACTTACTACTACTAATTTGAATACTACCCATGCAGCCTTTTCCTTGCCCTTCAACAATAGAAGAAAGTCCTCATCTTGAAAAGCTTATAAACTTGAGGTGCAGGGATATTATACAGCATGGATGCTAATGTGGAGGCCATTACACAGCTTGGGGGCTAATGTGGTGGCCATTATACAGCGTGGGAGCTAATGCATTGGACGTTAAATAGTTTGGGGCTAATGTGGAGGCCATTATACAGTTTGGGGAATAATGTGGGGGGGAAACTATACAGTTTGGGTGCTAATGTGGGGGCAATTATACAGTTTGGGGGTTAACATGCAGCCATTACACAGTTTGAGGGCTAATGCAGAGGTCATTATACAGTTTGGGGACTAATATGGTGGCCATTATACAGTGTGGGAGCTAATGCAGTGGACAATATACAGTTTGGGTACTAATGTGGGGGCCATTACAAAGTTTGGAGTCCTACAATGGGGGCAATCACAAACAGTGTGGGGACTCTTATACAATGTAGAGACATCTGTGGGGGTCCTTATAAAGTGTGGGAACCATTATACAGCATGGGAGCTAATGTGGGGGCTATTATACAATTTGGGGCTTACCGTGGGGGACATTATACACATTGTGGAGACTACTTTGGAGGTCATTCTACAGTGTGGGAGCCATTATACAGTGTGGGCTCTACTGTGTCGGCCATTATACAGTGTAAGGGCTTCTGTGGGGGTCATAATACCATGTTTTGGGGGAACAGTGGGGACATCATACTATGTATAGAGGAGCTCTGGGGGTATCATACTGTACATAGGGAAGCTGTGGGCTTACCATACTGTATATAGTTGAGCTGTGGGGACATCATACTCTGCAAAGGAAGCTGTGGGCACACCATACTGTGTTTAGAGGAGCTGTAGCTTGGTGGACTCAGTGACACTATTAAATGTTAAGTGGGCCCTTAAGAAGAATTATTGTTATAGAGGCATTCAGAGTATTTTGGCTGTCAAAGGGGCAAAATGTGGACATTGTTTTATAGGGCATTTGCACAGGGCCTTAATATTTTCTAGGGGGCAATTATCCATCTAGAAAGTACAAAGGAGGCATTATTACTATGTAAAGTTAACAGGGGTGGGTATTATTATATGGGGCACTAAGAGGAGTGCTGTTATTGTGCCAATCAGCAGAGGCAGTAAAAGGGACACATGGCAGTAGTGACCCAGTATTGGGATAACAGTAGGGTGAGGCATTTATACAGGTTGGGAATGAAATGGGACGGTGCTGGAAATGTGAAAAGTCAGATGTGTCTGTGCTGTAATCTCTATAGATGAGTCCTGGCTGGAAGTTGTCATGTTGGTCTGGGCCAGAAGGAAAAGACAGGAAAAATGGACAACATCATCAGAAAAAACGGCTTTTGTAAGTCACTCTATATAGCTGCACTGTAATCACCTGTATGTTCTTTAGGACTGATATTTACCACTATATGATCACTATATGGCGGTAATATCAGTGGATTGAGTTAAAGTTTTTGGGAGGAATGTTTTACATTAAATTTTGGATCACATTTATCCTGCTCTCCATGCTCAGCACTTACAGCGGGGTTTTCCATATAAACAGCGTCGGACTGGAGCACCTTGGGCCCACCAGAGAAAATCATTCTTGGGGCCCACTATGTAGCTACATAGAAATAAACACAAGACCATCAACTGTGCGACATAACACGCTAATCTCAGGGCATAACATAAGGTAGTACACGGCTTAATGATATAGCAGGAGTTGGCGCCACATTTTGGTTCAAACTCAATGATATGTTCCCTGGTGTATTAACCACTAGGCCAATGTGTTATAGCACCAGTGTAGTGGAGGTGATTTTATGACATCTCATCAATATTCTGAGAAAATCCACGCCGGGAATTGACCGATGCAGATTTAATATATTCACTACCGATTTCATCTTTTGCAATACAAAGAATCAGGTCAGTGGTAAAGGTGCAATATTACATAGTAGTAAATGCAGCAATGTCTGCATAATGACTGTGTGGATATTTCCGCTGTTAATTTGCTGTTTGATTTCTGCAGCAAATACATTATGTGAATGCCCCCTCTTCTAGTGTTAGGGGTCCTAAATCACTTATGTATGACATTGGAGTAATATCAAAAGAGCTTTCCCTCACATTCCCCATACACTTTTTACAGAAATCTCTGTGCCACCTATAAGGCCATAACTTTTTATAAAGGGCCTCATTTTGTTAGCAGTAGGGAAAGAAAAGTTTTAGTCCGGGTGATAAAGGGAGAGAGGGGCTCAATCAGGGTGATACAGAGGGAGGTGGCACTGCCAGGGGTGACACAGGGGAGGGGACACAGTCAGTCAGGGGTGATAAAGGGGGAGAGGGGTTCAGTCAGAGGTGATACAGAGGGAGGTGGTGCAGTCATGGGTGATACAGAGGGAGGTGGTGCAGTGAGGGTGATACAGAGGGAGGTGCTGCAGTCAGTCAGGGGTGATACAGTGGGAGGGGACACAATCAGTCAGGGGTGATACAGGGGGAGGTGGCACTGCCAGGGGTGATACAGGGGAAGGGGGCTCAGTCAGTCAGGGGTGATAAAGGTGGAGAGGGGTTCAGTCAGACGTGATACAGAGGGAGGTGGTGCAGTCAGGGGTGATACAGAAGGAGGTGGTGCAGTGAGGGTGATACAGAGGGAGGTGCTGCAGTCAGTCAGGGGTGATACAGTGGGAGGGGACACAATCAGTCAGGGGTGATGCAGGGGGAGGTGGCACTGCCAGGGGTGATACAGGGGACGGGGGCTCAGTCAGTCAAGGGTGATACAGGGGGAGAGGGGCTTAGTCAGGGTGATACAGGGGGATTTGACGCAGTCAGGGTGATACAGAGGAAGGTGGCGCAGTCAGGGTGACACAGGGGTGGTGGCGCAGTCGGTGAGGTGGTGCAGTCAGGGTGAAACGGGGAGGTTGCGCAGTCAGGGTGATACAGAGGGAGGTGGTGCAGTCAGGATGATACAGAGGGAGGTGGCGCTGTCAGGGTGATACAGGGGAGGTGGTGCAGTCAGTGTGATACAGGGGGAGGTGGTGCAGTCAGGGTGATACAGGGGAAGGTGGTGCAGTCAGGGTGATACAGGGGGAGGTGGCACAGATGGTGATGCAGGGGGAGGTGGCGCAGTCAGTGTGATACAGAGGGAGGTGGCGCAGTCAGGGTGATACAGAAGGAGGTGACGCAGCCAGGGGTGATACAGGGGGAGGCAACACAGTCAGTCAGTCAATCAGATGTTACACAGGGGTAGGGGACACAGTCTGTCAGTGGTGATACAGGGAGAGCTGGTGCAGTTGGAGGTAATACAGGGGGAAAGAGGCTCAATCAGGATGATACAGGGGGAAGTGGTGCAGTCAGGGGTAATAGAGGGAAGGGGATGCAGTCAGGGGTGATACAAGGGAGGGGGCTCAGTTGGGGTCATATAGTGGGAGATGGCTCAGTCAGGGGTGATACGGGAGGGCGTTCAGTCAGTGAGGGTTGATACTAGGGGAGGTGGTGCAGTCGGAGGTAATACAAGGGGAAAGAGGCTCAATTAGGATGATACAGGGGGAGGTGGTGCAGTCAGGGGTGTTACAGGGGTAGAGGGGCTCAGTCAGGATGATTCCAAGGCGAGGGGGTTCAGCAGGGGTGATACGTGGGAGGGGGTGCAGTCAGGGGTGTTACAGGAGGAGGGGGTGCAGTCAGGGATAATACAGGGGTAGAGGGGCTCAGTATGGTTGATTCCGGGGCGAGGTGATTCAGCAGGGGTGATACAGGGGAGGGGGTTCAGTCAGGGGACATATACAGGTCCTTCTCAAAAAAATAGCATATAGTGCTAAATTTCATTATTTTCCATAATGTAATGATTACAATTAAACTTTCATATATTTTAGATTCATTACACACCAACTGAAATTTGTCAGGTCTTTTATTGTTTTAATACTGATGATTTTGGCATACAACTCCTGATAACTCAAAAAACCTGTCTAAAAAAATTAGCATATCAATAAAAGGTTCTCTAAACGACCTATTACCCTAATCTTCTGAATCAACTAATTAACTCTAAACACATGCAAAAGATTCCTGAGGCTTTTAAAAACTCCCTGCCTGGTTCAGTACTCAAAACCCCCATCATGGGTAAGACTAGCGACCTGACTGATGTCAAGAAGGCCATCATTGACACCTTCAAGCAAGAGGGTAAGACCAGAAAGAAATTTCTCAACAAATAGGCTGTTCCCAGAGTGCTGTATCAAGGCACCTCAATGGGAAGTCTGTTGGAAGGAAACAATGTGGCAGAAAACGCTGTACAACGAGAAGAGGTGACCGGACCCTGAGGAAGATTGTGGAGAAGGACCGATTCCAGACCTTGGGGGACCTGAGGAAGCAGTGGACTGATTCTGGTGTAGAAACATCCATAGCCACCGTGCACAGGCGTGTGCAGGAAATGGGCTACAGGTGCCGCATTCCCCAGGTAAAGCCACTTTTGAACCATAAACAGCGGCAGAAGCGCCTGACCTGGGCTACAGAGAAGCAGCACTGGACTGTTGCTAAGTGGTCCCAAGTACTTTTTTCTGATGAAAGCAAATTTTGCATGTCATTCGGAAATCAAGTGCCAGAGTCTGGAGGAAGACTGGGGAGAAGGAAATGCCAAAATGCCTGAAGTCCAGTGTCAAGTACCCACAGTCAGTGATGGTGTGGGGTGCCATGTCAGCTGCTGGTGTTGGTCCACTGTGTTTCATCAAGGGCAGGGTCAATGCAGCTAGCTATCAGGAGATTTTGGAGCACTTCATGCTTCCATCGGCTGAAATGCTTTATGGAGATGAAGATTTCATTTTTCAGCACGACCTGGCACCTGCTCACAGTGCCAAAACCACTGGTAAATGGTTTACTGACCATGGTATTACTGTGCTCAATTGGCCTGCCAACTCTCCTGACCTGAACCCCATAGAGAATCTGTGGGATATTGTGAAGAAAAAGTTGAGAGACGCAAGACTCAACACTCTGGATGAGCTTAAGGCCGCTATCGAAGCATCATGGGCCTCCATAACACCTCAGCAGTGTCACAGGCTGATTGCCTCCATGCCACGTCGCATTGAAGAAGTCATTTCTGCAAAAGGATTCCCGACCAAGTATTGAGTGCATAACTGAACATTATTATTTGATGGTTTTTTTGTTTGTTTTTAAAAAACACTTTTATTTTATTGGACGGGTGAAATATGTTAATTTTTTGAGACAGGTTTTTTGGGTTATCAGGAGTTGTATGCCAAAATCATCAGTATTAAAACAATAAAAGACCTGACAAATTTCAGTTGGTGTGTAATGAATCTAAAATATATGAAAGTTTAATTGTAATCATTACATTATGGAAAATAATGAAATTTAGCACTATATGCTAATTTTTTGAGAAGGACCTGTAGTGGGAGAGGGCTCAGTCAGGGGTGATACGTGGGAGGGGATGCAGTCAGGGTGAATCGGGGTGAGGGGTTGCAGTCAGGGGTGATATAAGGGAGGAGGGGCTCAGTCAGGGGTGATATAGAGGGAGGGGTTCAGTCAGTCAGGAGTGAAAGGAGAGATGAGGTAATGGGGCCCTCATTTATCCCCAAGTAACTTAGCCTCTCCCCCTCTATCACCTCAGACTAAAGGCCCCCCATTTACACTTAAGGTACTGCCACACTTAGCGATCTCGTTAGCGATCTCGATAACGACGCAAGCTAATGAGATCGTTAGTGTGATCTCTTTTAGGTCGCTAGTAGCTGCCAAACAGGAGATCTCATAAACGACTCATCAGCGGTCAGCGATCTCTTTAACGACATTGGCGGTCGTTAGGATCTGTCATTAGCATGTACTGAGCGCTTCTGATTCATAGGAATTTCCAGCATCGCTCCTGCTCTCTGTGTCCTGCTAGCCTGCTTTGCAACTTCTGCGATCCTCTCTGTGACGCAAAAGAGAACTTACAGATATTGCGATCCACTCCATGACGCTAAACAACATATGTGTCACAAACGAGGTCGCTCGTCGTTCGCAAAAGGTGCCAAACACAGCGATATAGGCTCACCAGCAGGACACCAACGATCAAAAAACGGTCCAGAACGCTAGTGAACGATCAGCAACATCACAGCAGGGGCCACATCGTTGCTACATGCCACACACAACGAGGTCGCTAACGAGATCGCAAAATAGTGACGTTTTAGTGATCTCGTTAGCGATCTCGTTTGCGATCTCGCTTAGTGTGGCATACCCTTTACTTTGAGGCTAGCAAGGGGGGCCCTTGTTCAATCTTTGCAGCTGTAGCAGGGAGTTCTCTATCTCCCTTTGCTGCTTCCACTATGGGGGAGGGGAGCGCGCATTATAGATGACAGCAGTTCATTACCTGAGCTGTGCTGTATGGCCGGGGAGAAGAGGACACAAACAAAGCTAACACTGATTGGCTGCGCTGTGGCCAATCAGTGTTAGCCTTATCAAAAGCTGCTCCACTCTCCCTGCTTGTTCATCGCAGGGAACAGCAGTGATAGAAACAGTCATCAAGCCACAAGAGTGCTCTGTTACTTACAAATAGTGCGCTGCAGTCTGCAACATGTCAGCTGTTATCAGTGACGCCAGCATTGCTCTCTGAGTAGCTCTGAGCACCGGAGCAAGGAGAGAGAGGTCTGGGAGCCTCAACGAGATCCATATGAAGAGCTGAATGGGTCGAGCGAGCCTAATCACAAAGGCAGGTGGGTGCTTGTTTCGCTGGGAAGCACAGCAATGAGGAAAGAGGAGTGACGGCACACCATGAAAAATAAATTCCAAAAAACTTTATTCAGGCATAAAGCCATCGTTAAAACATGTTGAACTGACGCGTTTCAGGTGCAAAAAGGCACCCTTACTCATAGGATCGTCGGCTAAGTTCACATATATGTCTGCAGCGTATCATCTGCATAAGCAAACGCATGCCAAAACGCATGCAAACGCATGTTTACGCAGCGTTTTTTTATCCGCATCATCTTACACATGACGAAAAAAAAGGCTGCGTGTGTATGCATTTTTGCATGCGCTTGCGTTGTTTATGTGCACGCGTTCGATCTTTCCAGGTGCTGTAATCAGTTCCTGGATATGCACAGTCTGAAGTCCGCATGCGCATCGAACGCCTCCATGCGCATGTCCTTGTGTATCAATGCATTCCCATAGACAGTAGTGCGTTTGTTTACGCACTCATCCGCATGTGCATGACTGCGAATATTCGACGCATTTTTTAAGTTTCAAAAAATGCAACATGTTGTGTTCGCCGGACACTGACGCACACCGCGAAATGACGCTTGCCTACGCAAACGCATGCGAACGCATTCAAACTCATGTCCATGCGTACACCATGTTAAAGATATGTACGCATGACGCATGCGGATCAAACACCGTGCATACAGACGAAAATGTGAAAGCAGCCTAAGGGTGCCTTTTTGCACCTGAAACGCATCAGGTTCAACATGTTTTAACTATGGCTTTTATGCCTGAATAAAGTTTTTTGGATTTTATTTTTCATGGTGTGCCGTCAGTCCTCTGTCCTTATTGTTCACCAGAGCCAGGCGTAGTGGTGATATCACGCTGGGAGGACGTCCTGCTCGCTGCTCCGCCCACAGTTATTAGGAGAGTAGTGTGGGCGTCACTGATAACACAACTAACACAGTAACAAAGTGCTCATGCGATCTGATGACTTTTTCTGTTACTGCATTGCCCAGTAAGCTAAAGTGAAATTAATTTTCACCCTCTCCACACCCATGGGGGTGTGGGGAGCAGTGAATATTCATTTCTCTTTAGCAGCAGGGACAGGCTTTAGCCATAGCAGCTGGTTTCGGCTTCCTGTCACCCGCTGCTGCTCCGCTGGTGCCGGGGGCCCCCATAGCAGCTGCCCACTGGCTGGGGGCACCTGGAGCAGTGGGGGCCCTAGGCAGCTGCTGGCCAGTATGCCAGAAGGTGTCAGTGCCTGGGCCTTCGGTTCTCCGGTGGGCCAGTCCGACCCTGCATATAAATTTCCAAAAATGTGATCCAGATGAAACTCTCAGGCTAAGTTCACACGTTGCGGAATTGCCGCGGAAATTTCCGCGGCAATCCCGCACTTCTCCCGCAGGAAATACGCACGTTTTTTGTATGCTGATTCCCGCCAGAATAATAGCGTTTTGCAAGCGTAATTAGCTTGCAGAATGCTAGCGTTTTCCTAGCGATCTGTAGCATCGCTTGGAAAACTGATTGACAGGTTGATCACACGAGTCACACATAGTGTTTCACACGTGTGACCAACTTTTTACTATTGATGCCGCCTATGCCGCATCAATAGTAAAAAGATCTAATGTAAAAATAATAATAAAAAAAAATAAATAATGATATTCTCACCTTCCGGCGGCCCCCGCAGCCTTCCCGCCTCTCAGCGACGCTCCCGGCAACTCGCGGTCCCAAGGATGCATTGCGACAAATCACACCGATGACGTGCATCTCGCGAGACCGCTATGCCATCTGGGTGATTCTCGCAAAGGACTCTTGGGACCGGAAGTTGCCGGGAGCGTCGCTGAAGGCGGGAAAGCTGCGTGGGACGCCGGAAGGTGAGAAATATAATTATTTTTTATTTTAATTATTGTTTTACCAGGGATATGGTACCCAGGGCCTGGAGGAGAGTCTCCTCTGCTCCAGACCCTGGGTACCATCCGCACATGAACCGCTTACATTGCGCATAGTGGGCATAGCCACATGCGGAAAGTAAGCGGTTCAATGCATTCCTATGGCGGCGGAATCACCGCGGTTACGCTAAATTAATGAACATGTTGCTTTTTTTTCCGCTAAGCGTTTTTTTCGCGGAAAAAAACGCAACATGTGTACAAAACATGCGGAATCAATTAAAACGTATAGAATGCTTAATGCTTGCATTTTGTTCACGGTTTAACCGCGGAAAATAGCGGAAAAACCGCGAAAAAAAACGCAATTATTCCTGATCGTGTGCACTTAGCCTAAAGGATTCATTCACTATAATGAGGCAGCAAAGTTACTCTGGACTCCGTCTGGCCTTTGTTCAGTGGTGTCCTTTTCAGACGCATACAAAACTGTGGCTAATGACACTTTTGTGCACACCCAAAAAAAATGCTTAAAAAGTCGAACACCGCTGGATCATAGACCAAAGCAAGTCAAAAGTGACTCCATCTGACTCATTAAAGGGAATCTTCCATCGGATGTTCCTTCTGAATCACTTATTTCAGAGATTTACATAGAAACCCCAATGTAAGCGCTCATCGTAGAGCGGAGCATACAGTATATGTGAACAAAGCCTTACTTTGATTTTTGGGAGGCAGAATAAGCAAGTCAGTCAACAGAAGGTTAAGAATTGGTTTTATTTTATTGTTTTTCGCTGTTCACTGTGCGGTATAAATGATATGACGGCTTTATTCTTCGGGTCAGTGCGATTACAGTAGCACCAGATTTATATTGCTTTTTTATGTTTGACTACTATCACACATTAAAAACCTGGGAGTTTTTTTTACAAAAAATAAAAGTTTGCGCATTGCCATATTTTAAGAGCAATAAGTTTTCAAAATTTTTGTGACACAGATTGTTTTTGCGAGTTTAGTTGAAGATTTTCTTAGTACTATTAGTACTATTAGTACTATTTTTGGGCACATAACATAACATTTTTGATTCGCTTTCTATTCTGATTTTTGAGAGGCAGAATGAGCAGAAACCAGCAATAAAGGAACTGTTTTTTGTTTGTTTTTTAATGCTGTTCTCTGTGTGGTAAAAGTGATTTGAGTCAATACAATTACAGCGATACCACATTATATCACTTTTTTATGTTTTGCTCCTTGTACACAATAAAAACATTTTTTTTTAGAAAAAACAATTATTTTGCATTGCTGTATTCTGATAGCTATAGCTTTTTTATTTCTCTGCTGATGGGCTGTGTAGTAGCTTGTTTTTTGTGGAACATGATGGAACATGACGTTTTCAGTGATACCATTTGAATTTTTGATCATGTTTTATTCAATTTTTTGTTCAGCTGGTACGATGAAAATGTATAGTTTTTTTGCCACATTTTTTACTTGTTTATTTTATGGTGTTCACTCAAGGGGTTAACTAGTGTTAGGGTCTGCGGAACGCACCAAATATATGATGTGCCTGCTGCTAGTAAAATGGCGCAAGAAGCAAACTCTGTTATCCCGCAGTCACCAAAATAAACGCCGTAACGCGCTGTG
This sequence comes from Oophaga sylvatica, assembly GCA_033576555.1. Taxonomy (NCBI): domain Eukaryota; kingdom Metazoa; phylum Chordata; class Amphibia; order Anura; family Dendrobatidae; genus Oophaga; species Oophaga sylvatica. Next base: position 156,840,741 of record JARQOD010000006.1, on the reverse strand, counting down.
GCAATATGTGCGAACTCTGTTAATCCACAGAGCCGCTAGAAGGAGTGCCGCAGCGCTATATTATTATTATTATTATTATTATTAATATTTATTTCTATAGCACCATTGATTCCATGGTGCTGTACATGAGAAGGGGTTACATACAAATTACAGGTATCACTTACAGTAAACAAACTAACAATGACAGACTGATACAGAGGGGAGAGGACCCTGCCCTTTCGGGCTTACATTCTACAGGATTGTGAGGCAGGAGACAGTAGGTCGGGGGGTTGCAGCAGTTCCAGTGTTGGTTGAGGCAATAACTCCGGTAGTGGTGAGGAGGCAGCAGGGTCATTGCAGGCTGTAGGCTTTCCTGAAGAGATGGGTTTTCAGGTTCCGTCTGAAGGATCTGAATGAGTTTGATAGTCGGATGTGTTGGGGCAAAGAATTCCAGAGGATGGGGGATATTCGGGAGAAGTCTTGGAGGCGGTTGGGTGAGGAGCGAATAAGTGTGGAGGAGAGAAGGATGTCTTGGGAGGATCGGAGATTACGTGAGGGAAGATATCGGGAGATTAGTTCAGAGATATATGGAGGAGACAGATTATAGATGGCCTTGTAGGTCAGTATTAGTAATTTGAACTGGATACGCTGAGGGAATGGGAGCCAGTGAAGAGATTTGCAGAGGGGAGAAGCGGAGGAGTAGCGAGGAGAGAGGTGAATTAGTCGTGCAGCAGAGTTAAGGATGGACTGGAGAGGTGCGAGGGTGTTAGCAGGGAGGCCAGAGAAAAGGGTGTTGCAGTAGTCGAGGCGGGAGATGATGAGGGCGTGCACAATCATTTTAGTAGATTGAGGGTTGAGGAAAGGACGGATTCTTGAAATATTTTTGAGCTGAAGGCGACAGGAGGTAGAAAGAGCTTGGATGTGCGGTTTGAAGGACAGGGCAGAGTCAAGGGTTACTCCGAGGCAGCGGACTTCTGGTACGGGGGAAAGCGTGATGTCGTTAATTGTGGTAGATAGGTCAGGTAAGGAAGATCTGTGGGATGGGGGAAAGATTATGAGTTCAGATTTGTCCACATTGAGTTTGAGGAAGCGGGAGGAGAAGAAGGAGGATATGGCTGATAGACACTCCGGGATTCTGGATAGCAAAGAAGTGATGTCTGGGCCAGAGAGGTAGATCTGAGTGTCATCAGCGTAAAGGTGGTACTGGAATCCGTGGGACTTTATGAGTTGCCCCAGGCCAAGTGTATAGATTGAGAAGAGTAGGGTGACGATGTGTGCGAACTCACTTAACACAACTGAGTAAATAAACACGCTAGGGCGCTGTCTAGCGTCGAAAGCGAACCCTGTTACGTCACAGAGCCGCTGAGACAAACTTCTGTGTCCTGTCAGGCACCCAGGTACACAGTGAACAGCTAAGCGAACATAGAACGTGATCATGCGCTAATGTCCTCGCGGGAGTCACCCGCAATCTATGGCGTCTGAACGCCAGGCCCTGAATACGGCAATCAAACTCCTCACCGGTTATGCCAGCAATCTAGGGCATCTAGGACACCGACCCTGACCAGCTAGCATACCAAACTCCTCACCGATTAAGTCGGTATTCTAGGGGCTTATTTCAGCCGGGCCCTAACCACACACACGCATGACCACACTGGCACTAAGCATATAACGATTGATATTAGCGCATGGCGGCCCAGCCATTCCACCCTTTTATAGCAACAGCTACAGGACCTGCCAGAAACAAGGACCAATGAGAAACTGTTCCAAACTCATGTAGTTTCAGGACCTTCCTGGCGGACCAATAGGAGCTGCTGCAGCAACTGAACATGTGACCCCTGATCTCCAATGAGAGATCTTACCCTGGGCATGCTCAGAAGGGGAAACGCAGGACTTCGTCCCAAAGACGTCTGCTCCAGCACTGGCTATAATAGCAGATCCAGGAGAGGCAGCAGCAAGTCTCTCCACAGTACTGGAATGGGCAAGACGCTGGGACCGACGTCTCTGCTGAGCAGGCTCCACTGTGGCCGGAGATGAATGGGGGACCGCAGCGGGACTGGTTTCGATACTCCCCTTGTGCAGCAGTGGGAACTCAAACCCTAACATTATTCCCCCTCCTAGGGCCCCCCTTCTTTGGGCCTCGCTGCACTCAAAGGCTGCGGAGCGTGAACATGCTCGGCAGGCTCCCAGGACCTCTCCTCAGGCCCATAACCCTCCAATCCACCAAATAAAATTTTTTGCCTTGCACCCAACAATGGCGTTCACCTCATGATCGTCGGTAGATGAACTCGACGTCCCGGCAGATGACTCGGAAAACCGGGAAATGGCCACAGGTTTCAGGAGGGACACGTGAAAGGTGTCAGTGATACCAAGGCGAGGCGGAAGGGCTAGGCGGTAAACCACCGGGTTCACCTGCTCAAGAACTTTAAAGGGGCCCAAAAAGCAAGGTGCCAACTTGGTGGACTCTACACGTAGCCTGATGTTTCGGGCAGAAAGCCACACTAGGTCACCCGGAGCAAATGTAGGAGCGGGGCGCCGATGGACATCGGCCAAAGACCTCATCCTCTCTTTGGAGGCCTGAATGGCATCCTGGGTGCGGTCCCAAATGTCCCGTGCCTCCACAGCCCAGTCTGCCACCCTGGAATCGGCGGAAGACACGGGCATGGGCACTGGTACCCGCGGATGCTGACCATAGTTCAGGAGGAATGGGGTCTGTCCGGTGGAGTCAGCCACAGCATTATTTAGAGCGAACTTAGCCCACGGTAGCAAGGATGCCCAGTCATTCTGCCTGGCAGAGACAAAATGTCGCAAGTATGTGACCAAGGTCTGGTTGGCCCTCTCTACTAACCCATTCGTCTCGGGATGGTATGCAGAGGAGAGATTCAACTCAATGCTGAGTAAACGACACAGCTCTCTCCAGAACCGAGACGCAAACTGGGGACCTCGATCACTGACAATTTTGTCTGGCATACCGTGTAGGCGGAAAATATGCCTAATGAATAATGCTGCCAAGGCCCGTGCAGACGGCAACCGTGGTAACGGCACCAAGTGCACCATTTTGGAGAAGTGGTCAGTTATCACCGAGATGATGGTGCAGCCCCGAGACTTGGGTAATCCCACCACAAAATCCATCCCGACCATCTCCCAAGGCCTGAAGAAAAGAAAAGGTAGTCAACAGCACTCTCTGGTTTGGGGGCGCACGTACCACGATCCAAGGAACCAACTCGGAAAATGCATGCAAAAGAAGAAAAGGAACAGCGCTCCATCCGGGTGAGATCAATAGAAAAACTTTATTCGAGCCATCAAAAAAACACGACGTTTCGACCTGGCAAGGTCTTTGTCAAGTACTTGACAAAGACCTTGCCAGGTCGAAACGTCGTGTTTTTTTGATGGCTCGAATAAAGTTTTTCTATTGATCTCACCCGGATGGAGCGCTGTTCCTTTTCTTCTTTTGCATCTCCCAAGGCCTGTCTGCCACCGGTAAAGGGAAAAGTAACCCAGCTGGCCATTGTCGAGGGGACTTATTCTTGGCGCAGGAGACGCAACCTGAACGTATTCCCTGACATCACAGGCCATCTGCGGCCACCAGTATGTCCTCGCCAGCAACTCAGAAGTCCTTTTTGTCCCAAAATGTTCACCCACCCTGGACGAATGTGCCCAAGAGAGTACTTCTGGTCGCAAATTGGTGGGCACAAAAGTCTTGCCCGGAGGCACAGACTCAAGCGAAACCGGAGCCACCGTTCTTAGGCTTTCTGTGGGGACAATAAGCCGAGGCTCCTCCTCCACCTCCTCAGAGGACACCATGGAGCGAGATAGAGCGTCTGCGCGAATGTTCTTCTCACCGGAGAGGAAATGGAGGGTGAAATGGAACCGGGAGAAGAACAAGGACCATCTGGCCTGACGGGAATTTAGCAGCTTGGCTGTCTGCAAATATACCAAGTTCTTGTGGTCCGTGAATACTTGGAAGGGGAAGCGAGCCCCTTCCAGAGGATGTCTCCACTCGGAGAAGGCCAACTTCATAGCCAGTAACTCCCTGTCCCCGATGGAATAATTTCTCTCTGCTGGTGTAAAGGTCTTGGAAAAGAAGAAGCAGGGATGCTTCCGACCCTGGGCATTCTTTTGAAAAAGGACTGCTCCAGCACCAACAGAAGAGGCATCCACCTCTAAGATAAACGGTTTATCGACATCGGGGCGATGTAAGATGGGAGAACTGGCGAAATGCGACTTGATGGAGGAGAACGCCTTGGTGACCTCTTCTGACCACAACTTGGGATTAGCTCCCTTCTTGGTGAGGGCTACCAAGGGAGCTACCAAAGTAGAGAAGTGGGGAATGAATTGGCGATAGTAGTTAATGAACCCCATAAAGCACTGCACCGCCATAAGGGAGTGGGGTTCTTGCCAATCCATCACAGCCTGTAGTTTGGTAGGATCCATAGCCAATCTCTGGGTGGAGATGATATAGCCCAGGAAAGATAGAGACTCCTGCTCAAACATGCACTTCTCCAACTTCGCATATAGGGAATTTGCTCGCAAGAGGTCGAAGACCTTGCAGACATCTCTCCGGTGGGAGGCCATATCTGGAGAAAAGATGAGAATGTCATCCAGATAGACTACCACCGAGGTGGTCAACATATCCCGGAAGATGTCGTTCACAAAGTCTTGGAAGACAGCTGGGGCATTACAGAGCCCAAAGGACATTACCAGATATTCATAATGCCCATCCCTGGTGTTAAATGCCGTCTTCCATTCGTCCCCCTCACGGATGCGAATCAGGTTATACGCACCCCGCAGGTCTAGCTTAGTAAATACCCTTGCTCCATGAAGCCTGTCAAAGAGCTCAGAGATTAGCGGCAAATGATACTTATTTTTCACGGTGATAGCATTAAGACCCCTATAATCAATGCACGGACGTAATTCTCCGTTCTTCTTCTGCACAAAGAAGAACCCCGCTCCCGTTGGTGACACCGACTTCCTAATGAATCCCCTTGCCAAGTTCTCCTGAATATATTGGGACATGGCCTCTGTCTCAGGAAGAGAGAGGGGATAAACCCTTCCAATAGGAGGCTCAGCTCCAGGCAAGAGGTCGATAGGACAGTCATAGGGGCGATGAGGCGGAAGAGTCTCCGCAGCCTTCTTCGAGAAAACGTCGGCATAAGACCAATAGACCTTGGGAAGAGGAGAGAGGTCAATGGGTATCTCAATGGTGTTGACCTGCACGCTGTCCCTAATGCATCTGCCTTTACATAAATTACCCCAACCCAGAATTCTCCCTGAAGACCACTCAATATGGGGAGAGTGGTGGCGGAGCCAGGGTAATTCCAACAAAACCTCATCTATACCCTCAGGGAGGATAAAAAATGATATATTCTCCTGATGGGTAGGAGACATAGACAAGGTGAGTGGGACAGACTGATGGGTGATTTGTGTGGGCAGAATTGCTCCATTCAACACTCGTATCGATACTGGTTCAGCCAGCAACACCAAAGGCATGGTGTGGCGAGAAGCAAAGGAGAACGACATAAAATTCCCCTCTGCCCCAGAATCCACACACAGCTTGATGGGTAGGGTGGTAGAACCGTGGGTAATTATCCCCTTGAGGAGCACTTTAGGGGCAAAACTCATGGCGTCCAGTTACCCTGTTCCTACGGTTACTGGGCGCGACCGTTTATTCAGCCGCTGTGGACATCGGTTGGCAAAATGTCACTGCTGCTGGCAAATATAACAAATCGGGGATGGACGAGTGACCCGAGATTTAGATCCTGCAGGAGCAACCTCCTGAAGGTCGGGCACCTGAACAGGCGACTCCAGAGGGGTGGCGAAGGTAGGAGCCAACCGGACACTCTGCCTACACTGGGCACGTTCCAGCCTCCGCTCGTGGAAATGGAGGTCGACGCGGGTAGAAATAGCGATAAGCTTCTCCAGTGTGGCAGGAATCTCCCTGGTAGCCAAAGGCGTCTTTCACATGACCCGCCAGTCCTCTCCAGAACACGGGAATGAGGACTTTATCTGGCCACTCTAATTCCGAGGCCAGAGTCCGAAATTGGACAGCAAAATGGCTGTCCAAAGCCGAACCCTGGGTACTTGCCAGCAGTTGGAGCGCCGTATCGTGGGTGACCTGAGGTCCTAGAAAAACCTTTGTCAGAGCCTCCAGAAAACGAGAAGCGCTTTGCACCACACGGTCGTCACGCTCCCACAGCGGCGTTGCCTACTCCAACGCTCTGCCCGACAGAAGAGCTATCACAAAGCCCACTTGTGCCCGATCCGTGGGGAAACGTGCAGCCAGAAGCTCGAGGTGTATGGAGCACTGACTTACAAATCCCAGACATTGCTTGCTATCACCAGCAAACTTGTCTGGAAGCGGGAGGTGGGACAATGTAGGGACAGAGGTGGCAGAGGACAAACTGGCTGCTGCTACGCTAGCAGCCTGAACAGCGACTGCGGTAACATCCACAGCTGAGGTTGTACGCTCAAGAGCCGCCAACCTACCCTCCAGCTGCTGGATGTACAGCTGTAAACGCTGTTCATCCGCCATTTTACTAGCCAGACCCTGGCGCTAATATTATGTTAGGGTCTGCGGAACGCACCAAATATAAGATGTGGAGAGGTGCGTTCGCAGCCCGAGGTCCACCGTGCAGGCAGAGCCTGCTGCTAGTAAAATGGCGCAAGAAGCAAACTCTGTTATCCCGCAGAGTCGCCAAAATAAACGCAGTAACGCGCTGTGGCAATATATGCGAACTCTGTTAATCCACAGAGCCGCTAGAAGGAGTGCCGCAGCGCTATATGGCGATGTGTGCGAACTCACTTAACACAACTGAGTTGCAAAATAAACACGCTAGGGCGCTGTCTAGCGTCGAAAGCGAACCCTGTTACGTCACAGAGCCGCTGAGACAAACTTCTGTGTCCTGTCAGGCACCCAGGTACACAGTGAACAGCTAAGCGAACATAGAACGTGATCATGCGCTAATGTCACACGCAATCTATGGCGTCTGAACGCCAGCCCTGAATACGGCAATCAAACTCCTCACCGGTTATGCCGGCAATCTAGGGCATCTAGGACACCGACCCTGACCAGCTAGCATACCAAACTCCTCACCGATTAAGTCGGTATTCTAGGGGCTTATTTCAGCCGGGCCCTAACCACACACACGCATGACCACACTGGCGCTAAGCATATAATGATTGATATTAGCGCATGGCGGCCCAGCCATGCCACCCTTTTATAGCAACAGCTACAGGACCTGCCAGAAACAAGGACCAATGAGAAACTGTTCCAAACACATGTAGTTTCAGGACCTTCCTGGCAGACCAATAGGAGCTGCTGCAGCAACTGAACGTGTGACCCCTGATCTCCAATGAGAGATCTTACCCTGGGCATGCTCAGAAGGGGAAACGCAGGACTTCGTCCCAAAGACGTCTGCTCCAGCACTGGCTATAATAGCAGACCCAGGAGAGGCAGCAGCAAGTCTCTGCACAGTACTGGAATGGGCAAGACGCTGGGACCGATGTCTCTGCTGAGCAGGCTCCACTGCGGCTGGAGATGAATGGGGGACCGCAGCGGGACTGGTTCGAGACTCCCCTTGTGCAGCAGCAGGAACTCGAACCCTAACAATAGTGGGCTAATTTTATAGGTTGGGTCATGCAGCAATGCCAAATATGTGTTCTTTAATGTTTATTTTTATTTCTACATAAATATATGTACCGTATATATTGGTAGAACTTTTTTTCATTTTTTTGTTCAAAATTATATTGTGAATTTTAAAAAATAGTTTAACAATTTTTTAAAAAACAATTTTTACTTAGTTTCACATGGGACTTACACTGACTACCATCGGCAGTCCACAATTACGCTGGGGATGCCAATCCGAAGGGAAAGGCCACCCCATTCCTGTCTTAGTCTTCTAAATGTTGCGATTTAGAGGGTTATACAGCTGGGGTCGGTGCGAGCACCTCCCATGGTTGTGACAACCAGGGCTCGGCCATCACTTAAGGTTATCTTCATTTGTGGGAACGCACTGAAAATAGGACATACCAATACATCCAATGTCGGGAAGGGGTTAAAGCACGGCTCTGTACAACATAGAAAATATATTGAAGAGGAGAAAATGTGAAAATGACTCACAGTGATTTATTCTATACTTGTTATTCTTTAAAGTATTTCCTATAGGATAACATATACATTTCAATAAAGGCTGAGAACAACTAATCAAATGTCAGATCATTTTTTAAAGTTAACAACAAAAAAAAGTCAGTGATACATCTGCTTTAATACCTATATTTACAGGACAATTGTGCCAATACTTACAGCAGTTTTAAAGTACGTAAGTTACTGAAAAAGTTTTAGACGGCACAATGTCTGCTAGTTTTATACATTATTTATGCAGTGAGAACTTTCAAAAAGACTACCTATTTGAACAATACTCATAAAATAGTGCATATGGAAAAAGTTATTCTACACAGTGTTGCACTGGGGTGTATGGGGCCAACACAAGGAATTGACTCCAAGGGCCCACACTACAAATACATGAAAATACCTGTTAGACAGTAGCCATATTATAGTAGAGTGTTGACTGTAAAATACAGGTTGTTCTTACACAACTACTGTGTGCACACCATAAATGTGATGTGCAATTATGGTAGTTTGCATTAAAGGGGTTATTTCATGAAAACAAGTTATCTCCTAGTCACAGTAAACACTGGATAGGAGATAACTTATTGATCAGTTGGGTCTGACCACTGGGAACCATATGGACTGAAACTGTAGGAAGAAAGAGGAACTTTTAAACCTGACTGTGCATTTTTATCCACATTTTAAAATGGAGCGACAGGTCAGATATGTGACCAACGCTCCAGTCATCCTCTTTGGGGCTGCCAGAAAAGCCTAGCACAGCCATTGCAGCCATTTACAGGATGGAAGGATTAGTGGTCGAGTCGAACATGCCGCTCCATTCTAATGGAGATAAAAGTTTCTGTGGATAGGTGATTACTTGTTTTCATTGGAGAATCCCTGCAAATGCATCTTTGCCACTGTGTAACAGTATGTTAGAGGACAGTCAGAGGTTAAACCTGCAAGTATTAATCTGTAATCGAAATAAAGAATCTTCTCCAAAGTGATATCAGAGATAACAGGTGACTTCCATACATTATACAATCCACAAAATCAAGACTAATATACCAATGATACCACATATATGGGCCAAATACCACACCATAACAGGACCACATATTACCGCCATATAATGACCAAATAATACCACTTACGAGGGAGAAATACTACTACACCATGACTAAATCACTTATTACCACTAGTTAGTGAGAGAATAATACCACATACAAGGAGAAATGCCACCATACTATGACCAGACTACATACTACCAAATAGTGACAAAATACTACAATACTGATAATTAAGGAAAAGCACAATACTATACACAGGAGTTTTGTATATAGTGTAATTGTAAAGGTTACACAGTGATCAGCAGTAACATTATACAAAGAAGCTCTGTACATAGTATATAGTGGAAAGGTAGAGATAATACAGTGATCACTAGTGACTAGTGATGATTGCACACTGAAATGCTTGAGTGCTCGGTACTCGAATCAAGCAGGTTGAATGCTCGGGCGGGCTCAACTAGTACCGACTATAATGGGAAGCTCAAGCACTTTTCTGCTAGACCTGACCCAGAGATCTGGGGGGTGGCAGAAAGTCACTGAAATGGTGGGAAACAGTACGCAGCCATGCCAGTCAAGCAAATGTAAATTCAAAATGAATATTCAATGCTCCACAAAATCCCGCCCACCTCTTGGTGCCTGTGAAGATTTTTACTATCACTGACCCAGCGCCGAAAAATGGACATGGTGAGCGGTAAAAATATATTTTGATTTTACATCTGCTTAACTGGACAGCTCGTGACTAACTTCTGTTCTGACAACAACAAAACCAGAGAAGTGAGAGCAAAAACATTATATATCCTGAAAGGGCTGCCCAAGCCCTATTTCAGGATACCATTAGTTTAGTAAAAAAAAAAATCACCTGCCAGATTTCGTTTAACGTATTAAATAAATAAATAAGTAAAAAAAAGCAACTTGGAGTCCCCTCCATTTTTAATAACCAGCCAAGGTAAATAGACACCTGCAGGCTTATGTTATCAGTCTGGAAAGGTCCCTGGCAATTCTGGCACATTTCCTGGCTCTTTCCGATTGCCATTGTGCGATGGCAATCGGGGTAATGTTTTTGAGGTTTGGTGTCAGCATCTGGCTGACATAAAGCCCTGGTGTTAGTAATGGAGAGGTGTCTGTCAGCGTCATTTAGTGTGTGACAGCAGTCAAACAGCAAAAAAATATAATTCTAGTATCGCTAAAATCGCACGGTCCCGAAGAAGGTCATCTAATTACTTATACCGCGAGAAGAACGGCGCAAAAAATGAATAAAACCAATTCTTCACCTACTATTGATTTGTTCATTCTGCCCCCAAAGATTGCAGTAATGCTCAGATCACATTTATCCTGTGCTCTACGCTGAGCACTTATACAGGGTTTGCTGTGTTAATCTCTGAAATGCATGATTCAGACTGAACCCCAGATTCCCTATAATGAGGCAGAGGCACTGTGGACGCCGTCTGGCCTGTGATCCAGCGGCTTCTGTCCTTTTAAGCATGCATAAAAGGGTGGTTTGCCACAGTTTTGTGCACTTCTGAAAAAAAGGAGACTGTTGAACAGGGGCCAGATAGAGTCTAATAACTCTGGTGCCTTATTATACAGAATCGACCCCTCTGGGTTTCATCTAAATAACCTCACTCAGAGATTTAGATGGAAATCCCGATGTAAGTGCTCAGCGTATAGCACAGGATAAACGATCTATGTTATGTAAAATGTTACCAATAAAGGCATCAATTCAATACACAAGAAATCCACCTAATTTACAGGAGCATGTCTCCAGACGCACAAACTGGTCATAATGTACTGGTCACAACAACATACCGGGCACTACAATGTATGGGCACTACAATGTTCGGGCACTACAATAGCAGATTTGCAATTTTCACTCAACATCAACTGCTGTTTGTTTCTGGAAAACACCCATGCAGTCAAATCATCACTGCAAACCAAAGGGGTATAATTTCCAAATTGGTCACTTGAGAGGGGTATTTGGCTCTTCTAGCACTTAGGGGCACTGTATATGGAGTCTGCAAACTGTTCTAGGAAAATCGCTGCCAGTAGGCTAATAGCGCTACATCCCTCCAAAGTCTCGCCATGTGGCTAAGCAGCACGGTACAGCCACATATGGGGTATTTCCTCGTTCAGCAGAAATTGTGTGACAAATGTTGGTGCCATTTTTAACCATTTAACTTTGTGAAAATGTAAAATCTGGGACTAAAATAAAATTTTTGTGGTAAAATGTATTTTTTTTCACTGCCCAACCAATGGTATAAAATTCTGTGACATACCCATTGCTTTAATATGATCACTCCACCCTTAGATGAATTCATTGACAGTAGTTTGTAAAATAGGGTAACTTATGGTGGGGTTCTGCCATTCTGGCATCTCAGAATGCAAACCATAGCAGTAAAACTGCACTATAACATGGCGCTTCTTCACTTCTGAGCATTAAATAGATAATATCCGTCAGGAAATATGCTCCCAACCACCAAGTGCTGTGACTCCCATCCCTCCCTGCATTTCCCCTGGCTCACTTTCTACATTTGATCCCATCACAGAAGAAGAAGTCTCCAGACTCCTCTCCTCCTCTCGTCCGACTACATGCACTACCGACCCCATGCCCTCACATCTCCTCTAATCTCTCTCTCCAGTTGTCACAACTCACCTAACTACAATCTTAAATCTCTCCCTCTCCTCTGGCATTTTCCTATCCTCCTTCAAACAATCCATCATTACACTATTACTAAAGAAACCCGCTCTCGACCCTTTCTGCACAAACAACTACAGACCAGTCTCCAATCTCCCTTTCATCTCTAAACTCTTGGAGCGCCTAGTCTACTCCCGCCTTACCCGTTACCTCTCCACTCACTCCCTCCTAGACCCTTCACAGTCCGGCTTCCGCCCCCTATATTCGACTGAAACTGCACTCATCAAAGTGACCAATGACCTTCTGACAGCAAAACGTAACTGTGACCACTCTCTGCTCATTCTTCTCGACCTTTCTGCAGCTTTTGACACTGTTGACCATCGTCTCCTACTCTCTAGGCTCCAGTCACTAGGCATTAAGGACACTGGCCTCTCTTGGTTCTCTTTCTATCGTTCTGACCGCTTCTTCAGTGTTTTGTTCTCTGGCTCCACGTCATCTCCTCTTCCTCTCACTGTCGGGGTACCTCAGAGCTCAGTCCTTGGCCCCCTTCTCTTCTCTCTCTACACGGCCCCAATTGGACAGACTATCAACAGATTTGGCTTTCAGTACCATCTTTATGCTGATGACACACAACTATACACATCATCCCCCGACATTCCCCTGCTGTACTACAGAACGCCAATGATTGTCTGTCCGCAGTCTCCAACATCATGTCCGCTCTCTATCTGAAACTCAACCTCTCCAAAACTGAACTTCTTCTGCTCCCGCCATCTACTAAACTCCCTAAATCTGACATTTCCCTCTCCGTGGGTGGCACCATAATAACACCCCGGCTGCAGGCTCGCTGTCTGGGTGTTATGTTTGACACCAATCTCTCCTTCACCTCCCATATACAATCTCTTGCCCGCTCTTGCCGCCTACACCTAAAGAACATCTCTAGAATCCGCACTTTGTCACCATGGAAACAACAAAAACCTTCACTGTCGCCCTGATCCACTTCCGCCTGGACTACTGCAACACTCTATTACTTGGCCTCCCCATTACTCGACTATCCCCTCTCCAGTCCATCCTTAATGCAGCAGCCAGGGTCATCAATCTGGCTAATCGGTACTCGGACGCGTCCTTACATTGGCTGCCCATTCATTATAGGATCCAATTCAAAGTACTTGTTCTCACCTACAAAGCTCTCCACAGTGCAACACCCCCCTACATCTCCTCCCTCATTTCTATCTATTGGACTAAAAGACTGCTGCGCTCTGCAAACAACTTTCGACTAACCTCTGCACTAATCCGTACCTCCCACTCCCGACTCCAAGACTTCTCCCGTGCTGCGCCAATCCTCTGGAATGCTCTACCCCAAGAAATTAGGACCATCCACGATTTGCATAGTTTCAAGCACTCCCTCAAAACACATTTGTTCAGAGCGGCCTATCACGTTCACTAATCAAAGTCATTCTAGGTGTAAGTGTGTGTGTGTAGCCCATTCACTATCTCCATCCCTCACTCCCTCAAGATGGATGGACCATCATTGTAAATACACCATTGTATATACACACCTGTACTTTGTATCTCCCCCACCTCACTGTAGATTGTAAGCTCTCACGAGCAGGGTCGTCTTATTTTGCTTTAATTATTGTATTGTTAACGTTGTTACTTATGACTTGTGTTTTGAAACTGTTAAAATGTAAAGCGCTGCAAAATATGTTGGCGCTATATAAATAAGGTTTATTATTATATTATTATTATTGCACTATGCCTCAAAAGTAGCTCCTGATTACATGTCAGGTAATGGCACACTCAGGAGAAATTGCGCAACAAACTGAGTGTTGTGAACACGTTGGAGGCAACTTCGGAGCTGGGGCTCCCTCCGGTGGTTGCTGAGGGTAATGAACAAATTGCTGAATGGCTTTCAGCTGGGTCCGATTGATTTTTTTTCTCTGATTGGATTTTCCTTGCTGGTTTGCTGCCTTGCAGTGGACTTAAGCCTGGTCCCCTTTTGGGGCCTGGCTCTGCATTTGTGCTCAGTTTGTGTTTGCCCTTTTGCGCTGTTCCTGTGTCACTTTTTATTTGCTGAATTGCTGTGTGTTACACCAGAGATCTGATTTAGGTGGAAGAGAACGTGTGATCTCAGGTTTTTTGTTAATCAGAAGTGTTGGTATTTTTGTCAGGGTTTTTTGGGTTGCAGTCAGAATTCTTTCCTATACTTTTCTATCTAGACAGTATTGGGCCCCAGCGTTTGCTCATTCTATTTTTTGTCTGTGTTCTTATTTTCTTCTTGTCTAACCGCCTTTACATGTTTGGGGGCTTCCTATTTCTTTGGTGGTTCTGCTACGGGGCAGAAAGCTTTCATCTTTCTGTCTTTAGGTGTAGCTATCTCTCCGGCTGTGACGAGGCGTCTAGGATCACCGTAGGTACGCTCCACGGCTACTTTTAGTGTTGCGGTTAGTTTAGGGTTCTGCAACCCAGTAGTTTCCAGCCACTCTGGTGTATTGCTACTTCGGCTATTTTTGCTATTTCTCCTCAGCTACCGAAACATAACAGTATTACCGGCCACACTGAAAATTATATGGTACGCAACAGAAGGGAAAAATAGTAAAAAAGGAAAAAAAAGGGGAGTTGTCAGAAAATTTTTTTTTCCTGTTTGTTGTATTTTTTCCCTCTTTTTCTCTGGGTGCTGAGGAGGAATTTTTTCTTTGTCCTCAATGGAGTTTGCACAGTTGTCTGGCCGTGTGGAGCGGCGTGCCGCTGAGGTTCAGAGCATTGCTACCTATCTTGCTAGGTTGCCGGTTGTGGAACCTAGGATCCCCATACCAGATTTATTTTTGGGGGATCGGTTTAAATTTCTGAATTTCAAAAATAACTGTAAGTTGTTTTTTGCCTTGAAGCATAAGTCCTCAGGGAATGCAGCACAGCAGGTTTAAATTGTCATCTCTCTGCTGCGCGGCGACCCTCAGGATTGGGCTTTTTCCCTGACACCTGGGGATCCTGTTTTGAATGATGTTGATGTACTTTTTCAGGCTCTGGGGTTATTGTACGGTGAACCTAATGTCACTGATCAAGCTGAAAAGACCTTGTTGGCATTAAATCAAGGTCGTGAAGACACTGAGCTGTACTGCAGAAATTCCGAAAGTGGGCAGTCCTGACCAAATGGAATGATGATGCTTTGGCAGCCCTTTTTCGGAAGGGACTGTCAGAAAATGTAAAGGACGTTATGGTGGGATTCCCTGTTCCCTCTGGTCTCAATGATTCTATGTCTTTGGCTATTCAAATTGACAGACGTTTGCGTGAGCACAGAGGTATGCGTGGGATAGTGTTGCCTTGTGAGCTAGCTCCTGAGCCCATGCAGTGTGATGGTGTGACTTCTGGGGCTCAGCGTCATGAGTTTCGAAAGTGCAATGGGTTATGTTTCTACTGTGGTGATGCTTCTCATGCTATTTCCGTTTGCCATAAGCGGGGAAGACGTTTTGCGCGCTCAGTTGTCTTGGGTAGTGTTCAGTCTAAATTTCTGTTCACTGTTACCCTGATTTGCTCCCTGTCCATATTTTGGGCTCAGGCTTTTGTTGATTCAGGAGCAGCTATTAACCTGATAGATTTTGACTTTGCCAAACGTTGTGGGTTTTCCATGATACCCCTGCGGAAGTCTATTCCTTTGCTGGGCATTGATTCTACCCCTTTGGCGGAGAATAAACCCCAGTTTTCTACTCAGGTGAAATGAGGGTTGAACCAGATCATCAGGAGAGTTGCAAATTTCTGGTGTTGCATAATCTGCATGACATTATTGTACTGGGTTTCCCTTAGTTACAGACTCATAATCCTTTTTTGGATTGGAAATCTGTGTCTGTGACCAGTTGGGGCTGCCAATGTGTTAATACTGACACTCCTGTTTCTTCTGCCTCTCCCCAGTCTCAGGATGTCCCTGACTTTTTGACGGATTTTTCTGATGTGTTTAGTGAGAGTAAGTCTGCATCCTTACCTCCTCACAGGAGCTAAGATTGCGCTATTGAGTTAGTGCCTGGTGGTAAATTTCCTAAAGGTCGCCTTTTTAATTTATCTGTACCTGAACACGATGCTATGTGATCTTATATCAAGGAGTCTTTGGAGAAGGGTCATATCAGACCATCCTCTTCAGCCTTGGGTGCCAGTTTTTTCTTTGTGGCCAAAAAGGATGGTTCATTGAGGCTGTGTATTGACTATCGCCTCCTGAATAAAATCACTGTTAAATATCAATATCCGTTACCCTTGATTTCTGACCTATTTTCCAGAGTGAAAAGTGTAAGTTGATTTACCAAGCTTGACCTCAGGGGGGCGTATAACCTTATTCGCATTAAGCACGGGGATGAATGGATGATGGCATTTAATACCCCAGAGGGGCATTTTGAGTACCTAGTGATGCCTTTTGGGCTTACTAATGCCCCTTCCGTCTTCCAATCCTTTATGAATGATATTTTCAGGGACTTTGTGGATACATTTCTGATCGTTTATTTGGATGATATCTTGATTTTTTCCAACGACTGGGACTCTCATGTGAAACATGTTCGGACTGTGTTCCAGATTTTGAAAGAGAATGCACTGTATGTGAAGGGATCAAAGTGTCTTTTTGCCATACAGAAGGTTTCATTTCTGGGATTCATTTTGTCTCCGTCTGTTATTGAAATGGACCCGATCAAGGTTCAGGCTGTAGCGTCGGCGTCTCTGCCCTCTGCTAGGCAGGGACGCTGTTCCCCTCACCCCTCTGCTCCGGGTCCATCTTCCTCCTCCCGCTCTGCTGGTGGCGCGCGCTCCTTTCCGGCCACTGTGCTTAGGGCGCGCGCGCGCTCCCTTCCTCTTATAGGGGCCGCGCGCGTCCTCCTAAGTTGTCCCCGGCCAATGGCCGGAGGACTTCACCATATATAAGGCACCTCCTCCAAAATGGAGGTGCCCGAGCAGTGTTGTTGCACTGTTCACTACTCTGCTTCAGTCCTTAGGCTCCGTTTCCAGATACCTGCCAGATTCCTGCCAGCCTGCAGTCTGTTACCTGTCTGCTTACCGTCCTGGAGGCTCCGCCGTCCGACAGTCTGTTCACCATCACCTGTCAGTCTGTCTATGGACCAGCCAGCCCGTTCACCTGAGGACGCTCACCTGTTTCCTGTCTGCTAGCCGTCCTGGAGGCTCCGCCGTCCGACAGTCTGTCCACCATCACCTGTCAGTCTGTCTATGGACCAGCCAGCCCGTTCATCTGGGGACGCTCATCTGCTACCTGCCTGCTAGCCTACCGGGAGGCTCAGCCATCACAGGTCGTACCTTCCTGTTTGTCCAGAGACTGCCCGGTCACTTGCCGTGACTTCCTGCATGTTTGTCCAGAGACTGCCCCGGTCACTTGCCGTGACTTCCTGCCTGTTTGTCCAGAGACTGCCCCGGTCACTTGCCGTGACTTC
This sequence comes from Oophaga sylvatica, assembly GCA_033576555.1. NCBI lineage: Eukaryota > Metazoa > Chordata > Amphibia > Anura > Dendrobatidae > Oophaga > Oophaga sylvatica. The sequence goes on along the minus strand of JARQOD010000006.1, from coordinate 156,823,548 downwards.
CTGCCTGTTCGTCCAGAGACTGCCCCGGTCACTTGCCGTGACTTCCTGCCTGTTTGTCCAGAGACTGCCCCGGTCACTTGCCGTGACTTCCTGCCTGTTTGCCCAGAGACTGCCCCGGTCACTTGTCGTGACTTCCTGCCCGTCTTCCCGGGGCGCCACCCGCTGCCTTACAAGGACCGCCTCCTTGTATAAAAGCTCAGAGGTTCCGCCTCCCAGACCCGTTACAGTTTGCTCGGGCCATGGAACCCGGTGGCACCCAAACTCCCTCGCTCTCTGACCTGTGTCATGAACTGTCTCGTCAGAGGTCTCAACAGGAGTCCATCCTGGGTCACCTGCGGAATGTCAATTCCCGCCTGGACACTCTGACTGCTTCACCAGCAACCACCGCTGGCGCCATGACTCGCAATCCGGCAGTTCCGCTGCTCACCAATTCCGTGGTTTCCGTTCCCGGACCTCGACTGTCAGCTCCTCCTCGTTTTGGAGGTGACCCTGCTCTGGCTCGGGGTTTCATTAACCAGTGCACCCTGCACTTTGAACTCCTGTCCCTCAGTTTAACTCCGACCTGCCAAAATTGCCTTCATCATGTCCCATCTCACCGGGGAGGCTCTGGCCTGGCTAAATCCTCTTTGGGAGAGAGAAGACCCTCTGGTGTCCGACCTGCCTGCCTTTCTCTCGGCTTTCCGGAAGGTATTCGACGAACCCGGACGGAAGACCTCCTCCGCATCATCTCTGCTACGTCTCCGTCAGGGAAGTCTCACCGTGGGTCAATATGCCATACGGTTCCGTACCCTTGCCTCGGAGCTGGCCTGGGATAACGACGCTCTAATATCTGTCTTCTGGGAGGGTCTGTCCGGTCGTATTAAAGATGAATTTGCCGGTCGGGACATTCCTACCTCTCTCGATGACCTAATAACTCTTGCCAATCGAATTGATCTACGGTTCCAAGAGCGCGCCAAAGAGGTCACCCGTGAGAGAAAGTTTCCTCGTCTAGCTCCTACTTTTCAGAAACCCGTAACTCCCTCCGTTTCTCCCCAGGCACACACTTCTGAGCCTATGCAGGTCGATCAGACCAAGATGGTTAAAGCCCGTCAGGACTTACGCCGTGCCGAGGGGAGTTGCTTCTACTGTGGCAGTAAGGAGCACCTTATCCGTACCTGTCCGGAGAGGTCGGGAAACGCCTGTGTCTAGGTTCGCTCAGAGAGGTCAACCTAGACAAAGATAAATCCTCTCCATCTCTGCTGCTGTCAGTCTCAATTCTCCTCGGGGAGAACCGTTATTTCGAACTAGCCCAACTTGACTCTGGAGCAGCCGGGAATCTTGTTTCACAGGCTCTGGTAGAAAAATACCGCATTCCTACCAAACCTCTGGTTGTACCAGTATCTGTCGCTGCTGTGGATGGGGGTCTCTTACCACGTCCCATCCAACTTATCACCGAATCCATAACTCTGCAGGTGGGTATGCTGCATTCTGAGAGCATCTCTTTTCATGTTCTGCCTGGACTCTCTAACGCTTTCTTACTAGGTCTACCTTGGCTCCAAAAGCATGCACCCGTGCTCGACTGGCAGACTGGAGAGATCCTTCGCTGGGGACAAGACTGTCATAAAACGTGTTTGGTTCCTGTTCATCCTGTCCGTCCTTCTCCTACACCAACTAATCTACCTGGGCTCCCGATTCCATATTGGTCATTCGCTGATGTCTTTAATAAAAAGGAGGCAGACACATTACCCCCTCACAGACCTTATGATTGCCCTATCGACCTGCTACCCGGTACTACGCCTCCTCGTGGGCATATTTACCCATTGTCTGCTGCTGAGACCAGGTCGATGTCCGAATATATCGAGGAGAATTTGGCCAAGGGATTCATCTGGAAATCTACCTCCCCAGCGGGAGCAGGCTTCTTCTTCGTAAAAAAGAAAGACGGCTCTCTCCGTCCCTGTATAGACTACAGAGGTCTTAACCTGATCACGGTGAAGAATAAGTACCCCCTTCCGCTCATTCCAGAATTATTTGATCGTCTGAGGGGGGCTAGAATCTTCACCAAACTGGATCTTCGTGGGGCATATAACCTAGTCCGTATCCGTCGGGGAGATGAATGGAAGACGGCATTCAACACCCGGGACGGCCACTACGAGTATTTGGTGATGCCCTTTGGTCTCTGTAACGCTCCGGCAGTCTTTCAAGAGTTGGTCAATGACATCTTCCGGGACCTTCTCTACTCCTGCGTAGTGGTGTACCTGGACGACATCTTGGTCTTCTCTCCGGATCTCCAGTCTCACCGGAGGGACGTTCGTCAGGTTCTGCTCAGGCTCAGGCAGAATCACCTCTTAGCTAAATATGAGAAGTGCCTCTTTGAGCAGACTTCGCTTCCGTTTTTGGGCTACATCATTTCTCAGACAGGTCTACGAATGGATCCGGAGAAACTATCTGCCATCGAGAAATGGCCCCGACCGGAGGGATTGAAGGCCATTCAGCGGTTCCTGGGCTTTGCCAATTATTACCGCCTCTTCATACCGCACTTCTCTTCCCGGACTGCTCCAATCTCCGCGCTCACCCGCAAGGACGCTAACCCCAAACAGTGGACGCCCGAAGCAGAGGAGGCCTTACTTTCCTTAAAACAAGCCTTCTCTTCCGCTCCGGTGCTGCATCGCCGGACGGCAACAAGCAGTTCTTCTTGGAGGTTGACGCTTCCTCCTCTGGAGCCAGAGCGGTACTTACTCAAAAATCTTCTTCCGGGAGGATGGTAACTTGCGGCTTCTTCTCTAAACTCTTCTCCTCTTCCGAGCGCAATTATTCCATATGAGACCGAGAGCTATTGGCCATCAAGCTGGCATTAGAAGAGTGGCGTTACCTACTCGAGGGGGCTCTTCATCCGGTAATCATTTACACTGATCACAAAAATTTGGCTTACCTCCAGCATGCTCAGAGACTTAACCCTCGCCAAGCCCGGTGGTCCTTGTTTTTTGCTCGCTTTGATTTTCTTCTACATTTTCGCCCGGCAGACAAGAACATCAAGGCGGACGCCTTGTCTCAAACCTTCCTGGTGTCGGATCTCGAGGAGGAACCTAAACATTTCATCGATCCCGCCAGAGTGATGCAGGTGGCTCCCGTGAGTCTAAATCGTCTCCCTCCTGGTAAGACGTTCGTATCAGGTACCCGATCGAGAGAGGATCCTACACTGGGGTCATTCGTCTAAACTAGCTGGCCACGCCGGTCAGAAAAAGACCCTCCAGCTTATTACCCGGCATTACTGGTGGCCTACCCTGCACAAGGACGTAAAAGACTTTGTTTCTGCCTGTGCCTCCTGTGCCCGCAACAAAGTTCCGAGACACCTGCCTGCCAGCCGCCTCCTTCCGCTTCCGGTACCCGCTGCCCCCTGGCAGCATATAGCCATGGACTTCATAACTGACCTCCCCGTCTCTGCCGGTTGTACGGTCATTTGGGTGGTCGTTGACCGTTTTTCCAAGATGGCTCACTTTATTCCCCTGCCAGGTCTTCCGTCAGCACCCGAACTGGCTAAAGACTTTATCCGCCACATCTTCGTCTTCATGGCCTGCCTCGTCACATTGTGTCGGATCGTGGGGTACAGTTCACCTCACGTTTCTGGAAAGCCACTTGTAAGTTGCTAGACGTCTCCTGGATTTCTCCTCCGCTTACCACCCACAGTCCAATGGTCAAGTGGAGCGGATCAATCAGATTCTGACCAGTTACCTCCGGCACTTCGTTAATGCCCACCATTCTGACTGGGTGGATCTCCTGCCATGAGCCGAATTTTCTTACAACAATCACGAGAGCGAGTCTTCCTCCAAATCTCCGTTTTTTGTAGTCTTCGGTCAGCATCCTCGGATCCCTGTTCCCATCTCCACCTCTGTGGATAATCCAGCTGCGGAATCTCTTGTTAACGAATTTTCCACCATATGGGAGAGTACCCTGTCCGCACTCATTCTGTCATCCGAGCGCATGAAGAAACATGCTGACAAAAAATGTCTGGATCCTCCTCAATTCCGTCCTGGGGATAAGGTCTGGCTCTCGTCCAAGTATGTCCGGCTCAAGATTCCTTCCTACAAGTTAGGTCCTCGGTTCATCGGTCCCTGGAGGTCATCAGTCAGATCAATCCGGTGGCCTATAAATTGAAACTCCCGGCCAATTTGCGGATTCCTAACTCCTTCCATGTATCTCTCCTTAAACCGGTGGTACTTAACTCTTTTGTCAAGCCTACAGGTACGCTTCCTGCTCCAGTTTCTGCTGAAAACTAATTTGAGGTAGAGAACATTCTGGCCACCAAAAGGGTAAGGAGAAAGACCTATTTTCTGGTGGATTGGAAGGGGTTTGTTCCTGAGGAGAGAACGTGGGAGCCTCGGGAGAACATCCATGCCCCTCTCATCTTAGCTAAATTTCTCTCTGGCCTAAAAAAGGGGGGGCCTAAAGGGGGGGTACTGTAGCGTCGGCGTCCCTGCCCTCTGCTAGGCAGGGACGCTGTTCCCCTCACCCCTCTGCTCCGGGTCCGTCTTCCTCCTCCCGCTCTGCTGGTGGTGCGCGCTCCTTTCCGGCCACTGTGCTTAGGGCGCGCGCGCTTCCTTCCTCTTATAGGGGCCGCGTGCGTCCTCCTAAGTAGTCCCCGGCCAATGGCCAGAGGACTTCACCATATATAAGGCACCTCCTCCAAAATGGAGGTGCCCGAGCAATGTTGTTGCACTGTTCACTACTCTGCTTCAGCCCTTAGGCTCCGTTTCCAGATACCTGCCAGATTCCTGCTAGCCTGCAGTCTGTTACCTGTCTGCTTACCGTCCTGGAGGCTCCGCCGTCCGACAGTCTGCCCCCCATCACCTGTCAGTCTGTCTATGGACCAGCCAGCCCGTTCACCTGAGGACGCTCACCTGTTTCCTGTCTGCTAGCCGTCCTGGAGGCTCCGCCGTCCGACAGTCTGTCCACCATCACCTGTCAGTCTGTCTATGGACCAGCCAGCCCGTTCATCTGGGGACGCTCATCTGCTACCTGCCTGCTAGCCTACCGGGAGGCTCAGCCATCACAGGTCGTACCTTCCTGTTTGTCCAGAGACTGCCCCGGTCACTTGCCGTGACTTCCTGCATGTTTGTCCAGAGACTGCCCCGGTCACTTGCCGTGACTTCCTGCCTGTTTGTCCAGAGACTGCCCCGGTCACTTGCCGTGACTTCCTGCTTGTTTGCCCAGAGACTGCCCCGGTCACTTGCCGTGACTTCCTGCCTGTTCGTCCAGAGACTGCCCGGTCACTTGCCGTGACTTCCTGCCTGTTTGTCCAGAGACTGCCCCGGTCACTTGCCGTGACTTCCTGCCTGTTTGTCCAGAGACTGCCCCGGTCACTTGTCGTGACTTCCTGCCCGTCTTCCCGGGCGCCACCCGCTGCCTTACAAGGACCGCCTCCTTGTATAAAAGCTCAGAGGTTCCACCTCCCAGACCCGTTACACAGGCCATCTGTGATTGGGTTCAACCTACTACATTAAAGGCTCTTCAGAGATTTTTGGGTTTTGCCAATTTTTATCGTAAATTTATTGGTAATTTCTCCGGTATTGTTAAACCATTGACTGATTTCACCAAAAAGGGCTCCGATGTGGTGAATTGGCCTCCTGAGGCAGTTTCTGCGTTTCAGGAACTTAAGCAGAGATTCATTTCTGCTCCTGTTCTACGGCAGCCTGATGTTTCTTTACCGTTTCAGTAGGAGGTTGAGGCTTCTGAGATTGGGGCAGGTGCCGTTTCGTCCCAAAGGGTTCTGGAGACCTCTAAGAGTATCCCTTGTGCCTTCTTCCCTCGAAAATTTTCTCCAACTGAGCGTAATTATGACGTGGGTAATCGGGAGTTATTGGCCATAAAGTGGGCCTTTGAAGAGTGGAGACATTGGCTGGAAGGAGCCAAACATCAGGTGGTGGTCCTCACGGACCATAAGAACCTGGTTTATCTTGAATCAGCCAAGCGACTTAATCCTAGACAGGCCAGGTGGGCCTTGTTTTTCACACGTTTTAATTTTGTGGTTTCTTTTCTTCCGGGCACTAAGAATGTTAAGGTGGATGCCCTCTCGAGGAGTTTCTTTGCGGATTCTCCTGAATTAACTGATCCTGCTGTTATTTTGAAAGAGGGTGTAGTTCTTTCCGCCATCTTGCCCAATTTGAGACTGGCTCTGGAGGGGTGTCAGGAGGATAAACCTGAATGCTGCCCTGTTGGGAAATTATTTGTCCCAGACCAGTGGAAGAAGAGTGTGATGTCTGAGATTCATTGTTACGCGTTGGCTGGTCATCCTGGTATTTTTGGTACCAGAGACTTGGTGAGTCGGTCCTTTTGGTGGCCTACTTTGTCTCGTGACGTCAGGGACTTTGTGCAGTCCTGTGGGACTTGCTCTCGTTCGAAGCCTTGCTCTCGCTCTAGTGGTTTGTTAATGCCATTACCTGTGCCCAAGAGGCCATGGACCCATATATCTATGGATTTTATTTACGACCTCACTGTCTCTCAGAGAATGACCGTTATCTGGGTAATCTGTGATAGGTTTTCCAAGATGATACATCTTGTGCCATTACCTAAGTTGCCTTCCTCCTCCAAATTGGTGCCTTTGTTTTTTCAGCACGTGGTTCGGTTACATGGCATTCCGGAGAACATTGTGTCTGACAGAGGAGTCCAGTTTGTTTCCAGATTTTGGAGAACATTTGTTCTAAACTTGGTGTTCAGTTATCTTTCTCCTCTGCATTTCACCCTCAGACCAATGGACAAACCAAGAGAACAAACCAGACCTCGGAGACTTATTTGAGATGTTTTGTGTCTGCTGATCAAGATGACTGGGTCTCTTTTTTGCCTTTGGCTAAATTTGCTCTTAATAATAGGGCTAGCTCTGTCACCTTGATGTCTCCATTTTTCTGCAATTCTGGGTTTCACCCTCGATTTTCTTCAGGACAGGCTGAGGCTTCCGTCTGTCCGGGGGTTGACTCTATTGTGGAGCGTATGCAGCAGATTTGGGACCAGGTAGTGGAGAGGTTGTCTCTCTCTCAGGAGAAGGCCCAGCGGTTTACCAACCGGCATAGGACTGATGGTCCTCAGTTTAAAGTGGGGGACTTGGTTTGGTTGTTCTCAAGAAATATCCCTATGAAGGTTGCGTCTCCAAAATTTAAGCCAAGGTTCATTGGACCTTATAAGATCATGGAAATTCTTAATCCGGTTTCCTTCCGTTTGCTTCTTCCAGGGACATTTAAGATCCATAACGTGTTCCACAAGTCCTTATTGAAGAGGTTTGTTGAGCCAGTGGTTCCTATGGCTGCACCCCCGACCCTGTTTTGGTTGAGGGCAATTTGGAGTATGTGGTTGAGAAAATATTGGATTCTCGTTTTGCTAGACGGAAACTCCAGCATTTGGTTAAGTCGATAGGTTATGGTCAAGAGGACAATTCTTGGGTGTTTGCTTCAGACATCCATGCTAGGAGACTGATCCGTGCCTATCATCGAGCTCATCCTGATCGGCCTGGTTGAGCAAGTGAGGGCTTGGTGACCCCTCCTCAAGGGGGGGTACTGTTGTGAACACTTTGGAGGCAACTTCGGAGCTGGGGCTCCCTCCGGTGGTTGCTAAGGGTAATGAATCCAATTGCTGAATGGTTTTCAGCTGGGTCCGATTGGTCTGATATAAGTGACATGAACTCCCATCAGCCTTGCCGGTAATCAGTTGTTCTTTCAGGTCTTGCTTAGAGCTCAGCTTGCATTCCTGCTCTCTTTCAGATAAGTGACTTGGTTTTTTTTTCCTCTGGTTGGATTTTCCTTGCTGGTTTGCTGCCTTGCAGTGGACTTAAGCCTGGTCCCCTTTTGGGGCCTGACTCTGCATTTGTGCTCAGTTTGTGTTTGCCCTTTGGCGTTGTTCCTGTGTCACTTTTTATTTGCTGAATTGCCGTGTGTTACACCAGAGATCTGATTTAGGTGGTAGAGATCGTGTGATCTCAGGTTTTTTTGTTAATCAGAAGTGTTGGTATTTTTGTCAGGGTTTTTTGGGTTGCAGTCAGAATTCTTTCCTATACTTTTCTATCTAGACAGTATTGGGCCCCAGCGTTTGCTCATTCTATTTTCTGTCTGTGTTTGTATTTTCTTCTTGTCTAACCGTCATTACATGTTTGGGGGCTTCCTATTTCTTTGGAGGTTCTGCTACAGGGCAGATTGCTTTCATCTTTCTGTCTTTTGGTGTAGCTATCTCTCCGGCTGTGACGAGGCGTCTAGGATCACTGTAGGTACGCTCCACGGCTACTTCTAGTGTTGCGGTTAGTTTAGGGTTCTGCAACCCAGTAGTTTCCAGCCTCTCTGGTGTATTGCTACTTCGGCTATTTTTGCTATTTCTCCTCAGTTACCGAAACATAACACTGAGAGGTTCATTTTCTCCTATTATCGATTATAAATATTACAAATTTGTAGGTAAAACATTTTAAAAATGTAATTATTCTTTCTTCACCTCCAAATGGTATACATTGGGGTGTTTTCTCCTGTTCTGACATCTCAGGGGCCTTGCCAATGTGATATGGCACCCTCAAACCATTTCAACAAAATCTAAATTCTAATATGGCGCGTCTTCACTTCTGAGCTTTGCACTGTGCTTCAAAAATAGTTATCGACCACATATGGGGTGTGAGGACACAGCATTGTATCTTAATTAACCGGATGTCTATTTTTAGCAAGCTAGGAAGAATAGACTGTTATCTATATGTAGACTTTTGAATTATGTGTTTCTTTCTGGTTGGTCAAGAAAAAAGACTTTTGCTTGTATAAGCCTATAATATTATAATATTGACTTGTAAGTTGACATTTGATGTAACATATTGTGCTCTTATCCTTGCTGACTAGTGATGTTTGCTGATATGCTTATTATAGCCAGTCAGTTTGTTGACATTCAAAACAGAGGAGGAAAATCTATGCAAATAGATTACATAATCAATGAATAGAGAGACAGAGAGAAACAGATACACGATATCCAAACATCAAAATGACCAGAGACAGGACAGCAACCAAGACATCATGGCTCCATCATGACGGACACAAATTTACTATTCTATAGGATGCCAGCTTAGGGGACCACGGCCCAGGCTGGAAGAATACAGATCTGCTTCATTGATCATCGCAAATCCATAGATATATTTGGAGAAAACTAGGATTGGGACCCGTAGGTCGCATGGCTCCATGAAGATGTTCGGAAAAGCCAGTTTGTGATCCTCTGGTCAACTGGCCATATACCTAAATGGACTGTCATCTTCCTAAGCTTGTCATTAACTTCTATCTGTGCGTACTAAAGGTGGGGTAGTCGGCCCTGGAAAGTGAAGCCAGGTTGTGACACTCTGATCAACTGGTCTTGTACCTGAATGGACTATCATCTTCCTACACTTGTCATTACCTCCTCTCTGTGTGCGTGCCACAGGTGGGGTAATCGGGCCTGGAAGACCTGAAGTGACAGCTGCTATTATCCCAGTGAGTCAGCAGAACGGTGAGACTCTGTAATGTGCACCATCTTGGGTATTGTGCTGGGAGTGTTCTATGTGTTATCGGCCTGTGTTCTGGTTCAATAAAGTATTGCCACACTGTTTTATCCTCACCCTGTGTTGTCTGAGTAGTGTTATGCCCATGTTAAAAGAAGAGTGGGCATTGGATGGGACGATCCCTGGTCCATGCGATCTCCACATGGGGTATCAGTGTAGTCAGGAGAAATTGGACAAAAATTGTATGGTTCATTTTGCTCTTGTTACCCTTGTAAAAAATGAAAAACTTGGGGCAAAACATTTTTGCAGAAAATTTTTTTTATTTTCACAGTTCAACATTGTAAAATTCTGAGTCGCATCTGTGGGTTTAAGGTGCTCACCATCCATCTACATAAATTCCTTTAGGGCTCTAGTTTCCAAACTTGTGGGGGGTTTCCACTGTTTAAGCACATCAGGAGCTTTCCAACCCAAAGTTGCATCCGCTAACAATTCCAGGGAAATTTAGCGTTCAAAGAAGTCAAATGGTGCTTCTTCCCTTTTGAGCCCTGCCATGCGCCAAAACAGTAGGTTTCCAACATATGGGGTATAGGCATACTCAGGAGAAGTTGCACAACAAATTGTATGTGGCAATTTCCCCTCTTACTCTTCTGAAAATAAAAAAATTGTGGCTAAAATAACATTTTTGTGGGAAAATGTTATTTTAATTTCACAACTCAACATCACAAAACTTTGTTTAGCACTTGGGGGTTAAAAGTTTTCACCGCACATCTAGATAAGTTCCTTGAGGGGTCTAGTTTCCAAAATGGGATCACGTGTGGGGAGTTTCCACTGTTTTAGGCACATCATGTAGAGAAAAAACTAGGAGACAAGAAGCGCAGTAGGGTCTTATCAATAAGAGATGTAGAACCACTCACCTGGTATGGTCTCGGCACCAAGATCTTGGGAGGGCTCTGGCCTTTCACAAAATGTCGGCAGAGTCCTCGCATCACCAGAAACATCAGAGACACTTGTAGCACCGCTGGGCACCCGCAGCAGCATCGGGCAGCAGTGCTGGACACCCCCATAGCACCAGAGATACCTGCAGTAACACCGGATACCTGCAGCAGCACCAGACACCCAGAGACGTGCGCTGCACATCGGAACACCCCCTCATCCGAGCCTGCAGCATCACCACACTTTTGCCTCATGCAGCGACCCTGGAACCCCACTTCACTGCAGCAACCACCTCCGGTAAGCAATAGAACTCAAGGATTATAAGAAGCACCACCATTTTATTAAAAAAAAAAAATTCCTATTTTTCTCCTCAAAATTTTTCTTATAATCTTATAATCGTCTTATAATCCAAAAAATACGGTATGTATACAGCTATCAGGCCTTTTTTTTGTTTTTTTTTCCTGCTGAAGAGGTCATGCAGAACCTTGAAATGCGTTGACTTTTAAAAACTGTAATATTAAACTTTTTCGATTTTACCTCTGTCTTGAGTACTATCAACAGCACAAGTAAATTACACCACCAGCTTGCCCATCAATTTTTCTGGTTAGGCACATCATGAGCTCTCCAAATGTGACACACTGTACACTAATGATTCCAGCAAATTTTGAGTTAAAAAAGTAACATGACGCACCTTCTCTTCCGAGCCCTGCCGTGCGCCTAAACTGTAGTTTTCCTCCACATATTGGGTATCGGCGTACTCGGAGAAATTGCACAACAAATTGGATGGTGCATTTTCTCCTGTTACCCTTGTGAAAATAAAAAATTGGGAATAAAAAAATGTTTTTGTGGGAAAAATTTGATTTTTTTCTTTTCACAGCTCAACGCTATAAACTTCTTTGAAGCACCTAGGGGTTTGAGGTGCTCACCATACATCTATATAAATTCCTTTAGTTGTCTAGTTTCCAAAATGGTGCCACTTCTGGGGGTTTCCACTGTTTAGGCAGATCACGGGCTCTCCAAACACGACATGGCGTCTGCTTTGGATTCAAGCCATTTTTATGTTCAAAAAGAAAAATGGTGCTCCTTCCTTTCCGAGCCCTGCCATGCGCCCAAACAGTAATTTTCCCCCACATATGGGGTATCGGAAAACTCCCGAGAAATTGCTAAACAAATTTTATTGTCCATTTTCTCCTTTTACCCTTGTGAAAATAAAATGTGGGGTTAAAGTAAAATATTTGTGAAAAAAATTTAAATGTTAATTTTTACCTTCCGCATTGCAATAATTCTTGTGAAGCACTGCCACAGCTCTGGTGCCCACTTGGTGAGCTCTCACTGCTTATTACTATGATCTGAGCACAACAATGACATGAAGGCTCCACTCAGATCACAGCAACTGTCAGCTAAACTGTGTATTTAAACATATGTTTTATACAGTCCACAGAGCTGTGTATCTAGTCTTATCATGTTTGATTTTGATGCAGTCTACAAAGTCCTCTATTCAATTTTATCATGTTTGATGCAGTCTGCAGAGCTGGGAGGAGTCACAAAAGACACTTGCGAGCAGATTATGTTCACTTTTTTTGCAGACGTAATGCAAATTAACAGTACACTAGGTTTTCATGGCAAACTTCAGCAGCTGCTCTCTGTGTTTAAAAGTTGAAAACATCAAAACCTTTTTAATAATTTTTGATATTTTATACCATAAAATAAATGTTGATGACACATTCCACTGGTGTATGTAATTTTCTGTTTGGGTCAAACTTTTAGCCACTACTATCACTTTTTATACATTTAAAAAAGATCACTTTGACACAAAATTGCATAAAGTTACTAGGAGTTAATAAAAAGTTAATATTTAATGATACAAATTTTACTTGTACGCGTCATAAGTATGAAAATTGTTCTGGCCTCTAGAGGAGCGAAATGTAGAGTTGAGCGAAACAGGTCGGTCAGATTTATAAGTCGCCGACTTTCGCCAAAGTCGGGTTTCGCCGAGCGAAACCCGACCATAGCGTGAAGTCGGCCATGCGGTCGTTGACCCAAGCGTCAAAGTCAGTTTTCCCAGAATGCTTGCAGGCGCCTTTTTTCAGCCAATGAGCAAGGACTTACACTGTGGGCAACGAGATGACATGGGCAGCGTCCAACACCATCTTAGAGAAGGGCATTGCAGTGATTGGCATGCTTTGAGGGGCGTCATAATGTCTATAAAAGCCCTGAGCACCGACCGCCATTTTACTTCTGCCGATCTTAACAGTAGGGAGAGGTTGCTGACGCTGTTTATCAGTAGGGAGATAGTTAGGGCAGGAAAGAGAAGTTCTTCTGTGCTTGTGCTGATAGCAATTGTGCTGTACAGTTAGTGTGCAGTGACAGGGGAGGATTTTCTTGTGTGCAGCAGCGCTGGCTATTAGGCTGCCTGATAGCTGTATTGCTGTGTGTACACTGCTGTGCAGACTGCTTTTTACACAGCACTAATACTTTTATTCTTTTTTTCTGCACAGTTACCGAGCGTTCATTTTTTCCCACACCGTATAGAGCTGTACGCTCCTCACACAGTACCGTGTAGCGACTGGTATCATGGACAAATACATGCTGACTACAATATCTGTGTGTGACTCCGGAAATATATACGGAGATTGAAATTTTCCCCTTCACCGTATACAGCTGTATGTTTCTGATACAGTACCATATATCTGCTGGTATTTTTGATACATTTTCCCAAACATGAGGAAGTATGGTGGAAGAGGCCGTGGACGCGGGCGGGGGGGCCAGATGGTACTGATGGTGGTGGTGCATCTGCTGGTAGTGCCAAAAGCACAATAGTCATTGTCTGGCTCCAGAAGGCCTGGAAGGCTCCCTTTTCTGGGAGTAGGTAAACCGCTTTTAAAGCCAGAGTATCAGGAACAGGTTTTGGCTTACTATGCCGAAACAGCCTCCAGCTCTATCGCCTCCTCTTCTGAAGTTTCAAAAACTGCAAGCACTGAGTCGTCAGTGCAGACTCCTGGTCAGGAACTACACCTTTCCTTGTGTCCTTCACCCCCAACAAAAGTGAAAGATGCGGCAGGCCACACTTCTGATTACTCCCTGGAGCTCTTTTCACATACCATGCCTGGGTTGTCAAGTGAAATCCTGAATTCCCCAGTCCAAGATGAATATGACATGGAGTGCACTGATGCACAGCCACTGCTATATGATTCTGCTGGTACATTCACCCAGAGCACTGCATTGCCCTCGCAGTCTACTGAGCCAGAATCTGACCCTGATGAAACTCAGGTGCCCTTCCCGCATACTCTAACACCTTACACGGTGACACAGAGGAAGGTGCAGTTGAAATTGAAGAGGAGGTGATAGATGACCCAGTTGTTGACCCGGATTAGCATCCATTGGAGGTAGAGGGTGCCGCTGGCAATAGCTCAGAAGAGGAGGAGGATCCGCAGTAGGCATCGACATCGCAGCTGCGGTTATCTGGCAGGCCCGTAGCAGTCCAAAAATGTGATAAAAAAACCAAAAAGTTGCAGGACAGCTTGGCCAGACAGTCAAATTAGCACAGCGTGCAAGCCCTGAAGAGTTTTCCCACAGTAGGAAGAGTGCAGTGTGGCACTTCTTTGACCAAAATCCTATTGATGAGGCAAAGGTTATCTGTAAGGAGAGCAGTAGGACCTTGAGCCAAGGGAAAAATCTCCGAAATGTGAATACCAATTGCATGCTTAGACATGTAAACACCATGCACTTGCAAGAGTGGACGGACTACAAAACCTCATTGACTTTGAACGCCTACATTGCCAAACTGATCTCATTAGAGATGATGCCATTCCGTTTGGTTTAAAGCACAGCGTTCCGAGAGCTCATGGCCTACGCTGTCCCACGCTATGACCTACCCAGTCGGCACTTCTTTTCTAGAAAAGCCATCCCTGCCCTCCACCTGCATGTGAAAGACTGCATTGTCCATGCACTCAATCAGTGAGTGAAAAGGTGCACCTCACAACAGATGCATGGGCCAGTAGGCATGGTCAGGGCCGTTACGTGTCCATCACTGAGCACTGGGTTAATGTGGTGGATGCAGGGTCCACAGGGGACAGTGGCGGTGGGACAGTGCTGCCTAGCCCACGGTACAGGCAACAGTTGGCTGTAGGTGTTCGACCCTCCTCCTCTATAAGCGAAAGCTCGTCAACAGAGCGCAGTCGCACGAGCACTCCATCCGCAGCTGCCAGTTTTGCACACGAGGTGTCCCACTATCAAACAACTAGTGGTAAGCGTCAGCAGGCTGTTTTAAAGATGATGTCTTTGGGCGACAACAGACACACCCCAGAGGGTACTAGCCAACTACTTGCAGCGAGAAACTGTGTCATGGCTGGGCAGTCTACATCTTGAACCAGGCAAGGTAGTCAGTGATAATGGCCGTAATTTTGTGGCGGCCATAGCCCTGGCAAAACTCAGACACATACCTTGCCTGGCTCACACCTTGAACCTGGTGGTGCAGTGCTTCATAAATAATTATCCGGAGTTACCAGCCCTACTCCATAAGGTGCGAAAACTGTGCTCGCACATCCGTCACTCGCCCGTAGACTCCAGTCGTATGCAGAGGCTGCAGCGATCGCTCCACCTCCCCAAGCACCGCCTAATCATAGACGTTGCAACAAGGTGGAACTCCACCATGCACATGGTTGAGAGACTGTGCGAACAGAGGCAGGCTGTAATGCATTTGTGGGAGCATACACGGGCAGGCAGTTTGAGGGCAGACATCGAGTTGTCGGGTGTGCAGTGGTCAAAGGTGAAAGACCTCTGTAAAGTCCTTCAGTGTTTTGAGTAATGCACACGGCTGGTAAGCGCAGACGACGCCATCATAAGCATGAGCATCCCACTTATGCGCCTGCTCATGCAAACTTTGACGCACATTAAGGATCAGTCGTCTGCAGCAGAGGAGGAAGAGGAGGAGGAGGGAAGCCTTGATGACAGTCAGCCATTGTCTGCTCAGGGAACTGTCCTGGACGAGGTGAAGGAAGAAGAGGAAGAGGAGGAGGAGGGGAATGATTATTTTGGGGAGGAGGATGCTTCTCAGGGGGCAAGAGAAAATGTTGGCTTGCCAAGGTCAGGTACAGGGTTTGTGCGTGACTGGAGGGATGTGTATTTGGCAGAAAGTGCTCCTCCACCCACCACTGGCAGTGCATCATTGAGACCTGGAACACTGGCCCACATGTGTGATTATGTCTTGCGGATCCTACAAAGGGACCCCCGAATTGCCAAAATTATGAAGGATGACGACTACTAGTTGGCCAGCATCCTCGATCCACATTATAAAGGCAAATTACAGAACATCATGCCACAGAAGAACCTAGAGCTAATATTGGCGAACAAACAATCAACTCTGGTAAACCGTTTGTTAGAGGCATTCCCAGCAAACAACAGCGGTGCAGGTTCTACCACGAGCCGTACTGGGCCAAATGGAAAAGGTTTTCGTGGTGCACACAGCCGAAGTGGCAATGGAGACAGGGGTTTTATGACCATGTTGTGGTCTGATTTCTCGAGTAACGCTCACACGACTGTTAATAATTAATTGATTGCAACAGACAGGAGACAGCAGTTGTCAACTATGGTTAAAATTACCTCTCCTCCCCTATCGATGTTCTCCCTCACAGTTCATTCCCCTTTGACTACTGGGCCTGTAAACACCTGGCCTGAATTGGCACAATACGCCTTACAGGAGCTCGCTTGCCCTGCTGGTAGTGTGCTATCAGAAAGAGTCTTCAGTGCTGCTGGATCAATCCTGACAGAAAGAAGGACCCGGCTGTCCACCTAAAATGTTGGTGATCTCACCTTCATTAAAATGAACCATGCCTGGGTTTCAAAGGATTTTGTAGCACCTTCCCTGATGACACATAGGTTGCCAGCAAAATGGCTCGCTTTGTCCTCCTCTTCCTCCGACTTCTCCAATTCCTCCATTTGCAGCTGCTGAACGTCCAGCCAACACCTCAACATATGCCAGTTTTTCCACCTCCCTAACTAGGCTGTACCCCCCCCCAGGGCCGGCGTCAGCACCTGGCGCACCCGGGCAAGTGCCGGGGCCCTGAGCAGGTGGGGGGGTCCACTCGCCGTCAGAGACACCGGCGTACTACGAGGGGCCCTGTACCAGTGCTTGCGCCCACAAGTGTGCCCCCCCCGCTTGCTCAGGGCCCCAGCTTTTGCAATAATTACCTCTCCCTGCTCCACCGCTGTGACGTCTTCTGCGTTTCCTGACAGTGACATTCAGGTCAGTAAGTGCAATGACGTCACGTCTGTGCGCCCTCTGCCTGAACAGTCACAGTGCAGAGAGCTGGAAGATGGCGACACTGAGGAATCCAGAGTAGAGCAGTGCCCAGCAAGGAGAGGTGTTTCATTTGTTTTAATGTTTGGAGCAATATATGGGGAGCATTATACACTGGAGAATTATATATGGGGCCCATCATACACTTGAGCATCATAGATAGGGCCCATTATACACTGGAGCATCATATATGGGGCCCATTATACACTGGAGCATCATATATAGGGCCCATTATACACTGGAACATCATATATGGTGCCTATTATATACTGGAGCATTACATAGAGCCCATTATATATGGAGCATTATATGGGGCTCATCATACACTGGAGCTTCATATATGGGGCCCATCATATACTAGAGCATCATATGGGGTTCATTATTTATGGGGCATCACATAGGGCCCTTTATATATGGAGCATCATATGGAGCACATATGGGGCATATTCTGTATGGAGCATTATAGGGAGCCCATTCTGTATGGAGCAGTATATGGGGCTCATTATTCTGTATAGAGCAATATTTGGGGCTCATTATTCTGTATGGCGCACTATGTGGTGCCCATAATACTGAATGGAGGACTATACTGTCCGGTTTTTGAGCTATTGTAGAATTTACAATAGATATCACTCATGTAATGTAAGAAGTGAAGTATTTGGCATTGTACTATACTATATTTCTGTGCCGTATCGGAGCATCATGAATTGTGGTATGTGTTAAAGGGACCCCCTGAGACTCTTTCACCGGGCCCACAAAAACCTGGAGCCAGCCCTGCCCCCCCACAACTTTAGCCAAAAAACCAGTTTTCAATGCGTTACTATTATTATAAAGTAAATTAAGGTTGACAAGCTTAAGTAATAAGAATTGATGTCGTTGGCATTGAAATGGGCACTGTAGGTGTGTTACTGTCCTCCACTCACTGGCGACTTTTCTTCCCCATTGACTTGCATTGGGGTCGGGTTTCGTTTTTGTCGAAACTCCGACTTTGCCGCTTATTAGTCGGCCGATCTTGTTCGCTCGACTTTTGTGAAAGTCGGGTGTCAGAAATCCGACTCGACCCTACCGAAGGCAAAGTCACCATCTCTAGCGAAATGTCAAAAAAGCCTTGGCAGAAAGGATTAAAAACATCTAGCAATGTTGGGTGTTTTATGCAACTTGTGATATAGTTACACTGACATTCACTGGAGAATACTAGAGACCTAGAGGAAAGCTACATAATGATTAAAATCTCGATAGTCTGCAGCTATTCTTAGCAGCATTCTGTAATCAGTCTCTGAGCCCTGCTTCCATTATTTACAGGATGATACTTAAACTGACTGGAAATTAATGAGCTGTCTGCGAAAATCATACCCTAAGACCAAGTAACTGCTAATAAGAAATTCTATTTCTTTTTTATTTACTTTTAAACTGGCTATATTTTTAAATCCTACAAAAAATATAAAGCTTTATGCCATAAAATCAAATTTTATTAAACAAATATTAAAAAAGACATTACAGAATGATGTATTAAATATGGGGGACACAAAAATGCAAAAAAGAAAGGCCTTTGAGGGTACAAGGGGTTTGAGGGTATAAGAATCAATATTATAAGCTCCATGTTTAGCACTTGCTTTAATGAATTGATACTGTGATTCTTATACCCTCAAACCTCTTGTACCCTCAAAGGCCTTTCTTTTTTGCATTTTTGTGTCCCCATATTTAATACATCATTCTGTAATGTCTTTTTTAATATTTGTGTAATAAAATTTGATTTTATGGCATAAAGCTTCATATTTTTTGTAGGATTTATATATAATTGGAAGTGCCACTTTTTCTAGGCAGTATATATATATATATATATATATATATATATATATATATACAGTACAGACCAAAAGTTTGGACACACCTTCTCATTCAAAGATTTTTCTGTATTTTCATGACTATGAAGATTGTAGAATCACACCGAAGACATCAAAACTATGAATTAACACATGTGGAATTATACATTACACTTTACAAAAAAGTGTGAAACAACTGAAAATATGTCTTATATTCTAGGTTCTTCAAAGTAGCCACCTTTTGCTTTGATTACTGCTTTGCACGCAGAAAAGGTGAACGGATGAACTCTACATGCCTGGTTCCCACCGTGAAGCATGGAGGAGGTGGTGTGATGGTGTTGAGGTGCTTTGCTGGTGACACTGTTGGGGATTTATTCAAAATTGAAGCGGTGAGCGGTCCAGCTCACCTCAAACCATCTCGATTAGGTTCAGGTCTGGTGAATGTGGAGGCCAGGTCATCTGGCGTAGCACCCCATCACTCTCCTTCTTGGTCAAATAGCCCTTACACAGCCTGGAATTGTATTTGGGGTCATTGTCCTGTTGAAAAACAAATGATAGTCCAACTAAACGCAAACCGGATGGAATAGCATGCTGCTGCAAGATGCTGTGGTAGCCATGCTGGTTCATTATGCCTTCAATTTTGAATAAATCCCCAACAGTGTCACCAGCAAAGCACCCCCACACATCACACCACCTCCTCCATGCTTCACGGTGGGAACCAGGCATGTCCATCCGTTCACCTTTTTTGCGTGCAAAGCAGTAATCAAAGCAAAAGGTGGCTACTTTGAAGAACCTAGAATATAAGACATATTTTCAGTTGTTTCACACTTTTTTGTAACGTGTAATGTATAATTCCACATGTGTTAATTCATAGTTTTGATGCCTTCAGTGTGATTCTACAATTTTCATAGTCGTGAAAATACAGAAAAATCATTGAATGAGAAGGTGTGTCCAAACTTTTGGTCTGTACTGTATATATACACGTGCATATGTATATATGTATGTGTATATATGTATTTTTGTGATTTTCATGGCTATATTTTTAATTGCACAAAACTAAGCAAAAGGCCTGAGCTGTTAAAATGACACATATCAGATTGAATTGAAAGTGTCATAGAGGGTCACATTTGCAACAGGGACAACTGGGAATGAAGCCAGAAACACTGAATAAATCAGGATACAGCTGATATTTCTGCCAAGACAGAAGCCAGGCTGAAAATGAAGAACTCCATTCTTTTGCATGAATGACGTGTCCTAAAGCAATGGATGCACGGTGACTGTATCTTAACTGACAGTATCAACCCATAAACAAAGTCTATAGTTTAGACTACCTCAATTACTAAAGGATTATTTTGTTTCCACTGTGCAGGAACCACTTAGTAATGAATGGCATACCTTAAATGCAAATATATATACTTACATTTTATTTCTTTTTGATAAATCCATATTTGAGATCACATTTGTGTATCATTCCCTAATTCTGTTGGAATTTCAAATCATATTGCACACATAATTTCCTGTATATTGCCATGACACCACACAAGTATGGCAATTTGTACCACATTCAGGATATATTAGGGCTGCATTCAAATGTTATACTCACATGGCATTTTTATTGCTGTGAACACAATTGCACTTTTAACATTTCTTTCCACAATTTTGGAAAATTGCAGCACAGAGATGATGCAAAGTTTGAACATAGCCTTAAAGGGAATCTGTCACCAGTTTTTTGGCCTATCAACTAAAAATATCATCTAATAAAGCGTGAGCTATACATTCCCCAACTACTTGTGAAACCCCCAGACTCCCCATGAATCCCCCATAAAAACCTTTTATATTGCTCCCACGCTGTATGTAAATATCCTTGGTCCGGTCCGATGGGTGTTGGTTCTGGTCCCTCTCTCCACCCAAAATCAGCATGCGCCGGTGAACTATGTTCCGGTATACAGCGAAATACTTCCAGGACATAGTACTTCCGGCGCATGCGCACTAATGCTTTTCGGCTTTGCCCGCAGTTGGGCAAAGCATACTGCGCACACGCGGGAGGCAATTTAAATGCGCACGCGCGTTACCTGCATGCGAACAACGCTATTCACAGAACGGAATGCATACAGCACACCGAGGAGGGGTGGAGAGAGGGAACAGAACCAACACCCATTGGACCGGACCGAGGATATTTACATACAGCGTGGGAGCAATATAAAAGGTTTTTATGGGGGATTCATGGGGAGTCAGGGGGTTTCACAAGTAGTTGGGGAATGTATAGCTCACACTCTATTAGATGATATTTTTAGTTGATTGGTAAAAAAACTGGTGACAGATTCCCTTTAAAGGAGTTGTCCAAGTACTATATTACCGTTTGTAAAATAAAAACCTTAATACAGTGGGTACAGAAAGTATTCAGACTAGTGATGTGCGAATGTGCTCGCCACTACTCGTTACTCGCCCGAGTATCACCGTACTCGGTTAACTCGGCGAGCACCAAGCAATACCGGGATTACTCGGTGGGAACTCGGGTCTCCACCCAGCTTTTTTGGTGGACTTTACAGAACCAATCACGATGCAGGGATTGTCTGCAAGGCAATGAAACGCCGCAACCATCTTTGTTGTGGTCATGCAGTGATTGGCTGGCCGCACAGCATCATCAGGGGTATAAGAGACCGGAGGCCCGCCCTGCTCGGCGAATTCAGCTCGGGAGATCTGCTGCCGAGATAGAGTCAGAATTGGGGATTTATTACTTAGTGTGTGGTCTACCATCGTAAGCTACTCAAATCCTAATAAACCAACAGTCCTTCTAAGGCCGGGATCACACATATAAATACATGCAGCCGCGCACTCCACTCCCGATTGCCGGCGCCAGAGCTGGGATTTCACATGCGAGCATCGGACGATTTCCTCGCATGTGTGATCCCGGCCTTAGGGCTAATTCCGGAGTATATAGGTTCCAGTGTTAGGTAGGAAGGGGATTGTATCCTCGCTCTATACACATCAGTGCAAGGCCTGCAGGCACTGTATGTGTGTATATAGATCACGGCATACATCAAGAGGGTCCATTCCCTTCCTGTGGTCTGGTGATGCTGCTACCTGTAGGATAGCAGGACTAATCTCTGCACTAATCCGTACCTCCCACTCCCGACTCCAAGACTTCTCCCGCGCTGCGCCAATCCTCTGGAATGCTCTACCCCAAGAAATTAGGACTATCCACAATTTGCATGGTTTCAGGCGCTCCCTCAAAACACATCTGTTCAGAGCGGCCTATCACATTCACTAATCAAAGTCATTCTATGTGTAAGTGTGTGTGTGTGTGTAGCCCATTCACTATCTCCATCCATCCCTCACTCCCTTAAGATGGCTGGACCATCATTGTAAATGCACCATTGTATATACACACCTGTATTTTGTATCTCCCCCACCTCATTGTAGATTGTAAGCTCTCACGAGCAGGGCCGTCTTATTTTGCTTTAATTACTGTATTGTTAACGTTGTTACTTATGACTTGTGTTTTGAAACTGTTAAACTGTAAAGCGCTGCGGAATATGATGGCGCTATATAAATAAAGATTATTATTATTATTATTATTATTATTATATTGGCCGTATATACCAAGCCCCAGGTGTAATTGGCTTTGAAATTTGTTTTGGCCAGGGCTAATAGAGCTTTATTTTATTACAAAGCAATCCAGAGACCTTTTTTTACCTCCATTTGCTTTTTGACAGTGCACAATACAGCCAGATCCTTTTCCTAGCATAGTGTTAAAATCCAGCAATTTTAACACCTTTCTGTCATCGAACGTACTATCCCGTCCATGTGCCCTGGGACTTAATTCTTAAGGAAGGGATAGTATGTCATAGGCGATCAGCTGCGCTCCTGGGGGCTGATTATCACAGCTGACACCAGCTGACACCAGGCACTATGTACCAGGAGCGGTCAAGGACCGCTCCCGGCACATTAACCCCTAGCACACTGCGATCAAAGATGATCACAGTGTTCCAGCGGTACAGGGAAGCATCACGCAGGGAGGGGGCTCCCTGCGTGCTTCGCTGAGACCCTCAGAGCAGCGCGATGTATCGCGCTGTTCCGAGGGACCCTCCTCCCTGCAGGACCCAGGATCCAAGATGGCCGTAGGGTCCTTCCGGGGCCTGCAGGGAGGCGGCTTCCTCAGTGCCTGCTGAGAGCCGGTGCTGAGAAAGCCTGCTGCAGTGCCTGTCACATCGCTGGTCTGACCGAGTGCTGTGCACACTGTCAGACCAGCGATCTGATGTTATACAGTGACGTCCCACCCTGGGACAAAGTAAAAATGTAAAAAAAAAATAAAAATAAACATGTGTAAAAAAAATTCCTAAATAATCAAAAAAAAAAAAAAAAAAAATCCCCAATAAATTCATTTATTTAAAGTAAAAAAAAAAAAAAAACAACAATAAGGCCCTGTGCACACGTTGCGTTTTTAGATGCGTTTCCGCTGCGTTTTTCAACGTGCGGAAACGCATCCAACCCGCAGCACAGTGCACATGCAATGTGATCCAATGGGAACCGCAGGTCTGCTGTGCACATGCTGCGGAAAAAAACATGCGGTTTCGCCGAGCTTTATTTTCCGCAGCATGTCAATTCTTTGTGCGGAACTGCAGCGTTTCTGCGCAAATTGACTTGCATTGAGTCAGGCACTTCCACAGCAAAGTCGCAGGTCTAAAAAAGATCTGCGGTTTTGCTGCGGGTGAAACCGTTGCAGTTCGGGAGGAGGGAAGTGTGTGGGCGGTGCGTGGGCGTGTATAGTGTTCGGCGCTATGTGTGTGGGCAGTGCGTGGGCGTCTATAGTGTGCGGCGCTATGTGTGTGGGCGGTGATTGTGTGCCGGTGTCTGCGCAGCGGTGTGCGAGGCTGTATGCGTGATCGGTGTATGTGCGGGCCTGTGTGTGTGATCGGTGTATGTGCGGGGCTGTGTGCGTGATCGGTGTATGTCTGGCGGTGTGCGGGGCTGTGTGCATGATCTGTGTACGCAGGCATCGTCGGATGGGACTACAAGTCCCATCCGGCTATGCCTGCTACAGTGACAGTGACTGACACATTAGCCAATGATGGGACAGTAGTAGTCCCATCATCCGGCTAATGTGCTGAATGTAAAAAAAAAAAAAAAAACACATACATTACATACGTATAACATACACATGACATACAGAACATACAACACACAACATTGAGCACATACTCACCTATTCCCCGACGCCATCAATCTGCGTACCGCTCTGCCGCCGGGAGAGAATGACGTCATTACAGTTCATTCTCTCACGGCAATGCTGGGTGAGAAAATTCCCACGCAGCATTGCCATAAAGTGAGACTCTGAACTCAGGTAACCTCAGTGATGCACTGCAGGAGCCATTGTCTCCTGTCAGTGCATCACTGGGAGGCCCTACAGAGCAGTGGCATCACCTGATGTCACTGTTCTATAGGGGAAACCGTCGTGGGACACTCGTTATTAATTGGACTGCGTCGGACAGGGAGTATACGGTTGTTTTATTTTTTTACGTTTTATTAGAGGAGATGTAGGGCGTCGCTTGGATCTGAGCGTATAATAAAGATATGAAAACCGTGTTGTGTTTTATTTCATTAAAATAATTTATTCTTATGCGTGTGTTTTTTTAACCCTTTATTAATATAAGATTAATAATGGATAGGCGTCTTATTGACGCCTCTCTATTATTAACCGGGCTTAATATCACCTTACAATAGCAAGGTGAAATTAACCCCTTATTACCCCATATCCCACCGCTACAGGGGAGTGGGAAGAGAGGGGCTAAGTGCCGGAATTGGCGCATCATACAGATGCGCCAATTCTGAGGCGGCTGGGTGCTGGTATTTTTAGCCAGGGGGGTGCCAATATCCATGGCCCCTTTCTAGGCTATGAATATCAGACCGCAGCTGTCTGCCTAGTCTCTCTGGCTATAATTATAGGGGGACCCCACGTCATTTTTTTGGGGGGGTCCCCCTATTTTAATAGCCAGTGAAGGCTAGCTGCGGGCTGATATTCATAGCCTGGGAAGATCCATGGGTATTAACCCCTTCCCAGGCTAGAAATATTGGCCCCGGCTGTCAGCTTTCCCCCTCTGGCACAGAAAATTGCGCGGGAGCCCACGCCATTTTTTTCCTATATTTTTTTTATTAACTATATTTTGTTAAGATTTTGTATGTGTGTGCGCATGTGTCTTTAACTATTTATGCACCATTTAAACTATCGTCTATCTATCTACCTACATATCTTTCTGTCTATCTATTATCTATCTTTCTACATATATTTCTAACTATCTATTATCCATCTAACTACCGTATATACTCGTGTATAAGCCGAGATTTTTCAGGCGATTTTTTAGGGCTGAAAGTCCCCCTCTCGGCTTATACGCGAGTCATATATGGGGGTCGGCGAGGGAGGGGGAGCAGGGGTGTCGGATCATACTCACCCCTCCGCCGGCGCATCTCTGCAGTCCCCCTGCTTCTCCCACGATCTCCGGCTCCTTCCTGCAGCGGTCACATGGTACCGCTCATTAAAGTCATGAATATGCACATATTCATGACTTTAATGAGCGGTACCACGTGACCGCTGTAGGAAGGAGCCGTGGTGGAGCGGTCCGGTGACAGGTAAATATCTCAGGTGCCGGGGTCCTAAGCGAGCGGTGACACCGGCACCTGGCCCCCAGGGATGAGAGGTGAGTATATCATTTTTTTGCAGCAGCAGCGCGGCAGCATAAGGGACCTATACTATGGGGCATAATCTGTGCAGCATATGGGGGCCTAATCTGGAGCATATGGGGGCCTAATCTGGAGCATATGGGGGCATAATCTGTGCAGCATATGGGGGCCTAATCTGGAGCATATGGGGGCCTAATCTGGAGCATATGGGTGCATAATCTGTGCAGCATATGGGGGCCTAATCTGGAGCATATGGGGGCATAATTTGTGGATCATACGGGGGCATAATCTGTGGAGCATATGGGGGCCTAATCTGGAGCATATGGGGGCATAATCTATGCAGCATATGGGCATAATCTGTGGATCATACGGGGGCATAATCTGGAGCATATGGGGGCATAATCTGTGCATAATATGGGGGCATAATCTGTGGATCATACGGGGCATAATCTGCAGCAAATGGGGCATAATTTGTGGATCATACGGGGGCATAATCTGTGGATCATACGGGGGCATAATCTGTGCAGCATATGGGGGCATAATCTGTGGAGCATATGGGGCATAATCTGTGCAGTTTATGGAGGCGTAATCTGTGGAGCATCATATGGGGGCCTAATCTATGGAGCATATGGGGGCATAATCATTTTTCACCCTAGGCTTATACACGAGTCAATAAGTTTTCCCAGTTTTTTTGTGGCAAAATTAGGGGGGTCGGCTTATACACGGGTCGGCTTATACATGAGTATACAGTTAGGTCCATAAATATTTGGACAGAGGCAACATTTATCTAATTTTGGTTCTAGACATTACCAAAATGAATTTGAAACAAAACAAATCAGATGCAGTTGAAGTTCAGACTTTCAGCTTTCATTTGAGGGTATCCACATTAAAATTGGATGAAGGGTTTAGGAGTTTCAGCTCCTTAACATGTGCCACCCTGTTTTTAAAGGGACCAAAAGTAATTGGACAGATTAAATAATTGTAAATAAAATGTTCATTTCTAGTACTTGGTTGAAAACCCTTTGTTAGCAATGACTGCCTGAAGTCTTGAACTCATGGACATCACCAGACACTGTGTTTCCTTCTTTTTGATGCTCTGCCAGGCCTTCACCGCGGTGGTTTTCAGTTGTTGTTTGTTTGTGGGCCTTTCTGTCTGAAGTTTAGTCTTTAACAAGTGAAATGCATGTTCAATTGGGTTGAGATCAGGTGACTGACTTGGCCATTCAAGAATATTCCACTTCTTTGCTTTAATAAACTCCTGGGTTGCTTTGGCTTTATGTTTTGGGTCATTGTCCATCTGTAGTATGAAACGACGACCAATCAGTTTGGCTGCATTTGGCTGGATCTGAGCACACAGTATGGCTCTGAATACCTCAGAATTCATTCGGCTGTTTCTGTCCTGTGTCACATCATCAATAAACACTAGTGACCCAGTGCCACTGGCAGCCATGCATGCCCAAGCCATCACACTGCTTCCGCCATGTTTTACAGATGATGTGGTATGCTTTGGATCATGAGCTGTACCACGTCTTCGCCATACTTTTCTCTTTCCATCATTCTAGTAGAGGTTGATCTTGGTTTCATCTGTCCAAAGAATGTTCTTCCAGAACTGTGCTGGCTTTTTTAGATGTTTTTTAGCAAAGTCCAGCCTAGCCTTTTTATTCTTGATTCTTATGAGTGGCTTGCACCGTGCAGTGAACCCTCTGTATTTAATTTCATGCAGTCTTCTCTTTATGGTAGATTTGGATATTGATACACCTACCTCCTGGAGAGTGTTGTTCACTTGGTTGGCTGTTGTGAAGGGGTTTCTCTTCACCATGGAGAGTATTCTGCGATCATCCACCACTGTTGTCTTCCGTGGGCGCCCAGGTCTTTTTGCATTGATGAGTTCACCAGGCTTTCTTTCTTTCTCAGAATGTACCAAACTGTAGATTTTGCCACTCCTAAAGTTGTAGCAATTTCTCGGATGGGTTTTTTCTGTTTTTTGCAGCTTAAGGATAGCTTGTTTCACCTGCATGGAGAGCTCCTTTGACCGCATGTTTCCTTCACAGCTAAACCTTCCAAATGCAAACACCACACCTCAAATCAACACCAGCCCTTTTATCTGCTTAATTGAGAATGATATAATGAAGGGATTGCCCACACCTGTCCATGAAATAGCCTTGGAGTCAATTGTCCAATTACTTTTGGTCCCTTTAAAAACAGGGTGGCACATGTTAAGGAGCTGAAACTCCTAAACCCTTCATCCAATTTTAATGTGGATACCCTCAAATGAAAGCTGAAAGTCTGAACTTCAACTGCATCTGATTTGTTTTGTTTCAAATTCATTGTGGTAATGTCTAGAACCAAAATTAGATAAATGTTGTCTCTGTCCAAATATTTATGGACCTAACTGTATACGGTATGTATTTTCTATCTATCTATCTATCTATCTATCTATCTATCTATCTATCTATCTATCTATCTATCTATCTATCTATCTATCTATCTATCTACTGGTATCTATTATCTATCTATCTATCTATCTATCTCTATCTGTGTGTGTGTGTGTAATGGAGTGTGGGTTGGACAAATGTAAAAGAGGAGGTTGGACAAGAAATGACATCACAAATCTTTTTTTTTTGTTAAATAACATATCTTTATTTAGCTGTCAAAAACGCATACAAAAAAGCATGAGAAAAAAGCATGAAAAACCGCATCAAAACCGCGTCAAAAAAGGACATGCATTTTCTGCCAAGACGTGCGAATTCGGTGTGGAAAAATCCGCAGGCAAATCCGCAACGTGTGCACAGGCCCTAAAAGTACACATATTTAGTATCGCCGCATCTGAAACGACCCGCCCTATAAAACTGTCCCACTAGTTAACCCCTTTAGTGAACCCCTTAAAAAAGAAAAAAATACAAGGGAAAAAAACGCTTTATCATCATACCGCCGAACAAAAAGTGGAATAACACACAATCAAAAAGACGTATATAAATAAGCATGATACCGCTGAAAACGTCATCTTGTCCCGCAAAAAACAAGCTGCAATATAGCATCATCAGCGAAAAAATTAAAAAGTTATAGCTCGCAGAATAAAGCGATGCAAAAATAATTATTTTTTTATATATAATTATTTTTATTGTATAAAAGCACCAAAACATAAAAAAATTATATAAATAAGGTATCGCCGTAATCGTACTGACCCGAAGAATAAAACTGCTTTTTCGATTTTATCACAAGTGGAACAGCATAAACGCCCCCCCAAAAGAAATTCATGAATTGCTAGTTTTTATTCATTCTGCCTCCCAAAAATCGTAATAAAAAGCGATCAAAAAATGAAATGTCATGTGCCCAAAAATGGTACCAATAAAAACATCAACTCGTCCCGCAAAAAATAAGACCTCACTTGACTCTGTGGGCAAAAATATGGAAAAATTATAGCTCACAAAATGTGATGATGCAAAAACTATTTTTTGCAATAAAAAGCGTCTTTTAGCGTGTGACAGCTGCCAAACATAAAAACCCGCTATAAATAGTAAATCAAACCCCCCTTTACCACCCCCTTAGTTAGGGAAAAATAATAAAATTGAAAAAATATATTTATTTCCATTTTCACATTAGGGTTAGGATTGGGGCTAAAGTTAGGGTTGGAGTTGGGGCTAAAGTTAGAATTAGGGTTAGGGTTGGGATTAGGGGTTTGTTAGGGTTAGGTTTGTGGTTAGGGTTATGGTTAGGGTTGGGACTAGGGTTAAGGGTGTGTTGGGGTTAGGGTTGGAGTTAGAATTGGGGGGTTTCCACTGTTTAGGCACATCAGGGGCTCTCCAAAAGTGATAAGGCGTCTGATCTCAATTCCAGCCAATTCTGCGTTGAAAAAGTCAAACAATGCTCCTTCCCTTCTGAGCTCTACCGTGTGCCTAAACAGTAGTTTACCCCCACATATGGGATACCAGCGTACTCAGGCCAAAGTGCACAATGACTCTTGGGGTCAAATTTCTTCTGTTACCCTTGGGAAAATAAAAAATTGGGGGCGAAAATATCATTTTTGTGGAAAAAAATAAGATTTTTTATTTTTATGGCTCTACATTATAAACTTGTGTGAAGCACTTGGGGGTACAAAGTTCTCAACACACATCTAGATAAGTTCCTTGGGGGTCTAGTTTCCAAAATGGGGTCACTTGTGGGTGTTTCCACTGTTTAGGCACATCAGGGGCTCTCCAAACGGGCCTGACGCCCGCAGACTATTCCATCAAAATCTGCAATGCTAAACGTCACTACTTCCCTTCCAAGCCCTGACGTGTGCCCATACAGTAGTTTTCTCCAACATATGGGGTAACATCGTACTCAGGACAAATTGAACAACAACTTTTGGGGTCCAATTTCTCCTGTTACCCTTGGGAAAATAAAAAACTGGGGACTAAAAGATCAAGTATGTAGAAAAAATATGATTTTTGTATTTTCACACCTGGGCATTATAAGCTTCTGTGAAGCACTTGGGCGTTCAAAGTGCTCATCACATATCTAGATAAGTTCATTTGGGGTCTAGTTTCCAAAATGGGTCACTTGTGGGGGGTTTCCACTGTTTAGGCACATCAGGGGCTCTCCAAACGCGACATGACACCCGCAGACCATTCCATCAAAGTCTGCATTACGAAACGTCACTACTCCTATTCCAAGCCCCGACGTGTGCCCACACAGTTTTCTCCCACATATGGGGTATCAGTGTACTTAGGACAAATTGGACAACAACTTTTGAGGTCCAATTTCTCCTGTTACCCTTGGGAAAATAAACAATTGGTGACTAAAAGATAATTTTTGTGGGATAAAAAAAATGATTTTTAATTTTCATGCCCAGGCATTATAAACTTGTGTGAAGCACTTGGGGGTTCAAAGTGTTCACCACAGGTAGATAAGTTCCTTAAGGGGTCTAGTTTCCAAAATGGGGTCACTTGTGGGTGTTTCCACTGTTTAGGCACATCAGGGGCTCTCCAAACAGGCATGACGCCCGCAGACTATTCCATCAAAGTCTGCAATGCAAAACGTCACTACTTCCCTTCCGAGCCCCAACGTGTGCCCATACAGTAGTTTTCTCCCACATATGGGGTAACATCGTACTCAGGACAAATTGAACAACAACTTTTGGGGTCCAATTTCTCCTGTTACCCTTGGGAAAATAAAAAACTGGGGACTAAAAGATCATGTTTGTAGAAAAAATATGATTTTTGTATTTTCACACCTGGGCATTATAAGCTTCTGTGAAGCACTTGGGGTTCAAAGTGCTCATCACATATCTAGATAAGTTCATTTGGGGGTATAGTTTCCAAAATGGGGTCACTTGTGGGGGGTTTCCACTGTTTAGGCACATCAGGGCTCTCCAAACACGACATAACACCCGCAGACCATTCCATCAAAGTCTGCATTACGAAACGTCACTTGTTATGTTTTGGTAGCTGAGGAGAGCAGGCAAAAAAGGCAATACACCAGAGAGGTTAGGATCTAATGGATTGCAGTACCCTGACTAACCACCACAACTAAAGGCAGCCGTGGAGCGTTCCTACGTTGGTCCTAGACACCTCGTCACAGCCTGAGAGGCTAACTACACCTAAAGATAGAAAGAGGAAAGCTATCTGCCCCGGAGCAGATCCCCAAAGAACACAGGAAGCCCACAAACATGTAATGGCGGTTAGACAAGAGGAAATACAGACACAGACAGAAAATAGTATGCGCAAACGCTGGGGCCCAATCTGCTTGGACAGAAAGGATAGGAAGGATACTTACTACAATCCAAAAAAACCCTAAAAAAAAAGCCAATGCTACTAATTGCAAAAACACCTGAGATCACACGACCTCTACCACCTAAATTAGTTCTCTGGTGTAACAAAACTAAGCCGCAGCCTCAGAAAAAACTGGAAAAGGCAAATGAACAAACAACAGTGGCTCCAGAGGAACCGAGAGGCACCCAAGCCCTCCGAGGAGGGGAACATGGCCAACCTCACAGAAATGCAGAGAAAACTGCAAATGGCAAGCACAAAAACAAAACACAGAAAATATCTTATCTGAGAGCAGGAGAAGAGGCAAGACTCAGCAAGCTTCCAAGTGAACCAGGTAACAACGTTGAGACAGGAACAATTGATCACCGGCAACCATGATGGAGGGAAACCTCCCTTATATCCAGCCAGTCCGTGATTCCTGATTGCCAATCCTCATTGAATGGTTCAGTACCATTTGTAACCACCAGAGGGAGCTTTTGCTCAGAATTCATTTCTAAAACATTCATAACAGTACCCCCCTTGAGGAGGGGTCACCGAACCCTCATTTGTGCAACCAGGTCGGTCAGGATGAGCTCTGTGATACGCACGGATCAGTCTCCTAGCATGGATGTCCGAAGCAAACACCCAAGAATTGTCCTCCTGACCATAACCTCTCCACTTAACCAAATACTGGAGTTTCCGTCTAGAAAAACGAGAATCCAATATTTTCTCAACCACATACTCCAGATTGCCCTCAACCAAAACAGGGTCAGAGGGCGCAGCCATAGGAACCACCGGCTCGACAAACCTCTTCAATAAGGACTTGTGGAACACATTATGGATCTTAAATGTCCCTGGAAGAAGTAAACGAAAGGAAACAGGATTAAGAATCTCCTTGATCTTATAAGGTCCAATGAACCTAGGCTTAAACTTAGGAGATGCAACTCTCATAGGGATATTTCTTGAGGACAACCAGACCAAGTCCCCCACTTTAAACCGAGAACCATCAGTCCTATGCCGGTTGGCAAACCGCTGGTCCTTCTCCTGAGAGAGGGACAACCTCTCCACTACCTGGTCCCAAATCTGCTACATACGCTCCACAACAGAGTCAACACCCGGACAGACAGAAGCCTCCGTCTGTCCCGAAGAAAATCGAGGGTGAAACCCAAAATTGCAGAAAAATGGAGACCTCAAAGTGGCAGAGCTTGCCCTATTATTAAGAGCAAACTCAGCCAAAGGCAAAAAAGAGACCCAGTCATCTTGATCAGCAGACACAAAGCATCTCAGATAAGTCTCCAATGTCTGGTTTGCTCTCTCAGTTTGTCCATTGGTCTGAGGATGAAAAGCAGAGGAGAAAGACAATTGAACACCAAGTTTAGAACAAAAATTCATCCAAAATCTGGAAACAAACTGGACTCCTCTGTCAGACACAATGTTCTCAGGAATGCCGTTTAACCGAACCACGTGCTGAAGGAACAAAGGCACCAATTCGGAGGAGGAAGGCAACTTAGGTAATGGCACAAGATGTATCATCTTGGAAAACCTATCACAAATCACCCAGATAACGGTCATTCTCTGAGAAACAGGGAGGTCGGAAATAAAATCCATAGAGATATGGGTCCATGGTCTCTTGGGCACAGGCAATGGCATCAACAAACCACTAGAGCAAGAGCAAGGCTTGGAGCGAGAGCAAGTCCCACAGGACTGCACAAACTCCCTGACATCACGAGACAAAGTAGGCCACCAAAAGGACCGACTCACCAAGTCTCTGGTACCAAAAATTCCAGGATGACCAGCCAACGCGGAACAATGAATCTCAGACATCACATTCTTCTTCCACTGTTCTGGGACAAACAATTTCCCAACAGGGCAGCGCTCGGGTTTATCCTCCTGACTCCCCTCCAGAGCAAGTCTCAAATTGGGCGAGATGGCGGAAAGAACTACACCCTCTTTCAAAATAACAGCAGGATCAGATAACTCAGGAGAGTCCGCAAGGAAACTCCTCGAGAGGGCATCCGCCTTAACATTCTTAGTGCCAGGAAGAAAGGAAACCACAAAATTAAAATGTGTGAAAATCAAGGCCCACCTGGCCTGTCTAGGATTAAGTCGCTTGGCTGATTCCAGATAAACCAGATTCTTATGGTCCGTGAGGACCACCACCTGAT
The DNA here is from genome assembly GCA_033576555.1 of Oophaga sylvatica. NCBI lineage: Eukaryota > Metazoa > Chordata > Amphibia > Anura > Dendrobatidae > Oophaga > Oophaga sylvatica. Next base: position 156,790,468 of record JARQOD010000006.1, on the reverse strand, counting down.
GTTTGGCTCCCTCCAGCCAATGTCTCCACTCTTCAAAAGCCCACTTCATGGCCAATAACTCCTGATTACCCACGTCATAATTAGGTTCAGTTGGAGAAAATTTTCGAGAGAAAAAAGCACAAGGGTTACTTTTAGAGGTCTCAGGATCTCTTTGGGACAAAACGGCACCTGCCCCAATTTCAGAGGCATCAACCTCCACCTGAAATGGCAGAGAAACATTAGGCTGCCGTAGAACAGGAACAGAAGTGAATCTCTGTTTAAGTTCCTGAAATGCAGAGACTGGCTCAGGAGGCCAATTCACCACATCAGAACCCTTTTTGGTCAGATCGGTCAATGGTTTAACAATAACAGAGAAATTACCAATAAATTTACGATAAAAATTGGCAAAACCCAAGAATCTCTGAAGAGCCTTTAATGAAGTAGGTTGGACGCAATCACAGATGGCCTGAACCTTCACCGGGTCCATTTCAATAACAGATGGAGACAAAATGAATCCCAGAAATGAGATCCTCCGTACGCCAAAAAGACACTTTGATCCCTTCACATACACAGCATTCTTTCTCAAAATCTGGAACACAGTCCGAACATGTTTCACATGAGAGTCCCAGTCATTGGAAAAAATCAAGATATCATCCAAATAAACAATCAGAAATGTATCCACAAAATCCCTGAAAATGTCATTCATGAAGGACTGGAAGACTGAAGGAGCATTAGTGAGCCCAAAGGGCATCACTAGGTACTCAAAATGCCCCTCTGGGGTATTAAACGCCGTCTTCCATTCATCCCCGTGCTTAATGCGAATAAGGTTATACGCCTCCCTGAGGTCAAGCTTGGTAAACCAAGTAGCACTTTTCACCCTGGAAAACAGGTCAGAAATCAAGGGTAACGGATATTGATATTTCACAGTGATATTGTTCAAGAGACGATAATCAATACAAGGCCTTAAAGAACCATCCTTTTTGGCCACAAAGAAAAAACCGGGCACCCAAGGGTGAAGAGGATGTTCTGATATGACCCTTCTCCAATGACTCCTTGATATAAGACTGCTTAGCGTCATGTTCAGGTACAGACAAGTTAAAAAGGCGACCTTTAGGGAATTTACTACCAGGCACTAATTCAATAGCGCAGTCATAGCTCCTATGGGGGGGCAAGGATGCAGATTTACTTTCGCTAAACACATCAGAAAAATCAGTCAAAAATCAGGCACATCTTGAGCCTGGGGAGAGGCAGAAAAAACAGGAGTGTTGGCATTAACACATTGGCAGCCCCAACTGGTTACAGACACAGATTTCCAATCCAAAACAGGATTATGAGACTGCAACCAAGGGAAACCTAGTACAATAATGTCATGCAGATTATACAGCACCAAAAAATTGCAACTCTCCTGATGATCAGGTTCAACCCTCATTATCACCTGAGTAGAGAACTGGGGTTTATTCTCAGCCAAAGGGTAGAATCAATCCCCAGTAGGGGAATAGACTTCTATAGGGGTATCAAGGGAAACCCACAATGTTTAGCAAAATCAAAATCCATCAGGTTAATAGCTGCTCCTGAATCAACAAAAGCCTGAGCAGAAAATGTGGACAGGGAGCAAATCAGGGTAACAGTCAACAGAAATTTAGTCTGAACACTACCCAAGACAACTGAGCGTGCAAAACGTCTTCCCCGCTTAGAGCAGACTGAAATAGCATGAGAGGCGTCACCACAGTAGAAACATAACCCATTGCGTTTTCGAAACTCATGACGCTGTGCCCCAGAAGCCACTCTATCACACTGCATGGGTTCAGAAGCTGGTTCACAAGGCAACACCATTCCACGCATACCTCTACGCTCACGCAAACGTCTGTCAATTTGAATCGCCAATGACATAGAATCATTAATACCAGAGGGAGCAGGGAAACCCACCATAACATCTTTTACATTCTCTGACAGACCCTACCGAAAAAGGGCTGCCAGAGCATCATCATTCCATTTGGTCAGAACTGCCCACTTTCGGATTTTCTGACAGTACAACTCAGCGTCCTCAAGCCCCTGATTTAACGCCAACAAGGTTTTTTCAGCTTGATCAGTGACATTAGGTTCATCGTACAATAACCCCAGAGCCAGAAAAAATGCATCAACATTACTCAAAACAGGGTCCCCAGGTGTCAGGGAAAAAGCCCAATCCTGAGGATCGCCGAGCAGGAGAGAGATGACAATTTGAACCTGCTGTGCTGCGTTCCCTGAGGACTTAGGTTTTAAGGCAAAAAACAACTTACAGTTATTTTTGAAATTCAGAAATTTAGCTTGATCCCCCAAAAATAAATCTGGCATGGGGATCCTAGGTTCCACAACCGGCAACCTAGCAAGATAGGTAGCAATACTTCGAACTTCAGTGGCAAGCTGATCCACACGGCCAGACAACTGTGCAAACTCCATTGAGAAAAAAAAATCCTCCTCAGCACCCAGAGAAAAAGAGGGAAAAAAAAATGCAACAAACAGAAAAAAAAAAAATCTCTGACATCTTTGACAACTTTCTTCTTTCCACACTTTTTTTTTCCCTTCTGTGAGTACCATATAATTTTCAGTTTTGGCCGGTGATACTGTTATGATTTGGTAGCTGAGGAGAGCAGGCAAAAACGGCAATACACCAGAGAGGTTGGAATCTACTGGATTGCAGTACCCTGACTAACCACCACAACTAAAGGCAGCCGTGGAGCGTTCCTACGTTGGTCCCAGACGCCTCGTCACAGCCTGAGAGGTTAACTACACCTAAAGATAGAAAGAGGAAAGCTATCTGCCCCGGAGCAGATCCCCAAAGAACATAGGAAGCCCCCAAACATGTAATGGCGGTTAGACAAGAGGAAATACAGACACAGACAGAAAATAGTATGAGCAAACGTTGGGGCCCAAACTACCTGGACAGAAAAGGATAGGAAGGACACTTACTGCAATCCAAAAACCCCTAAAAAATACCAACTCTACTAATTGCAAAAACACCTGAGATCACACGACCTATACCACCTAAATTAGTTCTCTGGTGTCACAAAACTAAGCCGCAGCCACTGAAAAAACTGGAAAAGGCAAATGAACAAATAACAGTGGCTCAGATAAACTGAGAGGAGCACAAGCCCCCGGAGGAGACCTGGCTGACCTCCACAGAAGTGCAGGGAACAATGCAAAAAGCAAGCACAAAAATAACAGCAGAAAATATCTTATCTGATAGCAGTAGATGCAGGCAAGACTCAGCAAGCTTCCAAGTGAACCAGGAACCACAGTTGAGACAAGAACAATTGATCACCGGCAACCATGATGAGAGGGAACCTCCCTTATATAAGACCAGTCTGTAACTCCTGATTGCCAATCCTCATTGAATGGTTCAGTATTGTTTGTAACCACCAGAGGGAGCTTCTGCTCAGAATTCATTTCTAACACATTCACAACACTCTACCACCTAAATTAGTTCTCTGGTGTCACAAAACTAAGCTGCAGCCACTGAAAAAACTGGAAAAGGCAAATGAACAAATAACAGTGGCTCAGATAAACTGAGAGGAGCACAAGCCCCGGAGGAGACCTGGATGACCTCCACAGAAGTGCAGGGAACAATTCCTAAAAGCAAGCACAAAAATAAAAGCAGAAAATATCTTATCTGATAGCAGAAGATGCAGGCAAGACTCAGCAAGCTTCCAAGTGAACCAGGAACCACAGTTGAGACAAGAACAATTGATCACCGGCAACTATGATGGGAGGGAACCTCCCTTATATAAGACCAGTCTGTAACTCCTGATTGCCAATCTTCATTGAATGGTTCAGTATTGTTTGTAACCACCAGAGGGAGCTTCTGCTCAGAATTCATTTCTAACACATTCACAACACTCTACCACCTAAATTAGTTCTCTGGTGTAACAAAACTAAGCCGCAGCCACAGAAAAAACTGGAAAAGGCAAATGAACAAACAACAGTGGCTCCAGAGGAACCGAGAGGCGCCCAAGCCCCCCGAGGAGGGGAACCTGGCCAACCTCACAGAAATGCAGAGAAAATTGCAAATGGCAAGCACAAAAACAAAAAACAGAAAATATCTTATCTGAAGCAGGAGAAGAGGCAAGACTCAGTAGGCTTCCAAGTGAACCGGGAAACAACGTTGAGACAGGAACAATTGATCACCGGCAACCATGAAGGGGGGAAACCTCCCTTATATCCAGCCAGTCCGTGATTCCTGATTGCCAATCCTCATTGAATGGTTCAGTACCGTTTGTAACCACCAGAGGGAGCTTCTGCTCAGAATTCATTTCTAAAACATTCATAACAGTCACTACTCTTATTCCAAGCCCCGACATGTGCCCACACAGAAGTTTTCTCCCACATATGGGGTATCAGCGTACTTAGGACAAATTGGACAACAACTTTTGGGGTCCAATTTCTCCTGTTACCCTTGGGAAAATAAAAAATTGGTGACTAAAAGATAATTTTTGTGGGAAAAAAATACAATTTTTAATTTTCATGCCCAGGCATTATAAACTTGTGTGAAGCACTTGGGGGTTTGAAGTGTTCACCATAGGTCTAGATAAGTTCCTTAGGGGGTCTAGTTTCTAAACTGGGGTCACTTGTGGGGAGTTTCCACTGTTTAGGCACATCAGGGGCTCTGCAAACTGAACATGACACCCATCAAAGTCGGCATTCCAAAACGTCATTACTTCCTTTCCGAGCCCTGCCGTGCGCCCAAACAGTATTTCCCCCCCACATATGGGGTATCAGCGTACTCAGGACAAATTGGACAACAACTATTGGGGCTCAATTTCCTTGGGAAAAATCAAAAACTGGGGACTAAAAATTTTTTTTTTCCACACCCAGGCATTGTAAACTTTAGTGAAACACTTGGGGGTTCAAAGTGCTCACAACAAATCTAGATAAGTTCTTTAGGGGGTCTAGTTTCCAAAATGGTGTCACTTGGGGGTTTCCACTGTTTAGGCACATCAGGGGCTCTCCAAACGCGACATGGCGTCTAGCAATTCTGCGTTGAAAAAGTCAAACTGCGCTCCTTCCCTTCCGAGCTCTGCCATGCACCCACATGTAAAGAGTAAACAGTGGTTTACCCTACATATTGGGTATCGGCGTACTCAGAACAAAATGCACAATAACTTTTGAGGTCTTGTTACCCTTGGGAAAATAAAAATTGGGGAGAAAATATCTTTTTTGTGGAAAAAATATGATTTTTTAATTTTACGGCTCTACGTTATAAACTTGTATGAAGCACTTGGGGGTTCACAGTGCTCATCACAGATCTAGATAAGTTCCTTATGGGGTCTAGTTTCTAAAATGGGGTCACTTGTTGGAGGTTTCCACTGTTTAGGCACATCAGAGGCTATCCAAACGCGACATGGCGTCTAATCTCGATTCCAGCCAATTTTAGTTTGAAAAAGTCAAATAGCGCTCCTTCCCTTCCGAACTCAGCCGTGCGCCCAAACAGTGGTTCCCCCCACATATTGGGTATCAGCGAACTTAGGGCAAATTAGACAACAACTTTTGCGGTCCAATTTCTCCTGTTACCCTTGGGAAAATCAAAATTGGTGACCAAAAGATTTTTTTGTGGGAAAAAAATAGGATTTTTTATTTTCATGCCCAGGCATTATAAACTTGTGTGAAGCACTTGGGGGTTCAAACTGCTCACCACAGATCTAGATAAGTTCCTTAGGGGGTCTAGTTTCCAAAATGGGGTCACTTGTGGGGGGTTTCCACTGTTTAGGCACATCAGGGGCTCTGCAAACTGAACATGACACCCATCAAAGTCTGCATTCCAAAACGTTATTACTTCCTTTCCGAGCCCTGCCGTGCGCCCAGTTTCCCCCTCCACATATGGAGTATCAGCGTACCCAGGACAAATTGGACAACAACATTTAGCGTCCAATTTCCTTGTGAAAAATCAAAATTGGGAACTAAAAAATCATTTTTGTGGAAATTTTATTTTTCACACCCAGGCATTATAAACTTTAGTGAAACACTTGGGGGTTCAAAGTGATCACAACAGATCTAGATAAGTTCCGTAGGGGTCTAGTTTCCAAAATGGCGTCACTTGTGGGGGGTTTCCACTGTTTAGGCACATCAGGGGCTCTCCAAACGCGACATGGCATCGAATCTCAATTCCAGCCAATTTTGGTTTGAAAAAGTCAAACGGCGCTCCTTCTCTTCCGAGCCCTGCAGTGCGCCCAGACAGTGGTTTTCCCCCACATATGGGGTATTGGCGTAATCAGGAGAAATTTCACAACAACTATATTTGTCCATTTTCTCCTTTTACCCTTGTTAAAATAAAAAAATTGTTTGTAAAAGATAATTTTTGTGACTAAAAAGTTAAATGTTCATTTTTTCCTTCCATGTTGCTTCAGCTCCTGTGAAGCACCTGAAGGGTTAATAAACTTCTTGAATGTGGTTTTGAGTACCTTGGGGGGTGCAGTTTTTAGAATGGTGTCACTTTTGGGTATTTTCTGCCATATAGACCCCTGAAAGTGACTTCAAATGTGAGGTATCCCTAAAAAAAATGGTTTTGTACATTTTGTTGTAAAAATGAGAAATCGCTGGTCAGCTTTTAACCCTTATAACTTCCTAACAAAAAAAAATTTGTTCCAAAATTGAGCTGATATAAAGAAGACATGTGGTAAATGTTATTTAGCAACTATTTTGTGTGACATATTTCTCTGTTTTAAGGGAATAAAAATTCAAAGTTTGAAAATTGCAAAATTTTCAAAATTTTCGCCATATTTCCATTTTTTTCATAAATAAACACACATTATATCGAAGAAATTTTACCACTATCATGAAGTACAATATGTCACGAGAAAATATTCTCAGAATCGCGAAGATCCGTTCAAGCGTTCCAGAGTTATAACCTCATAAAGAGACAGTGGTCAGAATTGTAAAAATTGGCCCGGTCATTAACGTGCAAACCACCCTTGGTGGTTAAGGGGTAAAAGGGGTCCCAAACACCCCTTTTGAGTGCGCAGAGAAATATTTTATTTTTATGTGGTACGGTTGAGTAGAGTTTTTTTGAGTGTCTTACAGAATTTCTTGACACTATTTTGCTGAACCCCCTCCCCCCCAAAAAAAACATAAAGGCCACATATTTTACAGTGTGGTATCTCTGTGACACGCCTTATCCATCGGTCTGCTAAAAATGTGGTCTTTTTAGCCCTAAATCAATTTTTTTTGCTGTCTGGCACTGTACTTATATACATATACAGCACTATTTAGCCAAAAAAAGGCCACACATTTGTCATAGTGTTATCTCCGTGCCAGCTGATATCTGTGCGTGCTCAAAGTGTGGCCAATTTACGGCGCTTTTCTTTTCTTGTCCTGTGTGTCACTGTACTTATATACAGCACTATTTAGCAAAAAAACAAAACAAAATATAGGCCACACATTTGTCGTAGTGGTATCTCCGTGCCAGTTCGTATCTTTGCGTGCTGAAAGTGTGTCCAGTTTACGGCGGTTTTCTTTTTTTGTACTGGGTGTCACTGTAGTTATATACAGCAGTATTTAGCAAAAAAAAAAAAGCACAGGCCACACATTTTTCTGTGTGGTATCTCCGTGCCAGCTAATATCTGTGCGTGCTCAAAGTTTGGCCAGTTTATGGCGCTTTTCTTTTTTTGGCCTGGGTGTCACTGTACTTATATACAGCCGTATTTAGCAAAAGAAAAAAAAAAGAAAACAGGCCACACATTTGTCGTTGTGGTATCTCCCTAACAGGCCTCATTTATCATTGTCAAAAATTTGGCCATTTTACATTGTATTTGTTTTGCAGTCTCTTAACGTATCTTATAATGCAAAACACATTTTTACCTAAAGACCAGATAGGTAAAATGTTGTTTTTCCTGCACACGTATCGAATACAAGTTGCCTCCCAAATCACCCTTTTGTGGTGAACGTGTATAATATTCTAGTTCATTTACAATGGGCAAGGCGCGTGGCAAGGGACAGGGAAGTGGACGTGATGGTGATGGTGCAGGCCGAGGTCGTGGGAAAGCTGAAATTGGCCCACCAAAAACACCCACATCTTCTCGCTGGACCTTAGCGTCCGAAGTCCTGGGGGAACGCAGCAAGACAGCAATATTGAAGCCCGAGCAGTGTGAAAAGGTTTTTGGTTGGATAGCGGATAACACTTTCAGTTACTTATCCACCACCACCAGCACCCTGTCTACAACACGGTCAAGTCACATTAGCCGTGATTCTGGGACGAATATTCCTCACCCTGAGCCTCCTTCCTCCCATCATGCAGAGTGCCCTGAGACAACTGATCCCACACTGAACCCACACTCGGACACTCCGAAGAGCTGTTCAGTTTTCCATTTGGAGATTCGTGCCTCTCGCCCGGTCCACTTGAAGCGGTTCATGATGATATTCCATGTAGCGATGCACAAATCTTTGAGCAGCCACGGTCACAAAAGGTGGACGATGATGAGACACAATTGTCGGAAAGCCAGGAGGAGGACCAGGGAGGGGAAGTGGAAGATGAGGTTGTGAATGATGTAGTAACAGACCCAACCTGGCAGAACGAGGACAACAGCACATAGGGGGAGGTAGGCGTTGCACAACTTCAGGCAGGAAGAAGCAATGTGGTGGCTGCAGACAGAAGGCGTACCAACTGTTCCCCATAACACCAACCTGAGGGAAGTTGCCAGTACAACTGTTAGGTCTTCCCGAGTCTGGTTATTTTTTAAAGACTTTGCTGATAACCCCAAACAGGCCATTTGCAACACCTGTCATGCCAGCATCACAGGGGTAGCAAAACTGCCAGCCTTACCACCACCAGCATGATCAGGCACATGGCAGTAAAGCACCTGACTTTGTGGGCCCAACCCCATGCTCAAGGAAGTGTCTGCGGGTGACACATCAGCTTCATCCAGTGTTGTGAGTGCAAGCCAATCCCCTGTCCACGGTGCATGCGAAGATGCCTTCTGCTCTGCCATTGCCCACAGTCAACTAGCATCATCATCAAGCACGTCCACGTCCTTGTCCCAGCGCAGCCTTCAGTTGTCCATACCCCAGTCTTTGGAATGTAAGCGGAAATACGCAGCCAATACCCCACAGTACTCAATTCTCATATTTCTCGTCTGCTTGAGATCGAAATGTTGCCTTTCAGGCTCGTGGAGATGGAAGCTTTCCGCAACCTGATGGCTGTGCCGTCCCGGCATTAAACAAGCACGTGTCCCACAACATTACCTGTGACCTCAACAATGCAGTTACTGGGAAAGTACATGTAACCACGGACATGTGTACAAGTGCTTGTGGCCAGGGACGGTACATCTCGCTGATGTCACGCTGGGATAACATAGTGGAAGCCGGGACCCAGTCAGACCTTGGGATGGAACATGTCCTCCCGACGCCAAGGATTGCGGGCCCAATGTCAATCAGGGTTGCCCTTACTGTGTACAGCTCCTGCACCTCCTCTTCTTCCTCCTCCTTCTCTTCAGCCTCCATGTCCGAAATGAGCACATCATTCACAAGCTGGAAGCGCTACTGTTATGTTTAGGCAGCTGAGGAGAAAAAGCAAAAAACGGCAATACACCAGAGAGGCTGGAACCTATTGGATTGCAGTAACCTGAACTAACCACACAACTAGAGGTAGCCGTGGAGCGTTCCTACGTTGATCCTAGATGCCTCGTCACAGCCTGATAGATAACTACACCTAAAGGCAGAAAGATGAAAACTATCTGCCCCGGAGCAGATCCCCAAAGTAAATAGGAAGCCCCCAAACATGTAATGGCAGTTAGACAAGAAGAGAGCACGGACACAGACAGAAAATAGAATGAGCAAACGCTGGGGCCCAATCTGTCTAGAAAGAAAAGTACAGGAAAGAATTCTGACTGCAATCCAACAAAAAACCCTAAAAAATACCAACACTTCTGATTGCAAAAACACCTGAGATCACACGATCTCCACCACCTAAATCAGATCTCTGGTGTAACAAAACTAAGCCGCAGCCACTGAAAAAACAGGAAAAAGCAAATGAACAAATAACAGTGGCTACAGATAAACTGAGAGGAGCACAGGCCCCAGAAGGGGATCCGGCTGACCTCCAAAAGTGCCGAAAGCTATGCAAAAAGCAAGCACAAAAAGAAAAGCAGAAAATATCTTATCTGAAAGCAGATGATGCAGGCAGGACTCCAGCAAACTTCCAAATGAACCAGGAACCACAGTTGAGACAAGAACAATTGATCACCGGCAACCATCATGTGAGGGAACCTCCCTTATATCAGTCCAGTCCGTGATCCCAGATTGCCATTCCTCGCTGATAGGTTCAGTACTGTCTGTAACCACCAGAAGGAGCCTCTGCTCAGAAACCATCTCTAGCACATTCATAACACACTACAGCACTGCCAAAGCAAAGTGCCAACAGGCTGTGCTGAAGCTAATTTGCTTAGGTGACAAACCGCACAATGCTGAAAAGTTGTTGACAGCTCTGAAAGAGCAGGCAGATGTGTAGCTGACACCACGGAATCTCCAGCCAGGCATGGTTGTGTGTGACAATGGCAGTAACCTGGTGGCGGCTTTGAGGCGAACTGACACACGTACCATGCCTGGCCCATGTGCTGAACCTCGTTGTTCAACGTTTTCTAAAAAGCTATCCGGAGCTGCCGGATCTGCTGGTTAAAGTACGCCGCCTGTGTGCACATTTTAGAAAGTCAGCTACAGCTTCAGCCGCCCTTGCCATGATTCCGGCTCACCAACTGGTGTGTGATGTCACCACGCGTTGGAACTCTACACTGCATATGTTAGAAAGGATTTGTGAGCTGAAGCGGGCAGTTGTTGAATACCAGCATCAATAAGGCCATCGTTTGTCAGGTTTGACTCCACACATAAGACCTCAGGAGTGGACCACCAAGATGGTGAGCGGCGATGACGCTATAATTAGCATCACCATCCCGCTCATCTGCATTCTGAAAAGCTCTCTGCTCACAGTGAAAGAGAAGGCATTGCAGGCGTAGCACGAGGACATGGATCAAGGAACCATACAGGGTGATTACACACAGCCCAGCCTCATGTCACCCCCAACATGGATTGGTTGACAATGAGGCAGAGGAGGAGTAGGAAGAACAGGAGCTACTTTAATGCGCTATAGACGGGACTACGACCACAACTGTTATACCATCTGTTCAGTGTGGATGGTCTGAGGACAGGGAAGAAGAGGAGGAGGATACCTTGGTCAGTCATTCTGTTCGTGAGGACACGGAAGGCTTGCCTGTTACCAGTCTGGCATGCATTGCTGACTTTATATTGCGCTGCCTTTCCCGTGACCCTTGTATTGTCAAAATATTGGGTACCAGTCATTACTGGCTAGTGACACTTTCAGACCCACGGTACAAGGATAACTTTCAATCTTTTGTTCCAGAGGAAGACAGGTGTACCAAATTGGTGCAGTACCATAGGGCCATTGTTGCAGAATTATTAAAAAAAATCCCATTTCAAAATGCTGGCGGGAGAGATAACAGTTCATTGGCCAACCAAGCAGGACAGGTGAGACAGACACAAGTCCACTCCAGCAGAGGAAGGGAACACTGGCAAAGTTCTGGGACAGTTTCTAAGACCCTCCCATCGCCCATGCACTGAGGCGCGGGGTAATCTTTTTAAAGATGCCTAGGGAGTACCTTGCTGACCGTACCAATGTCCTCCGTGATTCCTCTGTGCCTTTTAATTATTGGGTATCCAAGCTGGACACGTGGCATGAGCTGGCTCTCTACGCCTTGGAGGTTCTGGCCTGCTCTGCTGCTAGCGTTTTGTCCGAGCAGGTTTTTAGTGCTGCTGGTGGCATTATCAGAGATAAGCGCATTCACCTTTCTACGGAAAATGCAGATAGGCTGACTCTTATAAAAATGAACAAGAGATGGATTGGGCCTGACTTCTCGACACCACCAAATGATGACGGCGAAGCCTAAACTCCAATGTAGTGTTTTTTTGGGAGGTGTATTCCCATGCACCTCTTCACAACCAAACATGGTTATACGCTTCCTGATTTTGGCTAGTTGGTGCCCTCCTCCTCCTTCTCCTCATCCTCACCGTCCAACACCACTTGAACACCAGGGTGAACGTATATTCAGTCATGCGCCAGCCACTCTATGTTTTGGCAAAGGTGTTATGATGCCCGTCACCAAAATACATAAAATATGTACACCCCCAAAGGGAAATGTTTGCCAGCCCATACACTACAGTCATGGCCAAAAGTTTTGAGAATGACACAAATATTATATTTTCACATGATCTGCTGCCCTCTGGTTTTTATGTGTGTTTGACAGATGTTTTTATCACAGACAGAAATATAATAATTGCAAACATATGAGTAACAAAAGCTTATATTGACAGTTAGAATGAGTTAATGCAGCAAGTCAATATTTGCAGTGTTGACCCTTCTTCTTCAGGACCTCTGCAATTCTCCCTGGCATACTCTCAATCAACTTCTGGAACAAATCCTGACTGATAGCAGTCCATTCTTGCACAATCAATGCTTTATTTTGTCAGAATTTTTAGGTTTTTGTTTGTCCACCCGTCTCTTGATGATTGACCACAAGTTCTCAATGGGATTAAGATCTGGGGAGTTTCCAGGCCATGAACCCAAAATCTCTATGTTTTGTTCCCTGAGCCATTTAGTTATCACCTTTGCTTTATGGTAAGGTGCTCCATCATGCTGGAAAAGGCATTGTTGATCGCCAAACTGCTCTTGGAGGGTTGGGAGAAGTTGCTCTTGGAGGACATTCTGGTACCATTCTTTATTCATGGCTGTGTTTTTAGGCAAGACTGTGAGAGAGCCGATTCCCTTGGCTGAGAAGCAACCCCACACATGAATGGTTTCAGGATGCTTAACAGTTGGCATGAGTCAAGACTGGTGGTAGCGCTCACCTTGTCTTCTCCGAATGAGGCGTTTTCCTGATGTCCCAAACAATCAAAAAGGGGATTCATCAGAGAAAATAACTTTACCCCAGTCCTCAGCAGTCCACTGCCTATACCTTTTGCAGAATATCAGTCTGTCCATGATGTTTTTTCTGGAGATAAGTGGCTTCTTTGCTGCCCTCCTTGAGACCAGGCCTTGCTCCAAGAGTCTCCGCCTCACAGTGCGTGCAGATGCACTCACACCTGCCTGCTGCCATTCCTGAGCAAGCTCTGCACTGCTGGTAGCCCGATCCCGCAGCTGAAACACTTTTAAGAGATGGTCCTGGCTTGCTGGTCTTTCTTGGGCGCCCTGAAGCCTTTTTGGCAACAATGGAACCTCTCTCCTTGAAGTTCTTGATGATGAGATAGATTGTTGACTGAAGTGCAATCTTTCTATCTGCGATACTCTTCCCTGTTAGGCCATTTTTGTGCACTGCAATGATGACGGCACGTGTTTCTTTAGAGATAACCATGGTTAACAGAAGAGAAACAATGATGCCAAGCACCAGCCTCCTTTTAAAGTGTCCAGTGGTGTCATTCTTACTTATTCATGACAGATTGATCTCCAGCCATGTCCTCATCAACACCCACACCTGTGTTAATGGAGCAATCACTGAAAATAGGTTAGCTGGTCCTTTTAAGGCAGGGCTGCAATAGTGTTGAAATGTGTTTTGGGGGATAAAGTTCATTTTCAAGCCAAATATTGACTTTGCAAGTAATTGCTGTTAAGCTGATCACTCTTTATAACATTCTGGAGTATATGCAAATTGCCAATAGAAAAAGTGAAGCAGTAGACTTTGTAAAAATTAATATTTGTGTCATTCTCAAAACTTTTGGCCATGACTGTAAGTGTATGGGCAATCCAAGTATAGGAGATCCGCTCCTAGAAATTGGGCATATTTTTTAATCAGGCCTTCCTCCAAGTCTCATCATCCACCGCCACTAGATCAAAAGGGTTTACATGTTCCGTGCAGTTACAGCCAGTGTTGAATTATTAACAAAGGTGGGTGGTTATGCTTTAAGTAAAAGACTTGTTCTGAAAACGGTTGAGGTGTAGCCCACAGGGGAAATGTTTGCCAGCAAGTCTAGCAGACCCGCTCCTAGAAATTGTGCATATTTTTTAATCAGGCCTTCCTCCAAGTCTCATTACCACCGCCACTAGATCAAAAGGGTTTACCTGTTCCGTGCAGCTACAGCTAGTGTCGAATTATTAACAAGGTGGGCGGTTATGCTGTGCGTAAAATACTTGTTCTGAAAATGGTTGACGTGTACCCCACAGGGGAAATGCTTGCCAGCCCATACACTAAGTGTATGGGCATTCCAAGTCTCGGAGACCCGCTCCTAGAAAGTGGGCCTATTTTTAATCAGGCTTTCCTCCAAGTCTCATCATCCACCGCTACTAGATCACCAGCGTTAACGTGTTCTGTGCTGCTACAGCCAGTGTCAAAATCCTAACAAGGGTGAGTGTTTCTGCTTGGCGTTAAATACTTGTTATGGAAAAGGTTGAGATGTACCCCACAGGGGAAAATGTTTGTCAGCCCAAAACACTTAGTGTATGGCCATTACAAGTCTAGGAGACCCGCTCCTTTTTAATGGGACATTTTTTGTTAAGAGGCCCTCCAATATGTTTCTTCCAAGGGGGAATTGGGGTTATTGGGGTGCATATAACTTGTTAGCAGGGCAGGCCTAACAGTCAATGCATAAGAAACAGAATGGGAGTACAAAATAAATAATGTGAAGGGATTTTCCTGTGCCCATCCAGTATGTGGGTTCAAAGGCTTATTGGGGTGCATATGTCTTGGTGCAGGGCAGGCCTTGCAGTAAATGCATAAGAAAACAGAATGGGAGTACAAAATGAATAATGTGAAGAGGATTTTCCGGTGGCAATCCAGTATGTGGCTTGAAAAGCTTATTGGGGTGCATGTAACTTTGGGGCAAGCCAGGCCTTGCATTCAATGCAACATTTTTTCTGGAAGCCCTTGTGCACCTCTCGTGAAAGGGGTATTGGGGTGCATTGTAATTCTTGGCAACCCATCCATTCACTGCATAGGCAATAACAGTTTAGGAGACCCACTGTTTAATAATGGCCCTTTAAAAAGATTAATGCCGCCTGATGCCCTGGTAAAAATAGGCTGTGTGACTTTGAGTCCCTCCTTCATAAATGAAACAAGATGTGTCTGCTTATGTGTCACACACCACATGGTTAGCTAGGGTTGTTAAATTTTACAATGATATTTCCAAGTAAATGCATTTGTATTGATTGAAAGCAATGTTAAAGTTGAAAAACGTTTCAAAAACGCTGCGTCTGAACATAGCCCAAGAGGGGGAGGAACATTTTGGTCTGGGGTTAATTATTTTGCCTTATATACAAGTCATTGACCTGGAAAGGATGTACCTTTACATATTTCCCAGCAAAATCCATTTTGTTTCGTTTTGGTATGTTTTTTGGTGCACCGGTAAAAATGGCATGAACCTCTGACAACATTGTTTAAAGCTGTAAACTAGGAGTTAGAAATGCTTCCAGTGGCGATCCCCATTATGTCCCTATGTCATTTGAGCAGTGTTTCCATCAGTTTCACACGTTTTTAGACCTTTAAAGGACCCCCCGGGGGGATCGTGGTAAAAATGCTCGGGTCTCCTATAGACTTATATTTGGCTCGTTGTTCTGTCCGAGTACATAAGTATTCCAATTTGCTCGACCCGATCAACGAACCCCTGAGCATCATAGTGCTCACCCATCACTAATTCAGACCCCTTTAAATTTTTACTCTTTGTTTCATTGCAGCCATTTGGTAAAGTCAAATTTTTTTTTTTCTCACTAACTCCTTAACCCGCAAGGGTGGTTTGCACGTTAATGACCGGGCCAATTTTTACAATTCTGATCACTGTCTCTTTATGAGGTTATAACTCTGGAAGGCTTCAACAGATCTTAGCGATTCTGAGAATGTTTTATCGTGACATATTGTACTTCGTGATAGTGGTAAAATTTCTTTGATATAACTTGCGGTTATTTATGAAAACTGGAAATATGGCAAAAATTTGGAAAATTTTGCAATTTTAAAACTGAATTTTTATTCCCTTAAAACACAGAAATATGTCACACAAAATAGTTACTAAATAACATTCCCACATGTCTACTTT
The DNA here is from genome assembly GCA_033576555.1 of Oophaga sylvatica. NCBI lineage: Eukaryota > Metazoa > Chordata > Amphibia > Anura > Dendrobatidae > Oophaga > Oophaga sylvatica. Next base: position 156,774,436 of record JARQOD010000006.1, on the reverse strand, counting down.
ACATCAGCACAATTTTGGAACCAAAATTTTTTTTTGTACGAAGTTATAAGGGTTAAAAGTTGACTAGCGATTTCTCATTTTTACAAAAATTGTACAAAACGATTTTTTTTTAGGGACCACCTCACATTTGAAGTCACTTTGAGGGGTCTATTAGGCAGAAAATACCCAAAAGTGACACCATTCTAAAAACTGCACCCCTCAAGCTGATTAAAACCACATTCAGAAGTTTATTAACACTTCAGGTGCTTCACAGGAGCTGAAGCAACTTGGAAGGAAAAAATTAACATTTAACTTTTTAGTCACAAAAATTATTTTTTACAAACAATTTTTTTATTTTAACAAGGGTAAAAGGAGAAAATGGACAAAAAAGTTGTTGTGCAATTTCTCCTGAGTACAACGATACCCCATATGTGGGGAAAAACCACTGTCTGGGCGCACGGCAGGGCTCGGAAGGGAACTTTTTCAAACCAAAATTGGCTGGAATTGAGATTGGATGCCATGTTGCGTTTGGAGAGCCCCTGATGTGCCTAAACAGTGGAAATCCTCCACAAGTGACACCATTTTGGAAAACTATACCCCCTAAGGGACTTATCTAGATCTGTTGTGAGCACTTAAAACCCCCAAGTGTTTCACTAAAGTATGTAATGACAGGGTGTGAAGAAAAAAATTAATAATTTCCACAAAAATTATTTTTTACTCCCCAATTTTTGATTTTTCCCAAGGAAATTTGACACCAAAAGTTGTTGTCCAATTTCTTCTGAGTACGCTGATACCCCATATGTAGGGGGGAAATACTGTTTGGGTGCACGGCAGGGCTCGGAAAGGAAGTAATGACGTTTTGGAATGCAGACTTTGATGGGTGTCATGTTCAGTTTGCAGAGTCCCTGATGTGCCTAAACAGAGGAAACACCCCACAAGTGACCCCATTTTGGAAACTAGACCCCCTAAGGAACTTATCTAGATCTGTGGTGAGCACTTTGAACCCCCAAGTGCTTCATACAAGTTTATAATGTGGGGTATGAAATAAAAAATCTCAGTGGTAAATGAGAAACAGAGACCAGTGCACGCCCCAACCGGGGAACCTGGCTGACCTTACTCCAGCAGGGCAGAAAAACAAAGGAAAACCAAAGTCACAGAAACAAACTGTTATGAATGTGCTAGAGATGGTTTCTGTGCAGTGGCTCCCTCTAGTGGTTACAGACAGTACTGAACCTTTCAGCGAGGAATGGCAATCTGGGTTCACTGACTGGTCTGATATAAGGGAGGTTCCCTCCCATGATGGTTGCCGGTGATCAATTGTTCTTGTCTCAATTGTGGTTCCTTGTTCATTTGGAAGTTTGCTGAGTCTTGCCTGCATCTTCTGCTATCAGATAAGATATTTTCTGCTTTTATTTTTGTGCTTGCTTTTTGCATTGTTCCCTGCACTTCTGTGGAGGTCAGCCAGGTCCCCTCCGGGGGGCTTGTGCTCCTCTCAGTTGATCTGAAGCCACTGTTATTTGTTCATTTTCTTTTTCCTGTTTTTTCAGTGGCTGCGGCTTGGTTTTGTTCACACTGAGATCTGATTTAGTGGGTGGCGAGATCGTGTGATCTCAGTATTTTTGTAATCAGAATTGTTGGATTTTTGTAGGGTTTTCTGGGTTGCAGAAAGTAATCTCTCCTGTCCTATCCTATTTAGTCAGCTTTTGGCCCCAGCTTTGCTCATTCTATTTTCTGTCTGTGTTCATGCTTTCTTCTTGTCTATCCGCCATTACATGTTTGGGGGCTTCCTATTTTCTTTGGGGGACCTGCTCCGGGGCAGATAGCTTTCATCTTTCTGCCTTTAGGTGTAGTTATCTCTCAGACTGTGACGAGGCGTCTAGGATCAACGTAGGAACGCTCCACGGCTACCTCTAGTTGTGTGGTTAGTTTAGGAATCTGCAACCCATTAGTTACCAACATCTCAGGTGTTCGGCTGCCCGGCTGTTGTTCCTGTCCTCCTCAGCTACCTAACATAACACAAACAGGAGGTAGAAAGTAGGAAGCAAGCTGACTTCCAAATGAAAGGAAGAACAACTAATCACCGGCGAGGATCATGGGAAGGTTACTCCCTTAAATCTCCCCAGTCATCAACACCAGACTGCCAATCATCGCTCCTAGCTGATGAAGGACTTTTGTTAACCAAAGCAGCTTCAATACTATCAGCAGAAACCAGAGGGAGCCCAAACGCTGAAGTCAGATCCAGAGTGTTCACAACAGTACCCCCCTCCTTGAGCAGGGGTCACCGACCCCTCACCTGCACCACCAGGCCGATCAGGATGAGCCCGGTGAAAGGCACGAACCAATCTCTCAGCATGAATATCAGAAGCAAACACCCAAGAATTGCCCTGACCATAACCTTTCCACTTGACCAAGTACTGGAGTCTCCGTCTAGACAGACGAGAATCCAATATCTTCTCTACTTCATACTCCAGATAGCCCTCAACCAAAACAGGCTCAGGGGAGTAGCCATAGGAACTACTGGCTCAACAAACCTTTTGCCAATTGTGGCACTTTACCCAGCTCTTCCCACTTGCCCTTATAGCGGTGGCAAGTGGGGTAATAGGGGTTAATGTCACCTTTGATTGATCGGTGACAATAAGCCCGGTTAATAATGAAGAGGCGTCAATAAGACACCGATCCATTATTAATCATAGTTTGTAAATTTAAAAAAAAAAAACACAGCAAGAAAAAAGTATTTTAATGAAATAAAATACCACACAGTTTTCATTATTTTTATTCTTCTCTCATTCCTGCGACGCCATCGTTCTCCTGTAAAAAAACAAAAATAACAAACCAACACAAATACCACCTGTCCTACGCAGTCCAAGATAACGAGTGTCCCACGACGAGTCCAGCTCTGCTACATCTGGATGACAGGCTGAGCTTGACATCCACATAGAGCAGAGCTGCTTACCGTTGCGGCTTCCCCGGCGGTGACGTCATCCGGACTGGTTTACGGCCAGCTGTTGCGAGAGTACAGCTGGCCGAGATTACCCAGTACCCTGCAGTCACTGCAGTTATCGCGAGATTCTGCACGTGACCGCCAGGGACAGGGTAATGGCGGCCATCCAGGAGGACGTGACACCGGGGAAGGGGATCTTCTGCCAGGTAAGTGCGGACTCTGCTGAGTCCTGACACCTGACACCCGACCGACACTGACAGTGACAATTTCGGGGAGTTCCTGTGTCACGTACTTCGATTCTGTGACACAGGAACTCCAATAGACTTAGTCGGAAAACTCTGATTCCGGTATCCGATATGACAAAAATATCGGAACTCAGAATCGGAATTCCGATACAGCAAATATCGGCCGATACCCGATATTTGCAGTATCGGAATGCTCAACACTAGCCGTGGGACGTACCTACGATGACCTAGACGCCTCGACACAGCCGGAAAGTTAACTAAGCCTAAAGATAGAAAGGGAAAGCTAACTGCCACGGAGTAGCGCCCCGGAAAAGGAATAGGTAGCCCCCACACATATATTGGCGGTGAGACAAGATGAAATACAAACGTAGGTGGAAAATAGAGCAGGAAAACGCTGGGGCCCAAAACTATCTAGATAGGACAGGACAAGAAAGAATACTGTCTGCAATCCAGAAAAACCCTAGGAAAAATTCCAACACTTCTGATTTTCAAAAATACTGAGACCAAACGATCTCTCCCCTGATAGATCAGAACTCTGGTTGTGAACAGGTAGCTTACCAGCAGATACTGAAATAACAGGGACTGAACACATAAACAGTGGTAAATAAGAAACAGAGACCAGCACAGGCCCAGCCGGGGAACCTGGCTGACCTCACTCCAGCAGAGCAGAAAAACAAAAGGAAAACCAAAGCCACAGAAACAAACAGCAAATAACTTATCTGAAAGTTGCAGGAGAAAGAAGGAAGCAAGCTGACTTCCAAATGGGACCAGGAATAACAACTAATCACCGGCGAGGATCATGGGAAGGTTACTCCCTTAAATCTCCCCAGTCATCAACACCAGATTGCCAATCATCGCTATCAGCTGATGAAGGACTTCTGTTAACCAAAGCAGCTTCAATACTATCAGCAGCAACCAGAGGGAGCCCAAACTCTGAAGTCAGATCCAGAGTGTTCACAACAGAATGGTCTGCGGGTGTCTTGTCACCTTTGGAGAGCCCCTGATGTGCCTAAACAGTGGAAACTCCCCCACAAGTGACCCCATTTTGGAAACTAGACCCCCTAAGGAACTTATCTAGATGTGTGGTGTGCACTTTGAACCCCCAAGTGCTTCACAGGAGTTTATAATGCCCGGACGTGAAAATACAAAAATCATATTTTTTCCACAAACATGATCTTTAAGTCCCCATTTTTTTATTTTCCCAAGGGTAACAGGAGAAATTGGACCCCAAAAGTTGTTGTTCAATTTGTCCTGAGTACCTACTGTATGGGCACACGTTGGGGCTCGGAAGGGAAGTAGTGACATTTTGCATTGCAGAATTTGATGGAATAGTCTGTGGGCGTCATGTTGTGTTTGGAGAGCCTCAGGTGTGCCTAAATAGTGGAAACCCAAACAAGTGACCCCATTTTGGAAACTAGACCCCAAAAGGAACTTATCTAGATGTGTAGTGAGAACTTTGAACCCCCAAGTGCTTCACAGAAGTTTATAACGTAGAGCCATAAAAATAAAAAATCATATTTTTTTCCACAAAAATGATATTTTCGCAACCAATTTTTTATTTTCCCAAGGGTAACAGAAGAAAGTGGCCCCCGAGTGTTATTGTGCAATTTGTCCGGAGTAAGCTGATACCCCATATGTGGGGGTAAACTACTGTTTGGGCGCATGGCAGAGCTCAGAAGGGAAGGAGCACCGTTTGACTTTTTCAACGCCGAATTGGCTGGAATTGAGATCAGACGCCATGTCACGTTTGGAGAGCCCCTGATGTGCCTAAACAGTGGAAGAACCCCAATTCTAACTCTAACCCTAACTCCAACACACCCCTAACCCTAACCACAAACCTAACCCTAACACACCCCTAACCCTAATCCCAACCCTAACCCTAATCCTAATTTTATCACCTACTCAAACCCTAACTTTAGCCCTACCCTAACCCTAATGGGAAAATGGAAATAAATAATTTTTTTAAATTTTATTATTTTTCCCTAACTATACTGTGTTCCAGACTATTATGCAAAAATTGTTCAGGAATGATAAGGTAAGAGTTTTTTTGTTTGTCAGTTAAACTCATTGATGGTGATGTGTGTCAGGGCTCTTTATATCACTGTAAGCAATTGCAGACACCTGTGCTAATTAGTTTGGCAGGTGTGTCCAATGAAAGGCAAGACTACTTAAGAAGGCTGTCCCACATTATTAAGCAGCCCACATTTTCTGCCAAAATGGGAAAGAAAAAGGATGTGTCGGCTGCTGAGAAGCAACAAATTGTGGAGTGTTTAGGTCAAGGCATGACTACAATCAACATTGCCAAGACACTTCATCGTGATCATCGCACAATCAAGAAGTATGTAGCTGATTCACAGTACACACGTGTGCGTGCTGATAAGGGAAAATTGAGGACTCTTTCCTACAGGCAATTACGTCAGGTTGAAAGAGCAGCGGCAAAAAAGCCTTGTCATAGCAGCAGACAAGTTTTTGAAGCTGCTGGTGCCTCCAACGTCCCCCGAACAACAAGATGCAGGGTCCTTCAGAGGTTTGCAGCTGTGCGTAAGCCATCCTGTCGACCTCCTCTATCCACTGCACACAAGCAGAAATGTCTCCAGTGGGCCAAACAATACATGAAGACTGACTTCAAAACTGTTTTGTTCATTGATGAGTGCCGTGCAACGCTCGATGGTCCAGATGGATGGAGTGGAGGATGGCTGGTTGATGGACACCCCATGCAAAACACGGCTACGGCTTCAACAAGGAGGAGGGTGGAGTAATGTTTTGGGCTGGAATCATGGGGAGAGAGATTGTCGGCCCCTTTAGGATCCCTGAAGGGGTAAAGATGAACTCCATAGTGTATGTTGAGTTTCTCAAACAGCACTTCCTGCCATTGTTCAAGAAGAAGAACCGTGCATTCCGCAGCAAGATCATTTTCATGCATGATAATGCACCGTCTCATGCTGCACATAACACATCTGAATCTCTGGCTGCTATGGGCATAAAAGGGGACAAACTTATGGTGTGGCCCCCATGCTCCCCTGACCTCAACCCCATTGAGAACCTCTGGAGCATCATCAAAAGGAGTGTCTATGATGGCGGGAGGCAGTTCACATCTAAGCAACAGCTCTGGGAGAGTATTCTGTCCTCATGTAAAACAATTTAAGCAGAAATCATCAAAACCTGACAAATTCAATGGACGAGAGAGTTCAGAAGCTCCTTTCGAACAAGGGGTCCTATGTTCAAATGTAACATCACCTAGAATAAAGTTTTGAGTTGAAAACTGTTTGATTTCAGTTTGTAATGACCTGCTAATGCTTATAATTTCAAAAATGACCATTTTTTTGTTCTTTATTAAAATGAAAAGGTTGAAAACTCTGCTGTGCATAATAATTTGGAACATTCATTTTGAGTGCAGTTTGAGTGTTTTATTTTTTAAAAAATATACTGTTATCATAGGCAGTTTGTGCAAAAACCTTTCAATTGTACTCTAATAGTTATTTGACTGGAAAATTACAATGACTGAAATTCATATAGGTAATTTGGGAAAATCTGAGAAAATATTATTTGCATAATAATTTGGAACACAGTGTAAAGGGGTGATAAACAGGGGTTTGATTTAATATTTATAGCGGGTTTTTATGTTTGGCAGCTGTCACATGCTAAAAGACGCTTTTTATTGCAAAAAATAGTTTTTGCATCATCACATTTTGAGAGCTATAATTTTTTCTTACTTTGGCCCACAGAGTCATGTGAGGTCTTATTTTCTGCGGGATGAGTTGACGTTTTTATTGGTACCATTTTCGGGCACATGACATTTTTAGATCGCTTTTTATTACGATTTTTGGGAGGCAGAATGAACAAAAACTAGCAATTCATGAATTTCTTTTGGGGGGCGTTAATACTGTTTAGCATGTGGTAAAATTGCTAAAGCAGTTTTATTCTTCGGAATAGTACGATTGCAGCGATACCTCAGTTGTATAATTTTTTTTATGTTTTGGCGCTTTTATACAATAAAAACAATGATATATAAAAAATAATTATTTTGGCATCGCTTAATTCTATAACTTTTTTATTTTTTCGCTGATGATGCTGTATCACGGCTCGTTTTTTGCGGGCAACATGACGTTTTCAGCAGTACCATGTTTATTTATATCCGCCTTTTTGATCACGTGTTATTCCACTTTTTGTTCGGCGGTATGATGATAAATCATTGTTTTTTTGCCTTGTTTTTTTTTTAAGGGGTTCACTAAAGCGGTTAACTAATGGGGCAGTTTTATAGGGCGGGTCGTTACGGACGCGGCAATACTAAATATGTGTACTTTTTTTTTATTTACATGAAGAAATGAATTTATAGGGGAATATTTTTTTTTTATTTAGGAATTTTTTTTTTACACATATGATTTTTATTTATTTTTTTACTTTGTCCCAGGGTGTGACATCAGTGTATAATATCAGATCGCTGGTCTGACACTTTGCACAGCACTCTGTCAGACCAACGATCTGACAGGCAGTGCAGCAGGCTTTCTCAGCGCCTGCTCTCAGCAGGCACTGAGGAAGCCGCCTCCCTGATGGACCCGGAAGGACCCCGCGGCCATCTTTGATCCGGGGTCCTGCAGGGAGGAGGCCCTCAGAACAAAGCAATTACTTCGCGTTGCTCTGAGGGTCTCAGGGAAGCACGCAGGGAGCCCCCTCCCTGCGCAATGATTCCCTGTACCGCCGGAACACTACGATCATGTTTGATCACAGTGTGCCTAGGGTTAATGTGCCGGGAGCGGTCCGTGACCGCTCCTGGCACATAGTGCCGGGTGTCAGCTGTGATAATCAGCTGACACCCAGCCGCGATCAGCTGCGCTCCCACTGGGAGCGCAGCTGATCGCGTATGACGTACTATTCAGTCCATGGGAATTAAGTCCCAGGACACATCAACGGAATAAGTCGTCTGATGGCAGAAAGGGGTTAATGTACACTCTGCACCCTATTTTGACTGAAAAAAACAGAAACGTAGAAATTTTTGCACATTTATTAAAAAAGAAAAACTTAAATATCATATGGTCACAAGTATTCAGACCCTTTGCTCATTATTGAGTAGAAGTACCCTTTTGAGCTAGGACAGCCTTGAGACTTCTTGGGAATCATGCAACAAGTTTTTCACAACTGGATTTGGGGATTCTCTGCCATTCTTCCTTGCAGATCCTCTCCAGTCCTGTCATGTTAGATGGTCAGTGTTGGTGGGCAGCCATTTTCAGGTCTCTCCACAGATGCTCAATTGGGTTTAGGTCAGGGCTCTGGCTGGGCCAGTCAAGAATAGTCACAGAATTGTTCTGAAGCCACTCCTTTGTTATTTTAGCTATGTGCTTAGGTTAATTGTCTTATTGGAAGGTTAACCTTCGGCCAAGTTTGAGGTCCGGAGCACTCTGGAAGAGGTCTTCATCCAGGATATCTCTGTACTTGGCCGCATTCATGTTTCCTTCATTTGCAACCAGTCGTCCTGTCCCTGCAGCTGAATAACACCCCCATAGCATGATGCTTCCACCATGTTTCACTGTTGGGATTGTATTGGGCAGGTGATGAGCAGTGCCGGGTTTTCTCCACACATACCATCTAGAATTATCACCAAAAAGAAAAGTTCTATCTGTCTCTCAGACCAGAGAATCTTATTTCTCACAGTCTGGGAGTCATGTGGTTTTTAACTCTATGCGGGTTTTCATATGTCTGGCACTGAGGAGAGGCTTCTGTTGAGCCACTCTGCCATAAATGCCTCACTAGTGGAGGGCACTGTTATCTTAGGAACCTTGAGTACAGCAGAAATTATATTGTAACCTTGGCCAGATCTGTGCCTTGCCACAATTCAGTCTCTGAACTCCTTGGCCAGTTTCTTTGACCTCATGATTCTCATTAGGTCTGACAAGCACTGTGAGCTGTGAGGTCTTATATAGACAGGTGTGTGTCTTTACAAATCAAGTTCTATCAGTTTAATTAAACACAGCTGGACTCTAATGATGGAGTAGAACCATCTCAAGGAGGATCACAAGGAAATGGACAGTATGTGACTTAAATATGAGTGTCTGAGCAAAGGGTCTGAATACTTATGATCATGTGATATTTCAGTTTTTCTTTTTTAGTAAATTTGCAGAAATTTCTACATTTCTGTTTTTTATCAGTCAAAATGGGGTGGAGTGCACATTAATGGGAACAAAATGAACTTTTTTGAATTTACCAAATGGCTGCAATGAAACAACGACTGAAAATACTAAAAGGGTCTGAATACTTTCTGTACCCACTGTACTTCTCAACTACACCAGCAATGTTGACGCTGAGTCTCCCAAGGCTTGTGTGATATTATCATCCGATGTTAATCGCCAGCATGTAATGGGATGCAGTGCTCACACCTTCCTTGGACACCCAATATGTGTCAGAAGGAAGTGAGAACACAGTGGCTCCATAGCAGTCAAAGTTTGGCTGCAGTGCTCACGTGACATAACAATGTAACGTGAACCTTGGTAGACCTGACATCACTGGAACACCACCGGTATGGGAGATGTGTGATGTTTTTATTTTGCAAGAGGAGTTATAGAATTTAAGAACAACCCCTTTAATATATCCTGGGTGTGGTACAAATTGCAATACATATATGGTGTCATTTTAATATACAGGCAACTAAGTGAGCAGCAATCATTTTCCAACCACAGATTTTTTTTTTTACTAAACATACAGTACTTACAATTGCCCAATGTGCCAGGACATTATTATTGTCTAAGCTTCCAAATTAGACTTTAGTTTACATAACATTGGACATCCATGGAACGCTGCAATGTGACAACTGAATGTACACTGTGCTTGCACAGATCTTAAATTAAATTAGGAAACAAGGTGTGGTATTGTAGCACCCATGCTCTGGGTTGCATAAGCAGCTAATTTAGAAACTCCTTTTCCAATGTTTCCCTGGTTTGCCACGTGTTTACAAGTCAGGCTGAATAGAAAAAGGCGGAGAAGTTCTGCATGAAAAGAAGTTATTAGCTTCCAAGTCAAATCACATTTTATCCTACAGTATACAACATAGTAGCATTTTAGCTAGATACCTGAGTTTATCAGTTCCTAGACTTTTATGAACGAGTCCCACTTCACTTTCTTCCATAACTGCCATTAATAAATGGACTGAGTAAGATATGCGAGAATATTTAATGCCTGCCTCGAAGATGGGTGTGGGTCCCATATTTCGATATGCACTCCTTAACCCCTTAACCCTCAAGGGTGGTTTGCACGTTAATGACCGGGCCAATTTTTACAATTCTGACCACTGTCTTTTTATGAGGTTATAACTCTGGAACGCTTCAACGGATCTTAGCGATTCTGAGAATGTTTTCTCGTGACATATTGTACTTCATTATAGTGGTGAAATTTCTTCGATATAACTTGCGGTTATTTAGGAAAAAAATGGAAATATGGCAAAAATTTGGAAAATTTTGCTATTTTCAAACTTTGAATTTTTATTCCCTTAAAACAGAGAAATATGTCACACAATAGTTGCTAAATAACATTTCCCACATGTCTAATTTACATCAATTAGGAAACCAAATTTTTTTTTGTCACAAAGTTATAAGGGTTAAAAGTTGACCAGCGATTTCTCATTTTTACAACAAATTGTACAAAACCATTTTTTTAGGGACCACCTCACACTTGAAGTCACTTTGAGGGGTCTATATGGCAGAAAATACCCAAAAGTGACACCATTCTAAAAACTGCACCCTCAAGGTACTCAAAACCACATTCAAGAAGTTTATTAACTCTTCTGGTGCTTCACAGGAGCTGAAGCAACTTGGAAGGAAAAAATGAACATTTAACTTTTTAGTCACATAAATGATCTTTTTACAAACAATTTTTTTATTTTAACAAGAGTAAAAGGAGAAAATGGACAAAAAAAGTTGTGCAACTTCTCCTGAGTACGCCGATACCCGATATGTGGGGAAAAACCACTGTCTGGGCGCACGGCAGGGCTCGGAAGGGAAGGAGCGCCATTTGACTTTTTCAAACCAAAATTGGCTGGAATTGAGATTGTACGCCATGTCGCGTTTGGAGAGCCCCTGATGTGCCTAAACAGTGGAAACCCCCACAAGTGAAATCATTTTGGAAACTAGACCCCCTAAGGAACTTATCTAGATCTGTTGTGAGCACTTTGAACCCCAAGTGTTTCACTAAAGTTTATAATGCCTGGGTGTGAAAAAAGAAAAAATCCACAAAAATGATTTTTTAGTCCCCAATTTTTGATTTTTCCCAAGGAAATTGGACCCCAAAAGTTGTTGTCCAATTTGTCCTGAGTACGCTGATACCCCATATGTGGGTGAGAAATACTGTTTGGGCGCACTTCAGGGCACGGAAGAGAAGTAATGACGTTTTAGAATGCAGACTTTGATTGGGTGTCATTTTCAGTTTGCAGAGTCCCTGATGTGCCTAAACAGTGGAAACCCCCACAAGTGACCTCATTTTGGAAACTAGACCCCCTAAGGAACTTATCTAGATCTGTGGTGAGCACTTTGAGCCCCCTAGTGCTTCACACAAGTTTATAATTCCTGGGCATGAAAATTAAAAATCCTATTTTTTCCCACAAAAATGATATTTAAGTCACCAATTTTTTTATTTTCCCAAGGGTAACATGAGAAATTGGACCATAAAAATTGTCCAATTCGTCCTGAGTACGCTGATACCTCATGTGTGGGGGGGAACCACTGTTTGGGCGCACGGCAGAGCTCGGAAGGGAAGGAGCGCCATTTGACTTTTTCAAACCAAAATTGGCTGGAATCGAGATTGGATGCCATGTCGCATTTGGATAGCCCCTGATGTGCCTAAACAGTGGGAATCCCCCACAAGTGACCCCATTTTAGAAACCAGACCCCCTAAGGAACTTATCTAGATCTGTGGTGAGCACTTTGAACCCCTAAGTGCTTCACACAAGTTTATAAATAGAGCCGTAAAATTAAAAAATCATATTTTTTCCACAAAAATGATCTTTTCACCCCAATTTTTATTTTCCCAAGGGTAATAAGACCTCAAAAGTTATTGTGCAATTTGTCCTGAGTATGCTGATACCCAGTATGTCGGGGTAAACCACTGTTTGGGTGCATAGCAGAGCTCGGAAGGGAAGGAGCGCCGTTTGACTTTTTCCCCCACACAAATCTTTTTAGGGTATGAGCACATGATATTTAGACACCAGCGCAGCCGCTGAGTTTTCCTCAGTGAAGCTGCTTAAGGCCAGGATCACACTCGGACCGGAGCGTGCGGCTGCATAGAAATATAAGTGTGATCCCGGCCTTAGGGAAACAATCTGCTCACTAAAAACTCATCATGGGAAATGAACCTTAGCTACTTGGTGCAGAAATGCTGAAAAAAAGCTACAACATGAAAAACTCACCAAATGCTCATTGTGGGAATGTACCTTAACGAGACGTTCACACAGGACGTATCTACTGCAAATGTTCTACAGCAGATGATCAAATCTAGAATACTGAATTACACACTAAATTATGAAGATTTAGCTGCAGGTTCCACTGCAAAAATGTACTGAGACTATCCATAGCATAAATTGACAGGTTTCTGATGTCCTAATCCGCAGAGGCATTCTATTTTAGCTGCGGTTATTCTCATTCAGTACTGTAATTTGCATTTGATAAGCTTCATATCTGAAAACACCTGATTCTGAAAATTCTGAACATTTTTTAGCATGTTTTCTGTACAGATTGTGCTATATTAAAAAATGTTTGGCTTTACATGTGGAACACAGATACGATAAGACAATGTTTCTGCAGTAAAGTGGACAGGGGGATCCAGTCACCAGGTTTTTCCCATATAAAGTAGGGCCAGCACCAGTAAACCCTATGTGACACCATTCTGGAATGCTGTCTATATGCCCTAATGCGCTCTCTATAAAACAAAAAATAGCTCTAATTATACTCACCAATTGGGCGGTCCGGTCCGATGGGCTTCACTAGTCTTGATCTGGCACCTTCTCTTTTCTTGCTTTGTGTGGATGACACGTTCTTCGTCATCCATACAGTGTTCTTGGCATTGCACTCCTAAGCAGGCGCACTTCTCTGCCCTGCTGAGTGCAGAACAAAGTATTGTGCTGTGTATGCGACGTACGACTGTGCTGTAGTGCGATGTCAAGGACACTGTGTGGATGACGTAGAACGCGTCATTCACACAAAGCAAGAAGAGAGATGGCGCCGGATGAAGACTAGCAACACCCAAAGGACTGGACTGCCTCTTAGGTGGGTATAATAAAAGTTATTTTTATGTGGAGCTATTGGGGACATATATACAGCATTCTAGAATTCTGTCCCATAGGGATTACAGGGGCTGGCTCTGCTTTACATGGTAAAAACCTGGTGACAGGTTCCCTTTAAGTTGTGGTTTCTGCATATAATGAAAACCACTGCCATATTCGTTGATATCACCAGTGCATGACTAACCAAATCAACTTATAATGAAAAGACAAACAAATTCAGCAGCAGAAGAATTCGGTAAAAAATCCTATATTTTATTAGAGAAAGTGTAAAATCGAAAAGCAGCCATTCCCACCATCACGTATAATTTTGAAAAGTCAGGCAGGCGTGTTTTGGACGCATGGCCTTAGTCATTGAACTAGTTTAGTGTAATGACTAAGGACATGCATCCGACATGCGTCTGCCAGACTTTTTAAATTTATAGGTGGTGGGAATGGTTGCTTTTGGATTTTATACTTACTCTAATAAAATACTGGATTTTTACCGGATCCTTCTGCTCCTGGAAATCATTTGCCTTTTCTGAAATCCCCCTGATGTGCCTCAGTCTCCGTGCAGTGGACTCCCAGGAGGTGAGCTGACTTTGGCATTTTCTCTTATGATTTTTTAAATTATAATGAGGTTTGCTAAATTCCATTGTTGAGCTGGTCACAGTACTATTCATCATTCTTCAAGACTGTGATGTGGATGTGAACACAGCAGTTGTGATTTTAAGCAGGTTGCATGAATCTAGTTAGCACATTGATTTACCTGCCATCAACAGTGACTGGTTTTTCCTGCCCATCTGGTAAACATATTGTGAGATCCACCTTTCTATGAAGCAGATTTTCTTTAGATTCTTCTGAGATTTCGTTTCCCGTTCCCTCGGACTCTATTGATGACATGTGCTCCATTTGTGGTTTGGAGATAGATTGCATTGGTGGAGGAGGCGCAGGGGCCTTAATTTTCTTACTACGAGAAACAATTATACAAGAAAGTTACTTCTAAATATAACATTTATATACCATGTTATATTTTATATATGGTATATATTTAAATATATGGTAATTATTTTATGCTATGCTGAATATAACCCTCATCCTTTAAATAAAATAACTGTTCTACAGTCAGAATCTACAGGCACTCAATAAGGTAAGCATTTTCTGTAATTATGTTCAGCAATGTGCTAATGTTTTAAATTATATAAAATGTGCACAGAAAAATAAAAGGTGTAATTGTTCCTTAATAAAAAAAAAAGTTCCCTATTGTTTGAAGATGAAAAACTACCGTTTAGTCAGTATTAACTTCTCCTAAACAATGTTTTAAAAAGTCTAAACGTAAAGTTTGGCCCATACTGCAAGCCACAGGCTGTAGATGGGAGGGCCTCATGACCAGGATGTATGCCAGCCCCTAATAGGGGTTTAAGCAGAAAGAAACTAAAGAAACTAAAATGAAGTTTCGTGGGCGGGGCTTGGATTTAAAATGGTGGAATAAGGGAAGGTAGGAGGGGTATTGGTTCAAATTATGGTGGACATTAGTAAAAGGGGGTGTGAATTTGATTGGTTAAAGGGACTAGGTATATAAGGGGGATTGGAAGGGGCAGGGACAGTCTGCTAGTACATCTGAGTCAGGGACACAGAACCGTGATGTAGGCTCTATTCCAGGACTTTAAGAAACTGGCAGCAACAAAGAGCACAGCATGGCTGTTGAGTGTGGCAGCAGTGACAAGTTAGCTGTGGACCCGATACCCCCAAAACGCCCTAGGAGGTCACGGCCTCCTGAGAAAGCGAGCCCTGAACTTCCGTCCAGGGCACGGAGGAAGGCGGGGAGCCCATCCAAGAACCATCCGAGTCGGGATGTGAGCAGCCGGTAGATGCAGGAGGCCTTGAATCCGCACCGGAAGTCTGCTACAATTGCGAACAGGCGTTGGAGCCGGGAGGTGACGTCATTTTCTGGCATGGAGGCACCAGTGTCATGCAGAGAGACAAGGTCACAGGGCGCTGGGAAAAGGAACAGGGAAGTGGCTGGGGGAGCGAGGACCTGAGCGGGCAGTCCAGCGTTTTGCCTCCTTGGGAGGACGGAGCGTGGGGACTGGCCCTGGGAATGGAGGAAAGACTAAGAGGGCGCCTGCTGCACCGTGCAGGGCCAACAAAAGAACAAGAAGCAGATGAGCTGTAGGTCCTAGGGACGACAGATCGGAAGGGGAGGATGAAGGCATTCGGAGGATTGCTGGCTGCAGGCGTGCAGCTGAAGTGCCTTCCACCACTGCAGGGACTATGTACATTTGCGACACCAATGCAACAAGGGCTGAGGGGTCATTGGTTGCTGGGGCGTCACCGGTGGAGTTTGAGGAGGAGGGCCTGGCATCTACAGGAGAAAAATCGGAGGAGGACCAGCAGGGGAGATATGCAGCGGCCATTCCGAGGGCGACTCGAAGTCGGACCGGTAAGCACTGTGGTCATTGTAATGCAGAGAGTGGTTGTAATGTGGGTGGCGTGTGGGTTGTGTCTGAGGGGTCGGCAGGTAGCGAGGTGTCGCAGTTGTTGGGAATGATGCATGAATTGGTGGGCGTGGCTAGGTCTTCCCCAGCTGCGGTGTGGCAATGGGGTGGGGCACACATGGCGCAAACGGCTGCGGTGGTTTCAGCCTCGGTAGGGGTGGCAAGTGATACTCAGGGTGTTGCCCTGCTTGAGGGGCCCCACTGAGTCAGAGAGTGCGGTGAGTGTTGACCCAATGAGACTGGATGATAAGGCTTGTGGGGAAGTATATGTTTTGATGGGCCATTGGGTGAGAATCTAGCAAACTGGAGCACAACCATGTCTTTTTAATCCCTACACTCCCAACTCTGTTTTCCCTTTCCTGACTGGGCCAATTTTACAATTCTGACCATTGTCACATTATGTCATAATAACTTTGGAACACTTCAACATATATCACAGTGGTTCTGAGAATTTATTTCTGACACATTGTACCTCATGTTAGTGATAAATTTTGATCAATATGATTTCCGTTTAAGAAAATGTCGAAAATGTTAAAAAAATTTGAAAATTTCACAATTTTCAAACTTTGAATAGATAATAACATTTCCCACACGTCTACTTTACAGTACATCGACATAATTTTTGAAACATATTTTTTTATTAGGAAGTTATGAGTTAATATTTGATGAGAAATTTCTCATTTTTACAACAAAATTTACAAAACATATTTTAGGGAAAACATCACATTTGAACTGACTAAAACTGCAACCCTTAAATTTCATAAAACCACATTCAAGAAGTTTATTAACCATTTGGGTGGAAGGTAAAAATTAAAATTTTAATTTTTCCCACAAAAATGTTTCTTTACCACCAAATTTTTCATTTTCACAAGGCTAAAAGAATAAAATTGACCCAAAACTTTGTTGTGTAATTCCTCCTGAGTACTTTGATACCTCATATGTGGTAGAAAACTACTGTTTGTGCACACGGCAGGGCTCAGAAAGAAAGGAACACCATTCAAGCGCAAAAAATTTGCTGTAATAGATAGCGGATGACATGTCACATTTGCAGAGCCCCTGATGTTCCTAAACAGAGAAAATCCCCAAGTGACCCCATTTAGGAAATTTCACACCACAAGAAATTTATATAGAGGCAGGGTGAGCACCTTGAACTCAGTGGTGCTTCACAGAATTTGATAATGTTTAGTTGTGAAGATGAAAATATAAATTTTTTAACAAAAATGTTACTTTGGCCCCAAATTTTTCATTTTCACATGGGTAACAGGAGAAAATAGACCCCAAAATGTGTTGTGCAATTTCTACTGAATACCCTGATACCCCACATTTGGTGGAAAACTACTGTTACCACTACATTCGGCTCTTCACTCACCCTTTCCCATCAGCTGACTAATTAGCAGCTTAAGGAGGTCGCTCTGATTTTTTCTCATGGTGCCGCATGCAACGGTACCTCTTGCAAAGAGGGTCTTAAAGACTGGGTTGCTGATGTATTAGTTACCTACATAGCAGTGATAACCCTTATCCAGCAGTGGGTGCACCAATTACCACACAATTTCCCCCTCATACCCAGGACAGGGAGCATTTAGAGGGGTCAATTCAGGTCTCTCTCCCTTCGTAAACCCTGAACTGTGGCTATACCCTAAAGTACTCAAGCACAGCTTGTACAGTTTAATTCCACTCTTACTGGGCATGTATTGTCAGAACTTTAGCCTCCCTTTTGAAATGAACCAGAGATTCACCCATAGAGATGTTCCTTTTGGGGTTGTTCACCTCAGCAAATTTTCTGCTGAACAGTTCAGCTACTGGTCAAATTTTGTATAGATGATCAAAGTTGGGATCGTGCGCATTATCACTATAATGCAATAATGCAAACATTTTTGTATGGCTTCAAATTATATCCTTGTCATGGCCATACAGAAACTAGTGTGCTGTATAGCATTCCAGTGCTTGCTTCAGTATTGCAGAAGCTCTGGTTTTCTCACTATGCCCATGTGCAGCACAATGCCCCAAAATGTCATAATTTCTGCAGCATTTACAGGGTTCCATCTGGTGTATGATGACACTGGATTTTGGGTGAAAAATTGATGGACATATACTGTATATACTCATGTATAAGCCGAGTTTTTCAGCACATATATATACACGAGTCATTGTCCAGAAAGCTGAGGGTGAGGGGGAGAGGCGGAGCAGCGGCAGGAGCCGGTGGCTGCAGCTGTAACTGTGCCACTGCTAAAGAGAAATGAATATTAATTTCTCTTATAGCAGTGACAGCCGCTCCCGCCAGCTTCCAGAAGGCATCATACTCACCCTCCTCTGTACCTTCGCTGCATCTCCGTTGGTCCCGGCAGGGTGGGATTCAAATTTTTAACAACAGGTTCTGTGTTTGTGCGTCGGAAAACCACACCTATTTTAAGTCACACCCATTTTAAGCCATGCCCATTTTAAAGCCACACCCATTCACACACACACACACCTTTTCCTCAAAAAAAAAAGTAGGGGCGCAGTCAGTTGAAAAACAATAAATTGGAATGGGATCAGAACAGTGCACATTCTGGCCAGCGGCTCTCCTGACCCGAGTGTGACAGCTGCATATATTTCTATGCAGTTGTCTCACTTGACTGACCGGCTGGCCAGGCTGTGCACTACATTCTGATTAAGAAGTCTCTTTCTAGTCTCATACTGAACTGAAGATTAAACTATAGTATTATGTAGCTGGGACTAAAGCCCCCATCTCACATAGTGATATCGCTAGCGAGATCGCTGCTGAGTCACTAGTTTTGTGACGCAGCAGCGAGCTCACCAGCGATATCGCTGTGTGTGACATTCAGCGACGATCAGCCCCCCTGCCGGGTATCGCTGATCGTCGCTGAAATGTCTGGACATTTTTTGATCACTGGTCTCCCGCTGACAGGCACACATCGCTGCGTGTGACAGGCGGGAGACCAGCGATCCGCTGGTAACCAAGGTACACAGCGGGTTTCCAGGTGCGGGGCTGTGCCTAGAAACCCGCTGTGTACCTTGGATACCAGCGCCCTGATGCAGGGCGCTAGTATCCAAGGTACACTGCGGGTAACTAGCGATGTTTACCCGCAGTGTCCTTGTGCTGATCGCTGCCTGAGCTGCCTGTTTGGCAGCTCAGCAGCGATAATATAGCGATACACCAGCGATCCTGATCGTTGTCGGGATCGCTGGTGTATCGCTATGTGAGACCCAGCCTTTACAGTTCTACCTTCTATCCAGAAATACAATATACAATAATTAGTGATGAGTGAACGTACTCGGATAAGGTGTTATCTGAGCATGCTCGGGTTCTAACCGAATGTCTTCTGCATGCTCGAAAAATATGTTCCAGTCCCCGCGGTTGCATGTCTCATGGCTGTTCGACACCCGCAACACATGCAGGGATTGCCTAACAAACAAGCACATTTGCTCATCAATAATAATAATAATGTATTTATTTCTCTAAGGATAGGGTCACACGACCGTATTTTGTCTCATCCGAGAAAATCGTTCCGATTAAGCTAATCACACTCTGATCGGAGTTTGATCAGAGTGTGCTCACAGCGTGCTCCGATTTTCGCGGATGTGGAGAAGGTGGAAATAAAAAGTTCCCCATCTTCTTCATTCTGTAAAGCTGTGAAAATCAGACTGCATTCAGATGTCATCCGAGTGCAGTCTGATTTTTTTTTTCACGGACTCACTGATTTGCCTGGCTGAGTGCGATCCCATAATCGGATGCAACTCGTGCGTGCTGCCATTTTTTCTTCTGACCAAAAATACAATTGTTTGGATCAGCCTAAAGTCGATACTACATAATATCTGAATAATAAACGTGTGTCTAATATCTAGACAAATGGGGAGATGCTGGGACTTATACTAGTGATTGTAATAATAGAACATATTTATTGTATTACCTGCAGTAATCTCTATAGATCAGATGCCAATATGCAATGCTGGGACTTACAGTTCCCCCACCACCACTGCATGTACAGTACCTAAGGTACGATATAGGTATTACTGTCATCTTTATAAAGTAGACCGTATAAAAAGCCGCAGGATGTAAATGTGATTCTATACACCTGGGTACATACAAGTGGATTGCAAGCTTCTCGGTAATAATGTCTAAGAAGGCACCAGGATCTGGGAGCTGGTGGTCTGTCTCCAGCTGGGTGGCTTTCTGCAGCTGTGCCCTACAGACAGCTCTGAGCATAGACCTCCAGCTCTCCAGAGAAGAAGACAACGCAGGGGGCTAGAAGAACTGCTCTTCCATGGAGGCCTTACTACTCTGACCGGCGTCTATCTATCATAGATAGATGCCGGTCAGACCACCTCAGTCCACACAGACACACTCCTCCAGCTCCACTCCAGGGCCCAGGCAGCCCACAGCTCAGCTCATACAGTACCTCTCTCCTCTCCGCCTCGTGACTAAAGAAGATGGCTGCGGCCGCTACCCAATCGCCGCACTGCAGAGATCAGTCCGCGGGGGCCGGGGCTGGCGGTGTGTTGCGGCGCTGAAAGCTGGCTGCAAAATAGTACCGGACATGGGCGTACCCAGGATCAAAACTAGGGGGGGCAAGCCAATGTCACATCTTATACAGGTTACATCATATACACTGTACATTATCCTGCATATTAGGTATGGAGCATTAGAACTGTTGTATATTGTATAATACAGCAGTGTATGCGACACTACACTGTATATACCATATATTATACATGGCAGTCGCGCTCATGTCAGGAGCGGTACCAGCAAGTCCAAGGATTGCAGTGCGATCCTCGCATGAGTTATACGGCCGTCTGTCTATGCCCTTGTTATAATAATACTGAAATATTAATCTATTATTAAAGTATTAAGGAGCTCACAAGTAAAAAAAAGCCCCCTACCTCCCCTGTCCCCCACCCACACCCCAACAGCCCAGCCTCTCACATGCACCCCTCAGTGCTCTGTCCCACTGACCCCACAATACCCCCATCCACTTACATTCAACCCCAGTGACCTGTCCACCCTCCCTCACAATACCCCATCCTCTCACATCAACCCCTGTGCGCCAGCCCCCACAATATCCCCATCCTCTCACATTAACCCCCCCAGTGCCCTAGCCCCCACAATACCCCCATCCTCTTATTCACCCCAGTGCCCTGTACCCCTCCCCCACAATACCCCATCCTCTCACAATAACCCCCCAGTGCCCTAGCCCCCACAATACCCCCATCCTCTTATTCACCCCAGTGCCCTGTACCCCTCCCCCACAATACCCCATCCTCTCACATTAACCCCTCCAGTGCCCTAGCCCCCACAATACCCCATCCTCTTACATTCACCCCAGTGCCCTGTACCCCTGCCCCACTGTACCCCCATCCTCTCACATCCCCCCACAGTGACCATGACATGCCTGAGCAGAATGAATTTAATAAATTCCGTCCCCTCTTACCATGAAGCTGCAGGCAGTGGCTGAGGCAGGAGCAGGAAGTGTCCAGTGTCTGCACACAGAGGGCACTAGGACCCAGTGTGGCTGAGACAACCAGAGCCTGCACGTGCACAGCAGAAAGTGAAACTACAGCTGCTGCCGACCAGGAAGGAAGGAAGAAGCTCCTCTCTGGTGAGACAGCAGCTCCGTGCACTGCGCACATTACTCCCATGGTACCGGATCGCCGCTCTGATTCTCCCCGGTTCGGGGAACCGGCTGCTTTTTGAACAACCGGTTCCATCGAACCGGGGAGAACCGGCTGAATCCCACCCCTGGGTCCCGGCGCTGGCAGCTCTTCCTGTGCTGAGCGATCATGTGGCACCCCTCATTAAGGTAATGAATAGGCACTGCTCTCCACTCCCATAGGTGTGAAGTGCATATTTATTACCTTAATGAGCGGTGCCACGTGATCAGTCAGCACAGGAAGAGCTGCAGGAAGCCGGCACCAATGGAGATGCTGCTAGGGCAAGCTGGACGAGGGTGAGTAGGATGTATTTTTTTTGTAATAAGAAGCATGCATACCAGGAAGGGAGGGGGTGAGCCATGCAAATGATGGGATGGGGGGAGCTATGCATACGACAGGACCTTGGGGAGCCAGACATACAAGACGGGACCGGGAGAGCCACGCATACCAGGACAGCGATGGGGGAGCCACGCATAGCAGGACAGGATCGAAGAGTAGGGGTGTGACTAATAGGCTGTGAACCAGACACTATGCAGTAACCTTGTGTGAACAACACCCTATGCGGGCCTTTATTGTGCAATTGTATACTGGGCAGTCGCCCCCTCCTTGAATGTTTATGTGGAGAGTGGCTGTTGATCTGGTATTTTGCACCTGTGTTGCTAACATCTTGCTATATGGGCTGGCTGAACCCTGCAATGCATTTGTTCCCAGACCTGGGCAGGTAAGTGTTCCTACCTTTTTGTTCGCTGTTTAAATTAAATTTTTGGAGACCTTGAGTCTTCTTTAGTGGCTTTGCTGAATAGTTCAGGACAGGACAGGGGAAGCCATGCATAGAACAGGACGGGGGGAGCCACGCACAGCAGGACAGTGATGGTGGAGCCAAGCATAGCAGGACAGCGACGGGGGGAGCCACCCATAGCAAGACAGCGATGGGGGGAGCCACCCATAGCAGAACAGAGATGGGGGGACAATGCATTCCCGGCTTATACTCAAGTCAATAAGCTTACCCAGTTTTCTGTGGCAAAATTAGGTGCCTCAGCTTATACTTGGGTCGGCTTATACTCGTGTATATACGGTAACTTTGTCTAGGCCATCAAAACATTTATTATTTCCTCACTGAAGAATAACTTTACATAGTCAATTTCAGTGAGGCCTATATCATCAAACTGGATTCCTGAGCTGCCCATGAAATCCAGAATAAGAGGCTGATAATTTTCAGGGGGTGGAGTCCATATGGGACTTCACTTGCTGTAGGGGCAACCTCAGACCTAGGGCGCATTGCTGGGGGTCTCTCTTCACTAGATGAGAAGGAGGAAGAAAATAAGAGGAATGTAGGATCTTCCTCACTGCCTGAATCCATGTAGGAGGCAAGAGTATGCCTCTGTAACAAGGTGGCATAGGGTGGTAGTTGTGAGCAAGTTCACTAAGCAACAGTCAGTGAGCACCCCGGCACCTTGTACATAAAAATATAAAGTCCATTGTACTGCATGTGCAGCATGCACCATAGCACACTCACCGGCTGTTAGATTTTCCTCAACTGCTGCCATGTCGGCTCTGCAAATCACTTCAGAGACGAGTTCTTTTACCTACAGTTTAACTTTACTAGACAGCAGCGTATTAATCACATAAGCAGCACAAGTTAAACACAGAGACATCTTCTTATCTTTCCCTGTCATCTGGACATGCTCTTTCCCTTTCCCAGCAAGCTCAACTATATACCTGCACAATCCGTGTCCTACATGTTTCCTTGGACAATCTCTGTTCTTGGCAATCCCTGCCTGCTCCTTCGACCATCTGGGTCCAATACCTGGCTTTCCTGTACCTGCCATCCGGGCAGCATCTTTGGACAGTTTGTGTCCCATCCGTACCTTCAGCATCACCAGCTGTCTGTCAGCCCCTTGTCCAGTTCGAATAGGGAAAGGTGCCAGGAATGCCATCACAGCAGCTCCCGCACCGTTCTTAGACCACGGGGATGAATCCTTTAAGCTGGTGCCCGACTGCACTATTATCCAGCCGGGGGGCCCCTACTGCCATCTGCAAACTTGTACCCCACAGTTTGTTACTGTCCACTGCATACATTCTGCCCATGGGCAGCTGCCCTGCCTCTGCTTCCAAACAGGAAGTGCCTTTCCTATATCTCACTGCTCCGTGCTTCCTCCCATCTGCTTAACCCCTATGCTGCCTGTATCTAACTAACACCTCTATCTATTCTATGATCTATATCTACTGTGCCCCTCTATTCTAATCCCCCTGAGCAGACTGTACTTTCTGCGGAAGCTCAGGTCATTCAATGTGTGCAGTAAAATGCTGGAAATGTTCTACCAGTCCGTTGTAGCAAGCGCCATCTTTTTTGCTATCATTTGCTGGGGAAGTAGTGTGCGAGTAGCTGACACTAATAAGCTCAACAAACTTATCAAGGCAAGTGCAGCTGTTGGCCTCCATCTTGACTCTTTTGAGGAAGTAGTGGAGGATAGGATTCAAAAGAAGTGCAGAGCTATAATGAACAGTAAATACACACCCTCTATACGAGCTGTTCTTGAATCAGAAGAGCACATTCAGCAGCCATCTAATCCTACTAAGTTGCAAGAAGGAGAAATTCAGGAAATCGTTTGTGCCTACCGCTATGGGGATGTTTAACAATTCACTAAGGCTGGAGTCACACTGGCGACTAAATCGTACCACTAGAAAGCGATGAAATATCGCTTTGCAGTCGACCCAATATTAATCAATGGAGTAGCTCCCAGCATCCGATTTTTTGTGATCCGATTTAACCCCTTACTGCCATCGGACGTACTATCCCGTCCATGGTACCTGGGCCCGTATGACCGGGGACGGGATAGTACGTCATAGGCGATCAGCTGCGCTCCTGAGGGGAGCGCAGCTAATCGCCGCCGGGTGTCAGCTGATTATCACAGCTGACACCCATGACTGTGTGTCAGGAGCGGTCACGGACCGCTCCCGGCACATTAACCCCTTGCACACAGCGATCAAACATGATCGCGGTGTACTGGGGGCACAGGGGAGGATCGCGCAGGGTGGGGGCTCCCTGCGCGCCCCCCTGAGACCCTCAGAGCAGCGCGATGTGATCGCGCTGTTCTGAGGGCTTCCTCCCTCCCAGGACCCGGATCCAAGATGGCGCCGGGGTCCTGGAGGGAGGCGGCTACCTCAGTGCCTGCCGAGAGCAGGCACTGAGAAGCCTGCATCTATGCCTGTGCGATCGCTGGTGTGACAGAGTGCTGTGCACACTGTCACACCAGCGATCTGATAAAATACTGTGATGTCCCACCCTGGGACAAAGTAAAAAAGTTAAAAAAGTAAAAATAAACATGTGTAAAAAAAAAATCCAAAATAAATAAAAAAAAAAAAAAATATTCCCCAATAAATTCACTTCTTCCTGTAAATAAAAAAAAAAAAAACAATAAAAGTACACATATTTGGTATCGCCGCGTCCGTAACGACCCCCCCTATAAAATTGTCCCACTAGTTAACCCCTTTAGTGAACCCCTTAAAAAAAAAAAAAAAAAAAACGAAGCAAAAAATCAATGCTTTATCATCATACCGCCGAACAAAAAGTGGAATAACACGCGATCAAAAAGACCGATATAAAAAAAATGGTACCGCTGAAAACGTCATCTTGTCCTGCAAAAAACGAGCCGTCATAAAGCATCATCAGCGAAAAAATAAAAAAGTTATAGCTCGCAGAATAAAGCGATGCAAAAATAATTATTTTTTATATAAAATTGTTTTTATTCTATAAAAGCGCCAAAACATGAAAAAATGATATAAATGAGGTATCGCCATAATCGTACTGACCCGAAGAATAAAACTGCTTTATCAATTTTACCACACGCGGAACGGTATAAACGCCTCCCCCAAAAGAAATTCATGAATTGCTGATTTTTGTTCATTCTAACCTCCCAAAAATCGAAATAAAAAGCGATCAAAAAACGTCACGTGCTCAAAAATGGTACCAATAAAAACGTCAACTCATCCCGCAAAAAATAAGACCTCACATGACTCTGTGGGCCAAAATATGCAAAAATTATAGCTCTCAAAATGTGATGATGCAAAAACTATTTTTGCAATAAAAAGCGTCTTTTAGCGTGACAGCTGCCAATCATAAAAACCCGCTATAAATAGTAAATCAAACCCCCCTTTATCACCCCCTTAGTAAGGGAAAAATAATAAAATTTAAAAAAAAGTATTTATTTCCATTTTCCCATTAGGGTTAGGGTTAGGGTTGCGGCTAAAGTTAGGGTTAGGGTTGGCGCTAAAGTTAGGATTAGGGTTAGGGTTGGGATTAGGGGTGTGTTAGGGTTAGGTTTGTGGTTAGGGTTGGGACTAGGGTTAGGGGTGTGTTGGGGTTAGGGTTGGAGTTAGAATTGGGGGTTTCAGCTGTTTAGGCACATCAGGGGCTCTCCAAATGTGACATGGCGTCTGATCTCAATTCCAGCCAATTCTGCGTTGAAAAAGTCAAACGGTGCTCCTTCACTTCTCAGCTCTGCCATGCGTCCAAACAGTAGTTTATCCCCACATTGGGGTATCAGCGTACTCTGGACCCCAAGAGTTATTGTGCAATTTGTCCTATTTCTTCTGCTACCCTTGGGAAAATAAAAAACTGGGGGCGAAAATATCATTTTTGTACAAAAAAAAAATATTTTTTTGCTTTTACGGCTGTACATTATAAACTTCTGTGAAGCACTTGGGGCTTCATAGCGCTCACCACACATCTAGATAAGTTCCTTGTGGGGTCTATTTTCCAAAATGGGGTCACTTGTTGGGGATTTCCACTGTTTAGGCGCATCAGGGGCTCTCCAAATGCGACATGACGCCCCCAGACCATTCCATCAAAGTCTGCAATCCAAAACGTCACTACTTCCCTTCCGAGCCCCAACGTGTACCCATACAGTAGTTTTCTCCCACATATTGGATATCAGCGTACTCAGGACAAATTGGACAACAACTTTTGGGGTCCAATTTCTCCTGTTACCCTTGTAAAAATAAAATATTGGGGCAAAAAAATCATTTTTGCAAAAAAAAAAAGGATTTTTTATTTTTACGGCTGTGCGTTATAAACTTCTGTGAAGCACTTCGGGGTTCAAAGTGCTCACCACACATCTAGACAAGTTCCTTGTGGGGTCTATTTTCCAAAATGGGGTCACTTGTGGGGGGTTTACACTGTTTAGGCGCATCAGGGGCTCTCCAAATGCGACATGACGCCCCCAGACCATTCCATCAAAGTCTGCAATCCAAAACGTCACTACTTCCCTTCCGAGCCCTGACGTGCGCCCATACAGTAGTTTTCTCCCACATATTGGGTATCAGCGTACTCAGGACAAATTGGACAACAACTTTTGGGTTCCAATTTCTTCTGTTACCCTTGTGAAAATAAAATATTGGGGGCGAAAAAATCATTTTTGTAAAAAAAAAAAGGATTTTTTATTTTTACGGCTGTACGTTATAAACTTCTGTGAAGCACTTCGGGGTTCAAAGTGCTCACCACACATCTAGATAAGTTCCTTGTGGGGTCTATTTGCCAAAATGGGGTCACTTGTGGGGGGTTTCCACTGTATAGGTGCATCAGGGGCTCTCCAAATGTGACATGACGCCCCCAGACCATTCCATCAAAGTCTGCAATCCAAACGTCACTACTTCCCTTCCGAGCCCTGACGTGCGCCCATACAGTAGTTTTCTCCCACATATTGGGTATCAGCGTACTCAGGACAAATTGGACAACTTTTGGGTTCCAATTTCTTCTGTTACCCTTGTGAAAATAAAATATTGGGGACGAAAAAATCATTTTTGTAAAAAAAAAAAAGATTTTTTTATTTTACGGCTGTACGTTATAAACTTTAGTGAAACACCTGGGGGTTAAAAGTTCTCACCACACATCTAGATAAGTTCCTTGAGGGGTCTAGTTTCCAAAATGGCGTCACTTTATGGGGGTTTCCACTGTTTAGGCAGATCAGGAGCTCTCCAAACACGACATGGCGTCCAGCCAATTCTGCGTTGAAAAAGTCAGACGGCGCTCCTTCCCTTCCAAACTCTGCCATGCACCCAAACAGTGGTTTACCCCCACATATGGGGTATCAGCGCACTCAGGACAAATTGCACAATAACTTTTGGAGTCTTGTTACCCTTGGAAAAATAAAAATTGGGGTGAAAAGATCATTTTTGTGGAAAAAATATGATTTTTAAATTTTACGGCTCTACGTTATAAACTTGTGTGAAGCACTTGGGGGTTCAAATTGCTCACCAAAGATCTAGAAAAGTTCCTTAGGGGGTCTAGTTTCCAAAATGGGGTCATTTGTGGGGGGTTTCCACTGTTTAGGCACATCAGGGGCTCTCCAAATGCAACATGGCATCCAATCTCAATTCCAGCCAATTTTGGTTGGAAAAAGTCAAATGGTGCTCCTTCCATTCCGAGCTCTGCCGTGCGCCCAAACAGTGGTTTCCACCCACATATGGGGTATCAGCGTACTCAGGACAAATTGGACAACAACTTATGTGGTCCAATTTCTCCTGTTACCCTTGAGAAAATAAAAAATTAGTGACTAAAATATAATTTTTGTGGGAAAAAAATAGGATTTTTTATTTTCATGCCCGGGCATTATAAACTTGTGTGAAGCACTTGGGGGTTCAAAGTGCTCACCAAAGATCTAGATAAGTTCCTTAGGGGGTATAGTTTCCAAAATGGGGTCACTTGTGGGGGGTTTCCACTGTTTAGGCTCATCTGGGGCACTGCAAACGGAACATGACCCCCATCAACGTCTGCATTCCAAAACGTTACTACTTCCTTTCCAAGCCCTGCCGTGCACCCAAACAGTTCCCCCCCCCACATATGGGGTATCAGCGTACTCAGGACAAATTGGACAACAACTTTTGGGGTCCAATTTCCTTGGGAAAATTCAAAAATTTGGGACTAAAAAATCATTTTTGTGGAAAATTGTTTTTTTTTTTTTTCACACCCAGGCATTATAAGCTTTTGTGAAACACTTGGGAGTTCAAAGTGCTCACAACAGATCTAGATAAGTACCTTAGGGGTCTAGTTTCCAAAATGGTGTCACTTGTGGGGTTTCCACTGTTTAGTCGCATCAGGGGCTCTCCAAACACGACATGGCGTCCAATCTCAATTCCAGCCAATTTTAGTTTGAAAAAGTCAAACGGCGCTCCTTCCCTTACGAGCTCTGCCGTGTGCCCAAACAGTGGTTTTCCCCCACATATTGGGTATTAGCGTACTCAGGAGAAATTGCATAACAACCTTATCTGTCCATTTTCTCCTTTTACCCTTGTGAAAATAAAAAAAAAGTTTGTAAAAGATCATTTTTGTGGCTAAAAAGTTAAATATTCATTTTTTCCTTCCACGTTGCTTTAGTTCCTGTGAAGCACCTGAAGGGTTAATAATCTTCTTGAATGTGGTTTTGAGTACCTTGAGGGGTGCAGTTTTTAGAATGGTGTCACTTTTGGGTATTTTCTGCCATATAGACCCCTCAAAGTGACTTCAAATGAGAGGTGGTCCCTAAAAAAAATGGCTTTGTAAATTTTGTTGTAAAAATGAGAAATCGCTGGTCAACTTTTAACCCTTATAACTTCCTAACAAAAAAAAATTTTGGTTCCAAAATTGTGCTGATGTAAAGTAGACATGTGGGAAATGTTATTTCTTAACTATTTTATGTGACATATTTTTCTGTTTTAAGGGAATAAAAATTCAAAGTTTGAAAATTGCAAAATTTTAAAAATTTTCGCCATATTTGCGTTTTTTTCAAAAATAAACGCAAGTTATATCGAAGAAATTTTACTTCTAACGTGAAGTACAATATGTCACGAGAAAACAATCTCAGAATCGCGAAGATCCGTTGAAGCGTTCCAGAGTTATAACCTCATAAAGAGACAGTGGTCAGAATTGTAAAAATTGGCCCGGTCATTAACGTGTAAACCACCCTTGGGGGTGAAGGGGTTAAATGTGCGAGTGCAATCGCAGCATGCTGCGATTGTCACCAATTGTGGGTCGACTATCGCCAATGCAAGTCTATGGGTGCGATGAAAAGTGGGATTACAAACGGACCGCACGTGTGAGTTGCGATGAAATCGCACAACTTTTCCAGGTGACAGGAAACTGCCTTTGAAATTCTCAGGAAGCCTTTACATGCTAATTAGCTAAGCACATCTTAAAAAAAAACAGGAAGAACGCCTACACGGAGTCCAGAAACATGGCATCTAGCCACATCAATGTGGAACTCCTCATCGTATTGGTGCAGGAGAGGCCTGAATTGTGGGACCAGCGCGATCCCAATTACAGCAATCGGACGCGCAAAGAGGCTGCATGGCAAACTATATGTGAACACATTTTTCCAGACTATCTTCAGAGATCCAGGGAGGACCAAGAGCGTCTTAGTAAGTACCACATGTAACGGTTGTTTTTTTTTAAAAAAAATTTTAGTAAGAAAATAATAATGTATGCTTATGTGTTTAAATGATATTGAAAAAGCAGCATTATGGAACTCTTCCTATTTATAACTACACATTGATGTGTGTTCAGAAACAATATCCATGTCTTTTAACATATCATCGATGCTTTGTCATTTATTCACTACAACATTTTGTACTCCCCTTCACCTCAGATGTAGTTTGTAGGTACTAAAATGCTAAATGATTGAGTCGTTTTGTTAAGGGCCAAGAATTTTTTTAAATGTATGTTACAGCTTATAACATGTATACTTCTGGTTGTATGTTTATGTGTTTTAATATTGTAAATCACATCAGACATGAACACTATTTAAATGTTCATTGTTGCATAATGTTATTTTTTGATGAATAAATACATATCAGTCATTATAACCGTTATGGTGTTCTTAAATTTGTAGTGACTGATGTGACCAGGTGGTGGCGCAGCTGTCGGGACTGCTACCGGAGGGAGAGGCAGATTAGGGATCGGAGTGGGGCTTCAGCCTCTAAGAAGAGGAAGTACCTCTATTTTGATAGACTAAACTTCCTTGCGCCAGTGATGGATGTGCGACCGTAAGTGCATGTGTGTTCAACCACTTTCAGGTCAAACTTTCTAATTTGCTGGGTTTTAATTGTCAAAATGTATTTCCTTTCTAGGACGGAGTCAAACCTAACTGAGAGGGAGAGGGGGTCTGACTCCGAAGTGCTTATCGACCCCGTTGGTGATGGAGCAGAGGAGGCAGGCCCTTCCTCTGCAGCATGTGGGTCCACCTAAGCAGCACCAACAGCAGCTGCAGGAGCTGAGGATTCACAAAGCCAGCATCCGAAACATGAGGACCTACCTCAGAGCAGCAGCCCTAATAGGGGTCAGGATGTGTCTCCTTCTCATTCCCAACGCACAAGGCGAGGTAGGCGGCGACGAGAAGGAGTGGGTTCTGTGACAAGGAGGCAGGTGGACCGAGGAGTTCTGGACTATTTGTCCAGTGTAGCAAATGATGATGGGGAGGAGGGATTTTGCCGCAGTCTGGCCCGTTACCTCCGGGCTATTCCAAGACAGCACAGACTGCGGATCAGAAGCGGACTGCAGATTGTTTTGGATGCTGGAACAGTGCCTAATGATCCAAGCAACCTACTAGATTATCTAGATAGATGGGTGGTTGGGCCTGAAAATGTGTTAAGGTTGTTTGGACCAAATCCCTCACAATCTGCTTCTGCTTCTGATCCTCCTCCTCCTCCTCATCATCCTCCTCCTCCACCTCCTCCTTGTGTCCAACAGAACCCAACTCCTCCTCCTCATCATCCTACTGCAGCTCCTTCTTTCTTTGGAGCTACCCAGCTCCAAGCCCTGGGACAGAGTGGCCATGCACAATATGCCCACTCTAACATACCCAATGTTGTTGGCTGGCCACAACATGGATATGTTAGACATGGGCATATTGGGGGTCATTCTGGTAGTGCTCAGTCATATCAATATGACTATGAGCATCAATTCCCTATGTACCCCTACACACAAGCCCTTCAGGATGCAGCCAGTAACCCAGCTGCTACGTTAGGTTCTGCAGCACCTCAGGCTCAATCACAGGTTGCAGATAGTGGAAGGCCTAATACGCAACCTGGCCATCCATCACCACCACACCACCACCAAGCTACCATCAATTGTAGCTGAAATTTTATTTTTTTTGTATGGAACTTATATATATTTATTTTTGCATATTGAGAATGTTATACAGATTTTATTTTTATGTTTGGACATGTTGGTCCTGTTTTCTAAATATATCAGCCTCTAAAAGGCTTACAAACTAAATACACTAATCATTAAAATTAGTGAAGTGCCATTGGTTGTCTGTGATTATTCTTATATGTTATGTCCTGTGTTAAGTAGGAAAAAGTGTACATAAAATAATTACAGTCTTCCATGAATTGATGAATGTAAAGTAAGTTTATGGTATCAGATAACATAAAACACACTACATAGCTATGGCCTCATCTTGCCAAGGAATAGCACCCGCAGGAGAAACAAAATAATTGGTCAATAAGTCACGGACTTTGAGTCCAGAAGGGGGACGACGAGGATGGATGACCGGTCTCATAGGCCTCGTCATATTATCAGACTGAAGGTCAAGCATATCAGCTGATGAGCATTCATGCATTCTTGTAAAATTATGTAGTACTACACATGCTTGCACTACAAGATTAACATTTGAATCACTTAGCTGAATGGCTGATTGTAGGACACGCCATTTGGCTGTAAGAATACCAAATGTGCACTCCACCAGGCGTCGTGCACGAGAAAGCCGATAATTAAATATGCGTCGCTGATGGTTCAGATTGCGCAGAGGATATGGCCTCATAACATGACGAGTTAATTGGAAGGCCTCATCCGCTACTACAACATATGGCACTGCATCCACATTTGACTGTGGAAGTTGACATGGTGGTGGTAAGTCCAATTGGTTATTGCGTAGCCGCCGACCCATAATGGAAGAATTGAAGACTCTGGAGTCTCCAGTCCTTCCATAGGCCCCAATGTCTACAATTATGAAGCGGTAGTTACTGTCGACCAAGCCCAACAAAACTATAGAAAAATATTGCTTATAATTGTAGAATTGGGTCCCTGAGTTCGGCGGCTTATGCACACGTATGTGCTTCCCGTCCAGGGCTCCAATACAGTGTGGAAAATTACTGCTTTCTTGAAATCCATGTGCAATCCTCAACCAATCTTCCATTTTGGGCTCTGGCATCACATCTTTATTTAGTCTGGACCAAATTTGTCCACAAGTAGAGCTGACTATTCCGGAAATGGTGGATTTCTCTATCAAAAACTCTAAATGCAGAGCAGCGTATGAGAGCCCAGTGGAAAGGAACCTGCAATACACAAACAACAACAAACATGTACACATCAGACAAAAAATACAAAAACACTGCATTAACCAAATGTAAACAGTGGACATTTGTTTACTCACCCATTCACTTAATGTCATGACTTAGAAACCATTATGACTGCTACACACAAGCATATAGGGCAAACTTAAACATTTTATATTGCCATGGGGTACAGTATGTTAAGATTTACAAAGTAAGAAGAATGTGAAAGTTGTTACATTATGCAAAACATCATCAACATATCGTTGACACACATACCTTAATGTTAGAAGAAGCCTTTCCTCAGCAGAAATTGAAGGACGCATCCTGGTGTTCTGAAAGGTGATTCCAGGGCGCAATATGTCAAGCAAAATATCAAAGGTGGCAACACTCATGCAACAATAGGCAAAAAACTTGTCTGGATTCCTACGCAGTGTCGAATACAGGCGCTCAAAATGCCCTTTGCTGATCCTTCGCATCACAAGGGGATGCACCCAGATCCTTCTGCGTATTCTGTGAGAAACAACTACAGGTATGGCTCCCCAAAACTTCTGGATAGCAGCCAATAGTACAGCAGACGCTCAGTTCTAATAAACATTAGTCTGTCACTCATAATTTTCACTTTGCAGCAACACAACAGGAACCAGTAAGAAACCAAACACTCCACGGCAACGTTTGGGAGGGTAAGAATAGTCAAACCACGCTTAAATATGGGTCTGGCTCATTATTCAAATGATTTGCAGGCCTGAAAACCGTTAAATGTCCATTTTGCTATGATGCCACTAAAAAACGGTAGTCGCTGGGTAATCGGATGTGAAACGTAAGCGTACATGCGACAAAATCGCATCAACTACTAAAAATCGGATGCCAGTCGCATCAATGTTCATTAAATTTTAATACGATTATCGACCGACTAAAACGGTCCGATTTTTTAGACGTTGTGTGTGACTCCAGCCTTAGGGTGAAAGATGGCTACGACCTAGGGCTGGCGCACCTTTGATTTGCGTACCTTTGTTTGTTACGTATTGTGGCTAGTCATGTGCAAGATCCGTGTATAGTAACTACTCTATGTAATGCTGTTTGTAATGTTTTGTTTGTAATACTGTTGTAACGCTGCTGTGATACCATAATTTCCCTCGGGATCAATAAAGTGTATCGAATTGTCTTGCACTACTTACTAATCTATCCCTAAGCTAAAGCACAATATATCACATTACAGTACATGACAAATACATTACAGTGCACACAATAGCAAAACATTAGTAAAACACTAAGGTGCCGCATGTGACACAGGTGAACAGCATTAAGGAGAGAGAAGGTACATGAGGGTCTCCGCCACTTACTTAAACCTCCTCAGCTGAATAGCGTCTTTTTGCCGACTGGGACATTTTTATTCTATTCTTCTAAACAGTGGGGATGTGTGGGTAAGTGGTGCTTTTACATGTCTATTGTGGGGTGTGTATAAAGGGTACTATTTATTATTACATTTGCTATAAGAAGTAGAGAGAAAAGTAGAGAAAAGAAAAGTAATAAAGCAAAAAAGAAAAATTTAGAAGAAACATTAAGAAGAAAAAATGAAAAGAAAATCAGGAGAAGTAAAAAAAAACTTTGTATAAAAAATTACAGTGATATTCACTATACTAA
Source organism: Oophaga sylvatica (assembly GCA_033576555.1). Taxonomy (NCBI): domain Eukaryota; kingdom Metazoa; phylum Chordata; class Amphibia; order Anura; family Dendrobatidae; genus Oophaga; species Oophaga sylvatica. Next base: position 156,739,936 of record JARQOD010000006.1, on the reverse strand, counting down.
TGCCCTACCTATAAAGCTACTCAGTACTATTATTTTGTTCTGCAAAAGAAAATGGACGTCACTAACACTGTGACGTCCACTCCCTTCACTTTGTTGTGAAATAAAAAATTTGAATCTAATGCAAAAAGTGGAAAAAAAATGCAATTTTATTTATTTTTTAATTTTATTTTACAGCAGTTCTTGTGAAGCAACTGAAAGGTTAACAAATCTCCTGAACGTGGTTTTACATGCTTTGAGAGATGTAGTTTTTAATATGAGGTTTTGTTTGGATGTTTTTTTTTATATATTGGCTCCTTAGGTTAATTTCTCATGATGAGTTTTTGATGCTATGTATTTTCGTTGCGCAAAAATCCCAGGGTCTTAACATTTCTGGAAAAATAGGTGGAATTTTTAGAAATCTCATTCCCACTTTGAATTTGTTTTATGTTGTGTAAACTGACTTGCAGTGAATTTTTTAAATTTGCAACATGTTAATTTCTCTTGTGAGATTTATGCGCTGATTTTTCTCATAGAATTGCATTAGTACATTTTTAGCACATTTACACATTATCATTTATCAATGAAGTTTTTTCAAAGCCAAATACTATGAAGTATCACAAACAAACCAGCTATATTTAAAACATGACATTTCAAAATGAAACAAAAAATATTAAAAACGCACTAAATACACAAGAAAAAAACTCAAATACTTATTGAGACATAAAAGAAACCTAATTTAGCCAACAGCTGCAGAAATGCTGAAGAAAATCTGCAACATCAAAAACCCACAAAATACTCATTGTGGGACCAATAGCCTAAGGCTAAGGCTGGAGTGACACACAACGTATAAAAAATCAGTCTGTTTTTCACGGACGAGAATCGCACAAAACTTCCATGAACAGTGATCCGTATGGCATCCGTGTGCAATGCGAGGATGTGATTTCCTCGCGTCTAAGCATCCGTGTGACATCCGTATGGCATCCGTTCGGCGAGATTTTTTTGCCGGCTTGCAAAATGGACATATAATGGATCCATGGCCTCAAATATTTGTGAAAACATATATACAGTGTATATATATATATATATATATATAGCAGAATAGCCGATAATTCAATTGTCGGCATCTGTAAAATCATTGCAGAACCCGACATGATATGAGACATGGTTTACACACAGTAAACCATTGCATGTCCGTTAGATTTATATATATCTCTCACTAATAATATTAGTAGTGTATGTGTGTAAAATTTTGGAGCTGTAGGTGTTAAAGAATTCACGGAAAAAACTTGCGTGGGCTCCCGCGCAATTTTCTCCATCAGAGGGGGCAAGCCAGTGACTGAGGGCAGAAATTAATAGCCTAGAGAGGGACCATTGTTTTTGGACCCCCCCTGCTAAAAAAATCTTCCCCAGCCACCCCAGAAAAGGCGCATCTGTAAGATGTGCCAATTCTGGCACTTAAGGGTATGCCACACTAAGCGAGATCGCAAGCGAGATCGCTAACGAGATCACTACTGCTTCACCATTTATGACGCAGTAGCGATATCGTTAGCGACAGCTGTATGTGACATGTAGCAGTGATGTGGCCCCTGCTGAGATGTCGTTGATCACTCATGAACGTTCTGAGCCGTTTTTTGGTCGTTGGTGTCCCACTGGTAAGCCTGAATCGCTGAGTGTAACACCCTTTATGAACGACTTCACCAGCATCGCAGGTGGGACTAGGTTTTCCCAACGACCGCAGAGGTCGTTATACAGATCGCTGATGAGATGTGTTTGGAATCACAGATCGCTGATGAGATGTGTTTGGAATCACACAGCTAAGTCGCTAACGAGATCGCTACTGCATTATAAATGGTGACGCAGTAGCGATCTCGTTAGCGATCTCACTTAATGTGGCATACCCTTTACTCTCTCTCTTCCCATTGCCCTGTAGCGATGGCATATGGACTAATAAGGGGTTAATGTCATCTTTCTATTGTAACATGACATTAAGCCTGGTTAATAATGGAGAGCTGTCAATAAGACAATTATCCATTATTAATCCACTTGTCTAAAAGGGTTAAAAAAACACACACATTAAGAATGAAGATTTTTAATGAAATAAATAAACACATATTTTTGACATCTTTATTACACTCCCATTCCATACTGAAGCTCTCGATCTCCTGGAAAAAAGACAAAATAAAAAAACAACAATATACCCATACCTGTCCGCGTAAAGTCAAGTCCCACGCTGCAATCTATCTGAAGGGGTTAAATAGTTTACAACTGAGACCGGTGCTAATGTGACCGGCCCGGCTGTAAACCACGTAGGAATGAAGGAAAAGCTGCTTGCACAGCCTCCCCGCCTGACTGGAGATGAACTGATTAGCGTGGGAAAGTTTCTGAACATTATACTAGTGACCCAAATATTCAGTTTTTGAGCATCTTGAAAAGGTAGTGGAAGTAGAAACTACGATGAAAAGTCTTTTAAAACTTCTTTATGAAAGCCTTAAAGCCTCAACATCACATACATCAAACTGCTCACATAGTATACAGTACAATCCAAAATACAAATTACCTGCTTATTTATAATGTCTCCACTAAATAGAATATGAACGTGCACTGCTGACATAAGAACAGATAACAATACTGTTACATCATCCATTGTTACATTATAAAACATAGTAATAAAAAATATAGATAACATAATCCTATCAGTAGCAGTAGGATAACCTCTGCAGCCAATGGTTCCTGCTTAAGTGTAATCCTTCACATTCTTAACGTATCTATCTTCTACCAAGCTTATTATGTCTCAGGTACAGTAGGTGAAAGGCACAACCTGATGTTCTCACAGTCTCTGACATTTTGCACTCAGACTTACAGATGAATCCGTCTACATCATCACTACCTCTGGTTTTGAAAATTTGATTTAAAAGAACATTTAAAAGAAGAGAACAGCTAAAAATCTTGAATAAAAACTCCAACTTTCCATAGAACACTTTTATGGACTAGTAAAGAATTTACAGAACTCATTATACCTGTGTGAAATTCTCAGTGGCAAGATGAAGGTCATTGCTAACAGGGCTGATATAACTTGTTATCACACCAGATATAATCTCCCTTGTTACCTTAGCCAGTCTGCCAGCCTGTAACCTGGCCCAGTAATTTGCAAGCATCATTGCTCAGACAATACACTGAAATAGATAGAGTGTATACAAATACCTGGAATTGATAAAGTAAGTTCCTAGAGTAACCCCTATGTCTCTAGTCTTCTTTGTCTCCTTAGTTAAATCTCCCAGTGAAAAGGAAAGTTTTTTGGCTGCAGATAATCCAGGCCCAGCAGAATCCAAGTAGACATAGTCCTGTGCAGGCTGCCACACTACCACACATGACATTTCGGCAGTTTGTTGAATTAGGAAAGTCAAAGTCCTCCAAGCGTTTGTGTCTGATGGTTACTCATTAATATTGACTTATAAATGATGTGACTGCAGCCCTCCTAATTCTTAGGCGGTAGCTAACTCTTATGTAACACTATATGACTAATTTGTTTAATTCTAATTATTATAATTACATTGCAGTACATAAAGTTATTACATCCCACGGTTTCTCAAGAGCTATTAAATGATAGTTTGCTATGGAAAGCCATCCAGCCAGCACTACCAACTCTGGATGTAAAAGTGGGCCTAAAGGTACTGCCACACTAAACAATCCCGCTAGCGATCACGATAACGACGCATACTAATGCGATCGCTAGCGGGATTGTTTCTATATCGCTAAGTGCGGCCACATTTAGCGATATAGTTAACGACGCTATCGCCGTTAGCGATCTTCTTAACGACTTTAGCGGTACAAAAGTACCGCTAAATCGCTAAGAAAAGGTGCCACACTAGCGATATATACTTACCCAGCGGGAGCGCCGACGAGAAAATAGGGTCCGGAACGATTCCAGCGACGAGCGAGATCACAGCAGGAAGCTCGTCGCTGGCAGCTGCCGCACTGAACAACATCGCTAACGGGATCGCTAAATAGTGACGTTTTTTAGCGATCCCGTTAGCGATATTGTTCAGTGTGGCATACCCTTAAGAGTATGCAAACAATTCCATTTCAACTAAAGCCATCCGAAGCCTCGCTCTTGTTTAAAAGGGTATTCCAGGGAATTTCTTTTTAATATGTTTTCATACGTAAAAATGAAACCAATATGCTGCTTAACCCCCCGGTTTCATCCAGACGCACATATCGTTCTAACTGGTTTCTGCATTATGTTCCTACCCACAACACACCATAAGGACACAAATACCCGCTTACTGGCTAAAGCCGATACTGTTAGTGGAGGCAACACTCGTTTATATTGGACATAATGAATAACAATTGAATAAAAGTGGCAAAGAGTTTCCCATCCAAACTCCAAATATAAATAAGAAAATGTTACACGACTAAAAGGGTATGTAACCAGACTCTGTCACATGTAATTAGTATATACATTAAAACCCTCTGCACTGTGAGAATTAAGAAATGTCAGATAATATTGCATATTGTAATACTAATGTTAATGCCATAGAATACAATGATCATGTAGTGGTGAGATACCACCCAAGCCTGCTGTAGAGTATCCCCACAGTGCAGACAAATAAAAAAAAAAGATCATTCAAGGTCAAAAGCAGAACAATTAATGGGGTATTCCCACCTTCGACATTTATGGCACGGTCCAGCCCATGTCATTGTGCATTTCATTATAGGCGAGTGGGCAATGCTCCCTCAGCAGTGCGCGCTGTGTGAGGTGAGAGTATTATACAGCAGCCATTAATGACTGCTGCACCACTGGCTAGTGTTAGGCTAATGCAGGGGTGGGGAAGTTCAGGCCCGCAGGCCGATTACTGCCCCGATGACCTTTTTTCCAGCCACAGTGCTTGTGTAATAACGTGCAGGTGCAGTGTATGTCATCACGGAACAGAGCCAGATCAACAGTGAAGGATTTATTTACAAGGATAAGATTCTCCTCCCAGGGAGAAAATGGTGGGGATTAAACTAATATTATAACAGTATATTATCCAGCATATGAAGTCTATAAACGAGTAATCAAACAGTCAAGCAGAATAATGATAATTAACGGGAATTCCAGGAAACTTATCAGTCTGAAGAAATCTTCCCTCGCCGCGTCGTTCTCTCCAACGTAGGGGCGGACAGCAGTGGCACTTGTAGTCTCTGTGTGCGCTGTCGTCTCTGGGAGCGCTGTAGTTTCTGTGAACTGGTAACCGGCTCCTCAAGGGTTAATGTGGGAGGCAGGGGAAGACTGGGACCACTGAGTCTCCCCTGCTCTGAGTCTCTGCTTCAGAACTAACAGTCTCTCCGCCGGAACAAGGCTAAGTCTTTTATTAAGCTTCTCTGCTGGGGTCAGGGGCTCTGACCCGTCACTGTGGCCGCTGCGACTATGCGAGCGAGTCTCCGTCCCCGTGTGGTCAGGAGGGAGTCTAGTTTCAATCTCAGGGGACTCTACATTCACGTACTCACAGTCAGCAGCAAGCCTGTTCGGTCCCTCTGTCTTAGCTCTCTCACAGGGAGGAATCCCCCCTTCCTCGCATGCAGCTGTTTGCTCCTCTGTCAGCCGCACACTCCTCTTTGGTCAGCGCACCAAATTCTCCCACCCTCAGTCTGTCTCGCTTCCTGTCTGCGTCTGCAAATGTCCCCCCGGGAAACCTGCTGTACAGCACCAAGGTTCCGGACACGGAGCAGAGGAGGTAACACCTTCCGACTCTTCCTGTGCTTCACCCCCTTACACTTGGGCCAGTTCTTTAGCTTCTTCTTGCTCTGTGAGCACATGAACACAGCGTTCACTACTGAACACTGAGGTGCATGCACCATACACTGCGGAGATTTGCTGTTTTCTGAGCGATATACATACTCCCAGCCAGAGCCCATCAACTGAATGTGGCGTAGCTTTATACAATTGTTTTGAGCGTGGCCACACCCCAACTAATGACACGGCCGTTCAATAGGCGTGGTTGGCTATAGGTAGCAAGGCCACACCCACTGGCTGGGAGTATGTATAACTCATACATCCCCTCAGGTCCTGGGTCGGAAACCGGCGAATCCCCTCAGCACATACTGCGTGCACTGGGGGGATTCGTAAGTCTGCAGTCACACAGATTGACTGCAGACTTAATGATTAGGACTGGACAACCGATTTAAAATTTAGTGTGTTCTACCATTTTTTTTGTTTAAAAAAAACATTATGCATCTGCACAAATGCCCAGGGTAACGGAAACAATGTGGTGTCACAAACACTAATGGTGCTATTTTAAATTCAGCAAATCAAAAATCTCCATTGTAAACGAGATGTAATCACATGCAAAAACCTCTATATTGCACCCCATAAGGTATTTTAAAGAACTTTCTAATAAAAAAAAAATTACAACGTGAACAATGAGATAAAGGCGGCAGACAATAGAATATGTCGTATGGCCAAACATGTCATAAAAAGATATAGCATTTATCTATTAACAAGTCAAATCCAAACAGATTCCAACCCTCCCATTAGGTTCATGTCACACATACTAAAGTTGCCAAGCAGGTTTCCAACATGTGAACAAAAGTGTTCAAGGCGTTACAAAAGTATATGTAAAGCATATAAGTATAGTCTTCATAACAGGATGTGAAATCACTCTTGCCAGTGCACACTACAGTTATGAGTGAATTTATAAAACTAAAACTGAGTGCCTTTAAAGGGAATCTGTCACCCCATTTTTCGACTATGAGATGAGGCCACTGCCATCAGGGGCTTATCTACAGCATTCTGTAATGTTGTAGATAAGCCCCCGATGTTAACTGAAAGAGAAGAAAAACGAGTTATATTATACTCACCCAGGGGTGGTGGGAGTCGTGGTCCGGTCCGGCGCCTCCCATCCTCTAACGAAGACATCCTCTTCTTTGCTTTCTATCGCGGCTCCAGCACAGGCGCACTGCTCTGCCCAGTTGAGGGCAGAGCATAGTACTGCAGTGCGCAGGCGCTGGGAAAGGTCAGAGAGGGCCGCGCGAAGCAAAGAGGAGGACATCTTCGCTAGAAGATGGAAAGCGCTGGACCGGACCGCGACTCCCTCCGGACCGAATCGGATGCCGTACCGCCCCTGGGTGAGTATAATATAACTCGTTTTTCTTCTCTTTCAGGTAATATCGGGGGCTTATCTACAGCATTTCAGAATGCTGTAGATAAGCCCCTGATAGCGGTGGCCTCATCTCATAGTGGAAAAATGGGGTGACAGAATCCCTTTAATGAAGTGCCAATTTAAAAGGCTGCTCTTTAGTGTAAGGTTTCCTTCACAGTTATTTAGCAGTTTGTTCTGTAGTTTTTATACACGCATGCTTGTTTTGAAGAAGCATAGCATCCAGGACGAAACATTTAAAACCTGTAGCAAAATTATAGTAGAGCCAGCCCCCCTTAGTCTGTCTTGGGCTCCCATGCACCATCCTCATCTCTTCACCTTCCTGACCAAGTCAAATCTAACATGAATCACATTATGTGGTAATAATTTTGGAATGCTTCTTTCCAGTGATTCTAATATAGTTTTTGTGTAAATTATGTTAGTGGTAGAATTAGCAATTTTTATTTTACTTTTGTTTCCCTTAAAACAACCACATAAAATAGTTAATAAATAACATTTGTCACATATCTACTTTACTTTGGAATAATTTTTTAATCACCCGTTTTTTTTCGGATGTTTAAAGGTCTAAATATTTAGCAGCAATTTTTAACTTTTTCCAATTAACTTCCAAAACTTATTTTTAGAACTTCAAAAACTACACATCTAAAAGCACACACCACATTTGACCTATCTAAACTATTAATATGGCCATACAGGATATAGCTGCTGAAAACAGTCCTCCCTGCGTGTCTAATATTTTGTTCCAAAGCAACTGTATGCTCTGTCTTGAGAGGTTTGTGTTTCAGGAGAAAGGAACTCCACTAATTTGAAACATTTTGGGTCCCATGGTTGGATTCCCCAGGTTTACCTCCCCTAACATTAACATGGTCAAGACTGTTAATGGGTACACTTACCAACTAATTAGCCTGGTATTCCAATAGCTTTATATGGATAAGTGCTTTAGACAAAATATCTGATGCCACATTCACATGTTCAGTATTTGGTCAGTATTTTACATCAGTATTTGTAAGCCAAAACCAGGAGTGGGTGATAAATGCAGTGGTGCCTTGTTTCCATTATACTTTTCCTCTGATTGTTCATCTCCTGGTTTTGTCTTACACATACTGAGCAAATACTGAATGTGTGAACTTGGTACCAATAAAAGCGTCAACTCGTCCTGCAAAAAATAAGACCTCACATGACTCTGTGGGCCAAAATATGGAAAAATTATAGCTCTCAAAATGTGGTGATGCAAAAACTATTTTTTGCAATAAAAAGCGTCTTTTAGCGTATGACAGCTGCCAACCATAAAAATCTGCTATAAATATTAAATCAAACCCCCCTTTATCACCTACTTAGGGATAAATAATAAAATGTAAAAAACTGTATTTATTTCCATTTTCCCTGTAGGGTTAGGGTTAGCGTTAGGGTTGGGATTAGGGTTAGAATTAGGGTTAGGGTTGGGATTAGGGTTAGGGGAGTGTTGGGGTTAGGGTTGGAGTTAGAATTGGGGGGTTTCCACTGTTTAGGCACATCAGGGACTTTCCAAATGCGACATGGCGTTCGATCTCAATTCCAGCCAATTTTGCGCTGAAAAAGTCAAACGGCGCTCCTTCCCTTCCGTGCTCTGCTGTGCGCCGAAACAGTTGTTTCCCCCCCACATATGGGGTATCAGCATACTCATGACAAATTGCACAGTAACTTTTTGAGTCCAATTTCTCCTGTTACCCTTGGGAAAATAAAAAAAATTGGACCTGAAATAATTTTTTTTATAAAAATAAGTTATATGTTCATTTTTTTAAACATTCAAAAAATTCCTGTGAAGCACCTGAAGGGTTAATAAACTTCTTGAATGTGGTTTTGAGCACCTTGAGGGGTGCAGTTTTTAGAATGGTGTCACTTTTGGGTATTTTCTACTATATAGACCCCTCAAAGTGACTTCAAATGTGATGTGGTCCCCCCATAAAAATGGTGTTGTAAAAATGAGAAATCGCTGGTTAACTTTTAACCCTTATAAGTTCGTAACAAAAATAAATTTTGTTCCAAAATTGTGCTGATGTAGATAAGACATGTGGGAAATGTTACTTATTAAGAATTTTGTGTGCCATATCTCTGTGATTTATGGGCATGAAAATTCTAATTTGAAAAACTGCGAAATTTTCAAAAATTTCGTCAAATTTCCATTTTTGTCACAAATAAACGCAAGTTATAGCAATGAAATTTTACCACTAACATAAAGTACAATATGTCACGAGAAAACATTGTCAGAATCACCGGGATCCATGCAAACATTCCAGAGTTATAACCTCAAACGGACAGTGGTCAGAATTGTAAAAATTGGCCCGGTAATTAACGTGCAAACCACCCTTGGGGGTAAAGGGGTTAAGGAGCATTTAACAAATTCTTATATTTTTGCACCTGAGTTGTCCACACAAAGTCATGGACACATGTCGAATTTTATCCCGAGACTACTGTAAGATCAAACTTGGCAATGCAAGTCTATGGTTCCAGGGAAAGATCGGACAGCACTCGGATGCCTTCCTTGTGCTGTTTGTTTACAATTGACTATTTCATAAGACAAGTTTGGGAAACCTTTATCAGTTCATTTTTTCATCCAAGAAAAACTAATGAAACTGATCAAATATTGATGGTAAAAACTATCACATTGATGAAACTCTGATAGGAAACACTGATAAAACTCTGACTGCATTTTACGTTTGAGAAAAATCACTGAAACCTGAATAAGCCCTAAGGCTAAGTTCCCAATATGAGCTTTTGGTACGGTTTTGATGTTCCATGTTTTTACTGTGTCAAACAAGCAACATCTTACATTTTCAGCAAAGTAGATGGGATTTATTGAAATCTCCTGCCCATTATGCTTTTTATTTACTCAGTGTAAACTGAGCTACGGTGCGTGTTTCAAATCTGCAAAATATCAATTTCTTTTGCAGGTATGCCGAGTTTTCTGTGGGAATTTTCCCCATATGATTTGCATTAGCTGAGGAGAATCCGCAAGTAAATAATGCACATGCGTTTTTAGTGCATTTTCGCTGCGATAACGCATCAAAAACGCAAGTAATCCTCGCCTAACTATATCAATAAAGTTTTGTCATAGCCAAATACTAAACAGTGTCAAAAACAAAGCAGATTTATTTAAAGCATGACACACCAGAGGCAAAAACCGCAGTTTCAAAAATGCGATAAAAATGCATGTTAAGAAATGCACTCAAAAATGCAATGAAAAACCGAAAGTAACCTAATTTACATGATAGGCGCAGAAATCCTATAGCATCAAAAACTCACCAAAAGTTCACCGTGGGAACCTAGCCTAATAGTTTTCTTGTGAACCTGGACGTATGATATTAATAGTCATTCAGCAAATTTATTCTAAATATAAACAGAGTAAAAATATATCACACACCCAGGCTATTTTAATACTTTGTGAGATCATGCAGGAATATGATCCCAATATATGCCACATATAAAAAATTCTGTGAACTGCTGGTACCAGTTTCTACTGAAATAATACATGCTCTGTATTTTATTAGACGCTGCACATAGCAGTGTGATGAGAGATTTGTGATGGTTGAACCATGAATCAGAGTTTCAGTTCCTTGGCAGATAAATGTATTGCTGCGGGTGTGACTGCACTTGCAGAAGGGTAAATCTTTATATACAGCAATTATGAAACAGTGCTGCAATGTATGAAAAACGGGTCTTTCTGATGTAGAAAATAATATGCATAATCTGCTTTTATTGCCTCCAGTTCACTAGATGCTTTTCTTCTTTGTCTGGAACCCACACCACTTTGGCAAGGACAGAGCTATAGGAATTGCAGAGGTAGCTGGGCCTGGGCGCATCATACAAGCCCACCAAGAATGACACATGATAGTAGGAGGCTCATTTTAAATTTTGTCCTGCAACCTTGATTCTGTTATGCTTTTGCGGATCATACGGAACTACTACAGTTTTAAAAATAATTCTATAATCAAGTGTGTATACAGGAGACATAACTATATTCATACAGTATCAAACAAACTTGGCACCTACGAGTAGATAGAAAAATTGCGTAAGAATAAAGTTCCTTTTATTTTGCATTCATTGTTGTTAAGCGTTTTCAGCCCTAACATGGACCTTCATCAGAACTAAATGCTGTAGAGAAGGAGGTACCAAAGTAACGCAGCTCGCAATACCGTGTGCTTACTTACCCGGGTGAATCCTTCTCTACTGCGCTCAGTTCTGATGAAGGTCCATATTAGGGCCAAAAACCTTTAACAACAATGAATGAAAAATAAAAGGAACTTTATTCTCACAAAATTTTTCTGAGTGCCAAGTTTGTTTGTTACTGTAGTTTACGGGCTGGGTACCCTACTTGGGCACCTCATCCTTCATTTCAAGAGTGCGGTATACTATTTTATACTGACAACTATATTCATAGTTTGTTGTACAAATATCAATGGTATAAAAATAGCAACATTTTTAGGCTCCGTTAAACACAAAAAGTTTTGATACTTGCAGCGGCACTTTAATTGACAGCTTATCCTGCACAGATGCGCTGCATTAAAAAATGCTTACAGCCTCCACTCACAGTACAACGAGCGATGCTGTAAGCAATGACTGTAATCACTCCCTGCACCGTCCCCTATGACTAAAAGCCGACAGCTTCAGGGACAAACTTACTTTCTTCCGGTAACTGCACTTTTATGTGTCTGGGCAGCATTACAGCACCATTTACCTGCAGATTAACCATATAAATGCATGGAAATAGCATGTCTGAGGTTATAGGCAACTCTATGCTAATGGGGGCCTCCAAACGGTAGATGATGTGGGACAAAAAGCTGATGTGACATTACTTTCCATTTAAGGATGGATGAACACAGAACTTAAACACATGCTATAAAGGAAGAAATAAGGCTATGTGCACACGTTGCGGAATTGCCATGGAAATTTCCGAGGCAATTCCGCACCTCCCTGCCGCGGGAAATACGCATATTATAGGTATGCGTATTCCCTCTAAACACTAGCGTTTTGCAAAAGTAATTAGCTTGCAGAATGCTAGCGTTTTACAAGCGATCTGACAGGTTGGTCACACGAGTCAAACAAGTGTTTGACTCGTGTGACCAACTTTTTACTATTGATGCCGCCTATGTCGCATCAATAGTAAAAAGATCTAATGTAAAAATAATAAAAAAAATAATAAATAATGATATTCTCACCTTCCGGCGGCCCCTGCAGCTTTCCCGCCTCTCAGCGACGCTCCCGGCCAATCCCGTTCCCAGGAGTCCTTTGCGACAATCATCCCGATGACGTAGCATCACGCGAGACCGCTACGTCATCTGGGTGATCTCGCAAAGGACTCCTGGGAATTGGCGGGAGCGTCGCTGAGAGGCGGGAAAGCTGCGGGGGCCCCGGAAGGTGAGAATATCATTATTTTTTATTTTAATTATTGTTTTTACATGGATATGGTACCCAGGGCTTGGAGGAGAGTCTCCTGTCCTCCAGACCCTGGGTACCATCAGCACATGAACCGCTTACTTTTCGCATGGTGGGCACAGCCACATGCGGAAAGTAATTGGTTCAATGCATTCCTATGGAGGCGGAATCACCGCGGTTCCGTAAAAAAAGAATGAGCATGTTGCGGATTCTCTCGCGATGCGATTCCGCTGCGGAAAAACCCGCAGCATGTGCACAGCATTGCGGAATCTCATAGGCCTTAATGAGTTGTATTGTGTAAGCGGTTTTGCCACGGTTTCGCGGCGTTTCCGCCGCGAAAAACCGCGGCAAAGCCGCTAAGAATCCGCAACGTGTGCACATAGCCAAAATGTTTCTCAAATGGAAAGAGGGATGCATACATTGCCTTGCGAAAGTTTTTGGCCCTCTGGAACTTTTCAACCTTTTCCCACATATCATGCTTCAAATATAAAGATATCAAATGTAAAATTTTGGTGAAGAATCAACAACAAGTGGGACACAATTGTGAAGTTGAATGAAATTTATTGGTTATTTTAAATTTTTGTGGAAATACATAAACTGAAAAGTGGGGTGTGCAATATTATTCGGCCCCTTTTAATAGCTAAATGTGACAGACAAATATCTCAAGGTCTGTGACATTTAGAAGGATCATCTTTTTTCTCATCTGCACAGGGATAGACTAGAAGCAATGGGATGAAACTGAATGGGAGGAGACTCAGATTAGCTATTAGAAAAAACTTTGACAGTTATAGTGATCAATAAGTGGAACAGGCTGCCAGGTGGTGAGTCCTCATTCAATGGAAGTCTTCAAATAGAGGCTGGACAGACATCTGTCTGGGATGATTTAGTGTATCCTGCATTGAGCAGGTGCTTGGACCAGATGATCAAGGAGGTCCCTTCCAACTCTTCAATTCTATGATTCTGCTTACAGTTACTCCCCCTCACCGCTGCTCTTAAAACCGCTAACCAAGATCTTTCTTTATTGGCAAGTTGCTTTGTTGTAATCATGACTACAAAGCACATGGTCTCTACAGACAACAGATACCAGCTACATTAACCCCTTTACCCGCAAGGGTGGTTTGCATGTTAATGACCAGGCAAATTTTTACAATTCTGACCACTGTCCCTTTATGTCTTACCATACCCCTGTACTAATTAGAGTAACACAGGTCAAAAGAGTTTTTTTTAGAGAAATAGCAAATTTTATTACAAATAGACTAAAATTACACAAAATAACAGAGCAACTCACTAAGCAGGCTAAATGGTCAGAGGAGTAATTAATCAGAAATTTGACAGGACAATGTTATAGATATATCAACTCATGGGTAAATATCTTTATAAATCAGTAAAGGGTTATTTATATCCCCAATTCTTTTATACAAAAATTCAAAATTTCATCAACCATCTACTAATTTTATATCATATTATTGTAAATTACCCCACAGAGTCATCCAGAATGTGGCATTCTTATTATATTGTCATCAAGCTTTATATTCCATATAATTTGCAGCAACAAAAAATGTCAGGGTTTATTATAACAAATATGGCAAAGTCTATAAACTATCCAAAACAAGTCCCTCATCTGTAGGGAGTATGTTGTTTTAATGTCTCCAAAAAAGTTTCGGATGCCAGTCCCTATATTTAGGAATGCCTGATCCACATATCAATCGGCC